>OX421883.1:62961932-64211932 GCA_949128085.1 Cetonia aurata | reverse complement strand
CACACCAATCTGCCCAGATGAGTCCAATGTCGAGAACAAATATTCACTGTATTCTAATAAATTAGTAATCGTTGATTTATTTTTACAAAACCCATGTTGTTGAAGTATTATTAAGTTTCAATCAAGTTTTATCAAAAGAGAATGAAAAAATAAAAACAAGGACATAATCGACCATAGAAAAAACATTAACGCCATAAGTGTCTTATCGTCATTATCCTCCAATTGCACCGTTAATACATGTATTCTTTGAACAGTGTCACCAGCGTCCATCCACGCCTTGAATAGTTGAATACTTCGGTTTACTTATCACCATAACATTCAATGTTTGAAATTTCAATTTAAATAAACTCAAGTTATAACTTGCTATTATTTTTTTACTAATTAGATTAGACCTCTTCAAAATCAGACTCCTGTTTCTATTTTAAAATAAGTATTTATAAAACTTTTCAACATTAGTGCCTCTAATTTTACAACTGCCCTTATATCAAACAAAAGCAAACAAGGACCTGCTTGATATCCGACGGAGAATCACAAAAGGTACTCTGCTCCGAGATATTTTATCCTTGCGGCAAAATTGTAACGAGAAATGTGCTTCAAATCATAGAATTACCATCCGTTAATATCATCCATATTTCCATTTCTGACTGTTTTTGTTTAACGTACCGTTTTCTTGTTAAATTTACATAACCAACGTGGCAGTTCTTGTTGCTATGTATCTTTACGTGTTTTGACGTAATATAGATATTTGCGTGGGTAATACATACTTAAATGAAAAACGTATATCAACAAATAGTAAATGAGGTCACATTCAGGTATAGATTCAGAAATGAGATATTTAATTATTGAAAGCTTTTTTCTCTTTCATATACAGTTGTGTTCAATAAAATAACAGGACCTGAAAATAGTTAAAAATGCAAAGAATAGAAACAGTTAAAGATACTTATATATAGGGGTCGGCAAAATGAACTATCCAATTTAAACAGTTCATAAAAAATTATTTACTTTAATAATACAAGGAGTTAATACATACAGTAGTACCCCGTTATCCGCTGACTCCGTATCCGCGGTTTCAGTCATCCGCGATTTACCTATGATGAGCAGAAAACGCGTTATATCAATAAATA
This sequence comes from Cetonia aurata, assembly GCA_949128085.1. Taxonomy (NCBI): domain Eukaryota; kingdom Metazoa; phylum Arthropoda; class Insecta; order Coleoptera; family Scarabaeidae; genus Cetonia; species Cetonia aurata. The sequence goes on along the minus strand of OX421883.1, from coordinate 64,210,808 downwards.
CAGAAACAAATAAAGACATTCGAGCCTTATTAAATGTTATAGGAGCATTTGTCGATATATCGTCGTATATATGAGAATATGAGTCATTCCCTGAATTCGGCGCTCTCTTATGATAAGTTAAACAAGTTGAACGTGTTTAAGGTGCCACTCGCTTTTACTTGTACATATAAACGCTCCTGTTAACTATGAGTTTAGTACTATTCGAATTGTCGGACAAGACAGTGCTAGGCAATAGTTTTTAAATAAAGCAAGTAAATTTGAAAATCATTTTAAAATGGCATCTAAACCAAAAAGAAAACGTGAAATGCTAACTATTAGTGAAAAAATAAAAATCATTAATATGATTGAAATAGAAAAGAAATCTATTGCAACTGTGGCTAAAATATACAATAAAAACGAATCTTCGATACGGGAAGTGTTAAAAAACAAAGATAAGATTCGAGCTAGTTTTTCTAGTGCACCCCAACCTGCAAAAGTTGCAACCACAATACGTAATAAAGTGTTACTTAAGGTAGAAAATGCCTTAAATTTATGGGTGGAAGATATGACAAGAAAACATATTCCTATCGATGGCAAAGTGCTACAACAAAAGGCGTTGGTTTTATATGAAGATATGCAGACCCAAGATTATACTGAAGAGGAAGGAAAGTCATTCACAGCAAGTAGGGGGTGGCTGCATAGATTTAAAACTCGGTTTAATCTAAAAAATATAAAAATGACAGGGGAATCTGCGTCGGCTGATCATGTAGCTGCTGCCCTGTTTCCAGAAAAATTTAAACAAATTATTGCAGAAAAGAATTATCATCCTAAACAAGTTTTTAACTGCGATGAGACTGGTCTTATGTGAAAAAAAAATGCCTCAACGGACTTATATTCATAAGACTGCAAAGAGTGCACCAGGCTTTAAAGCAATTAAGGATATACTTGCCTTGATATTTTGTACAAATTCAGCTGGTCATATGATTAAACCTGGACTTGTTTACCGATCACAGAATCCACGTGCTCTTAAATACAAAGATAAAACTTGCCTGTCTGTGTTTTGGCAATCAAATCGAAAGGTGTGGGTTACGGCTGTTCTATTTACACAATGGTTTCATCAATGCTTTATTGCGGAAGTGGAAAGATATTTGGAAAAGGAAGAATTACCATCTAAAGTGCTGCTGATACTAGACAATGCCACTAGGCACAGAAAATAAAAATGTTTACGTGGTTTTTTTTACCACCTAACACGACCTCATTCTGATATGCTGTATACAATGGCTAACGAATGCTCTGATATCGGGCTCATGGAATGCTGGATGTCATTTACAATTGCTGACGCAATTCTATTTATCAAAGGAGCGATGGAGGAATTAAAGTCAGAAATGATAATAGCATGTTGGAAACATCTGTGGAATGACATCGTTCTTAGTTCTGAAGACACACATGATATTAATTCACATCTAACAACGATATTTAACATAGCGCAGAAAATAGATGGAGAAGGATTTAACGATATAACCAAAGAGGAACTCGGTGATTACATAAACGAAGAGGATCAAGTATTCAGCAACGAGGAATTGGTAGACCTTGTGAAATCTTCTCCAGAAGCGAGTGACGATGAGGATGAGGGTCAACAAGAACCGCCAGCATGGACGCTTGAAAAGTTTTCAGCGATATTTCGAACTGCTCAAAAATTAAAAGAACAGATAGTAGAATATGATCCAATAATGGAACGCAGTATAAAAATTACTCGCACTATAACAGACGCCTTGAAACCTTTGGAGGATTTGTTTATTGAAATGAAAAGACAAAAACGACAACTACCAATAACAATGTTCTTTGAAAAAGTCGACAAAACTATCGATAATGCACAGCCATCAACATTGTTTGCTTCGGATCTAAGTAAACAATCGACTGCTAACTTGGACTTGGAGGAAGATGAATGAATATGTAGCTCACGATGATAAAGTTTTTCTTGTTGTGTATGTAAATATGTACTATATGTACATATGTATGAACTTATATATTTATTAAACTTAAATTCTATTTGTGCCACAGCACAAGAATATTTATTTATTTATTGTTTATTTATTTCAAATAAATATTATATAACTTATTTTTTCTTGTTTCATTGTTTTAACTTTGCTTCAAATTTCATATTGTATTCGGAAATAAAGCGTTCGCTACTATCCGCGGTTTTCAGTATCCGCGGAAGAGCACAGAACCAAACCCCCGCGGATATGGGGGTACTACTGTATTCTCATACTAGAAAGATGGGAGCTTTTTATTTAAATATACTGTTTCGTATTAGAGCGAATTGGAAAATAAGGTAACTAAACGAAAACAACATTGTGTATCATCATTTCCAAATTGTGAAATACCGCCATCTGGCGTTTCTAGATCAAAGCGATTTTATGAGCGTCGTTCATTTGTATATTCTGTTGGTACCGCTTTGGCAAGTCTCACGGAGAGTTTTTTTTTTGTTCGTACACAAATTGAAAAGACCGTTTGATATTTTCCGATAGACAACAAAGTAAGCAAATTTAACGGTCTTTTTGCTTGTCAATTTATTTTGGCACGTCGCGTACAAATACGATAATGCGAATCTTATCGCACTCTGCTTAACGTTCATACAAATAAACATATTTCAATGCCAACATAGATGCGAATATATTTCTTGTTACATATCTCAATTTTAGCACCAATAAGCTTTAAATAACTTTATTTCAGAAATAAAATATTATATTTCCTTTGTGGAATGGTTTGGAATGCCGGTTTTCATATTGTCAAATCTATTTTTCTGCCGTAGGAAATACCATTCAAGTCTAACAAAAAAAAAATAATTCGACAACACAGTCGTTGGATATTTCGTTCCTACGTTTTTTCTGTCAATTCGATCTGCATACGTGTATATATACTTCTCTCGAGAAAATACTTTACGGAGGTATGTAAACTTGTACGGGCCTTTTGTATGTTTGCTTTTTCATAAAAAAAAAACCAATATCGATCTTACCTTACATTCTATTTTGAGAGGTTCGTCCTTAGCTGCACCTAAAAGCTTCTTTCCGGGTCCATCGGAACAGACCGGCTCGAATTTTACGCGTAGATGGAAAGGAGTGCTCTTTGTAGCCCCCTCACTATTGCTGGCCTCGCAGCAGTATCTGCCGGAACTAAAACGGGTAACCCTCTGGAAAATAAATTAAAATATCGTTGTTAAAGTGTGCCCGATGAATATTTATGATTTCCTGGTAAAGTGTTGAAGATAAATGTCATATCATCATACACCAGGTGTTTCAGATTATTCGCATTCTGTTATTAAATAAGTATTGTGCTTTTAATTTATTATGCCTATTTAGACGGTCTTCGGTTGGAAATGGTAATCCACGAATTTCCGAATTAATTTAAATCGGTAAAATTATTTTTGAGAAAAAATAGGAATTCCACAACAAATATTTTCCAAAAGGATAAAATTGCTACTCATTTCCCTTAAGAAAATTGAAATGAAAAATTTCTTTCATTAGAAGTACGTATGCATTTTTTCAGTATAAATGATATTGCTTAAAAATAATTTCTTTGGTTTAAGGATTATTTCTGTCAAACTCATCTGTATCAAAGTGAAACGAAAATCTTGCAAAATCACAGAAATATATTTAGCTACGTACCTGAAGCACTAGGGTCTGATTACTAACAATTACACCATTTGTAGTATTACTATGCAAGCGTTCGCCGTCGCGTGACCACCACACACGCAATACCTGAAACAAACCGTTGAACCCTTTCAGCCAACATACACGAGAAACGAATTATATATGTATATAGGTACTAACAACGATTGCTCCGCTTCATGACAGAGGGTCATACATGCATATTCAAAGATAAGCTGGACATAATATCGTCCGCAGCTACCGAACAAACATGTTATCCCGATAAATTATCAAGTGCGCCGCATTTTCGCCCACCAAACGTTTGACGCATTGTCAAAGTCGGCATCTGCTTAAAACCGCAATTAATCGTACAATAATTGAATTGTAAATATCCACTGCACGCGGGCAGATTATTAGCTATAAATTCCTTGTTGACAATTTTAGCTAGATATATTGCGTGGGCGCACCTTAAATCGATGTGTGTGCAGTACAAAATTTAATATACTCTTGAAACGCGTAATAAATGGTTTAATATCCAGTTGCGAGATAGATAGATATATCGTAACGACGCTTAATTGCGGTGGGACACGATAAATATGACGGCAATAAATTCCCTGCAAATTATTTAAGCATTAAGTAGCGGTAATTATTTATTGTGATTAACGGTTATTATTAAGTCTGAAGACAAACATTTGCTAATAGGATGGATATACCATTACGCCGTTGCATATTCCAAGGAATTTCGATGTAAACAAAGCAGAATCAGCATAAAATTAATAATCATCTAAAGATAATAAAAGCACATTGGTATAGGATAAATCTAACGACAAAAATTATGTAGAAAGGGAAATAAAAGTAAATCTTACAAAACTAAATAAATTGAAAGATACTACGGACTAAAGGAAACCGAATAAAATGAGTTAAAAAATTCACGTAACGAGTAGTAAGGCTTATCTATTAAGTAATCCATTCTGTTATTCAAAGAACAACATTATTACATCAGAAATATCTTAGAAACGATTTAAAAAAGACAAAAATAATATAAACAAACGTACAGATATCACTAATTTATCTAAAATCTACGCATCCTTTTTTTTTTTGGGTGTTTCTGGGAGGTGGCTCACCCCTATAATTTCTGAAGTATTTGAGATAGAGAAACGAAATTTAGTAATTAAGTACAGGGCATAAATTTACATTTTTTGACATAGTCAATAAATTTTTGTCACTTTCGGTTTTACCGGAAATGAGTTTGATTTTCGATTTTTAAATGGAACTACCTGTATATTTTTCCATATTTTGATTCGGAATAACATTTTGAGTACAACTGCACCAAATTTGATATTTATTGACATAAAAAGACTTCTTTTTTAAAATTTTTTTTTTATCGAGTGCTTTGAAGTTCTTAAAATGCTCAGGTGTTACTGCATAAACATGATAAGAACAAAGTTTTTCGTGTTTACTGTATACACAGTTTTTACCCGCATGTGTACGTTCAAAATTTAGTTTTTATGTTTTAATTTAATTTTTTGAAATGGGAACAAGTTGACTCACTAGATCATCACGGATAAGCATTGGAGTACCTTCATTTTGATAGCCTACATTAATATGTCGATAGAATGTCTATTAAGTATTTTTTGTGAAAACGCAAAATAATGCAATACGTAATGATACCATATGTAGGCATGCACCTAAGTCGATATAGCCACAAAAACAATTTTTGTTGACACTATACAAATTGTGACAGGTGACAGGTAGCAAACATTTTATAAGTACCGTCCCCCTGCCCCACCCCTCAGGCAAAAAAATCTAAGAGAGTTAGATCCCGTGACCTGTGATATGTTTTAATTGGACTTAAAGAAAATAGGTAGTATTCCGATCTGCTTACCTAGCAGGCCGTCTAACAGGTCGATTTGCCCCAATGCATCTTTAAAACACCTATCATCTAGTCTAAATATTGCCTCGCTATTAGAGAGTTGTTAGCTGGCGCACTATCCTGTTGGAAATATAGGCCAGCACGTTCAACTAATGGCATTTCATCTAAAAAGTTGTCAATTTCGTAATTTAAGAAATTCTCTCTCCGGTAAGAGGGTGTTCCCATTTGAAAAAAATAAATTAAATCATAAAAACTAAATTTTGGACGTACAAATGTGCGTAAAAAACTGTGTATATACATATTCTTATCATGTTTATACATAACAACACCTGAGTATTTTAAGAACTCCAAAGCACTCTCGATGAATTAGAAATATCAAATTTGGTACAGTTGTACTCAAAATGTTATCCCGTATCAAAATATCGCAAAATATACAGGTAGTCCCATTTAAAAATCGAAAATCAAAGTCATTTCCGGTAAAACCGAAAGTGACAAAAATTTATTGACTATGTCAAAAAATGTAAATTTATGCCCCGTACTTAATTCGCAAATTTGGTTTTTCTATCTCAAATACTTCAGAATTTATAGGGGTGAGCCACCTCGCAGAAACACCCGGTACAGTCTAATCTAATATCATTCGTAATATCAAAACGTCAAGTTTATTGCAAAAAGCCCTAGTCCGTTATCAAAAGATTACGGTGCGATTGACTTAAAATAATCCAAATAAATCCGGTTGTTTGGTGATTTTGCTCGTAGTAGCAGAGAAGTTATTACAGAGTTTAACTTAAGGCATTCGTAAAGAGCTCCTATTATTCATGGAAAAGCAGCCATAAATGCAACTGGCAGTGTTACTAAATAAATAGTGAATAGTCAACGTCATCGAATATACCCGTATCCTGAGCATAACAATATATTGAACTGATTATTAGCAAGAATACAGTCAGAAGATGTTGCGTTCCTCACAAAATCAAGCTCTATAACCCAAAGTGTTTCCGTACATTGAGGAACGGTGATTATAATAAAATATCGATGATGTTTTAAGCCCAAAAGATTTTCTACAGAAGATTATGTTTACCGGTGAGGCTACATTTGCCATTAATGGAGTTGTATCCTCTGAAAACTGTAGACACTGGGCTATAGAGACAATCCCCATTGAGTTATAAATTGTAAGGATCAATAATCTCAAAAAGTTAATGTACGGTCTGGGATTCTCTGGTAATTTTCTGGTAATTTTTTTTCTTTAATACCTCGTCGAACGCTTTTATTTATCAAGAAGTAAGGTTACAAATACTGAAAGAATCCTTTCAACAACTTACGTGCACTTATTTACAGTGTAAAATAATGATTTGCGACTGCACTGTACTTACAAAAAATTGTGTTTATACTGCGCATCCACCAAAATTTCATATATATTCTAGTATGAAAATATATTTTTCTAAATTGGGAAAGGTGAATTTTAAATAGGGTAAAAGTTTAAAATATTTACATTATCACAGTGCAAACTACTTCCGAACGTCAATATTTGATTTTTAAGATACCAGATCCGGTCTGTCCAAATTTGCCTCTTGTCCAAACACTCTCAACGCTGCATTATGAGTACCATGAATAATTCTGAAAGGATACTACACAGCCTAATAGCTTTAATGGGAGAGTACATAGTTTGTTTGGATATTATAGTAGGATCTAAAGCCCATCTATATAGTACAAGTAGAATAACACAGTTATACGCATACACACGAAATTAAGCTTATTACAAGCAATTCTGCTAAAATATTCAAACCATTAATAAACTATTTTGTGTTCACTTTAGAAAAGGATATGTAACACCACAGGAATAATTGAAAAGAGTGTTCAAGCAAGGTTTTAGTATACGTACAAACTTTGCAATCTAATTTTATAAAGTACATACCTTTTACTTAATACATTTTATAGGAACAGTATAAAATCACAGAATTTAATTGCAAGTTCTTCATTACCCTATTGCAAATACTATATACAGGGTCATTATTGTATGGTACGAAATAAAAAGAGGGGTGAAATATATACATGAGCAATGCCTAAATACAACAAATTGCGGTTCTAAGTGCATGTGAGGATGAGGATATAAAAGACACTTCATAGGTCCAGAGCCCGTATGTGGGATTACTAAGGATTCTGCTAAAAGGGAGATTTGGACCTGGCTGGACAAAGCAAGCACAAATAAATGGAGGACGACTGAAGGTCAACTCCAGCCAAAGCGCTAATAGGGGATGGGGATGCTAAGTTCTCTGATAACCTACTTAGACGCAGCAAGAAAGAAATTAAAACCATTACTGGGCTGGTAACTGGACACTGTCCCCTGAAAAAGCATCTATGCAACACAGGCCGAGTAAGCGAACCGTGGTGTAGAAGATGTGAGCTACAGGAGGAAACGAGTTTACATGTAATGTAAGGAGTTGAAAGTACTCCGACAGAAACATTTCGGGAAGGATCTATTAGAACCCTCGAAGGTTCTCAAGTTTCCACTGGGCAAGATACTGAGCTTTCTGTGAGTGGTTCCAACGCCAACAAGTTAATCAGCCGGATCTTGCGTCAGTAATCCTATTTACGGAAGAATGTACATTTACCAATGATGGTATCTTAAATTATCACAACATTTACCACTTGGCGTATGAAAACTCCCAAGATATTAACCAAGGCACCTCTCAAGTTAGGATATCCGTCAATGTTTGGGCAGGGCTAGTAGGCGAACAACTATTTGGACCACATGTACTCCCAGCACGGTTAAATGCGGAATCTTATTTACTGTTTCTTCAAAATGAATTGCCTGAATATTTGGACGATTTACCATTAGCGTCACGCCTACAATTATGGTTCATGCACGATGGAGCACCCGCGCATAGTAGTAGGGTTGCTCAACAATTTTTAAACCGGACATTCCCACATTGGATTGGACATGGAAGTCACATTCCGTGGCCAGCCCGTAGCCCCGATCTAAACCCACTAGACTTTTTTCTGTGGGGATACATGAAAAGGTTAGTGTATCATCGTCGCCTTGACACAGAAAATGTCGAAGATCTGCGAAACCGTGTTTTCGTAGCAGCTCAACGCATTCGCGAAGAAATGTTAAATTTTACGAGCGTACGTAACAACCTTCGTCGCGAATTGATGCTTGCATTCGAGCTGACGGTCAGCATTTCGAACATTTTTTATAAAAGACATATTTTGTCCTGTTTCACCCGCACACCAAATTTCGTAAAAGCAATTGAAAACATTTACATACTATACAGTATTTGAGATTTGACACACTAAAATTTGGAAAACTACAACATGCACATAGGATCGCATTTTTTTGTATTTAGCGATTATTCATGTATATCTTCACCCCTTTTTTTATTTCGTACTATGCAATAATAACCCTGTATTTTTCTATAAACGTTTCTAGTTGTAACTCGTCCTAATATTCAGGCTAATTAACCCTTAAGTACTAACGAGGTCAACTAGTCACGCTAGCACTAACTACACGTCCCACAGACGGTATACGATCTAGAGCCCTTAAAAACTACCGGTTATTAAATTTTTGATAAATGAACCTATCAACACTACTATTGCACTTCTTAGTTATTTAGGTTGTATTATGAAACATGTAAATTAAAGAATGTAATATATATATATCCATTTTAAATTATAAAACACATAAAAATCATAGTTTTCGAAGTCTATGAGAAAGGCGCTTAAAAAAGAAAGTCCGTCATTCTATAATGAGAACAGATTTTTTTTTATTAAGAATAAACTTAGTATTACTAAGTACAAAAAAATAACAGGCATACAATTCAAAATGAAAAAACTATCAGCTCATCAATTTGACGAATTTCGAACGCAATTCAAGCACATCTTCCTGGAACACTCTAGACAAATAGGTTTTTGACAACAGTAACAAGCAAAATTTGTACGTCTTTTCTTCTGATAAGGACAAATATAACAATTCTTCTTCATTTCCATACGGTCCACTCGTACTTCTGGCACTTCAGGAGGTGTTGTGCCCAATATTTCGCAAATACTAAGCCGGAGTTTTCGAGAGATATGCTCATTCCTCGCTCTACTTTCTAGGTGCGGTTTGACTAATTGTTGAGCAAGTTCTTTAATAAAATGCGACCTCTGTATCTGCGTACTATTTTTGTATGATTGATGGATAATATATGAATTAGCCATACTTATATCAATCATCCTGAAAAATATGGTCAAAGGCCAACGACGAGATCGTCTGCTACAGGAGAATTTGGTGCACTTTTCGTCAAGTGCATCCACGCCACCTTTAGTACTATTGTAATTTACTATCATATCTGGTTTATTTGTTGCTGCATCTGTACTTTCGTGATGGTGCGATGACGATAATAAAAGCACGGCTTTGTTTTTTTTTGTTGTGTATGAAAGCAGAGTGAGCTCCCTAGTAAATCCGTATAAAGCTGTTCCAATCTGTCTTTTCTTTTCTGGTAAAAAAATTGTTGGTATTTCTCTTTTGTTTTTCTTTAATGTTCCTAGGCATGTAAGGCCTTTAGTTTTCAGTAAATGAGCAAGCTCAATAGACGTAAACCAATTATCGAATGTTATGTTTCGATTTGTATAGTGTAATGGTTTTGTGAGGCGCATAACGCTTTGGGTTGGTTTTGTGCATGTTTTATATGCATCGTCTAATCCACTGCCATCACAGTCTTTTCCACTATAAATATAACCATTAAAGAAATATCCATTACGAGCATCAGTGCAACACATAATTTTCAGACCGTATTTCGCCGGTTTGTTCGGCAAATACATTTTGAACTTGCATCGGCCTCGAAAACTAACTAACATCTCATCTATACAAACATGTGTTCCAATGGTATAACAATTTTGACAGTTTTTGACAAAAATGTCAAATATTTCGGAGATAGGTGCAACCGGGTTTCCAAGACGCCTCATAATTCTATTTGCCGGATTATCAAACCTGAGGCAGTTTAGAATAAATGCGAATCTTTCTTTACTTGAAATACATCTAATCACTTCTCTCCCCGTTCCATCCGTAGCAAAAATTGTATCTAAATTTTCGTTATTCGACTTGAACAAAGCTGTATAAATTAAAAGACCAAAGACAGCGTAAAGTTCTGTCTTATCTAAGTCTTTTAGAGTAGGTGAATTTGAGTTTTTGTACTTGGTACGTTCTTGCTGAATTTTGTAATTGGTCCATCTTAGGATAATATCGCAAATGTCATTGCTAAATAGAAACTTCCAGGTAGTGAGAGGATCGCAAATGTCACCTATTTGCGCTTGAGGGCGTAACCCAGGTAAATGAACAACAATGTTTTCCTGTCGACGTCGTCCTCTATTAGAAGTAGGCGGAACACAACTCCATTTAAATTTATTTTTACCGTAATAGTACTTCTTGCTCTCTTCAGTCTCTTCTGCTTCATCTTCATCCAGACTTTCCTCTTCTTCACTGTCTACTATAAATTCAATACCATATCAAAAGTGCGAAAGAATAAAAATTGTATAAAAACTTACACTCTATTTCTGAGTCGGTTTCATGTTCGCTGTTTATAGCATAATTTTCATCAACATCGTCTTCTTTGTCACTACAATCCGTATCAACGTCTTCGTACCACTGCAACAGCCGTTCCTCAAAATTTGGATCACCAAATTTTATTGGTTTGGATGAGCTTGGTTGAGAACTCATCATAAGGTATTGTTACACAATCACTAACCACCCGTCTATGGGACGGCAACGACACTTTAAACTGTAATAACTGTGGAACACGCACTTCTTTCTTGCCGATATTATGCCTACTGACTAGTCATGTCCCAACTTGAAATTACATAGGCGTATAACCTCAGGAGAAAAATAGGTCTGGAGAAATATAAGACTGTTGGACGCATGCCCGTCTGAGAAACGTATCGTTAGTACTTAAGGGTTAATACATACATAGGTTTCACGATCGACCCAGTGTAATATGGTTAGATTCAGTGCCCAATTATTGTATTATTATTAGAAACTTCAATCAGCATAACCGATAATTTCAGCTCCCATTGTTCCATATCAATCGAACGGCGTTGTTCTACCATATTGCTTTAATCCATCTGTGCAAGGGTACACTTTCTAGGCTTAAATCGCTACACCGAACTTAACTCCGTAATTGATTAAATTAAACGTAATTTCATTAAGAGCTATCAATTGATTTGGTGGATTAGGAGGTACAGGTGTTCTAACGAAGATTGGATCTCTAGTAACGGATTCTTTTTTTTATATATATAGAACAGAAATAATCTCTTTGACTGTTTGATAGAATTCAATGCCGCATCTCTTAAGAATATTATATTCGCCTGACTTTTCTTGTGGAATCGCCGATCAATGCAATAAATTCAGCTTCTTGGCTTTTTGTATTTAATCTCTCATTTCATTTACATATTAATTCGTATTATACCTGTTGATACTTTCATTTTCCACATGGCCAAAGTATCTTATCGAAAAGTATTCATCGTTCTGGTATATTTATTGACTATCAGTATCATCGCAGAACATTCTAGCAAAGCACATATTTCAATTTCTAAATGACTTACATTCTTACACAATTAAAAATGTTTGCGCAATGCACATATTTCGTTGTAAGCTGTAGAAATTTTGCGTCTCAAATCTAATAGTAAAAAATGCTATTGAGAAACACCAGAATAGTTATTTACGTGCCAAGTGCGTGAAAACACATTTCGCGAATGATTGGCTAGTTTGTGCGGGCACGAATTCGCAAAATGTGTTGGTACAATATTTTTGTACGAATAATACATACTTTTAATAATAATACTATCAAATACCGTTTATTATGATTAATTCTGTCTGCTTATGTACCAGAGGGGTGCGATTCCTTGGTTAAGGAGTGGGGAAATATTAGGACGCCACCTCGAGGGTAGCGTGTGGTACTAACAGAGCTCTATTTCAGTCTTTCCATATGGTTATTTCTTTCTTTTCGTCGTTGCTATAAACACCAAACGGTCCAGTTGACGCCATTTTTTAGTATCATTTTAATATTTAGGCTTCGTTTTGTGATTTCTGATTGAAATTCGCGAAATTTTCGGAAAATAAGTTTGATTGTACGTCTCATTTTATCACATAATGTCGAAATGGAAAATATTTTATCAGGAACTCGCTTCCAACTTAAAATATGCCAGGTAATATATTAATAAAACATTCTGTTGGCAAGCATTTAGCATGAGTATTGTTTCTTTAGGTTTTTTAGAGGAACTTTCAAGAAAGAAACCGTTTTTTAGGCATTACAAATTGCGACACACGAAGAAACCAGGTTCACAGTACTCGAGGAGGAGATTTGATTGAAGGCTTCGTAGGTTTTGGAAAAGAACAGCATTTACAATTGGCAGATCATTTATTAGTGTTTCTTGTAGAAAGCATCTACAGAAACTGGAAGCAACCACTGTTTTTTTTTTACTTTTTATGAAAGTGAAACACCTTTAATTCAAATTTTTATCCACGTTGCATCCATCGCAGTTGCCACAGTGTGCGACCAAGATACGAATAAGCAAACCACAACTAATTTGTTTATTAACAAAGCGAGGAGCACGAAATAGTGAATATAGAGGAATCGATTTTGAAGTTTATCACCAAGAAATTATTCCTTTGATTATCCACATTTACTGGGCCAAAATATTGACCATTAACACACAACGTTAGGAGCCTTGCCCTATACAGGGACGTATATGAAACAACTAAGCGGAACTGTGGGAGGACTAATGGGATTTTTTGCTGAAAATAGTAAGTTATAAAATTCTTTTAGTACAAGTTGAGTTTTTTTTGCTTTCTCTTATTATGTAGATATTGAATCATTTCAAGAAGCAGAGGGATCAGCAGAAATAATACAATTTTTAGATGCCGTTGAGAATTTTATCTGTCTCACTATCATTCCTAGGTTTCGGTGTTGGAATGCTGAAGCCTGCTTTCAGAGTGAGGTTTTTGTTTTCCCTACTCCTTGGCAAATGACGAGGGACGAACACCCTATACAATTCATTTATATTATTTTTCTTTTACTATTTACGTAATTTATTGCTTTATTTCTTATATTTGCCTACTAAAATGTTAAATTTAAAGTCATATTTTATGTTTTCTTTAAAGTTTTTATTTTACAACAAATATATTATGTTTATATATTTACATGTTATTGACCAATCCATAGGAACTAGTATTCTGTATATTTAATTTATTGTATTTTTATAATATTAATAACGAGATTTAAAAAAATATCAGTTTTTTATTTATAAAATTCGAAATACAAATTTAAAGTACCAATTCAAATTGTATCGGTATTCAAACTTCGCGCCATAATTTTAGTACCACAAGACAGCCAGAAGGCGGCGAAAAACGCGGTCACAGGTTAGCCGGGACATAATACCATACAATAACCTGACAAGAATGGTGCCTTCTTGTCAGGTTACTGTATGGTATTATGTTAACGTCAGTTAACGTTTGACAGTTTAGTCACTTTACTTTGCTAAATGTCATTTGTATACGTCAGTAGTACCAATTTCACTTTACGCACTGAGAACAAGTCATTATATCAAATTTATAAATAGACGCATATAATAACATGTGATGTTAACATATTGGCACTCCATGTTTAGTAACTTATACATCGATTAAATTGTAATACTTAGGGCAAATTGGTAGATTAAAACCGTAGCACAGGCATGTGTGGGCCTACTGTGTGTTCATAAATGATTAAGATGAGGACAATAGGCAACCAGCTATACAGATTGGTACTTGTAATCAAATAATTCCCTAACAATAATATTAAAAGTTAAACTTATTTGGTTTTAAAGGTTTAATAATAACAGGTTTTTAATATATCCAAAATAACAAGACGAAAATGCAACGACGAACAAGAAACAATATGAATTTTAGTAGAAAACAGACAAGAACGAAAAAAAAACGAGACATAAACAATATGACAACCATGCTATGCTATACGTAAGGATGGGGGAACATATTTACTACCAACTTAAATTTCAAATTTCGCGCTTTTAATTTGACCTTGATCTTAATCATTTATGAACACACAGAAGTGTTAAAAATTTCGCATATTGCATCCGAAACAATTTTGTGTTTACTCTTTATTAATAACAGCGTTGGTTCAAAACGTAGAACCGTGCTAGAAATAATAGTCGGGCGAGGAATATGATTTTGGAGAGAGTTAAATGAAAATAAATCTGGTTGGTTGCCATCATAAAATTGCTCAAGGGTATAATTTGTTTTTAAATTTACCATTACTGCTGCCCACCCGTAATGCAGTTGCTATTGCGCAAATGTTTGATTTTCCGCCTTCTAACCGTAACTTGTCTTTACTATTTGTGTGTGTGCGAAAGAATATTGAAATTACCTTACCAGCGAATAAAAACTGTAACTTAATAAGCGAAGATGCGTGAGTTTTATGTACGACAACCTTGCGCCTTAATCCTATGTAAAAGTTGAGAAAAGATATACAGCTAGGTAGCCACTAGCGGCAAGAACTTTAACTCAAACTAACTTCTTCCCCACTATAAAATTCTCAACTCCAGGCAAATTTAATTAACTCGGCGTCCCGTTTCGCTTTCGCGTAATGAGATCTGTTAAAGTTAAATCATGCCATATGCTCGATTTTGGATACTCCTCTGCAATTAGAACATTTTTCGAGAGATAACTTATATCGGGACGTAATAACATCGTTATAAAGTTTCTAGGGTCGCGACGATAGCTTCTTCCGCGCTCCTCTGACGGAGCTATATTAAGTGAAAAAGTTTTATCGATTGGTTCCACCAACTTCCGTCGAAATTTCAATTAATTCCATTAAATCTTATTGATAAGTTCGGTGTTTGCAATCGTACAGTGATAAATTGATGATCTACTCGATTAGTTAATTAATAATTTATGAGTTGTTAGTATTACAATACTCCCTTTTTTTTTCTATAATAGGAATTAACTCTTATTTCGGTTTATGCAAATGGACTGCCTAAGTGCAAACGTTTCAAACTGCGATCCTTATCCTATCACTACAAGGCAGAAACTTACCCGAGGATTTGCAATTAGATGACATTCAAAGTAGGCATCGTCGCCTTCCTTGATGTTGTAGGCGTCCAAAGCTTGTCCCAGGGTTAATGTAACCTTTGGCGGATAGAAGACCTTCAGCATCCACGTATCTCTTAACTCGCTCATTGGTATTCGTTGATTTGAGGCCTTGCATGTTAACGTTAAACCGTGATCCGAAGCGACAGGACTGAATACCAGGGTGCTTGTTGTTGTGTTATCGTCCGTGCTAACTTCTATGGTCCCGCCTTCCAACGATACCCCATCCTGTAAAGATGAAAGCCATGGTAAATATTATGACAATCGAGTAATTTTCGAAAAGATTAGTTATAATGGGATGACGATAAAAATTGGCAGGTGATAATAGAGCAATTAGGAAACTATTCTGGTAATTGCACATATACGAGTATGAATATAAAATTTGAGAATTAGGCATGTTTTGAAGAGTCCGGGTTACATGATAAAAAATCATTGTCTGCGCAGGTACTTAAATTTTACAAAAAACGTGTAGTAGTTTGTAGTTACATTTATTAGACTTATAATTGCAATGAAATGACTTTGTAATGCTACTAGGTGCTGAAATGGTGCTACACAGATAATTTTGCTAAAATAGAAACAATAAAGTGCTTTTTTAAATTTGAAAATTGCCAACAATTTGTGCAATTAAGATTGTATTCGTTGTTGGTTGGATCTATTTTGCAAAGTAATGAGTGTAATTCATTAAAAAGGAGTTAATTAATTAATTCGTAGCAATTAGTTTCGTGACAAATAAAAATTAGGTAAACGATTAGTATATGAAATAAGATCAATGCGTTTGCTGTAGAGAAAAGCGCCAAGGAGCAAGCCAAGCATTTTGTTTTTATTAAATACTCGAAAGCCCGCGTTCCACCTTGGAACGCACCCTCTAGAGATAGTGGGTACGTCTTGCCCGCGGTCTGCTTAGACCGCATCCTTTAAAGAAGGTGCGCGCACCTTGGGTAGCAGTTCCCTCTTTAGTCGCGTAGAATTGATATGGGATTTTAGAATAGAGTTTCAATCTATTAATTAATCATCTGTAATTTTTGAGTTGCGTTTGGAATCTGACTTCAAAAAACTAAAGACTCCACGCTGCGCGTCTCGCCAAATTAAAATTTTCACAATTTAAGAAGTTACAATTTGAATTTTGCTTAATTTTTCGTTTTTTTAAAGTTTTATTATTTTTTTTTTCAAACGCGCCTCACGTTAAAAAGAGACTTGATGCTGCGCGTCTCGCTGTTGTTAAACTCGTTTGTAATTTCTTATTTTTTTTTTAATTTTAATTTTTTTTCAAACCCATCTCACTTTAAAAAAGACTCAACGTTGTGCGTCTCGTCAAAACGTCAAAATTTAACATAAAGATGCACTAGCCAAAAAAATTTCTGCCAAAACTTTTCCCTGATTAGTCTATTCCCTCCATTCAGGTGGTTAACTCCATTTTCCTTAACCTAACTGGTGGCGGGAAGTTTGAAATTTAAAATATATATACATATATTTGTTAATATCAACTGTACTATAATATGCCGTGTTGTAAAAAAAGCAAAAGACTCCACGCTGCGCGTCTCGCCAAATTAAAATTTTCACAATTTAAGAAGTTACAATTTTATTTTTTCTTAATTTTTCGTTTTTTTAAATTTTTATTTCTTTTTTCAAACGCGTCTCACTTTAAAACAAGACTTGATGCTGCGCGTCTCGCTGTTGTTAAACTTATTTGTAATTTCTTATTTTTTTTTTTCAAACCCGTCTCACTTTAAAAAAGACTCAACGTTGAGCGTCTCATCAAAACGTCAAAATTTAACATAAAGATGCACTAGCAAAACTTTTCCATGTTTAGTCTATTCCCTCCATTCAAGTGGTTAACCCCATTTTCCTTAATATAACTGATGGCGGGAAGTTTGAAATTTAAAATATATAAGTATATATTTTTGTTAATATCAACTGTACTATAATATTGCCGTGTTGTACAATGGTTTTTCTTTTATTGCATAAATTGTTTATTTAGCCTCAATTATTATCAGTAATTTACATTGTTTCAAAGCATATTTCTGTTTAATCATTAGTGTTCGTATTCGTTTACATGTTTTATAGTGTATGTCGTTTAAATGTTGTTCTGCACATTGTTGCGATTTGCGAGAAAGCAAATGTTTAAATTCTGTTTTTTACAGAAAGATATTTCGCAAATAAATTTATATTAGTAAACTGAAGTTTCTTTTGGATCACTTCATTACCTTACGTTTATTAGAGTGCTTAGTATCGTATAGTATATATACTATATAAATAAAGAATATCCATTGCATTTTATTAAGTAAGTGCAAGGCCGCTTTTGTGTATACGTTTTGTATAATACGATAGGTATGTAAGTAACTAGCATTGCGTAGTCGCAACGCATCAGTCCCGGCTGTACATACTACCGCGCAGATATGCTTTCATTTACAGCTAAGCGCCTTAATTACACCTACGTTATTCAGTGCAAAAGCTACACCCATGTAGTGTACCTCTAACTAACACCCAAAGATGTACATCGTCTCTTGGTAGTTTACACTAGCAAGTGTATTACACCACACATTTTAAAGTGTAGGATCTACCAAATCGTTTTGGTAAATTTTACCAAATTTCACAGTGTAAAATTTACCAAAAATAGTGTGGACTTATATAGATCACTTCTAGTGTTAATTTCTACACGCAATTTTTTACTGTGTAACAATCTCAAAATTTCGCAACTTTGCCAAGTTTAAATCGAGTCTCTATCTCTAATAACAATGGGCAACAAATTTTCGAAAAGTTCATGCTTCTAAGCTGAAAATAGTCATTTCTTAATGAATTCAATGTGCTGAACACGAAAATGACTAAGAAAAAGCTGAATTGGCTACGGGTTTTCTGTAATATGTACGCATATTTCAGAAAAAGTGTACTTATGTCAATATTATAATACATGGTAAGAAAACATTTACGTATATTTCAGAAAAAGTGTACTTATGTCAATATTATAATACATGGTAAGAAAACATTTACGCATATTTCAGAAAAAGTGTACTTATGTCAATATTGTAATACATGGTAAGAAAACATTAGTCTGCTTCTGGCATTACATTATGCAATAGCATCTATACAATGGACAAAACGTCAATATCTCTGGAACGTGAGCCAATCAACTTTTTTCAATGTGATATTCGTGTTCAGCACGTTGAATTAATTCAGGATTGGGTACTTTCACCTAAGAAGCAATTTCACGGTTGACCAGTGTAATTAGCGATAATCCCATGATAGTGAGGACAGATAATGAAACAACCTGTACACCTGTTCTTTTCTGTGTTAGAAGGTGCTTAGTAGCCTTTCCCAAAACTATATTAGAACACCTTTCAAAATAATGTACCTAACTTTTATACTTTGCGAGATATTGTCAATAGAACTTTTCGAATTAATGCTCCCAACAATATGTTTTTGTATTCCCCAATGTACGATATGCACACTATACCCCTGTATATTTTAATTAAACTTTATATTAGTTTCACCAAGTCAAATATATACGTAAAGCAATGTTGTTTTACCGTGTTTATTTCGTTCGTGCTTTTTTTATATTCTTGCTAGTTTTTATAGAGAAAATAAAATAGAAATTTTATACACTTGAATATGGAGTATTAATTTCTGATATTTTTCTTCCAATAATGCTGAAGTGATAATTGATAATGATATGCATTATTTACTGTGAAACATGTTATTGTGCATTACAATATATCGATTTTTATGTTGTTTCAAGCCTTAAATCATCTGACCGATGCAAAATAATTTATTTACCAAAACAACACGTTTAATAAAATTTTCATCTGCATGCATTCATTAGCATTAATCCATTTTAATTTAAAATGGCACTAGTTGGTGTGCAAATAACAGACCGGGGCGCTAGAAACCGACTATATACCAAAATTGGTTATAGACGCAACGTAATCATGTTAATCTACGCATTGTAGAAAACGAACCCAAACTAGGAACATATGTCATTTCCCACACAGTATAATACTGCCGTGTATCCCAGGTAATAGATGGTTTCTCATTGGTATACCAGCTGCGGAATAATGCACGATTATACAGTCAATAACCGCTTAACTCGGATAACTGTGTCGGTATAATTAAAGCATGGAATACAAAGCGCATGTCGATGAAATAACAGTTGGCGATATTTAATTATGTAGGCATTTCGAGTTTTCTAGTATCGCAGCGCAGAGCTTTTTATTTAATATATCACGGGAAAAATGCTCATTCGCCGTTTCGTGCCATTAATTTGAACTTAAAATGTAGAATTATTTATATGTTTTCTCCTCGATGTGGACTGGCGATTCCTTTGCAGTAAAAATCTTTGTCTTTTCCGTTAAATTCACCTCAGTAAATTTAGCAAAAAAAAAGTCTAGGACCGAAGCTCTTACAATATTCACGAAAAGCATGTTTAGAATAGAACGGTCGTAAAATTGTAGATACCTATCTGTATCGGAGAATAACACAGTAATTCTTATTGTACTCGCTGTTAATAAGTTTTATTCGGGTGTTCGGTTCCAGTATTTCTGAAAATAATATTTAAACAATGCCGAAGGAAAAACCTATATTTATGTAACTGTAGAAATATGATCAGCTATTCTAACATTGCACGAGGAAGGATATTCCGTGCGTGCGATTGTGAAAAACTTTTCAAATGATGATTTCATATGACGTACTTTGGTCGTCACATTTTTAAATTTTTGTCATTAAAATAAAAGAAAGCCAAAAATATAACCCAACCAAACTTACAAAGAATGGAAACTACGAATGCGCGACTTATCTTGAAATTAATTTTAAATCTAGCTTATTGCCGCCGTATCTGGAAACTTTTTACGTTGGACGCAATGAAAAATTACGATTTAATTTTAAAATGACTTCTTGGTAACTAATTGTTGCCGCCAAATTGTGATTGTACGTAAATCGATGAGATGACAAGTAATGTATTAATATTTTCAAGAAAACCACAAATATATTCAGGTAAATTAAACAGTTTACATTAAAATAAGAGATCTTCAGCATTAATTTTTAAGCACATTTGTAAATCGTGACCTAAAACCAATAGAAAATCTCAGTCCATATTCTGTGCTATTGCATTAATTTAGCAAAAACAAGGTTTCTAAATTGGAGAATCCCTCCCAAGGATGATAGGTCTAATTATGGAGGTAGCGTTGCCTCCAGAACGTCTTTTACGTAAACATGATAGAAATGAAAAGATCGCAGTGAAAATCGGAAAGATTCTGATCTTACCTAATCTAAATCCAGAAATATTCTCAACAAAATTAGATAAGGGAAATTTGAGTTAATTTGCAGTTTCCGCGAAACAAGAAAAATAAGGAGCGCATAGATGTCTATGAATTACTTACTGAAATGAATTAGCTGTCAATTCATCTCACTGTGTGTAGCATTTCGCAGTTCCGCGCCCGGGAAATGAGGGAGGATATTTTTAGGGAATAACCAGGACGTAAAGCCACATTCTGCTGATGAAACAGTTGCCCACATAAACGCTGCGGTGTGTCGGTTTTGTTCCGCAGCCCACAGAAATTCTATTATAATAAATATTACTTTGTGTTTCGCTTGAATTACGGAAGGCAGCCGGCCCAAATTTCAAGGGACAGCCTTCTATATAATCTACTTGGCCTACATTCTGACTTTGACGGCGTTCTTTTTTCTTACGGCAATTTCCAGTTCTTTTGCGTCCTCTTAAAGGCGAGTTCCCTTCTCAGTAAATAATAAATAAACAAGTTGTGGAAGACGGGATTCCATTCTGTTGAGATGCGGCAAATATTGCACAGATTACCCGTTTATTGACTCGGCTACTAAAAGTGCAAATATTGAGTGTTTCTGGAAGATGGCTTTGGTCTTATATAACTTCTGAAGCATATATTTACCTTTGGAATTGAGGTATGGATTCACCAGCTCGACAGGAAAAAACATTTTTTACGTTTAACGAAGCATCTGCTAATATACAGGGTGTGGCATTTATCTGTGGACCAGCTATTGTGGCTAACCTGTCCACTTAAGTGAAATATGTTTTAGATAAAAGTGATTCAGGATCAAATACTCTACACTGCAAAATTATTTTTATATATACAGGGTGGTCAGTTTAGCCTACGCGTTATACAACTTTGTTATTTTAAATGGAACAGTCTATATATCATTGCATTTTTGGATTCCACGATGCAAAATAAAGTAGATTTAATTTAGATACCCTACACCAAAACCGAACAGCTTCGGAGTTATTCGACTTTTTAGAAAAAAAAATGCGTTTGCTTGGGTCACTTGGAAAATCAATACCACCGTTACTTATAACAATTTTACGATTATTTTGTAGTATAGTCGTGACAATATTTGAAAGTATATAACCAATTAATAATTTCTTTGTTATGTTATACAGGGTGTTGTTAAAGTGACAATAAAGCTAGGCATCTTTAAACAGACGAATCTCATTTTTTTCAAATGGAACACCTTGTATATTTTTGTGCCATATAATACAGAATTAAGTCCTCTTTCAATCGCATGTAACGTTTCCTATAGCTAAAGTTAATACTTTTTGAGTAATTTTGAATAATGTGCTATCTAGTGCAAGAAAAACAGTAATTGATCGATATTCTAAGAAAAAAACATTTATGGCAAAATCAAGTGCTGTAAAGATGATTTCGATATTTTTTATAATGATTTTTAGGAGTAAACATCCGTATATTTTATCCATCGTTGGTTTATACTAGGTACAATTTTATTTATGTACCCACATGATAAGCATTTATAATCATATGCCTAAATAGGTATCAAAATAAAATTATAGTAGCCCGTGTTTTGTGATAATAAATGAACTAAGGGTATCTAGCTAACTGTCAAATTTTATGTACAAGTATTGTGGTAATATTACATCTGAGTAATAATGAAAATTATGTCTGTTTACGCATCCATTATTATGAAACTGGGCTTCATTTGTCCACAACACATTACTAAAAAAATCCGGATTTCATTCATACAGTTCAAAATATTATTTTAACGCAATTTTCTTATAGAGAAAATGAAATAATTTTGTTGTAAATAAATCTTTTACTACTAAGAAAATTGAAAGTTTTAATTCAAGAAAATTGTTGCTTCCATTTCTGTTTGATGTGCAAAGTGTCTTTGATGTCCAATCAACTATAAAAGTGTAAGTACAAAATACATAAGTAGATGCTCCCTTAAATGTTGTCATTTGTAGCATGCTCAGGTTCAAAATAACAGATTTACGTGTTATCGAAATATAAGTTCCTTCATTCGTTGTTTATATTAGAATATTTACTTAAAATACGCTGCAGGTTGATATTTAATTGCATGTATCCTATACGGATGTAATGTTTGTGCACAAACCCTATAACAAACTCACTTTAATATTTACCTATCGGCAAAAATGTTATCTGTGGCTTCAATAGAAATTGATTATTAGTGTATCAGCAAAATAATTGAAAATTAATTGAAAATATTTGCAATATGTTTTTTCATTGTGTCATCTATTGTATTAATAGGCAGACGTGGCCATCAATTGTTTTCTACTGCAAATATAGACCAGCTACAACAATTATAATTGGTTAAAATTAAATGAACAATATAAGTTATAAATTTATTTAACAAAAGCGAATTTGGCAATAATTAAAAACACATTTTAAATATAAATTTTATGAAATATAAAAGTGACACTTCAGCAGTAGCTATATTTAATTCAGCACGTTCTTTGGAATTGTTTCTCGAGCGTCATGTAATTCATATTTAAATTTCGCCGTTTTTATTATATCCCTTTGGGGCTTCCCATAATTGGAACACTTATCGTTTGACGCCAGGCTACCAGAACGGGGCATATTCAGTTTGTATACGCAAGTGTGTATAGATATTAGATATGTATACAAAATTGCGTTAAAATTGTAATATCAGACGATTAGATTATTCCAGCAGGTGTCAGACCCTTTTTCACGTTTCGCTTCCGAAATTTTAGAGTTTACTTTATATTGTGTGCGCGCATCCTCTACGGTGTTCTACTGTCGTCTCCTCCGCCTAGTCGGCCGTTTTTATTCCTCAAATGGTCCCTTTTATTTATTCAATTTTCTCTTATTTGTTTTCCACCCTTTGTCAGCTTCGGGTTAAAGGCATTCTATTGGAATTAATTGTATTAAACCGTCAGCTTATAAATCCATTAAGCCTATTTTGGTTCTCTATTACGAGTGGATGATGGAATTGCAAATTTTCATTTACTGATCATATTCCGATTGCTTTTGTTCATGTTGCGCACATTCGAGTATATTTTTTTTTTCATTTTTGAAGCCTCCTGAATAACTGATTTCAAGTGGTTGATACAGTAATTACAGGCATTAAGGCTATGACATTATGAAAAATTTTATGAAAACTACTGTTCCAGTTTAACGTATTAAATGTTCTCCATTTTCTTGTTAGCAATAACCTAAACTATTCTCTAGCTTTTTCTAAAACTTGAGGTAAAATATTCCTTGTTTCTGTTTGTATTTTTAGTTTGAGATCATCTCTGTTGCAGACACTTTATTTTTGAGATTCAACTTCACCACTAAATTGCACCTTTTCGACCTATCCAATTATTAAGAAAGATCTCAGTTTCAATACAGCAAAATGGAGTATTGCTCCATCTTGATAAAACCAAATATTTTCACATAGTAAGCTCGGATCTATCACATTGGGATATAAATTTGCCAGAATAGGAACAACGTCATTTCTAACGAGATCCATATGTTTTTTCTCTGTCAAATTCCCATCAATAAAAATTGGACCGATTATGTGGTTACCGAAGATAGCTGCTCAGATGTTCACCTTCTGGGGATATTGCGTATGTGTCTCACTCATCCAATGAGGATTCTCTGCTGACCATTACCTACAGTTCAAACGATTCTCTTCGGTTCCGAGTCTTCGGTTAATTCCTGTAGAAACATCTTATAGAAATGAAGTTTTTGTTGATGGAAACATTTTAAAACAGTTGAATTCTATGCAACACTTAAAATGTCTGCTTTCACATCCTCCTCCACAAAATGGGGATTTCTTTTTATCAGACGAACATGTTCAAGCTCTCTAAACTGTGAATGAATATTGGAAACGGTTCCTTGTGAAATATTGGACAATTCAGGATATTTCGGATTATAGATATCAACAACTTCCACTTGACTTCTACACTTATCTCCGTAACTGATCATCATCATAATTTCGATGACTTTCTGTTATATATCGCATTGCTTATTAACGACAGAATGTCTTTCAAAAAGAAATTATTTACTAAAACGTTTCTGTCCCTCTGAATCTTTGCTTAACACAGTATGTAAATTAGATTGTCTAACAATAATTCGTCAGCAGCTCATAACGCAGAGCGTTGTGCTGATGCCAGCAAGATGTCGCTGGTACAGCCGAATTTATTCCAGAGTTAATGATCAAAGTACTACGCTAGTGCAGCACTGTTTACCGCGAACTTTCTTCCTCACATAATAATGATTTAAAATTAGCGTTAGAAATAGCGTTAAATTTATTTAAACAACCATCAAGCGAAAATTAACTAACTACATGGTTCTATTAGAACCAATATTTGTTTCTTAAGAAAACCGTTTGGACAAAAAAAAAATAACATATAGCTAAAACACAAGTGAGTACTATTTCTGACATATAAGTTAACAAGAATGTTATATACATTATTACACTATTTAACTGAGCGGACTCAAATGCTTGGGAAAATTAATCAAACATACAGTTGAAAAAACATGGTTTCTTGCTATGATGGACGGTTTATAGAGTGCCAAGTTCTTGACCAACTACGTTATATACAGGGTTAGTAAAAAGTCCCGGAACGGTCGAATAACTTTGTTATTTGAAAATTATGATTTCTGAAATTTGGTATGGGGGTATAGTTAATATAAATGCATTTTATGCAATACAGTTATTATTTTTTTCACTTCCGGTTTAATCGGCAATACGTCCAATTTTTTTTTTTTAAATGGAACACCCAGACTTTTTTAACACTTTTGAATGCAAAATAAAAATCTACGTTCAGGAAATATTAAGATGTTTATTTTTATTCACAAGAAAACAGTTAAATTTCTTATTGAATTTTGTATTTGTTCTGGAGTGATGCGATTGGCTTCTTGAACTATTCTCTCTTCCAATTGTTCAAGTTTATGGGGACGATTTTTGTACACTTTCATGTTACCCCAAAAGAAAAAATCTAATGGCGAGAGATCTAGCGAACGTGCTGGTCATTCGATTGCTCCTCTACGTCCGATCCAACGTCCCGGAAAAATTTCATTCAAATAATCGCGGACACTATGGGCAAAATGGGGGGGGGGGAGCTCCATCTTCTTGAAACCAAAAATGTGCATTAGGGTGATCACCTATGTTTGCATTTGGAAAGAGGGCCGCAAGTGCTGGAACAACCTCATTTCGCAATAAATTTAAGTAGACGTTGCCAGTTAAATTTCCTCTTATAAAAAATGGTCCTATGATGTTGTTTCCAACAAGACCAGCCCAGACATTCACCTTTTGAGGACGCTGTGTATGGACTTTTTCAATCCAATGCGGATTTTCAATTGACCAGTAGCGACATTTATGTCTGTTCACAGTGCCGTTGAGACAAAACGTTGCCTCATCTGAAAAAATGATGTGATCTAAAACATTAGGCTGCTGCTCGATCAATTCCGTCATTGTTTCGCAAAATTGTAGTCTACGATCTGGATCATCTTCAGTTAACTCATGGACGGGATACATTTTATAGGCTTCCATTCTTGCTGATTTAAGAATCGTATGAGCAGATTTTTGAGAGATCTCATGAATTTGACCTAATTCTGTTGTGGACACGTGATGATTTTCTTCCACTGTAAGTAACACATTCAAACTAGTTTCTTCATCTGTTGCTGTTAATGGACGTCCCCTTCTAGGTAAATCCTTCACCTGACGAAAGACTTCAAACTTTTCAATTGTTCGGCATACCGTACTTTTACTAATGTGACGATCCGGATAAACCGTATTAAACAAAATACGAACCTCTTCAAAAGAACGTTGACGATCACCGTACCCACGCATCATTAATATCTCAATTCGTTCTGATTCAGTAAGTTTTTCTGCCATTTTCAAATGTGTCAATGCATAAAATAAGTAAATTTATAGCGATGCAAAAGTTAAAACGCTTTTAAAATTGTCAAATATGACGGCAAAAAGAATGCAAACACTAAACAACAACTTTTTTCAAAGGTACCTTGATTTTTCTGTATTAGGACACTTTTTTAATTTTTTAACTGTTTTCTTGTGAATAAAAATAAACATCTTAATACTTCCTGAACGTAGTTTTCTATTTTGCATTCAAAAGTGTTAAAAAAATCTGCGCGTTCCATTTAAAAAGAAAAAGTTGGTCGTATTGCCGATTAAACCGGAAGTGAAAAAAATATTAACTGTATTGCATAAAATGCATTTATATTAACTATACCCCCATACCAAATTTCAGAAATCATAATTTTCAAATAACAAAGTTATTCGACCGTTCCGGGACTTTTTACTAACCCGTATAAGGGACGATGTCCACACTGCTCAACCACGCTCTACAGGGATCGGTCGCTGCGTCGACTACCAATTATAGGGGCGCAGGTTGCATCGTGTCAGTCACTTGGGCCGACTATGATTTGCAAAGGATGGACATTTTACTGTGTCAGTTCCAAAGGCCGACTACCCTCAGCATGGAAACTGTACCTGCGTCGCAACAATCATTCGAATCGACTACCATATCAATGGGCGGAATTTGTGCCGTGGCAGTCTCTGATAGATCAACCTTAATATGTAGAAGAAGGAGATTTAACCATGTCAGCCCTTTAAAGCGACTAATTTTTTTTTTTTAAATTAGCGTACTGAATTTATCCGTACACAAATATGCAGAATATTGCAGAAATTTGTTTGAAAAATTGCAATATTCGAAAATTTGGAATAATTGAAGAATTGAAAAATTGCAATATTCGAAAATTTGGAATAATTGAAGAATTGAAAAATTAAAAAAAATTGGAAAGTTGAAATATATTGAATTTTCAAATCAAAACGCGTAGCGCCAAGTTTTTCTTTTCTTTCTCAACCCTTAAAAAAAATGAAAAATTCAAAAAATTTTAAAAAATTAAAAAATCGTAACATTAAAATCATCAGAGAATAGAAAAATTGTAAAGATGGAATTTCTAAGTCGAGTTTTCCAAAGCGCAACGTGTTCAAATAAATACACAATTAAAAAATTAAGAAAAGTCAAAAAAATTTACCCTCGAGAACACAGTTAGTTATGCAAGGCTGCAAAAAAAAGAATTTAATTTTTTTAAAATTAACGTACTGAATTTATCCGTACACAAATATGCAGAATATTGCAGAAATTTTTTTGAAAAATTGGAATATTCGAAAATTTGGAATAATTGAAGAATTGAAAAATTAAAAAAAATTGGAAAATTGAAATATATTGAATTTTCAAATCGAAACGCGTAGCGCCAAGTTTTTCTTTTCTTTCTCAACCCTTAAAAAAAAATGAAAAATTCAAAAAATTTTAAAAAATTAAAAAATCGTAACATTAAAATCATCAGAGAATAGAAAAATTGTAAAGACGGAATTTCTAAGTCGAATTTTCCAAAGCGAAACGTGTTCAAACAAATACACAACTAAAAAATTAAGAAAAGTCAAAAAATTTTACCCTAGAGAACACAGTTAGTTATGCAAGGCTGCACAAAAAAGAATTTAATTCCGCATCGACACAAACATCCAGGATATTGCAGACATTTTTATTAGAGTTATTCTGTGCATTTTACCAAATATGTACGCCAATCAATGTAAATTGTACATCATAACGTTACGCTACGTTCGGTAACAATATATTTTCATCATTGCCGTGTGCCATCCAGCTCTGCTTGCATTAGTAGATGTGTTCGCATATCACAATTCAAAAAAAAAGGGATGATATTTCGAAACAACTGCATGTAGTCTTGGTATATGCATCTCACTTGCATTTATCGTTAAATGGAATGCAACCGTGTCAAACGCCATGCCGCACAGCCAGAGGAAATAACGAAAGCAGAAATGTTATACATCCACCTATTTATTATTTTACAGTGGCATGCATTTATCCCTGCATCCAGTCAAGTTATTCATGTCAATTTTTTTTGCGTATTTTTGAAACTAAATGAAAGTGTAATTAGAGCAAATGTGTATTAGATAAATTGCATTGAGTAACGTGAAAATTATTTGGCAACGTGTCGAAATAAAGGTGAAAATTGTGTGCCAAACCTCTATAATTATATGGAAACTATATTCTCGCAAATTCCCTGACATAAACGACCACAACAACAGCGTCCGACACAAAGGGAATTGAATCTCGTAATGTTCAAAGTTCGTAAATGAAACCGATAAAGTAACTGTTAAGTACACGGTAAATGAAACCCAGGGATCAATGCGTTTAAAGCATACACCATGGGTATTAGCAATGATATTAGTAAAGAATACTTTTTGTAAGGCGCAAAGGATGCTTAAGTACAAAAAGAAAACTAACACATTTCATAAAAAAAAAATTTTAAAAAAGAAAAAGTCGTTCTTTTCCGAAATCAAGTAACAAACAGTAAAAATAATAATAAACTAACAGAAGAGACATGGTTCGTATAGAAAATGTATAGAACTTGAAAAAATTCTGATATGCCACCTTGGTGGAACAATATAAAATCTAAACGGAAATACCCTAAATAGTGCCATTATCGAATATCCGTTAACATCAAATCTATTGAAGCAATATGGATTCCTATAAACATATTTGGTTTAGATTTTATTACAGATACAATGGATCGAAGGGTTTGTTTATTTGTTCCGAGCCCAATGTCTATACGCAGTTGTGTTTTGTTCCCTCGGATTTGGGAAACCCACTCAAATAGAACTTGGCGCTGTTGCAATACTCATAAGGTTATATAAACAACGACTTTCCGCTTCAGTTGACCGAAGTTCTAAGCGTATGTGTACTTGATTTCCGTTATCTTAATGTTTTATTTCGCCTATTTTTAGATTATATGAAGAGTACGCCCAAAGAAAAAAGATGTTAAAAGAAAACGCTATATGAACACTGCTCTTTTAGTTTTAAATATGAGTCATGTGATTACAATGTCAATTGAGAACGTAAAAGTGTTAGATTGTTGGGGTTAACTCAATAAAAATATGTATTGAAATCGTGCATAGTAGATTCAAGTAGCACGACACATTAAATTGAGCACTTTGGGAGTATTTTACCTGTATCAGACACCACTGCACATTCAATCAGCTGTTGTAGTACACGTTCTATCGCACTGTGTTTAATTTTGAAGACTTTTTTGCCTCTTCTACACAACAGTTCGTGTCACACACTAGACAAAGTATAATAATTATATATGTATATCTGTAGACATTTAATTCAGTAATATGTGAATTTAAAAATGCTTCCAAGCTGTAGAAACCAGCACATTTCAGCATATATCACTATTCGGAGATCTGTATACGCTTATCATAACAATACTGTATTTTATTAATTCTAGTTCTGACATACAGTATATTCCAATCCTTTTTTCAATAGTATCAGTCTACCACCATGTTTATACATTTCTCTGCAGAAGTATGTGACTACTACATAGACCCTAAGTATTTTATTGTTTGTTTGTATGGCTTTCAGTAAGGCAATGATGTGTAATACACATGGCAGTTATTGTCATTCTTTCCCAAAATTATTTTCAACGTTTCTAGTTTATAAATACTTAAGCATTGAATGTTGGAATTAGCAAGTGTGAATTTAAGACTTTTGTCAATGTTATGGTGTAGTCTACTTTGTTTTTCTAATTTTTCAAATTTAGCACATTTGGGGATAGAGCATAGGTTTTTTTCTGAAAATTTCTATAATGTTTTACTAGAACGTTTGTTGGCCATAATTATTTATTTTTATTTATTTATTTATTCCTTCCGTATTAATACAATAATAATAATAATATAACAAGTAAAAATGAATTTATTTTCTTTACTATTAATGTAATCGAAGGAAATGGATCGTATTCGATTATAAATCGATCTTCCATGCGACCCATTGCAACTACATACTAAAAACAAAAACAAAACAAAAAAGGAAAAAGGAAAAGCTCACACCCATTGCACCGCATAGAGCAACACCAAACCTTGTAACGGTACATATAATATATCGTTAATTAAGTAATGAATTACTGTCCCACTTGTGCGTCAAACAAAAAGCGAGAGAACAAATCCCTAAATGCCCTCAAAAACCGTGAGCGCCTAGTATCAAACGGAATCGCATTGTACACTCTAGTTATTTGATAAGAGTACGACTTTTTAAAAAATTGAGTCCTGTGTATCGGTGGTGTAAGGATGCCCTTAAATCGGATGTTCAAATTATGTACATCCGTCCTGAGAGTTATTTTACTAGACAAATACTCAGGTTTACCAGTAGTTACAATTTTGTGAAATAAACATGCAGAATGTAGTAACCTACGATTGCGCATATTCAACCACTTAATATCCTTCAATTTGTGACTGACATGACAACACCTGCGTATACCAAACACCAGCCTCAAACATGCATTCTGAATTTTCTGAATTTTACGACCACAGACGGAATCAATACAAGTACTATACAAAACATCGCAATAATTAAACAATGACAACACCAACGACTCACATAACAAAATCTTTAAATTTTTATTGAAGTAACATCTATTACTATAAATTAATCTTAAGGAAGCATACGCCTTCTGTGTACATTTATTTATATAGTCGTTAAATTTCAATCTCTCATCTATAATGATACCTAATTTTTTTACAGAAGAATTAAATTTAATATTGGTGTCCCCAACGGACACACATAAGCCAGATGCAAGAACCTTATTTCAGGTATGAACATTTTTTTCGTATTCATCAAGCCTAGCTGCAATTGTAAATGAAGTTATGGCTTTATTCCGTATTTATAGTTTTTGACACTCTAATGGCTTAATTTTATTTTGTTTTAAGTAACCTGTGACGTTTTGGTTAGTAGTTGTATTTATGAAATTTCAAGATCGAATTGTATAAATGATAAATTTGCAATATAAATATCATTTTTATTGATTATACCGTATGCGGCGCACAAATGACAAAACCTTACGCAATAGAGCACGATAAAAACAAACAAAAAAAAAAACATTAGCAAACACTCATTTCTCTGTTGATTGTATCGTATTTTATTGAGTAGGGTTTATGTCTTATCGAGCGAGCATATTTGAATCTCGCATACGGTATGTTAAATATCATTAAAGTATGCCAGATTAATTAGGTTTATACAAATAAGTAATACATCAATTGCAGGTAAAATTACCGAGTAAAAAATGTGTCGAATATTCCGTTAATGGGAGTTCTATTAATTCAGACGTACACTTCTGGGTCAAGTACTGACAATGACGGACAGAAAATAAATTGAACGTGTAATTTAGCCAATTTTAACTACAGGCTACAGTTAAATAATACTTCCATTAAATCAGCAACGAGTATATACTCACTATTTTCATTAGCAATTTTAACCGTCAAAATATGATTTATTTGTTTAACATGTTCAATATTATTTTTGATAAATTGTAACGTTTGTTTTTCACAGCACTCTATTTTGTTTTTTTTTTGATATAACTGGTCATGTGCTGCATCCAATGGGCACCAAAATAGTAGGTATGTTATATAAAATTAGTTTCACAAGACACGTTTTAAAACACGAATTATAGTTTATAAACATCAAACATCTTTTTTATGCTTTTTTTTCTATTTAGTGTTTACATAAGTATATACAAAAAAAAATGACTTCAAATTATCGCGTTTCTGATTATTTATTTAACGTAGTCCACTTAAAACCACCAAATGTGCCAAGCAATTCATTGCCATCCCGATAAAACATTAAATTTCCAAGATATGGCCAGAAATCTCAAAGAAATCCTTAAAAGACATCTTAAAACTGAGGGACTTGCGTTCTAGTGGGCACCAAAAGATGTATAACTAGAAATCGAATGGTGAAATGTAGCCCTTACTCTCCGAAATAAGGTAGTTTATACTTTATTACTCCCAATCGGTAGTAATTGATTATCATTAGTGTTCCTATAAGAAAGAAAGTGAACCAATCTGATATGTATTGCGGGCAATTTGGTCGGCATCGACAAAGCAAATTGAAGGTAAATTGAATTACGAAAGGCGTAATCTTAATATTGCTATCTACAGTGCAAAATACTATACAGTAAATGCCATTCCACCGTGATTGATTCGCGTTTATAAATGGCAAAATCTTGTAAGCTTAAGTATCTATGGTTTAAGTAAGATGACGTTTCTTCTTCAAATATGTATAACATAATAACATAAACAGAGTAACAATAAATTAAGTTTAACATTTCAGTTCTTACATCTATAGTTTTTGTTCAACATGATATTTGCCATAAAGTTTCGAGATCTGGGCATTGGGTACATTCCATTTAAAACTATGTATGTATTTATTATAGCTAACACATTTGATGCTCAATTGTTTTTTATACTAAGCCGTATAATAGCGAATTTGTAGAACAACTTTTCTTCTTTAACATGTTGTCGTATCTCGGGTGTTGTTAAGCCGAGATATCTGGGGTGGCAGCTAACATCAAACAGACTGTATAGCATTTTAGAAAATAATTTCATTATCCACTTGAATAGTTGAGCAGGGTATAATCTTAAACAGCAGGTATGTGGGTAAAATTACCATAGTTTTGGTATATTTGATGTAAAACCGCTGTTGTGAGTTGATAAAACTTTAACAACTACAATATGTAAAAATATTGGCAATAATAGAGCAGTTTGTATTTAATCATCGTAAGCCATACTTACGTTGAACCATTTACCACAATAACTTCCAATAAGCTAATCTGAATGATAAAAAGCTCCCGCAAAACATTGTATCCAAGGCAACCATCTTTTTAAGTTGAGGTGGGGCATAACGAAGCCGTAGGTATTACATTACGCTTCTGGAGTTAATCTCTCTTTCAGGTAAATTGACGTAGAAGAAACTTCCGTACACATAACAAATAAACTTAAATAGCTATGCAGCTATATTATTATTTCAGATTGAATTTGAACTGCAACTACTAAATATCACATAACAAAGAATCACACTACTAGAGCATAATTATTTTCTAGTGGCGGAAGTCCTGCCTCCACGCGCATGACACGTCACGAGTTCGATGAGGAAGGCGGTGCTCAATCGTTGGTTGGCGTACAGCACTGCAGAGACATATTACAATAGAAACTGACTTTCGTATTTTGTACGAATCGCGGAAATAGTGGGCGAGTTATAACATTTCTCTATATTTATTCGGGTGTGTCCCAGTGCATTGAGCACGCCCTCTTGCGATCGCGCATCCGCCACTAACAAATAATTCCGCTGTAGACAATGTGTAGATACTACATTTCGAGGAATAATGATGATTTGTTTAAAGAACTTTTGGAGCGTCAAAGTTAAATAAATAAAATTATAAATTCCTTAAGGCGCGTTCATTTAAAATATTTTCCACGTATGTTGTTTGCCACTGCATGTTACGCAACTGAATAAGCCATACTCATGTGTTACTTTGCCCTGAAAGTCATTAAAATCGCATAAATTAATGCGAACATCCAAACGCAATGTTCACGTATTCCAACTGTCTGAGTCTATTAATCACC
Organism: Cetonia aurata; assembly: GCA_949128085.1. Lineage (NCBI taxonomy): Eukaryota > Metazoa > Arthropoda > Insecta > Coleoptera > Scarabaeidae > Cetonia > Cetonia aurata. The sequence goes on along the minus strand of OX421883.1, from coordinate 64,176,475 downwards.
CCGAGTTTATATACATACATATATGCAATTATTTACGCAGAATCGATTTTCCGAAGATGTCAACATATAATTTATACGGTTGATTTATTCTGAGCAGATATAATATACAGGCGAGACATATTTCATATGAAAGCTACTGATGGTCTTCTATTACGTTACAACATTTGGTATATCAGATATAGGTAGAATAATATTAATGGTCCAAAGACAATCTAAAACATCGAAAGAAAAATTACTTGCTTATTAAGGACATAAAAGATAAACTTCAATAAAGATATGAATGCTATCTACGCAATTATTTTGTCCTTATTTAATAATATTACCTGTTAGCTACTCACTTAAATTCACATCCATACTGTGAAGCTTGTACAATTACACAAGTTAGTATAAATTGGTAGGAAACAATTTCTCTTTGTTTGTCAACAGTAGAACTTCGCTCCGCTTCATTAGCGTTGAATTAGGTGTCGGGCCCTGTTCTGGAGCAAGGAAGACCCCATACACTAGATATCTTGATGCTTTATTTTTGGCTTTGCAATTTCACCTCGATAATGCTTTGTACTTGGCGTTTAATGTTACACGTTGAAGCTTGTTAGGTGTTGCAGTATATCAAAATGTGTTGTGTTGATGTAAGTGATTTGTTTTTAAAAAATAAGTAGTTGGATCTGTTTGAAATGCATTAGGTTATCTAATTAGGAATTCGTAATTTTAATCGATTTTAACTACAAAAATATTATATCTTTTGGAAGCAATTCTGCAGAAAAGTTTCTGGAATTTTTCTTGTCTTTTTTAATCTACAGATAGGGAGAACCAACTTGCTCTTAGGGCTAATCTATTATATGTTAAAATTTTGTAACGTACACAAAATTTAAATTATAATTGTAACTTCTAGATTTTTACTACGTATATTATCAAAGGTTCTAGGTTTGACATTTGAGCCCTTTCGGAAAACCCTGAAATAGATATTAGTTTTAGCCCTTGACTAACTTGGGAGCACCTAAACTTTTTAGTCAAACGTTGAAAATAAAATAATCAGTTTCGGTCTTTGCCTAGTCCAACCTAGAAGTGACTCAGTCATAATCTTCAAACTTTGATTTGCACTCCACGTATTACACGTTTAAACAGGTTCTTACAAGTTTAAACAGGTTTTCACACGTTTAAACATGTTTTCACACGTTTAAACACGCTCGCTGCGGTCGAGCATTTAACCGTGCATTAATACATTGAACGTATGAGTTTGTACGCTTAAAGATGCATGCACTAACTCTCTCATGATTGAAAATGTGGAGGAAGAAGCTTGGAGAGCAAAGTTTATGCACAAAATAACCAATTTGAAGAACAATAAGTGTTCATTTCACATTGAGAATAAACAAAAATATCTGTGGTATAGAATCTGCTAAAGTAACTGTTAAGAAAACTTTTTTACAGTATCGCAGTGTCAAACGCTACGACGTTGTGTGTTTTTGAGGACGAAGAAAATGATTGGGTCGTTACTCGATACAAAAAATATGTGCTATGACACAGACGACGAGTTAATCAACGTGATTAAAGGTGCTCATCACAAGTGTGGTCACAAGCGTGCTAGTAGTTAAACCACTATTATTTAAAGAGATTAATTAGAGATATGCAAACGTGTCCTGAGTGTGATACAAATGCAATTTTAACTATTAATCGAAATGTTTTAGGCATAATATAAGATGAAACAGTTGATGACCTATGTAGAGTAAGAACAAAACACAAAACAATGAGCACACCTTTTGCTAGAAAGCAAAATGCAAAGTAGATTTTCTTAATTTCAAAGATGTGTGTGTGATTGTAATCGTTTTGGGGGCTAAGGTTTTATAGAATGCCACTGTATAAAAAATGTTCCTCAAAATTGTATAAATGTAAAAGGTTTAACGTATTGTGCAAGTCAAAATGCCACAACGCATTATCGCATACAAATAAAGATTAATTTTCATGTTAATGATTATAGTAATGTAAAAAAATTGTTTTCTGATTATCGATCCATCCTTATAATATCGAAACAATACACATAAAAAGGTATGGTTTTATTATATCTATTACCTAAGCCTGACACATTCCTGCACCTAATTTATGTCTGACTGGTCGAAATCCTATATCCTTAAATTGAATTTTGGCGTTTGACTTTGGTCTTTTCTAGGACAGAAATTCGTTAGTCCAACGTCAAAACATATTATTGGTTTTGAGTTCGACCAAGACTTCTTGTCAAACCTAAGGATTGCCTAGCCAGACCTAGGATTCTTAAGATTGATATTTCAGCCGAATTCAATCATCCGCCGCGCCGTATCAAATTTATATTACTCGGAATGTCCCGCCATACAAACCCCCGCGTCCTCACCAATTTGTTAATGTGACTAGGTGACTGTATGCAGGGATGTTCCGAGTAACAAAATTTCGTACGTCGAATAGAATGGTCTTTTTGTTAATAAAATTTACAAATAATTTAAAGTTCGCTGTACCAAAACCATGTTAAGAATTATGCTTTTTTATTTTGTATAGCATATCTCGCCCTATCTAATTAGTTTATTACAAACGCTATTTGAGCCAAGGTGTTTCCGTTACATACTTTTTCTTTTTTTGTGGATTTAATGCTTCTCATAACAAGACTCACACGTTCTCATTATGATTTTTTGTTTCCATTTGTTGTACAGGTAACTGACGTGTTTGTGGTGTCATTGTCTGTTTAATATGAATGTTATTTGGATATATCCACTCACATGCAGATACAAAATTAATGTAGTTACTGCTAAAAGCATTTTAGATGACTTCACGACATTAAATAATTCGATAGTCATAATAAATGGTAAATTAATACCTGCTTAAATGTTAAAGTAAAGATAATTATGAAAATTGCTTCAGAGAAGCCAAAGATGTTGTGCCCACAAATGAATTTTCATAAGTAAAGGTAAGAAGCAATAAAAGTGAGCACTTAATTTTTATCCAGGAACTTTGTTTCCTCATTTACATCAACACTGGTGTGCACGGTAATATTTACGCCAGTAAGGACTAGCGTATATTACCATCCGCTTGATTAATAGCAGCAGTGCAGAGGAAACCTTTTAGGTGTATAGTAAAGGGGTTGTTATTCACTTTTACAACGGTACCTCGAGAAACTTCCTGTCGAGATTGCAGACCCTAAATACAGGTGGCGTATTTGTATGGCCTTATATTCATAACAGTGAGTTACTGTTGCTTCATATAGCTATAATGTTGTGATGCTTTTTCAATTATTATTGGCTGTGATTATTCGATTGTTAGAAGTTACAAAAGTAATGAATTGAATTCATTATAAAATAAAATATCATTAACACATGTTTAGTATAAGAAAATATTGATTGACAATCAATTTAGCCATAACCTCAAATTGCCACATTGACTATTGAGTTATTAAGCGAATGTGACCAACGCAAAAAGGGCAAAAATAATACCTAATAAGAAAATTATCGTTTTCGTCCGGATCATTTATTAATTTGTGCGACATTTCTGCACATTTTCACTTCCACTTTCGGTTTATTTAATGAAATATTACGGTTTATGTGGATATATTAGGAACTATTCATCTCTCTTACGTGTCTTACGATATATATCACCTCTATGTGTTATTCTTTGTCACGTATAAATGCGGCACGTTCGGATCACAAGTTATTGTTCATGTTGGGAAAACATGAAATATTACAAAATTTCATTTTATGAGGTCATAAAAGGAAATAGAAGACCGTTAAGTGATGTAATACGAAACACTTTATTGAATTTATTTGCTATTATAGGGATTCCATTTAAACTACATATGGAAATAAGTCGTCTAGAATAACATAAATTGATGATATTTTGATCCACGTTTTGCACTTTGAAAGCGAACATACGAAGATATACCTATGTAGGTAGACTTGATGTTATCTAATTCTCGCTTTATACTATTTCGTCACGTACAGAACAATCTAGGTTTATTTCGTACGGAAATGGCAAACAAGGGAGTTTCTACCCTAAACGTAAAAGCTTAGATGCCATGTAAAGGTTTAGACGATTTAACTCAGACATGTGCCTGTCTCAAAAACGATAAGAAATAGGTAACGTAGAAATTGTTTGAAATAAAACAGTACAGTTAAGCAAAAAAACTTTATTTACACACGGACTTTATTTACAAAATAATATTGGAATAAAAATTAAAATAATACCTAGATAAGCAGTTCAACTGTTTTAAATGAAGCCGATAATTTTCGATACATTATTCCAGCATCCATGGAGTTTGATTGATTTAATAATAATAATTCTTTATCTTCTACAGGTATAAACCCACGCACAGAAAATACAAAAGATTTAAGTAAATACAAATGTAACTTAAACAATTTTTAATTTAATTTATTAATGCGACACCAGGTATCCACACCACAAAGGTTTCTCTGAAGAAGTAGGCAATCATCCACGGAATCGATCTTGTAATAGATTTTCAAATCATCGGCAAACAAGAGATTTTGACATTCTAGCGACGCAGCAATGTCGTGTATAAATTTCAAAAATAACACAGGGCCCAAGTTAGAACCCTGTGGAACACCAGATGTCGGGACAAACATTGTAGATATAATACCGCGATACTCCACATATTGATAACGACCGACAAGATAACATCTAAATAGGTTACATAATGCCTCAGAGAAACCTGCTCTCGACAATTTAGCCAGCAGACATTGCGACCTATTTGATCAAATGCCTTTTGGAAGTCGGTATATATCACGTCCACCTGTCCCTGTCTGCCCAACACCTCCGAGACGTATTGAGTGAAACGCGTCAAGTAATTGTAATCGTAGATCCCCCGTGTACAAACCCATGCTGCGACGGTGACAATGAGTTCTTGATGGAGTTGTAAATATGACGTAAAGTATGGATTCCAAGAGCTTGGAGAAATTACACAAGATCGATATAGGTCGGTAGTTTCTTATGTCTGATGAATCGCCACTCTTGAACACGGGGCAAATACTAGCGTGCTTCCACATTCCAGGAAGCCGAGATTGCTCTAATATCAAATTAAATAAATGGTATAAGGGTTCCACAAAAGCGATGGTATTCCATCGACACCAGAGACCAAAGTATTCTTGGATTTTCTCAGTGCAGGAAGTATTTCTTCTCGGGTAACTGCCACCAGATTAATGCCCGATAGGGTATAGAAGTCTCAGTCAGTAACATTTCTGCAGTCCGTACTTAGGCAACGTATGTATATACGCTTGCAGGAGTATCGAACTCAACATTGTTATATCTCATCATACCTGGTATTCTAATACTTCCCCGTTTCTTATTGATAAATGACAATAATGTTTTAGGAGCCAAGGAGACGCGGTTCTCAATGTAATTGATATAATCCCTGTAATTAAAGTTCTGCTCAAACACCGGAGGCGTCGAAAATTCTCATAGTAAAAATTAGACCTATATTTCTTAAATTTTCTATGTGCCTTGTTCTTATCGCGAATACATTTAATTATCATGCCATCAAACCAGGGTGGATAGTCGTACTTGCGATCTCCAGTTACAAATGTAGGTACACATAGGTCAAAAATACTGAGCAAAATATCATACAGAGCGCTGGTTGAGTCATCAATACAAGGTGGGGCAGAAAAACCAATCCGATTTCAAATCCCTTTTTCTCAGAAGAGGGAACAGGTAGAGTAGTGGGGTAAAAACCGTTAGTAGGCCGGTTTTATACCATTTGTCAGTAGTCAACATGCCTTGGTCTGGTGAACATCGCGCTTTTGTTATTGAGCGGTTTATCGAAAACGGCGGTTCGATAATTGCTACACAACGTGCGTTTCGAATTCATTTCGGACTCGGGCGTCATGATCCTGTTCCACATCACGCTACGATTAAAGTGTGGGTGTCAAATTTTCGACAGACGGGATCAGCATTGAAAAAGAAGTCGCCTGGACGTTCCAGGACAGCAACAGGACCTGAAAACGTGGCCAATGTGCGAGCCGCGATTGAAGATTCCCCGCGTCGTTCGGCGCGAAAACATTCGCTCGCTTTGGCGATTTCCAACCGCAGTATTCGGCGAATTTTGCACCGGGACCTCAAAATGCATCCCTACAAAATGGTTGTTGCACAGGAATTAAGTGAAAGGGATTTTGAAACCCGTACGAACCTTTGTCGCGATCTCCGAGAACTCCCAAACGACGATGTTGTGCTCTTCACGGACGAAGCCCATTTTCACCTTTGTGGCGCCGTAAACAGGCAAAATTTTCGATATTGGAGTGACGAAAATCCTCGGGAAATCCATCAGGAACCCCTCCATAGCCCAAAAGTGACTGTGTGGTGTGCTCTTTCCCGCCTAGGCGTCTGGGGGCCTTACTTTTTTGAAGAAAATGGGCAAACCGTAACGGTCAACAGCGAGCGCTATTGTTTCATGCTGGAAAATTTTCTTCGACCCAAAATGGTGGAAATTGGCGTGGAAAATGTGTGGTTTCAACAGGATGGTGCAACCGCCCACACATCGCGACGATCAATGGACGTTCTCAGGGAAATGTTTCCCGGACGCCTCATTTCTCTGAGAGGTGATCTTGGCTGGCCGCCGCGCTCACCGGATCTCAATCCATGTGACTTCTTCCTTTGGGGTTACCTCAAATCGAAGGTATTCCAGCATCGACCAAGGACCCTTCTTGCTTTACGAAGGGAAATTGCTCGGGCAATTGAAGAAATTCCTGTGGAAATGACGGTGAAAGTCATGGAAAGCTACCGCGAGCGCCTAAATCAGTGTATCCGCTCCCAAGGACGACATTTAAGTGATGTGCTTTTCAAAACTTAAATTTGAAAATGGCATAAAATTTGCGATATGTTAATAAAAAAAATTTTTTGTCAAGTTGAGTGGTTTTAATTTTATAACGTTTTGAAATCGGATAGGTTTTTCTGCCCCACCCTGTATTAGTAGCATTACAAATTTCTTTAATTTTATAGGTCCTATTTTTTATTGTAAATCCCACACCATATCTTAATTCTATGATTATTTTCGGTTCTCCTTTTTTCAGCCCAACAGGTAATAGTTCAGATTATGTGGGCTTGTTTTTTCCAATTTTTCTAAAACGGCTGCTACGGCAAAAAAATGTATTGAGAATTTTGTTATACAGTGTTGCCATTTGCAAAAACACCTGTTTAATAACTACCTAGATATCTGTCAACACTACAATGCGGTTATCTGTAAATCTTTCTTAGATAAATAATTCTCCACAATTTTGCTTTTGAAAGTACTACACTATGACCTCAAATAAAAAAGTTGGTCTGTCACGTTTTAAAAAACTTACACTGTATAAGGCTTTTTCCTTTGAAAAGAATAATCGCGTTATTGCTTTTCCCAAATGAAGCGTTTCATGTAAATTTTATTATTTGCAATTCAATGGGGATTTAGAAATAAATCACGATCGGAATGAAATATTTAATGAAAAATCCCATATTGGATGTTCCGGTTGCACAAGTAATAAATCCTAGTTCATAAAGTCGTGTTTGCTATCCTCGAAGACCGAAAAAGGATAACTAACGAGCATTTACCTACTTGTGAATGTCTAATAAAATCCGATAGTGGTCTAAATTCAAGTTATGGATAAAATTGGTACAAGTTGCGCAGCTGGTATGAGAGGAATAACTTTTGGATATAATATGTTCTCACTGGCCTTTTATAGACTATAAATGTTTGGAGAAAGAGACTGGGAGAGATCTTACGTGCAGGATTCAGTATACTATATTACCGGAACGTAGAGGATAAGCATGTGTACCTTGATTAGTATATGTTATATCCTCTTTTATGTATTCTCATAAAGTTCATGAACTATTTGTTTTCTATAGTAGTTTTCTTCTAGCATTCCTGCTATTTAAATTAATATTCAGATGACTTGGTATCTTTGATTAATTCGACAGTTGATGAACGTATAGATTTTCTAATTGAAACCGAAAATTTATGGTCAATATGTTGTTTTGTCATATGATTGTAGTCTATCATCAATGTTTTTTAAGGTTTTCCATTACGTTTTTCCATTTTAAATCACTACTTTGAACTCCTATCGTCAGAGCATACCAAAACATGGGAGAAATCCATGTTTGTCAATTCCAAGATGTTCTGCTGAATCACTTGACCTCACGTCATTAGACTTTCTTTGTAGGGCTTTTTTTTTTAACTAACAGTTTATGTGACTGCTTCGAAATTTGTTGATGATCTAAAGCAATCCATTAGGCCAGAAATCGACACCATTACACTTGAGATGTTTGAAAATGTTAGTGATTCTATTGTTAAGCGGATTCAGTTTTGTAGACCACAAAAAAGACACTATTTTGAACATTAGATTAGTTTTATTAATAAATTTATTGTTTTCTTTTACAAAGAAACAATACAACAGTAAAAATTTTTTTATGGAGAATTTTGAGATTTCACAAATTATGGTAAAAATGCAATGTTGCCATTTACAAAAACACCTGTTTAGTAACTACCAGTATATCTGACAACACTGCAATGAAATGCAATTACTTAGCTAATTAATTCTCTATTGTTATTGATGTACTAGTCTATCTTCTTCAAATAAAAAGCTTGGCCTATGTCAGGTTTTAACAAACTTGCTTTCTAGAGGGCACCATAAGATCTATTTCTCGTCGTTGAATCGTTTTGTGATATTTGGATATTTACAGAAATGTGAAAGAAATAATGTATTCTTTAGCGTTCACATTTTTTTCTTTCATTGGGGCGCATATACATATATGAAAACAAAATTTAACAAATGTTCTCTCTTGATTCAGAGTTTTTAGTAGAAAAAAAAATAAAGCAAGAGGAATTTTTACTTCATTTGGCAATTACGCTAACAATGAAATACCGGCAGTAGACAAATTTCATATTATTTACTAAATAAAGTAAATTATATTAAATAAATTATTTTTGAATTACCGCTTCATCTGTAGTGCGAGCAATTTTACTTTAATAGAAAAATGATTCAACCTATTTTACTTTCATATGGGACATGAAACTAAAGTCGCAAGAGAAACCCCAGGGACTAAAGATTTCATTTCACTAATACCTGAAAACTACATTAGCTTCTAGCCGCAAAACAAAAAATATGAGACGTGGGTAGATAGCAAACTGCGACATCGAAGTGGCGAACTGAATGAATATAAATTGAAATGAATAAATTAGTATAAAAAATGTTCATTTTCGAACATACAATGAAATACAAACAGAAGATTTACGTTGCTCATTTCAATACGATAAGTCGTTATTGATAAAAAAAAAAGAATATGGTACGCTTTTGGGGTTTCGTTTCGCCAAAAACCATTTTCGTTCGAAAGTTAAACACGAGCTTTCATAAATATTTGGAATACTGGATGCGTGTTTATCCCACCGTATATCAACATGTATGTATGTATGTACGAACGAAGAGAACTTTAAAAGGATATTATATAAAGATTTCCCGCTTTTTTATCAACGGAATTTAGCGTGCTTTTGTGCTCGAAACGTCGAGATGGAGGGGTCTGTGATTGTTTTTGTTTGCTTACCCTTTCACCTCCACTTTCCCGGCTACAGTTGCCCTCTCGAAATTTTTATTGTATCCTATGTCTGCTGTATATCATCCGCCTTCTGCTCATAAAGCGTAATATTTACGCGGCAGCGAAACAGTTAAGCTGTTTAATTTTTGGTGTCTGATATGTTTACGTGCCTTTTTATTTTACATTTTCACTTGGTATCGTCCCGCCACGTCAAAATATTTGCATAAATAAAGAAACCGTTGAAAGCTAGTTGAACGCCTACTTCAGTTGTCTTATTAATTATACGCAATGTTTTCACCAAAGTCTTTTTTTCTCCATTATTATTTTTTATAAAATCGACCCTCATAATTCTAGTTTTGATGTAGAAAAGGGTGTTCTCTCTCATTTTATTACATATAAACTAGTATAATGAAGTATATATTTCCATATTACATATAGTTGCATAGGAAAAGTCAATACAAAAATCAATTCAGATATGAAATACTACATAATAAAAAGTACATTACAATGTTATTAAATAAAACAAACAAATAAATAATTGTTTTAGTAGTTGTGTTGTAATTATGTCTGAGCTCTTCATCTTGGAAGAAACTGTAGTTTTCCGTTACAGACACTGCACATTCATAGACATATATTTTCAGTTAAAGTAAGTATTTTGTTAACTTTCAACACTTCTCTACAAGATTCTTTGTTTAATAGACTAACAACGCTACGAACGCATGAATTCTGAAATAAATGAACATATAAGGTTTGTTCGCTGTGCGAATCACAACTTAACTGGAAACTATTTCGGTTTTTCCAGTGCGCATGATTCAAAAAAGGATTATAGTTTGAAATTAGTTTGATAATTTACTCTGAAAACACATCCAAAACCGACAATACTGCCATCTCTGTTCAACAATTGGAATTTACGCGCGCAGCGTGAACTTCGGTATAACTGGGTATAACCTAAAGTTTGTATTTGTTATCTTGCCTTTGATACATAATAATTTGAATATTGGTTTGTATTTTTGTGAAAATAACAGGATTAATATGAATGGTAAATCTTTAATATGAAAGTATTTATTAATTGCTTTGCCACTCAAGAAATATAGTTAATTTACAGGTTTCGGTATGGTCGATCTTTTGATTATCCCCTCACAAATACAAGAAAACATGTTTCAACACGCTTTGTTTTATCTCTCTCGTTTAATGCGCATGTGCGGATTTGAAATCCACAAGAAATCCGTGAACTTTTTGGATTAATCACGAACTGTTACTGACTACAGTTTGACACTGTGCGAACACCAAATTCTAAATTGCAAACGGTCCAAATACGATTTTGTAGCACTGCGAACGCATAATTGTTATTACGCATGCGTCGTTCAGTTATGGATAGTTGCTGATTGCACAGCGAACAAAGCTATAGGCAAAATATGCAGAATAATTCGCACTAATATCTACACAATTTGGAAGAAAAGATCTGTTCTGCTAAATAAATGATATGGTCCTTCCAGTTTAATTGAGAGTCGATATGCAATCCAAAGAACTTTACTGAATCACCGGTGGTAAGTTCATTACTATTAAATATAGATGTTTTTTTTTTCATGTTCTTTATAATATTTAAACTGTACAAAAGTGGTTTTGCCTATGTTTAATTTTAAATCATTTTGTCTAAATCATTTATTAATCTCTTTCAGAACGTTGTGAACTTCAGTTTCAATTTTGTTCTGTATAGTTCTGATTATGACCGTGTGGCTTTCTATCTCAGGGAGACTATTTAGTAGATTAGGAACAAAAAAGGGCCCAAGACCGATTCTTGCGGCCCTCCTGATATTACTGCCGGTTGCCGGTTGCTTAGGTAGGATATTATTAACACCTAGAGTATTTCTAACTTGCTGAAAGTATATAAAAGCACCTAATGTGGTTTCATTGTTATTTAAACCATTTAAAATTTCACTGATTATTTAGTATGGATTTTTTTAATTCATTAAGATGTATTCCAATTGTTGTCGTTTTTCTTTATCGATTTTTAATGTTAGCTTGCACTTTTATCTCCGATATCTTCGTTTGTGTTGGCGGCTTTGCCGGACGTTATTGTTTTAACTATATTCCATGTTACTTTTATTTTATTATTTGAATTATAAACATAGTTTGTATTTACCTTCCTGTTCCCCAGATGGATTTCTTTCATCAAATTCGTATAGAAAGCTTTGCAGTCTTCTTTGTGAATTCTGTTGTTAATGACATCTTCGTACATTTGCTTTTTTTATAATGTTTTTCCCGTAATCTCACATGATTGCCATTGATGGAATCTCAATAACATGCCACTAGCTGTAAGTAAAGGATATTCCACCCTTTTTTAAGAAATATTTTTAATTATGTCCTCTTTCAGTGCAATTGTGCAGAATCTTCAGACAATGCTGTCTGTCTGTATAAGTTAAGTTTCATATTTAGTAAAATTAGTAATAATATTAAAACTATATAACACCTTTTCGAGCTATAATTGAATAATGTTCACAAACAAATTCTTCGCAAAGTGGGATTTTTTTTACGCACGCATCTTTTAAAAGTCGTTTTAAATAACTGCTAAAGTTGGAAAACAATTAAAGATTTACTTTGTACAAATACGACAACTTCCAGCTGGCAGGGCGGGGCTTCCGCTAACAGCCAGTGTATGAGCATCTAGGTACATAATTTGAAATAATTTTGTTAAAAATGTATTCTTTTACTGTTGTGAAGTAAGCACATATTAATTTAGTGACGGTTCGAGCATTCCCTTATAGAGTTAGCTGTGACACAAGCCAATTTTTTTTTATACGAATATAATATATAAAACGGGTATCAACCAAAAAATTCTCATTGGTATTCACCAAGAATTTCCCCTTGTCCATTCCGTAAGCATACCCCGAGCAATTAAAAATGCGCTAACACTTCCCCGAAAAAAAGTTATACAATGTTTGCTTTAATATCATCTTTTTAGCAAGTCTAATAAGATCAGCGTTGTCTAGAGAAGAAAAAAAATACGTAAAATTCTCTTGGACACGACACCCTTAATGCTTTTATAAATTTACATCCTTTTTACGGTTAATCCGAATTAAATTCCCCTCAACAGTTTTACCGGAATATGAAAATCCCTAGAAATATGTACTTTTCCACGGGGGGGTTCTTTAGCAGAAATTATTACCTTTACATGTAAATTTTAAGTACATTTTCATGTATTCTAGAATAATATTTTTTCGAGATCCCGCGGGGACTTGAATCCTTTTATATTCGAAAACCGAAACAAGAGTGTTAATTTAATAAAGAAGAGAAGTGCATATATACTGATTCCTTTCTATTAAAACACTTACACTAGGTGTGTACCTATATCGTAATTTCTATTTGAAGTTAGTTTTAAAAACTAGTTAACCTAAATAATTAGTAAACAGCAGGTGCATAAAAAACTATATGTACGAACAAACACTAGGTAAATACCGTAATAATGTAATTTATAATTTAAATAAGAATTAAATAATTTTAGTATTATAGAACATTTGCCCAATGGCCAGGTTGTACATTAGCACGTCGCTTCGCGTAGACAAAGCAAATGTCAAGGCAAAATTTACACGGCCAGATATCAAAAAGAATAAATCAACAAAAGTATTAATTAAAAATGATGCAAACTGGTATGATAAAATAAGTTTTACAGGCAAGATAATAACAGCTGTTAATACCGAAAGCAATGCGTCAAAGACAATGCTGACAATGACCAAGACAATTGTTGAAATATATATATTTCAGTATTTTGTAGCCTTATTTTGAATAATTAACATTTCTTTTATGGATATATAATATACAGGTTGTATTTACCCGTAGGCTTTGGAGAAAAGATGCATGAGAGTACTCTTGCTTTAAAAAAATAATATTATTACAATAAAAGTCGCCTAGCAAAACCCAAGAAAAAAGATATTAAATAGTGCAGTTAACGTATTTCTACATCGGCCTGTATAATGCATTACCGGTAAAGGTCAACGCGCTTCGGAAACAGCTGGCACCACAAAAACTGTTCACGATATCATAGTATCATACGGCATCTTTATGAGTTAAGGTTAAAAACATTCAATAGTTGTGGTCATTTGTCGAATATATTTTAAGTAATATAAATGAGTACTCCCATACACTATGACAAATACCAATTTTACAAGAGATGTGCAAAATTCTCGCCGCGCAGTTGGATACATAAGCGGGTAGGACGCAGCAAATTCTCTCACCGTCTGTAACACGTTGTGTTCACTTATTTGATTTGTTGCAGCTATAATGGGTCCCCTTATGTTTCAATGTTATTAACTTCGATTTGATAGGCTCATGTCCGGTTTACCTGGACAGTACCTGGCGTTTTAACAAAGACAGTCTTTGTTAGATCGCCAGGTACCGAAAAGTTTATTAACTGTTGTTTAACGTTCTAGAGACCGGGCATAATTGTTTCAAATAACAAAAGAAAAAGGAATCAAGGTGATTTAAATCAGGCTAGGGTATTATGCCTCTGTGGTCTATCCATGGATTATCAAACAAATTATTTAAGTGTTTCGCGAATAAAATGTCTTAAAGACATTGTTGGGTATACTGTGTAGTATCGCAAAATGACGATTTCCATTTCCGTTGCATCATCAACAATAGGTTCATGCATTTGCATTTTAGCTTTGACCGATCCGAAGTTTTTCAAATTCTGTATTATTCGTTTCACTGCGTTTGGTGACGGCTTCTACTTTTGAGGATACCACTTTATTGCATTCTCCATAAATAATAAACAAATTTAAATAATCTTCGTACGTATAATTGAAAACTAAGTGACACTTCATCAATGATGGATTTTTTCTCGAATTGTCATGACTTCATTCATATACCATGTAAACATATTTTACTAATTATCTTAAAAAGTATTGATTTTAGATGCATAATGGATGTGGCTTTTTTGCACTTTTGTAAGGGCAGTTTGACGAGAAAGAGAAAAATTGGTAGTTGTATTTAAAAAAGAAATGAGTTTTGACGTAATTTTCGGACACGCTGTATAATGGTTTCGAAAAATTCATTCAGTTTCGAGTGGTACCCTTTACGGCCAATAGCTCTGCAAATTTTCTTTTTTCCATGTTAAATATTTTTAGAGTTACAGAAGTTCAGATGCAATCCATCTGTCAAAATTTTGTAAAAAAAAGTTAATATTTCAAAAATGGTTGAAAATAAAGTGGTTGAAAATATAGAAAACAGAATTATTAAAACACAATTTCGATAAATAAATTTTTTTATTAAATGTTATCTTAGGTCTTACGTCAGTTCTACCATGTGCAGAACTAGAAACGACCAAACGCGCATATATCATATACTTAACATTAAAATAAATGAAAATAAGATATTTTAACAGAGTGACGCATGAATTATTAAGATAGAATAAAATTTAAAATAAATATAAGCGCATATGAATATCGAGTAGAGTTCCGTTCATAACAAGATAGACGTAGCAATACGGGGGTCTATAACTATCTTGTATACACAAAGAGAAGTTGAGGCATGTGTAGAACTTCTTTTATTGTACTTTTATTCTATTCTACGTATGCAAATATCTAAGCATACACACCTGCATACGTTTCCACATTCGCACAGAAGCAGGCTCGAACGTAAAACCCTATGCATATCGAGTTTGTTGCAACAATGAAACGTACTGCAGAATATTTGCATGAACTGATGCTACCCTCTGAGAGAAATACCTATTCGCAACTATTCCTTTCAATTCACATCCTCGCGTGATGTACCTGTAGGTAAAACAACTAATAGAAATAAAATTATCTTGTTCACTGGTTTTCTCGCAATAATACGGAAACTCGGTCGAATTTCAAACAACAAACGAATTATAAACTTTGGTGCAGATATTTGAAGCACTGTGGCCCGTGTTTCTGATTCTAGTTGTTGGCATTTGAGTAGTCTGCAATTTATTAGTTTCGATAGTAATTTTGTAGCAAAACTATAGAGAACTGTAGGAGAAAAAAATAAAACTGGATATTTGCTTCCCACAAAAACACTGTTTTTATTCTACTAAACGCCATTCAGAGTTATCTATTATACTTTCATTAATTCCAAAGATATGCCAGATCTCAAATGATAGAGGGCATGAAAAGTAAATTGGTCCCCACCACAGGGTTTTAAGTACACCGCGAACGAATAGGGTGAATTATTATACTCAGTCATACTCGGAACGTGGGAGGATATTGTTGCTCCGTTTAACCACTGATTACTATATCAATAAACTTATACCATTTAAGTATCTTTAATGTGACCGTAGTAGTTATTAGTTAGTATTTTGATTTCATTAATTTATCACCTATTCCTTCATCATTAAAAAAAAAATTGTTCATTGATTTTGATAAACTCGTTCTTCGGACTAATTTTAATGCACTATTTCGTATGAACAATGAATTTTTTTATCGTTTTAGAACCAACTTTTGCTCCAGAGGATTAATAAGAGAAATATTTCTTTGTTTCACTAAAATATTTACTTGGCTTTGTTGAAAGCTATGTACCACTTCTTTGATTTTTAAAGCATATTACTTTGAATGATAGGAACACTTTTATAATGCACCTTCATAACAAATAAACGATTAAAAAATTGAAAATTGCTATTAATTACTCTGAACATAGAACATACGTTAATTTGGTTGGATAATGCTGACAATAAAAAAAACAGTCGACAATGCAGAGAGAAACTCAACTAAAGCTATATAAATTGCCGAATGAGGTGTTTCGCAAAATCCTTCTCATATACAGGGATTTACCTGAGCATCGCTTCTTGTAAAGCAGAGCGATTCTCCACCATAAAATTTAGATTGAAAGGAGCATTTGCAAGCTCGATGAGGTAGAACGTGCCAATCAATTTCTGAAGTCGCGAAGGCGAAAAATAACTCTTAAAAAAAAACCGTTATAAAGTATTTTTCTTAAATCTTCTCCGCACAAAATCTAATTCACGGGTAGAACAAAACAATATTCCCCGGTTCAAAGTAAATAAGCCCTATAAAATATTTACTGGATTTGCTATCAGAAGAGACGTACACAAAGAGAACTAGCAAAAACAGATTTCCTTAAGTTATCGCCCACATACTCGGTTTACCTAACATTTTTATGGAGTATATGCTCTAGGGGTCGCGTATAAATCTAATAGTAGGTACTTTAAAGACTGTTCCGGGCATTGACAAAGATAACATTGACGGTAGATCAAAGAGCGGAGAGCCAAGAAATCCTTTTGTAAGAATTCTAATGCTAGAGATAGGTTTACCAGGAGAAACGCTCTACTTTTGCACATGATAAGACGCGTATGTTAATGTACTTACGTACGGTTTACTTGAAATACGGAAAAATCGAATATTTGAGGCGCACATCTCCTATTTCGAACGTAAATTACCAAGTAGCCGATATCTTAAAGTTATAGTTGTATAACTAGTAAATAATTGGGTGGAGTTTCAAAGTTAGAAAACAAGTAGATTCATTAGCAAAGCATCAAATTCGTATGTTAAGGACGTAGAAATTTGTTAAATGACCGCCCAGGGGACGCCACACTATTTTTATTTTAAATTAGTAAGGTTTCAAACCAACGTGAATACCAACTAGTTGTTATTTTTAGTATTTATTGTTTGACAATGTCATCTATCCTTTGATGGTGTGAAATAAATATTATTATTAAATATTATTATTAATAACAAGCTACATATAATCTGTTTTGTCGGTATATAGACAATGAAGCGATGTAGAGCGAAAGAGAAGGCAAATTGTCTGTATGATTAAATTTTTATACATGAAACACTTTATTACGATTTTTTATAGGGATAAGAGAGATTTACATTATTATAAATGTATATTTATGCAGAAACCTTATAAAGAATATATAAAGCAAATCATTTTATGATTATTATTTCATTTTAATACTATTGTTGGAGTTATTGAAGAATTTTGTTTGTATGGTAGTGTATAATATAACATACTAGTTGTCCGCATACGCAAGCGGCACTCATTGACGCTTGCGAGTCAAACGTGGGTGCAGATGTATGTACGTGGTGTCGGTTATTGTAACAACAGTTATTTGAGTTATTTTCAGATTAAATTACGAATTAAACAACAATACAAGTGTTTCAATTTCGCACCCAACAACCATAATTTGTTTTACTTTTTAACAAGAGGATAAACCCGGCATAGAGGCCCATAATTTTTATTGTATTCGTTATCAAACGGAAAGGTTTAGGCGTTTTTTAAATGTTAACTTTTTTGTGTGTTGTTGGATTTCATTTATACTACTCTACATAATAAGGTGTTACGTGGATAAAACTGGATATTAGCAACACATCAAGATTACAGTGTAAAGATCCATTCTACATTGTTCAAGCAAGAATAGACGTAACGCAGAAAAACAGGTGATAAAAAGGAAGTTAAAAAGTCTGTAATATATGACTTTTCTACTCTAAAGTTACCCACACCTTCGTGTTTATCAACAAAGCTACTAGGATATTTAATAAGGTGAAGGTTGGGATTAAGATTAATTTTGCAATCCATAATATTATGTTTACGGAATTTATGTAAAAAATTACAAGTACATAATACAATATGTAGGCATATACAGGCATAATCTCAGCAAAGTTGACGCGACCAGAGATTGCGATATCAAGTGAATCGCAGTGTCGACGGATCAGATTTTTGTTGTAGCGAAAATGTCTGCATTTTATAATTTTTTGTTGCGGAAGATGAAGAATAAACCAAGAAGTCAATAAATATGAAACATTAAGGATATCGGGAGGCATTTATGCTTTTATTTATCGATATAGCAGTATAATTTTTATTTAAGTATCAGACTTTGTTGTTGGTTTTTTGGTTATGTAATAATACAATATATGTGCAATACTTTACTAGTACAACGTTTTGGTTTTATTTAAAAACCTTTTTCAACTATGTATGTACATATATAAAATTATAAATTGTAAAAAATTACATTAAAATGTTAAAAAAATATTTATTTTAAACTATACTGGTCAAGAAAAGATTTTAAACATAAAAAAGAATTTTTATTTATACATTATACTTACATATTGGTTTATAATTACTATACCGTTGTATTACTAAGTATAAAGATCATATTTATCCGTGGAAAACAATAAGTGAGAGGCGTTTGAAAAAAAAGCGAAGATTTGTGCGGTTTAGCCGGTCTGCTGTTTGGGGGGTAATCCGTCATCAAACGACTAATTAGTTGGCTGGGTAAATGGCCCTGGCTTTCTAGTCGTGTTACTAATTATAAAGAGCATATTTATCCGTGGTAAAAATAAATTCTTGTTTAATAGGTTATAATAAAAAGTTCTATTTATTTTTTAATTAGAGGAATGTGTTTCCGTTTACATACACTAAAATTTGGGATAATTGAAGAATTGAAAAATTCAAAAAATGTGAAATTTTTAAGTCCAGTTTTTCTAAAGATAGATGAGTAGCCTCAAATTATCCGAAATGAAACGGGTTAAAAAGAATAAATATTAAAAAATTTAAAAAAAAATAAAAATTAAGTCGTACGTTGAGTTTTCCAATGCGTTTAAAAAAAATAAAAAATCAAGAAAATTAAAAAAATTAAAAAAAATCTAAAGAGACGCGTAGTGTCCAGTTTGTCCAGTGGTCAAATTGGTCATAGAATATATATATGACAGATTGCCCGAGGAAGTAAAATGTTAAACAAATGCATTTATAACATAAATAAATTTTAGTTTAATTTTTATTTCTTTTCTTCTTTTTTTCTTACTGTTACTTATATTATGTTATAAAAATTAATCGTATGTACTAATCGATTAATTTTTACAAATCTAACTTTATTAGATTTAAAAAATAAATTTAACTTTATAATTCTCAAATACAAATACATTATCTTTTCCTGAAAGCTCTTTGTTTTTGATATATATTTTATTTATTCACATACATAATCCACCAGAATATATTAGGATTCGCGCTATTTTTTACTTATGAAGACAGATTACCAGTTTTTTTCAACAGCAGTTCCAAACAAGTTTTAATTAGAAACGAATCGCTATAGCGCAAAGTATCTGCACAAACAAGCAACTCTCTACTGAAATCCCATGCATCAAAGGGCCGGGGGTATTAGCTTTTGCAGGTATTCGCAGACCTTAATCGGCAGTCGTGTGCGGTCACTATAATACTTGTCACACTTGATATTGTCGAGTTGCATTACCGACCCGGCGTTAACTTCGTTAATTAACTTCCGAATACGACACAAAAGAGAATATCTGTAACGTGAGTTTGATGTGAAATAGTAGGTAGTTAGAATGAAATGCTGGATCGTTGAATAAAAGATACCCTTCAAATTTAGCAGTAATTTACTATGACTGGCTAGAGAGTCAAAAAAATGGTATTTATTTAACCAATAGAATATTTTTAATAATTTGCTAAATTGATGCCAATTACATTGTTGTCATTTACATAATGACAGGAACGTTATATTTGGTTTTAGAATTCTTGGGTTTTTGGAAAATGAAATGAAACTAAATTGGAGAAATTGAACGTGAACGAAGCAAATAAATTCTACTTTTGGCAATCCTATGAAAATTTGGACGTGGTGGAAGGCTAAAGGAAAAACACCATTAGGTGATTTAGTCTTTTTGACATTTGTGTGATGTGTCATGTATGTACATTATATATTCGTATACCAAATGTCAATAAATTGCTATTATTATTATTATTATTATTAAATACCGCTGGGGATTTATGTTCATGACTGTACATACATATGTTTTAACACTTACTTTTTTATCCTCGCTGTATATATTCGATGGCTTTCGCACCCGTTGTATGGTAATAAATGTTTGATTTATAATACATTTTCACTGTTTTGTTGCGCAATTCAAAATGGAACCATGAAACATCCACGCACTCACATTGATAGCTACCACTTCGGGGTTGAAACGTTATTGTAACGACGTGATGTAAGATGCAACACTGTTTAAGCCGGCAAGAGGTTGTAATTCACCGTTTGACAATTGACCTCCTCTTTCGACTTAAGGGGAACAACGCATAAGTCATAAGCATTTTAAAAGTAAGTACATAATCGAAACCCCGTAAATAAATTATTAAAGAGTAAGCAGTAAACATCAGTACTCCGAACCGAACCGAAATAAACGTTGTTACAAAGTCACCATACCAGCAAGAGCAATGAACTACCAAACGTCATTAGCGTCACTCCGGGTGCAAACCCATCTTCATAGCTAACGCAACTCGAGCTTTATCTCCAATCGTCACTAAGAAATAAAGAATTTAGATGCGCGCCCCCTAGGGTACATTAGCCAAGATCTCAATTCCCGAGATGACGAGATTTCTAGCTCGGACAATTCATGAATTGTCAGTTTCGCTAGATATAGCTCATGTAAAACATGTACACACGACTATCTACGTAGTAATTCCAGGAATGGCTTGTGGTGCGTCGGAGTTTAGTTTTATGTTTTATTTGTATTTTCCCGCGTTTTCTCCTCTCTTCCGTGATCTTTCGCGCTAAAAATTTCGGAACAGTATCAGTAACGCATACGACAAGTTGTTATATCATTAAATACATAGTTTACAAGTTTACTCGTTAGTTTTGTTTTAATATTAAGTGAATAAGGCAACCGTAAGGTTCACCAGCTTGTGATGACGTAATTAGGGCATTTTTCCTTACATGCCTCCTATTGTTCTAATTCTCCTGTCTTTGTCACAAATGTTCTATTCTTATTTCCTTTACATTTTCTTCGCAGTGTCGATTCTTATCTTGTTTAATATTCTATTCATTTGTTTGTTTTAGATTCATTTTTATCTTGAACATATTGCAGTCTTTATTTCAAAATTAAAGAACATTTGCGTATGTTTAATTAAGGTTCTTGGACATCTTAACTTGAGTTTAAATTCTCCTAAAATGATTCCTGAATGACATACACCAAGGAAAACACCAATAACTAGTTCATTTAGCAATTTTTTTTTTATTTAAATATGCTTGAACTATTGGAATGTTTAAATTAATATTACGCAGTGTATAAAATTCCATGAAAAGGTGACTGCAAACCTATTTACAGGAATGAATAAAAACGCTCATGACAAAACAAAAATTTTAAATCATTTGTTTTTGTATTTTCTCATTTTACTTTTTACCCAAAGTATTGCTCGTATTTAAATCATATAACTAAAACGATTTTTCTTACGAAATTATGAAAAAGTACCGCTGGAAAAACTCGCAAATACGGTAACATTTACAGATAGATTTTTGATGAGGATTAAGAATTATCTTTATTAAAAATCTATCCGTACGTATACTATTCCGAATTGGAAAAAAAAACAGGTGGAGCGGACAGGAAACCGACGAAAAAATTCAAATTGATCTAATTCCCGGTTACAAATTAAAATTTCCAACATGTAACGAATTTTCCGGAGTTTTGAAAACTTCGAATCATGTAAATTTACTTCTAACTGGTGATGAATATTAATCATTAAGTGAGCCGGAGATTCGTGAAGTGAAGAAAATCGGATTATCCGGCTTTATTTCCATCGCAATATTAAAACTTCGGATGGTATATAATATACATACGTAGACAGAATATCCTTTCCGTAATAACTTTTATAATGAATAACGAGGGAGGGCATAAATTACATTCATACACTGTAAAAAAAATTCTAGTAAAGTTACATGTAAAATCATTGATAACAAAGTTGCCTACCATTTTGCCATTAATAATGCCATGTTACAAACTCATGTTTACCTGATTTATTGTAGTAATTTCACAAGGTTATTACCACAGACCTGATAGACTGCCAATGAATCGTATGCGCATCGCTACGGCGCACCATCAAAAGACTAAAGAACATCTTGGAACATCATTATATGTGTCATGTTTCATGTAGCGTCATGCTTACGTTAGTTTTCTTTAGGAAGCATTAAGTCACGTTAAGTTTTTTGCAAGTTGCCAAGTGTTACTGATGTTACCTAACTTTGCAGTTTGATTGTTTTATTTACTTTCTTTGCTTTATTCTTTCACGGACTGTTTCGAATATTATATATTATTCACCCGATATTTTTATTAATTTATTTGTAAGGCTGTGTAAAAGCAATAGCTACAAAGATGACGGAGAACTAACTTTTCATATGTAAGTTGCAGAATAATGCCATCGCTTAAAAATATTCTGAAATTATGATAATACCTACATAGTGTTTCTATGTGAAATAATTTTTTGTAGGATGCTCAAATATTGTTGTGTAGATTACTGTTACAGGGGGTACCATAAAGGCAAAAGTAAGCGTGCATATATTTGTTCACTACATTTCCTTGAAAAGGCTTTTTAAAGAACGGGACAGATTGTGCGAATTAAAGAGGGAGTTATTCCAACATTGAATTCGGACAAAGAAAATCTAAAAAAGTATATTTTTATTTAGAACCACTTGATATTCCTGAAAACAAAGGGTAGAGGTAAATAAATGATGTATAACATATATATTTCTTTAAATGTTCATCACTATTTCTTAGGTAAATTAATCTGCGATATATTTGCCAGTTCACCGAAAAACAAATTCGGAAAGTAATGGTCTTGACAGGAAACAAGATCCCACAAGAAGAAAACTTCCTAACGACTGTTGTTTATTTACTATCAAGTCATGTTCCCCAAAACATTTTTTCTAGTTTATCCCATCATTTGTTGATATGTCACCTCTGGAAGAAACTCATGTTTCAATTTTAAGTAAAACCATAATATCGTCTTATAGCAAAATTAGATTTCATAATTTAGAGAAGAAGTTTACAGAAAAAATACAAAGAAAATGTATAAGGAAGGAATTAAGTAAACTAATATTATTTAATCATCAATAAATTATACAACAACTACTGCAGTATATTATTTACTCCTAAAGACAACATACAATGTTGGATTGTTATGACAAGTCGTGAAGATCTCATGAAACTTGTATTAGATTTTTCCTACGTATTTTTATATGGCGTTGAAAGAAATTTTTCTTTTCTCTCTTATTAAACCTGAGAACGAATGCAGTATATGTTACCAGTTCATCGTAAGTTTAGAAACCGTCTATAGTTCTAAGTTGTCCACAACTTTAATAAAAAAAAACAATGCCATATAAAATAAATAAGATAAAATCTAACATATGCTACTAATTATCATTAAAAATTGCAAGTGCTTCCTTAACTTTATTTATTTGAATATCCGCCATGGTATCAACGTCATTGATGACGTTTGTGTTCCAATATGGCGCATATCAATTGATGGCAGTTTTGATTTCAATATCAGCACTCTATGGTTATTACAAGTAATATTCCCGATTTACCATCGTGGAATCACTGTATTTTTTTACAATATAAATACAGCGAGTTGTTTTCGTTATTAAACGTCAACTACCAAAATTATTAATCATGAATTTCTGTTTTCCCACTCGTCATATAATATGAGGTAAATGTTGATACTCGCGGGTAATAGTAATATTGTAGTTTCCAGTTTGCATGCACGTACGCTGTTGTGTGAAATTAAGCAGATTAATCTCGAGTTAAATTGGACGGAAAACTAAATTTGAGAAGGTAATTCGTATCACCCTATGCATACTAATTGCAACCTTTAAATACATATAAAATTTATTTTAATTAACGAAACTTTCTGGCTTATTATATCCTACTGAAATGAAACGTTCGGGTGTTACAGTGAAATATACTGTAGTAAATCAATTTTAAATGAATAAAATTCATATGTACATATATAAATATTAACAAATGTATAGATATGGAAAATAGAGAGGTTGTTAATTTTAATTCTATAGTATTATGTGCCAACAATATTTATAAGGGTGATGTTTTTTTGTTTGTTTGGGAAAAACCTTTAATTCTATTTACTAGATTACGCTGTAAAAGAATTTATAGTAAAATTAGGAGTAAAATAGATTGGTAACAAAATTACTTATGATTTTACAGGTAAAATTTCTATTATCCAAACATAACATAACATAAGTTACTTTTAAAATACATATTTCAATATCTTTTGCCATATGCAGTTAATATATCAGACTGCATGTCGAAAAATATTGAAATATGTATTTTAAAAGTAACTTACCTAACTAATTACATATTTTATAGCACTTAGTAGAATCACGCATCGTTAAATTAAGAAGAAACACACCAAGCTTATTAACTTGCGATTGTTTACGATTAGCCGTATGGTTGAACCAATAATCAGTTCAACAAATGAATAGAATTATCTAGGCGCATAGACAAATAACCCAAGAAACATTACATTGTATGAATTTTGTATTTTTTTATTTTATCCAGTAAATTTTTGGTAAATTTTAGTGAGAAACACAAAATTTTACATGTTTTTCCAAATATTTTTTCTTTGCATTTTCCTTGCAACTTAAACTTATATGAAAAACCACGAATTTTACCGCAACTTCTTCATCCATGTTAAATATCCTAGAAAACACAAAGTGTTCATGATTTATTGTAGTAAATTCACAACGTTATTGCATGTAATATTGCCGATTTACTGAAGTGAAATTATTGTGATTTTTTACAGTGTATTTCGTTGCTCGTAAATGCAATAATAAATTCAGACCTGTAAAGTATCTGTCGTTTTCAAAAGCCTCTCAAATTTTTCTTTTATTTTTTTTTAATCAGAGGAATCCCTCTTGAACTGTAATTTTTTGCACACCTTACTTGGGCGTTTGTTTTCTTTCAATCTTAGTTAATTCCTGTTTTCATCAAATCCCCTTCAACTTTACCCACCCACCTAAGGGCCTTAAAGCTTTCGCTAGTTTAATATTTTTATAGTTGTGTGTTAAAAAAAACTTGACGTGATCGAAATTCGGTTGCAAAATTATAATTCTTTACAATATTGCAGAATTATTTTTTCAAGAATACCTCGTGGATCTGTAATAAGTTTTAATTTTCTTGTAAAATAATATGACGTGTGTTGCGAGTTTTGCAAAATTTATGGATGTTGCAGAAATTTACTTTTTAGATTCTCTCTATTCAATCTTATACTTATATAGAAAAAACAAAAAAGTAAATATATATTTCTTTGCAGCAAAGTTCTGCAATTGAATTTAGAGTAGAGCAACTATATTCAAAACAAAAATGGTGTGTAAGATTCATTAAGTTAACAAGATCTACTCCATTTAACCCTTAATGGTTATGATAATGGTTGTTTTATGATAAAACCACAGAAATTAAAATTTATTTGATTGCAATATTAAGGTTTCGCCACTTGCTACCAAAAAAAAATTACATTCTTAGCTTTTAATTCCGATATAATAGAAAGGCAACAGAATTTTGCGATATTTTAGCTGAATCGGAAACAACAGTTATCATATTACATATTTTTTGCATTAGAATTCTGCAAATAAATAATCAATAGGGGTCTCGAAACAAAAGCCATTCTGAGGTCCAATATTATAAAGCGGTTTTCCACAGTATTTCGTAAATGCAGTTAAGATAAACACAATTACATCAAGAGACCAAAATTATCGCGTTTCCCGGCCCTCGATGTCGAATGTTATTGGATTTCGCTCCCTTCCTGTCTTCATCATCCAATTGTACGGGGCACATGCGACCTTCGTATACCAATGACCTTTCGGCACCATTTCATCTGCTTCTTACTGTAATTTTGCCAATAAAACGATTCAGAGATATGGAAATTATTTTTAAGATACGCTTTGAATATTCGAAACGACCAATTGTTATATTAGAATTCGTATTATAAAAACGTATCCAGATCTATTGCGAATAAATTTATGTTTCTGCAGCTAATTCTATTACGATACGATACGGGCATATTTTTAAATGTGTATTTTAATAAAAAGAACTAAAATCTGCAATCCTGAACAATCTTTCCAGTCTTAGAAATAAAAAAAAATGTATTGCATTTCTTCGTTCAAGAAGAAAGGACTTATATTAATTAGGACAAAATGGTGTACTGAAATTATCATCAGTTTGTGGTGTGCTAGTTCCCATTTGTATTAAAAAAAAACGTTTGAAAATGCATTGTATCTATTTTAAATAGTCAGCTAAAGTTTAAAGATATAAGAATTGAAACGTTTCCAAGATTACATTGCAGTATATAAGATGCGTATACCCATATCAAGAATTTTTGTTATCTGTTAAGACATGAGGTGCTGGATAAAACAACCATAAAACAAGCATTATACATATATTGATTTTCTAAGTTTCATTTCTTACCGAAAAGCGCGGCATTTTACCGCACCCGCACCACATAAATTTTACAGTTCCTTTTTTACAACGCAAAGTGAAGATCGTTATTATCCCTGAAATATCTTTTACGCTACTCTTGTTTAATACAAGTTTTAACAACCAATACATTTTGTAGTAAACCAGATCTTATAGTCTTGCCTTAGAAAATAATATCTACAGTCGGTGGCCAATGAATCCGACACCATTTTGCGTTTAAAACGTTTTATATCGTTTAAAGTCACAAGTATTGAAAGAATTCACAGATAATTTTTTGTCTCATTGATTACGCGTGTTTACATACCTAGGACTTTTCTTCTGTCCATGGACGGTAAAGTAACGGGAATGTTGACCGTTCAATTTATAGTTAAATTCGGTAAAGTGGCGCTTTCTATCCTCGAATGAATGTAGTAAGGTTGTACTCATTATTGCAGGGTAAAAATTTATTAAACTGTTAATTTTTTAACATGGAGGGGGTGGAGGGACTTTTTATAATAATTAAATTAATTTGTAATGTGGTTGTGGGTGGAGGGTGCAGTACTCTTTAATAATTAAATTATTGTATTTTTCTCTTAACACCGCAGAGTGGGTAGAGTTAAAAATGTTTTGAGAATTATATTTTCTTTTTGTTTTTCCGAATATCAGTGGTGCGGGAGACAAATATTTTTTTTAAATAATGAAAGATGTGTTTTTTTTAACATAGGAAGAAGGGGAAGGTAGAGGGGTAGTTTTAAAAAAAATTTTTATTCCAAAACCCAGGAGGGGTGGCGCATTAAAAATATTTCAAATAATTAAATATATACCCCCGGTCAGGGGGAAGAGGGTGGAATATTTTTTTAAAATCATTAAATTATTTCTTTTTTCAACATCTAACAGTGAAGAAAGATTAAAAACGTTTATTAAAAAATTAAAAATTATTTAGCAAATTGGTAAAATCTAAAAAATCTATATATATTTATGTTCTTTTATTCTTCTAAATATAGCACGGTTTCACTGATATATGTATATATTGCTATGAAACTACTACGAAACTAGGAAATTATTTTTAAATTTTCATTAAATTTTTTTGCAAATTAAATAACTGTATAATTCAATTGAATACCACTCAGAGTCATCTGTGATTCTCTTTACAAATTCACAAATAAACCAAGCCACATTTAACAGATGGCCCTGACTATAAATTTCACCCCCCTCTCATGAGTTTGCTCCCCTATAGACGACTAGACACATTCATGGGACGTGGTAGGGTTTATATCGCAGTGACAAATGCTCTTTACAAACTCTTAATATACCATTTAATATCAATGAATTTATAATGTGATTGTTTAGTTATTATTGAGTGCTGTGTTCCTATACGTTATATCGAATAAAAGACTGAGTTACACAAGATTCTTATTAATTTATTAAAGTTTGTGTGATTCCGTCCAAAATGTGAAATAATCTTTCTACATATAATTTCAGTGGTAGTAAATTTCATTTACTATATAAAAATTACAATTATAAAGATTTCTCTTATCTCATATCAGACTAAAAACTTAATTCTGTCATTCTACATATAGAAGTAAATTCAAATTTCCCGCCAAAAAAAAAAACCAACAAACGGCCTTTCATAAATCAATGCGCCAATGCATGAAAATAAAAACTATTGACAGAAAAACCATGTACAAATTAACCTAAGAATTTCTACCAATCTCAAACATACAAATTACCAAAATTCACTAAATAATCTGACAGTTAATCAACAAATATCTAACCTTGAAATACCTTGTACGTATTTCGATTAAAATCGTTTAAAAAATGATAATTTCCCATACTACAGGTACATATAAAACACAATTGTTAATTTTAATCTGGAGTGATAAGAATTAAACTTTCCAACTAATATTAATATATTTTTATGCCGTTATGCAGTCACCTATATATTTTGTGAAGAAAAATCTATTTTATTTTAAATTTCTTCTACATAATCGAAAACAATTTGTGGTATGATGTTAGAAATTGTAGAAGAAGAAACGGCCTTTCATGTTATTTTTTAATTATGTCGCATTAAACCGGCGGAGATTGACAGTGCTGGGGGCAATAAACTCATCAACAAATCTGCCGGAACGAAGTTTACTTCACAGACTATTGCACCTATGTAGTTAGAGGGAAAAACCTAGCAAGTACAGAATAATTGCTCGTAGATTTGATGCATGAATAGAACCTTGATACCTTCTCCAACCCCATAAAAGGATTTCCTTTTTTTTTTTAAAAACAATAATTTGTTGTAATTAGGTATTAATAAAAGAAAGAACCGCAGGAGAAAAATCTAAATACTTTTTGCATCTTCGAACACAAAAAATTAAAGGTAAAACAACATTGTGCTTGAGGACGTCTCACAAAAGGAATGATGACACCATAAATAAACATCATAATATTAGTAAAATTCATTGTATATAAACCTGCATGGCATTGAATGATTCTCCCACGCGAAATTGCGAAACCTTTTGTAACTGTGATCATCGAATTTGTCAACAGCATTACGTCTGGGAGACTAAATTGACTAAATCACCAGTCGAAAGACTTTTACGGTGACATAAAAACGAACGCGGTCCTATTTATAATGGCGAGGGAGGGATTTTGATGAAGCACTTTCGCAATACAGCACCGGACGTACGATTAAAAACGAATTCAATTATTCTTGAAAATGAACGAACGTTTCGAGTGCGTCTGAAACTGAATGTACGAATTTCATTTTGTAGTAACGGTATTTAAGTGTAAATCAATAAGGCACGTATATATAGGCCAAATACACAGGTTCTAAAAGGAATTTAATTTCGACTGTAAGAACTCAGGTGAGCATTGCAAAAAAAAAGTTCGTATCGTTAACCGAAGAAAAAAACCTTCAGCGAGAATAATTGCTAGTTGTCTAGACACCAATTTAAAATCAGATAAATACATTTAGTTGTTTTTAGTTCAATAAAAAACCTGAAACTTTCTAATCAAAGGATACAGCCAAATAAAAAATCAGTAGGAAATGAATGCTGCTAATTTTATGTATTAAAACTTTAAATTCAAATATCTCCGAAACGGTTAGAGACATCGACGAAAGCTTGACGCCATTCGATTCCCTGTTAAAAGGCGCTTCTGATAAGCTATTTCAGAGGGCTCTAGCCGCTTTTAATTGACCCTAAGGAAATGACCAAGCGTAGATTTTATTTTCGAAATTTTAAACGCCCATATCTCAGGAACGGTTGGAGCTAGGAGAACTAGGGTGATGCCGCTCGATTCTCCGCGAAAAGACGCTTCTTTTCATGTATAACACATTGGGTTTATCTCAATTTTTCGACGATTTTTTTTAAATTTTGCAAAATTTTCGACGAAATTTAACGAAATTCGACGATATCTCTCAAACCGTAACCGATAGCCGAACACCGAGGTCAGATATGTGTATTTACATACACATGTAGATTGTAGGTACTTTAAAATCGGCTAAATAAATTTTAAAAGCAGTTTCAGTGTACTAAATTTCAAAAGTGTAAATCAAGTCATCTCAGTGCTAAAACACTGGATATAACGTAATAGAACGAAAGCATTATGGCACCGCCAACATGGTTCCGCCATGTCGTTTTTTGAAATTTTGAATTTTGATTCGGAATCAACAACACCATGACTATCCGAGTACTCAATTTCACGCGAATTGGATAACGTTTTAGACTCTTGTCCAGCTTTTTGTGATTTGGCCCCATTGCGCGCTGGTTTGATTCCAGGCCGACTGGCTTCATTTTTGTATTATGGATAAAAATCAGGACATGCTTCCGTCTCAGAAGGAAGTGAGCCGTAGATCCAGCATCAATACCATATTGGGCACGTAAAAGTCCCCACAGAAGATTAGCAGTCCTCCCACTCTAGACGTCAACAGAACAACTTGGAACTGAACATGTTGGTGTAATAGCACTACAAATTTTAGACCAATGAACGATTCTAGACTTCCTAAATTTATTGATATGTAGGTTAATCGATTAATCGACGTTTAGTATATCTATACATTAATTAAATGGTGACAAAGTATGAACAATGGATTTATTCCTGCCCATATCATTATCATAACCTGTTAATGTAATTGCTGACAACCCATAAAATAGAATTTCTTTTATTACGCACCCAGGAAAATAATAGAGATTGATACTATGTTGTGGATTTACAATTAGTGCTCCTTGCATTCTGTTTTCTGTTAATCATAATTGCACATACATCCACCTTCAAACCAAATACAATTAGCCACGTTATTGCTGGATACTCTATATATATGTCACACAGAATAGTTTGCACTTTTTTTTAAATCTTGCAATACAATAAAGCGACCCCTATCCGAAATTGTATCCATACAGCAATTTGGTTTAGTAAAATAATCAATCACAAATCGTAATTATGTTTATTAAACCTTATTCAACTACAAATATTATATACAATATACAAATATTTACATTCTCACTCTAAATCTATATGAAACCGTTTGTGCAAATTCAAATTTATTTATTTTATAATTTTTAAATCATCCAAGCACTGTGAAAAATAACTTCAATTTTATGTTACAAATCAAGTATATGTTGGGTATGTAATTTTGTTCTACCCGGTATGCAACTTACGCGTACAACTCTACCTGTTTATTTTGGGATGCAAGCAAACCCCAGTAAACTAACTTGCCTAATGATTACAGCATCCAATTAGGGGTTATGTTGGCGGGCAGCTTCCTATTCAGAGCACACAGACAATAAAATTCAAGAAGGCAGCGCATTTTTGCAACCATTCATGTGTATATCCATTAATTACACCTTTTGAAAATAGCACAAACAGGACAACAACAATATGCATCCATTTATCGCGTATTCTCTTAGGTTAAGTTCTTTATAATGTCACATATCACATTTAATTAAAATAAGTAAACACACTCGAACGAAAGCGGCCGTACACCAAATCAACAATTGGCAACATGTAGCACATTCAATGTTATCGCATGCTAGATGTTGCCAGATGAAATTAGACAGTCAAAAGGTCAAATTCCAACAAAGAAAGAGCACGATGTCTTACTTACTTACGATAATATGTTAGCTCCAAAGCGAGCTTGGCTCTAGCTAGCTAGAGTCTGGACTTGTCAAGATGCCACAGTAACAAAAATAGAGCAATTTGAAATCTGAAAAATGTATTCAAAAGCTGAAAGTAATTAAAATATAATCACGTATAGCAAATTTCATATAATAATTTATGTGGTATTAATAAATGAATGCTTTGGATGAAAATTGCTGGGTAAAATTATAAACTCTTAAGCAAAAGTATATAAGTTCTGCAGTGTTCTACTATGGGACTTACTGTACGTTGGAAATTAAACTATTATCTAATTAAAACAACGAAAAAATGCTGCATCTGCTGTTGACGTAAGTTTTTGTAATAAAGACCGATTTCTTTTTAATTTTGGCCGTTGATTACGTGGTTTAGATACAAGTTGTGCGGTTCTGAAACATCTGTTCAAGGTTGCGCTTACATTCTGGGTTCAATCAGGCCCAAGCGTAGATAAGTACATGTTGATTCATTAAGGGTGGCGACGGGCTTATCCTAAGCGTGAGTTCACACATAGCGTTTTCACAACAACCGTTTCTGCGTTGCGAAACAGGCTAGCAAGTTCACGCAACAACACAACTGACTGCAAATTGGGCTCATCTGATGTCGATAACTAAATATATAGATTAGATTAGGATTAGATTAGGATTATATTAGGATTGGGGTGGCCTATCGACCTATTTCACCGCGACCTTTTCAGATCTATTGTGATCCCCTTTTTTCCTAGAGGACGCTCTCTAATTTTGCCCTTTTAATGAGGCCTATCATCTTTGAGAGCGGCTTCTTTATGTAGCTACTAGCTGTGGGGTTCACCTCCCCCATTACTAGAAACCTTGTCCTCGCCAGGCCTTCACATTGGCACAGCACATGAACTGGTGTTTCTTCCTCCTCTTGGCAGTATCTGCAGGTTGCATCATCTGCCAGGCCTATGTTGTACATATGCCTATTCAGTCTACAGTGACCAGTCAGCAGACCTACAATCATTTTGACAGTCTTCCTGTCTTTATTCAGTAGATCTCTCGTAAGTTCAGGCCTTTGCTCCTTTAGGAACTCTTTTGCCTGCCATTGTCCCGGTGATTTTTGCCACCACTCCCTGGACTGATTGTATATCCATTCATTGATGGATTTTTTAATTTGCGATTTGGTAGTGCCGAAAGAGGGGTCGGCTCCAACGAATTGCCTTGACGAACCTCGCCTGGCCAGCTCGTCCGCCGCCTCGTTTCCTCTCACGCCCGAGTGGCTAGGGACCCAGGCTAGGGTTACTTTCCTTTGGGTGCCCACCTCATTTAGGGCGCTTACACAGTCCCGAATCAGCTTAGAGTCCACGCTTGAGGAGCTAATCGCTTTAAGTGTGGACTGACTGTCGGAGAAGATAGCGACGCTTTTACCCGGTTCGGTACATCTTTCTATCTCTCGGACACATAACTAAATATATAACTTGTTATTAAACATTTTACGCGGTTAGATTTACTTTTCTTGTGATTTCTTTACGGTTAGCAACTACATATTCAACTAAATCACCTGTAATTAAAAAAAAATAACGAACTTATATTCAGATATTAAAATTTGGCAGCATTCTAATTTTTCTTTTTTTGATTCTGCTGACGTAAATATCCTTACTGGATATATTGTGCTTTGACCATCGACGCAGTCGATAGAGGTAGGCAAGAAAGCTATATTATTGCTTTAACAGTTATTGTTTTATTTAGCGTTCTCGCACTAGAAATCTTAACATTTCGCCACACTTACCTTCCACCAAGTAATACTAGCTGGCGGTCTCGAGCCCTTGCATCGGCAAACAATGTCAATGCGTCTGCCGGCGCTGAGTGGATCGTTCTGCCCTAGTAGTTTGACTTCTAACGGCCGGAGATACATGTCGATGGCCACCCGGACTATCAAAGGAGGCGATTGAGCACTGTTACTCACTTCACAGCTGTGCACGGCTAGGAGGTGGGATCGCATCAGTTTCTCGATTTTAAGAACACTTTGTGATTTCCGACGCTCGGGGAAGTATTGGGTTTCGTTGGCGATCGATTTCCCATCCCGTTTCCACGTGACGCGCGGCAACGGTTTCCCACCGTTGGCCAAACAAGTGAGCGTCACGCTCGCCCCCTCGGCGTACGCCGACGTCAGTTCGTTCTTCACAGGGCCCGTGTCGTCGCTAATTTGCACCCCTTGAGGCGGCACTGTAAAAACACAAAAAGTAACATTAATGACGGAAAGGTCTCGTAATGGAAGAGCTCTCGCCGGCTCGGTTAAGTGTTCCATTGTAACGCTTCGAGGGGCGGCTCTCGGTTCGCCCGCAGCCGCTTGGGACTACTTCGTCTCACACATATAGCTAATTCTAACACATATTCCGCGGAGGAAATTTAATTTCGCTTTTATGTGAGCCCTTTTTTACATTGTAAATGGGCGAGTGAACTCGCTCAAAGTAACTTTGTTACCATGCGAGAGGAAAAGTTGATGTTTCCCGTCTCAACGCAGTTTTCTTTAAGACGTACAGTTGTTACCGAAAATAAGTTAACGATCTACGCGAAAATGTGTGTGTAGGACTAAATAAAACTATCTTCCGTAAATACAGTTGTATATACAGGTGTCCCAGCAAAGACTGGGTCTTTGATTACAGCTCTATTTGTCATTTTAGAAAGAAACCTTTTCTACAAAAAATGTTATATAATCCAATGCTGCACAACCTAAAAATATTTCTCACTAAATAGCGTGTTCCAGAAGTAGGCAAACGCATACCTACTCCGTTAGTTTAAAAGGAACTTCCTATATATTATTTTATTTTTCAATTCTACGCAGAAAAATAACATGACTTCATATAAACTAGGTACTATATGTCTATCTTTAATAACAACGTTGTTATTTATCCTTTTGTAAAAAATGGCCCCTCTGCAAACCTTCAGTTAAATGATGCCAATTTATTAGCGATGGAGAGCTGGAAAGACATTTCGTTAGTCCTATTAAAGCATTATTCCCAGAAAATATTGCAAACTGCGATGAAATCTAAAAGTTAATGCATATTTTTGAATTTTTAAATCACTGTCATTTTTATCCTGAACAATTTTGTTTTTATTATTTACTATATTAATAATCCCTATATAAAAGTGTACCAATTCTATACTAAAATGACATATCCTACAGAGAAGAGACAATTGGAAGTCGTTGAAAGGAGATTTGTAAAATATCTATGGTTCCAGTGCGATTCGGTGTATCCGGAGCGCGGCTTTGATCATGTGGCACTTTTATCACGTTTCGACATACCGTCACTAACCCATCGGAGAATCACGATCAGCTTGAATTTTCTATACAAAATTCTTGATAGAGCAATTGACTGCCCGTGGCTGCTGAATCGCATCGCTTTTTCGGTGCCGCAATTCCAAGGCCGTCCATCTGCAACTTTCTACTTGCCCTTTCCTAAAACCAATATATTGGTTAGATCACCCGTGTATGTGATGTGCCATAACTACAACAGCATTTCTGGCGATGTGGATATTCACCACGATAGTATGTGTACTTTTCAAAACAAAGTCAGTAATTATTTCAACCGCTACATGTTGTAATTTAGATAATTAATTAATGTTACATTTAACTTTAATTTCTATACCTGTGTTCCCTACATCTTTCTGAATTAGTTATTTACTATTGGATTTACCTATGCACATTAATCTTTGTATCGTAGCTCACATTTGTTTGTTTATCTGTAAAGTGTCCTGTAATTGGAATATGTTTATGTTCTGTTGGGCATTAAATATATATTATTATTATTATTATTATTATCCATAGTTCTAAAAGATGTTATACAAGGCCCACTACATTAATTAAAATTCTCTAAACACGATAAAAAAAAATTTGACATTCGCAATATTTCCCGCACAATGTAATAAGAAACAAACAAAAAAAACAAAATAATCTACTCATTGTATTACCATCCTTCCATGCAGCGAGGCAAAAATATGGAGGGTTATTACAATGTTTATTACAGCTCATCTTTTATTAGAGACCATTCGCATTTGTTGTAACCGTCTGGAGTGTAATTCCAGTTGACTTTCTTTTGTCTGATAATCTCCTTGAACACGTGAGCCGACATTTTCGGCGTCCTAGTTCTATTAGGGTGGTCAAAATCGACCGAGTATAAACCGAAGTATATCCACTTCTCCATTCGAAATTATCCATGAAACTCCAAGCTGTGAACGCCGTTACATTGCAACCGTCTAAATGAATTGCTTTCAGTAGCTCCGTAAGGTAAGAATTATAATATTTGATCCTATCACAATCACGCAAAAGATGTCCGGGATCAGAGAAGCCGCATTCGGTGATTAGAATCTCAAGGTTATCATAGCGGTCCTTGATCCATTCCAAGGATTTTCTCAAACCTTCCGGGATAACCTTCAGCCAAGAGGACGAGCCACCATCCGCAGTTTCATCTGATACACAGTTAACCCCCATCTCGGGTAAATATAATAAACCCGTTGGTATACTGTTGCTTTCATTAATGGGTGTGCAGGTAGAAAGTTGTATTATAATGGTTAAGTCCGAAATAATCCGCTGTGCCTCTGATCAACTCTACCTCTTCAGAGGTAAATTGTGGTAGTGTAGATGTGGTGAGCCGTCTGCTTTGCTAGCATACTCGATGTTCTCTATTACAGTTGGGGGGTAGTTATCTTCTTTTGTGAAGATGGGATTTGTTAACCAACCAAATATGAAATCGATTGCCAACTCTGCCGCTCTCAGATCTTTCAAGTCATTGGTAAGGGGTTCAAACCAGATAAAATTGGGAATGAGGCCCACCCGAGGGTTTTATTTAAAATGCACTTTCAAGCTTTCAGCTTTCAAGAGCTTAATGAATATTTGATTAAAATTTAAATTTAATGCTAGATTTTAAATTATTCCTTTCATACAGGCAAGAAGGTGCTTGGAAGAAGAACTTATACTATATATTAATATAATATTCTGAACGATTTTCTACTTTCAATTTGTAAGGTGAAATCAATACATAAACTTCTATTTTGTTAATACCGTTTCGAGTAAGTATTTCTACTCACTAACTCTTAAATTAGTATAGAGAACAGAGGACATTATTACTTTGGAAGTCATTGGCACGACAGAATTGGGAAAATTGCATTATCTGTATATCTGATTGTTGGGGCTCGTCCAATTAAATTATAACTTGTAATATGACGTCAACGTGTTGGAGTGCAAATTTGCATGTGGACACCCGCAGATGGGCTAAATTAATGTATCTATTATTACGTGGAAATACCTGTTGCAAGATGGAATCGCTTCTGTTATAACGTACAGTGTGGATTACTTTTTGGATATAAAATCATTGGCGCTATCAAATTTTAAATTTATGTTACCTCAAGATTACTTAGCGATATTTATTTTCGAACACACACATTATATACTGACACTACAGTGTAAATTGAACGTATTTTTACACCTTCATTATCATTCTAATATTTAACTTGAAACGAACAAAAAAAACATATGAAAAAAATAAAAAAACAACGGATTCGAACCATAGTCCTACCGCATACTATCACTAGGCTTTACCACTACGCCACTAGAGTCTTGTAAATCTATCTCTTATTCCAGTGTACTTAAGCGAGACTATTAACCACTGTAACTAAACTTTAAAAAATCGTCAAAAAATAAATGCCTGGCCATCTATATCCTGGCTAATATTTTACAAAAGTACTCCAAGCGGTTCTCAGTACCAACTGACAAAGCCAGGATCAAAACTGGGGTTAACAACTGGCGACCTCCCCTTGTTAGTCGAATTTTAAAGTATTAGGAGGTTTGTCCAATGTAAATAGTCTCACAATGAGAACATTGGATATTATATAGATGTTGTTATTATTGTCTTTATTAATATACTCAAATACACTTTGTAACACTTTTATTCTTAATATATATTTAACCCTTAACCTATAACAATAAAGACACACACCTATCTATCTATACTCCTACTTGCATACTACTTGGCGCCTTTTATATTTCTCATCTACACACAGTTACCATACCAACCTTTGATAATAAAAAACACCAATAAGTATAGCATTACACTACAACATTAGACCTCAAACTTAAAGGGATAGAGTCTTTACATTTGGAGAGTAAGGTCTTCAGAGGAAGTAAGTTGTACTTGGCTAGTATGACAGGATAGCCACTGAAGCAGTTGGCGACTAATGGGGTCACAGCAGGAATAAACGAAACACGAAAGTATTTAGTACCGAGAGGAAGTTGTTTCATTCTTGAGGATTCACGGAAGTGGCTTTGTTATTATCAAGGATCTGCCGAACAAGACCTGGAGAACAACGGTTAATTGTAAAGTTGATAAAGATCTTCTTTAGATTATCATTTTGAAATTTAGGCTGTGCTACCCTGATCATACGGTTCCTAACAGCTCTGGGAATATTAATCTTCCGATTTTGGAATAAAAATTAATATATCTTCCCGATTACCAGTCAAGAATGATTATTCCAATCTGATGACTCTAGAGTGAACTGGATGGCGGGTGATAGTTATTGAAGTTCCGATTTATAATCTAAAAACAATAAAGTTGCAGTCTTCAATTCATAATCAACTCATCTCTCCGAAATACTAACGGTTAGTTTTTAAATTCCCAATACAAAAGTCATACACATGCAGATATTAAACCATATCACTTCGTTCGTCCTGCAAGATATGTTTTTGTATACTACAATGAAGGAAAAACATCTTTGTGTAATTGGTATTTTTGTCTTGAGCATTTTTTTTTTTCGTGAACTTTCATTACCATTAGTTAAAACGTATGAACATAATAAATATCTAATGTGCCTAATAACCTTTTATATTCGTCAATATATTAGTTTTTAGAACATTAATTAAAAGCGAAATGTTCTTTTTTCCCTTTTTTTGACTGCAGCAACGATAAATAAGGTTTATTCGCACTGTAATATTGATGAAGAATAGACGGAACCTTTGTAAAAACAAAATTGCCCAATACATGGAAGTATCAGTTAAGGAAGCTTACACAGTATTTTATTAATAATTAAACAACTGTCAGTTGTTTTTAGAATCGGTATAAAAGAAAACAAAAAATTGGAAATCCGAATAACATGTTACATATTCATGTATATGCGTAATTTATTTTCTCGTTCATACACTCGCCTCCGTTAAAATCCTCAGAAAACATACAAAAAAAAAAACGAGGAAAAAAAATGGATGAAGAACTGCGAACCAAAAAAAACACTGCCAAACTCTTCGATGTAGGTGTTGCACACGAACCAATTTCAGGTAATATCGATTGCGGCAGTAATTTGCTATTAAACTACTTGTCAGCGGCGACCACTGTCGCGCCACCTGCGCTACAAAAAGCGTACTTTCAAATGAAAAAAGTGTGGGATCGTTTTTATTTGCTGTGTCACTGCAAAGAGAGATACGCGTCTATCGTGCTATACAGAAACAATGATTTAGTATTTGCTTTGAGTATATTTGCACGGTTCGTAAAAGAAATATCGTATTCTGTTTGAGGGAAAATAGACACAAAGAACCAGACAGGAATGGAATAATAAATAGGTACCTACGCTTAATTGAAAAATAATAATAATTATAAATATGTGTGGGTAATCTTACAGATTATTATTGCAAAATACTTATAAAACCCTCATTTTGGAACAATTACACTGGTCAACAGTGAAATTGCTTCTTAGATGAAAGTACCCAATCCTGAATGAATTCAACGTGCTGAACACGAATATCACATTGAAAAAAGTTGATTGGCTCACGTTCCAGAGATATTGACGTTTTGTCCATTGTATAGATGCTATTGCATAATGTAATGCAATTTATTGTTGGACAATCAGTAGAGATGCTCCACAAGTCCACTACAAACGGCAGGCCAAAAGAAGTCGAAAGCCAGAAGCAGACTAATGTTTTCTTACCATGTATTATAATATTGACATAAGTACACTTTTTCTGAAATATGCGTAAATGTTTTCTTACCATGTATTATAATATTGACATAAGTACACTTTTTCTGAAATATGCGTACATATTACAGAAAACCCGTAGCCAATTCAGCTCTTTCTTAGTCATTTTCGTGTTCAGCACATTGAATTCATTAAGAAATGACTATTTTCAGCTTGGAAGCATGAACTTTTCGAAAATTTGTTGCCCAGTGTTATCAAAGAAGTATTAGGTAAGGATAGGTCGACTTTTAGGCAATTTAGCAAATTTTTGGAGAGGACTGACTACATTTCCATAGAAGTTTTCGTTTATAGTAGTATGATTTTCGAAAATAAAAAATATATGCATGGAATTTTCTAATTGTCAAACAAGAAATAAATTGGGGTAATCCAATTTATTAGCAAATTTTGAAGTTTTTTCTGCTAGATTTTCTAAGGAATTTTGAAGAGGAATGATTTGCAAATAAGTTTTAAATAGAGCGGTCCACTTTTTAAGAGGGCATTAAACAAATGGTTCTGTTTTTGAACTAATTTCCAAAACAATATATTGTGCTGCTTTAAGAAATGATTTTGAATAATATGAGCACAATACAGAAATAATAAATCTAATCAACAAAGAAAGTGCCAGACGGATCGAAATTTGAGTGCAATCTTTTGTAATGAGCTGCTGGTACAACTAACATATCTTGTCAACTTTTCTATTATGAGTGGAACTTTCTTCTTTCTTTCATATAAATAATAATCTTCCACCCCAAACATCCCAAAAGTTAAAAGTAAAATTTACAAGGCGAAATTCAAACTTTAAGCCTTGTTGATGAAACCTCTCAAGTTTCGTTGCCTAGTATTACCTCAAGATATATTTAAACAAACTCTTGCGGAGATACAACAAAACAAAAATAACTTCAACAGCAGCCATGTTAAATATGTCCATATCACAACAGCAACCCAACAGAAACAAAGCTGCCAACATTTAATGGAAAAGTGCACAATAGGTAGTTACCCTTACCTCAATCGGCGAACTTCTACAAGGATGTTCGTTAAGTTTAAAGCTCAGCCCCGGAAAATTAACTGCAGTAAATCAATATTAATTTTACGGAAGCGCCCACCACAGGATCCCATATACAAAACAAATTTTAGATATTATTCTAGCTCTCAAGACGTACGAATTAATTAGCCGGTCTGAATAAACAGAATAGGAGGGTTCCCGAGGTTCAATAGCCGGTTTTCTTCGATTCCAGATATTAATTATCTTCACCACGAGCATGTACTCGAACGCCACTCCGTGTAAGCGTGAATAATTCACAGAACTCGAGCCGAATAAATCCAATTCACCCATCCAACGACCAAGGAAAAAAGCGTCAAACCGAAAAGTGATCTGTAAACGCGTTTGATTGAGTAATTTGTTGATTAAATCGAGATAAATTAAACCGGGCGGCTTTAAGTTGCAGAGACGTAAATCTCCGATTACTGACGCTGTTATAAACTCGACGCCCTCTTCATTACGTGTGAAAAGTTTAATTTCGCCTTTTATATGTCTACGCGTGTAACTTTAGAATGCAATTAAGAATGTGTTCGTGAACGTTTTCATTTTCCGATTGTTATTAAACGCCCGGGGAAATAAATTAGAATGACGAGGCGATAAATTGACGCTGAAAGAAAGACATTTCAACACAAATATTTACT
This sequence comes from Cetonia aurata, assembly GCA_949128085.1. NCBI lineage: Eukaryota > Metazoa > Arthropoda > Insecta > Coleoptera > Scarabaeidae > Cetonia > Cetonia aurata. The sequence goes on along the minus strand of OX421883.1, from coordinate 64,134,978 downwards.
CCTAAATTTCACGAGAATCTTAACGTTTGTTCGACAGTTTCGTAACTTCTTAAAGAGTTTCGCATTGCTAGCGATCCGAGATGTGAGACTTTGTTTCAACATTCCTTTTATAGAAGAACATTTTCGTTCGTCTCGGAAATGACGATGTTGGCGATTTCAGTAGACATTTTCCTTTAACAGTAACAGTAAGTGTTATTACGGGAGTAGTAGAATATTTGACTCTAACTAGGTACCTTTCGTTTTAAAATATTGCATAATATTTGCAATTTTAGGAAAGCTTCCTAATGGAGCTATCCGTAATATATTGTTAGTAATTTGGTAAAGAATATTTTTTGCATTAATAACAAGGGAACATAGAAAAGTGCCCTTCACCAATATAAATAAAATTTGGTGGGCTTATTGACTGATTTATTGTAAAAACAATGGTAACTTACAACCTATAAAACACATTTTTTCTTTTTTGAAAAAAAAAAGTGCGCATGGTGGTGGTAGCAAAAGTGATCGAAATTTAGTGTCATGCAAATGATTAATACCAGTATCAAAATGTGACAAATGTTTGTTAACAAAAGAGATCACTTTCTATATACAGGCTGTCCGACTAAGAATGGGGACCGGCGATATCTTGGAAACTACAATAGCTGCAGTGATGGTAAAAAATTTTTATTTAAAACTAAAGTGGCAAAGGGAAATTTAATTAAAATATTTTTAAATTCCAAACGTGACCGCTAGGGGGCGCAGTTGTCAGACTCAACAATAAATTTGAAATTAGTTGGAAAAAATTGCAAAATAAGCTATAATATTAAATGCTTTATTAAAAACCTTGATCAATTACACACAATTTTGGTTAAAGACGTTTAGTCATGCTTTGAGTTATAAGTGTAGTGGGGGCTGTCGAATTAAAAAAAATAAAATCTGCTACAACTTCTGCAGTTTTTATCCGAACTTAAAAAACTTGGGTTTCCTTGTCCAAAGAAGAGCCTGAAAATTCATGAGAAATGCTTTTTTCGGCAGACGGCATATTCACGTTCTCCAATGCACGCGTTCTCAAAACATTGAAAATATACTGCAATATATAGCATATGCCTCTAAACTAGAAAACCACGTTTCTTCATCATTCAGCGACTAAGCAGCAATCTACAAAATTATATCTACTTAAGTCGCAATTTGGCAATTGTCAAATAAATAATTGTTTCCATGGCATGCTAAATCTATACTATATTGTATGTAAATCATATTTGATTTTGTTATCTTTATCTGACGTGTCATATTAAGCTAACAACCGACAAAATTGTATGCGCTGAAGAGTAAAAGTAATGCTTTGTTTCATAACCAACTAAGATAAATTTCGATAATATTAGTAGATATTTGTAACTGATAAGGAAATTATTACTGATAATCGGCTGTTTTTATTATTATCTGGAAAGCGGAAGAAGGCGCGGTTTTTGCCAGTATGATCCATCAAAGCTCTTCAATCACAACACAAAAAAGTAATATTGCAGCATTTGAATTTTTAGAGATTTTGTATTTTTCATCAAGCTTACACATTACGCTACCGGAGTACGACAATTTCTGGATTGGTTCACAAGGCCTTTTAGAATGGCATGCCAGATTGCTGGATCTTACACCACTAAATTTCTTTTCTCTGGGGATGCTAAAGTGTATGCCACGCGTTCCGCTCTCTTACAAGAGTTACGCCAAAAAATTGTTGCACAATGTTTTTATTATGGAAGCAAATAATTGTCTGTCGTGTTTGAGGTCCCTGTTGTATGGAGGGAAAGATATGTTAATTTCCATGATACGCAAAATATGAGATATTATCTCCTCTAGAATGCCGTATATGTGATGATAGTTAGACGTATGCACTTGTAAACTTTTTATACATAATATGTGATGTATAATATAATATATGATATACCTATGATATATACGGATAATATAATAATTAAACTGTATTTCAAACGTATTTCATTTGATACTACTAATGATAACATTGATCGGTTTATCAGAGAATATACCGTGCCGGTAATTCTTCGTTTGGATGCCGAGGAATGATGTATCCAGCGAAAATCTATGTAATGTTTGTACATACGCGTACGGGCGTACGATTTGGCAGCTCTCCCGATATACATAAAACCCGATCTAAAACGTTTTTACTGGCACGGTATGTACCTACTACTCTTGACTAGGTATCTAATATCTACATTTCCATTATATAACACTCATGCAGATGAGATAGAATTATTGCCGGCTTCTGAAACGTTAAAACGTCATTTATCTGCTCGGTATTTGAAACACACCTTTCTTAAATTGCCAGATACTGAACGAATAACTGCAGTTTTAATGTTTTAGAAACCGAGCATTGATTGGTGTCTTTTGAGTTGAAATACGTATTTTGCTGTGGTAAATATTGACTAATACATACTACAAAATTATAATAATAATAATATTGAATCTGTTATTTAAATTATTTCGGAAAAGAATATCTTAACTTAACTAATTATCTCTTCTGTTACAAACTTGTAAAATTAGGCACTAATTATAACTGTTATACTACTAATATATAAAAATTATACGTTTTTTTTTTCTATAGTTACAAAATTTGTACTAACAAATTTAGAACAAAATGGGAACTGTGATTACAACGCAACCCACATTGACAGCTGAGGAAATAAGCTCACAGTCAGTAGAAACTGAACAAACAACTTACGGACATGCACCCTCTAGCAGTTGCTTTTGCTGTGAGTGCGATTCTGATTCCGATGGTACCACCAGCGTTGAAACTGGTGGCGGAACCGGTGGAGGCGCTGATGGAGGCGGCGATGGAGGGGGAGACGGCAATGGAGGCGGAGGTGGTGACTGAGGTGACTGTAACTGTAATTGCAGTGACGGAAACTGTAATCGCAGTAACGGAAGTTGTGACTATGGTACTTAGCTGTTGTAATTTTGTGAAGCTTAAAAAACATCTTAGATTTCTACTGCCCATCGTACACTTTATCAAATTATTGTTAATTAAATAATGCTTTAGGAATACAGGTGTAGGTGTCGTTAATAATTTGCTTTAGATAAGCAGTAAAAATTGTAATAAATCATTTACCTAGAATTTTAATTATAGCTCTCATAAGTTCATGACGTAATAATTATACTTGTAAAATAACATAAATTAGCTTATTATTATTATTATTACATATGATACCAATATAAAATTTACTTTATAGTGCATATCTATTAAGAAAATAAAAATGTATACTATATTTCACAAATTCTTTACTTAATAATTTACCGACCGATTTCGTATAATTAGATATAATAGATTAAAACAAAGGCCGAGTTTTGCAAATAGATTATAAAGTAGAAAGAGTAAATTATTAGAGAAAAAGATAAAATGTAAAACAATTGCCTATAAATAAGCTTATAAATGAACATTAAAATAAATTATATATCAGAGAAGCTGTTGTCAAAATTTAAAATTACAAAGTGTAAAAGTTATAAATAAAATCTTTGAATTACTTGGTAAAATACAATCGTATGTATGTTTTGGTCTTACTGTAGATGCTAGGCCGCTCAAGAATAAATGTTTTATATGAATTTCCTTCATAGAATCTTTTTCACCTGAAACCTTTTTTTTTACATATATAAAAAGACGTTGGGAGGCGCAACAGCTAACCTCCTCAAGTGGCCCTTCTGATCTCGCCTCTATATGCAGCTGGAACCATCCTGAACAGATATAACATCAGATGACTGAGGCTGTGCGAGTATCCCTACATCCCCCGTCCACCATAGGGTGATTAGGGGTTCGGATCAGTTCATCATCACAACAGGCAATATCAAGTCTCTCCGCTGCCACCTCGTTCCAACATCACGCCGGCCTGTCTTTCCCTTTCTTCGGCCTCCTTCTCTTTCATAATGTGAAGGATCGTCATATGTATTGTCTTCCATCTCCCCTCAGAGCGTAAACATTTCCGTCACCATCGTCTCCGGTCTTAGTTCAGTACTCAGATTGCTGTAAGTTCTCATACGCATTATGGTCCACGGTGGGCATTCAAAAATTGTATGCTGGGCAGTATCCTCGAATCCACAATACATGCATCGGTCATCTTTACCAAGCCTCTCGGCATATGCCCTATGGACGCCGTGTACTGTTAGCGCTTGGGTAAGATGATAATCCAAGCTTCTGAAACGACATTGAAGCCATGTTCCGATGTTAGGGATTAATTTCTTCGTCCATTGGGCCACATTGTTAGAATTATCCCACCTTCTCTGCCAGGTCTCCATGGTGATTTCATGCGCCTTGGGAATTGCGCATGGGTGAATTCCCTCTCATATGCCACTAGATCTATTGGTATCATACCAGTTATTACTTGCAGGGCAGTCGTCGCCGCAGTGCGGAAGGATGAAGCCACCCTTGGCAAGTACTTTCGTTGCTTTTTCTCGAGCATGTTACGATAGTCTCTCTGCGTCAGCGCTCCGCACCATACCGGGGTTCCATACAGGATAACAGAGTTCACGAGCTCACACAGTGCCATACTTTTAACACTACTGGGCCCAGTTATATTTGACATTAGCCGAGCTATCATGCCTACTCTTTCGTCGACTTTCTTGAGGGCATATTTAATCTGTTCACCAAAATATAGTTGTTCGACTATTCCCAGATATTTTACATACCTAGCAGGTCTTACCTTTGTGCTACCAACAGTGAAACACACTTGTTCCCTGCGCTTCTTGCCTTTCAGTATGACTGCTTCCGTCTTATCTGGCGCCAGTTGTAGGTTATTTTCGCTCAGCCACCTACTTATTCTTTTGAGGTCTTCATTGATTTTGCCCACTAGGACATGTTCTTGGTACGCAGCCACTGCATATCCAATAATTTCTGAGTCTGTGGTTAGCTTAACTCTAAATATACCATCAAAGAGGGTATTCCACAGAACCGGTCCAAGGAGGGAGCCCTGCGGCACCCCTGCCTCTTTTTCAACTGTCTCCCCGTTCGTAACTTGCAGTTTTCTATTACTAAGGTAATTGGCGATTATATTAACCAGCTACCTATATCACCATACTACTAATTTTCTCTATGATTAGATCCCAATCAGCAGTGCTAAAAGCATTTCTCACGTCCAGTGTGACCAACACGAGCCATTTATTCCGACATCTTTCTACATTTTTCTTAACCACCTCCAGGACAGAAACCCTTCTTTGATATAAATTCCGAAACCCTGCCCTATAAGCGGATTGTAATCAAAATTTTAATAATTAGCTTTGAAGAGTTAAGAGAATTTTTGTTGATTCAACAGTGAAAGAAAAAATACTGGAAATATAAAAGGACCCGTAGTAAATGAAACGACAACAGTAACCATAGAGAAAAGCATGCAACGCGCAACCTATTTACATAGAAACGAACATAAGGCCGTAAACCCGCTAAACTAAGATCAATAAAAGGGTTGATTACTAATAAACCGTAACAGCATCACACCTGTTCATTAAGCATAAACTCTGCATAGATACTACACATAGATAGAACAATTTACTATAGTAAGGGATTTGTTTCAATTATAAAAAAAAAAATTTATATTTATTTCAAATTGCGCGTTTAAATGTATCTTTTAAAGGGTATGTTAATCGTTTTTTTTTGTACAGAAACTTGATCACCAAAGAAGATTTTCCCTTAACGTTTGGTTAGGCATAATTGCACTAATTTACCATCCCAATCATCTAGATGCTGTAGAATTCCTCGATGTTTTAGAAGAAGTTAGGTATAGCCATGTCATTGAATGCGTGATTCAAACTACTCTACATCATCGTGCATGTTTCTTCCCATTATGCTCTTAATATTAAAGAGTAGCTGGACGAACATTTTCCAAACACATTCTCTGTCCATTAAATTTTTTTGTTTTGGAATTTTAACAAAGAAATAATATAAGCTACGCCTTTCCTAAATACCAGTGTTGGCAATTTCTCTCCAGAAGTATCTACTTTAAACCAGACCGCGATGGTTGTAAACGACTGGCTTCCAATTTCTAAATTTTGTGGTAAGGGATTTTTTCACCTTCCTTTTGGGATTTTTGTTATAGTTTTCAAGCCACAGTCTCCACCCATCACAGGAAATTTAAGACAACAAAATGAAATCTAATTTTAGAACATGTGATCCTTTAATATAATAATCCTTTTGAACCTAATTTTATTTCAAAACACCCTCAATTAGCACAGAAAACGATTCAAACTTAAGTAACATGCAACATATCTGTGACTAGTAACCTGCTGTTACTTAGGTAATGATATTTTATTTAAAATAAAGATATTTTCTTAACGATACAAACTTGACAACACATTTTTCTCCGTGCATTATGTTCGTTTTAACAAACAGTCTGTTCAGCTGAAAGCAAAACCATTAAAGTTCTAGGGTTAGCTGTGGGTACAGAAATTGAAATTTGAGGACCATTGTTCTGTGTTGTAAAGGCATTGTAGGGAATCGGGACTCTCCGTGATTCACTTAGCGTTGATGTTGCCCAAAACAGTTTTGTTTTGGGTATTTAATTTAGGGAATATTTTTGTTTCATTTATTGTATCTTTCTTCCATCAAAGTTTTATCAAAACGTTTTATGACATACTCTTTGAGTATATTCATTGAGAATTATGGCATTGACTGAATGATGATAGTAATTTAACCCTTAGCGTTTCACAATATAACAAACATTATCGCTAAAGTAATTAGGAGAACGTCATGCACAAACAATTTCCATAGGATTAACTTAATAATGCCGCGTGTGTACACCTTTACGTGTAACAAAAAATAATTGACCCTCTACGAAGCCTGTGCGTGTTTTCTGGTGATAAATTAGTAAATTCCCTGGTTCCCCAGTTGATACTTTTTTATTACGTTGCCCAACATTACCCGACGGTACGCTCAAAGTGTTTTTTACTCTGCATGTGTTCTAATGGAACAACTAAACTGTTTTTTTCTGCTACGACATTGCTCTGTCTACATCAACTTTCCCAATATTTTACTAAAGATAGGGGTTATGAGATATTTTTTGTTTCACCGAACCTAATAACTAAAGCGAACAACTCTCTTTGTCTGCAGCTGCTCCAGCTCATTTGACATCACATAAATATACTTATCAGATTTTTTGCAATGAAATATTTCGATTATATTTTGGAACTTGTATCGACATATTATTTATTTCAATGTTTTTTGACATTTACTTGAAAACTTTCAAGTTAGCAGATTAATCATTCGAAATGTTTCAAACAGAACATAAAATATTTATTATTAAATCATATTAAAATTATGGAAATTGTGGTGAAAATGGTAACTGGGTTTATTCGCCTCGTTTATGTTTAAATGGGTTCTGTCAGAGATTTCCAAATTTCCCCGCAATGGAAAGAATTTTTTTTTGCAAATTCAACGAACTGTGGCCAAACGCCGAAGTCCAAAGTCCAGTAGGTAAACCTGTGTATCAGAAAAAAAACATGGGGGTATTTAAAACTGAAGAAAATTAACAAAAGCAGTAGAAGATTTAGAAGTTAAATTTAGTTTAGAATGTAAAGGGCGGCGGGTGGGGTTCGTCGTAGAGACCTGCGGTAAAAAATGTATGACTAAAATGGCCAAAAGAAGACCGTGGAAAATATTTTCAGATTACCAAGATGGCCGCCAAGCGATGTAATCCCTATCTTAAACTACTTTTAAAGTGATTTTTCATTGAAATCCACGTAGTAAATGTACCAAGAAGCTATATACCTTTTAAATCTAAGCTTTATGCGAGTAATTTTTGTTTAACACTGGGTGGACAGTTCGAACATTTAAGGAGGCATTAGTTTCATTTCAAAATCGGTCCTTTTTTCTTATTATGCCCTACACGTTTTTTTTGTTTTTTAATTATTTGAGTTAAGAATACTTTAATTACTTAAAAATTATAAAATTATAAAATTTTATCATTGAGTCTTGAAAACAGACAAATAAATAATAGTAAATACCTGTGTTATAGCTTGTTTTTAAAATTTTATAACGAAATCTTCTTTCTTTGATATTTTACGCTAGGAACAAGATATCGAGATACGGTTTTTCCTTGCCTATTTAGGTATCATTTCACAACATTTTTATGAAAAAAGTCATGTTATAGCTTTTAATTTTTTAGAGAATTTTTTAATTTTCTGTTATTATAACAAAAAACGCCCTCTAGCGACATCAGTAAAAATTAGACATATCACAGCTAAGATGGTTTGATAGAACAATACATGCTTTTTCCAACGAGACCAAGTTTGTTAAAATCCGTTCAGTCGTTTAGGAGTGACACCTGTTTATTTAAAAAAAAACATTGAATCACATTTATTCTGTATTTCTTTAGAAAATTTTGATATAAATACATTGAATTAAAGTTTATTGTTAATCCTCATTGGAATTTCTGGTGTACCTAATAAATAAAAAAATTAAGGTTGGTACTTATGTTGTTTTGTTATGTAATCCAGACTCAACTTATTACTATTATTACTCCTATATCGTTGAAACTCTGGTTTTAAGAGAGATATTAAAAAACATTACCCATTTCCAAAAGGAATAAAGCGGAAAAGAGACAACTAACTAGAAACAACATTAATAGAATTTAACAAAAACATAACCTTACGTTAACAAAGAAGAGTCGAAATCAAGGAGCAACTGCCAAAAGTATAGGTTGAATAATTAATATGGGATAAAGCAAGCTCTGCCAAATTGCCTCCAGGCAAACACAAAACAAAGACTGCAAAGCCGAATCTGAAAATAATGAAATACTTTACTTCCAGAGGGGGTTGGGAATCCATACGCTTGGGAGAAGTAAGGAACAGCAAAAGAAATAAACACATAGGGGCAAAAATGACGCAGGATATATAAGAAAAGGATAAAACAGTAATTAATTTTACGGCAAAAAAAAGTTGGGAAGTTATTAATTTAGTACGCAGTATAAAGCAATCAGAACAAAAAAAAAAAGAAGGTAAGACAAAACAAAAAGCAAAAATAAAAATAAATAAAGCGAAAAAACGAGTTTTTGCAGTTTAGCGTGTTAGAGATCGTTTATAAATAACATAAAGGTGAAAGGATCGAGGACACTATCCTGAGGGATACCAATACCCGCCCCGAATTTTACTCTATCCACAACTTTTCCAATTTTAAAAAAAGATTATATCCAGTCGTTCATGGAATCACGTGTATTTTTTTTTTAACAAGGGTTCCACCCATGTCCGTATCACTACAAGATGTTTGTGTACTATTGTACGCCTATCATGAATTTTTACAATTTTCAGTACCACCAGTATTGTTTCGTCATGAACAAATACACGCTAAAAAGTCAGTACACGACTCCGAATGTAAAACAAGATAAACAAATACACGACCACAGTACGTTATGGATTCATATCCACGTGTATTTACGTATGTGAATGTATATAATTCATTTGTTCGTACGATCTAATTTCTGCTTTATTCCAGCCGATTCTGGCTATGAGGACGCCCCCGAACCGAATATGAGCTTTGTATTTGGATAATACGACGCGCCCGCATGTCCCTTAACGCCTTCAAGCGTATTGATCGAATGTTAATGAAGCCGTGCTCGCAGATAATTAAAAAATACGTTTAAAACCACCCACATATAGAACTTTTGAGTGTAGATAACGGCAGCTCCTCCAAACTTTCTACGTTAACACGAGAAAAATCTCAGTTGGGTCTTTATCTACATATATGTACACCGCGTGCATGCCCGTATATACCCAGTAACAATTTGCATAATTTCGGGGCTCTTTAGCATATTTCGACTCTCTAGAATAACTAGATGTCGCATTTACAGACTGAGAGATGTACAGGGGGGTATTCAAACAAAACTTTTAAGCTTATTATTATGCTCGTAGGAGCTCGCGCGGGGCACTCTCCTCTACTTATCGGTCAACCATAATTTTCGTAAGTATGGTGGCGCAAACAACTTACACGTTGAAGTAAGTATACCGTCGTAAAGTCTCGCAAATAAGGTGATTCACTGAATGGAGGAGTTAGAGGAATTAACGCTTTAAAGTTTGTTTCGGAATTATAAATGTTCTCGGCATTCGGCGAAGTGGGATTAAATTTCTTTTGTTTAGTTGCTGATGTACGCGCAGTTTTGAAAACTATACCCGCGGGAGATATCAACGGGTGACATCTTCGAGATGGCTACAAATTTGTTTAGGAAGAGAAATATCGACTCTGTCTGGTGATGTAGATTTTGAATCACACAAAGACGAGACAGATGAAATGAATGCAATATTTCTTGCGATATGAAGCACTATCTGTTTTGTTATAAACAATAGAACAATATCTGAGGGAAAGAACGCATATGTATATAAAATGGGAAATCATATAGAAAAAATGTAGAATAGGGGCGAGGACATAGTGAGAAGAATTAAAAGGTAGAGAATAAAATGGCTGGGACATGTGTGGAGAGCAGGACCGGGAGCAGTAATATATACGATGTTGGAGTGGGACCCGGGAGGCAAAAAAGCAAGAGGAAGACCAAAAACACGATGGTTGAAAGAGGGGGAAGAAGATCTGAGAGAGGCCGGCTTTGGCAAATGGAAGAAGAAGGTAGAGGACAGAAACTTATAGAGACAAATAGTGAGAGCGATTTAGAGGAAGAAAATGAGTATTGATCCACCCCAATTTGAAATGGATCTAGAAAGCTTATATAAGCGGTACAACCCTACAAGGGGTGTTAAGCCATCATATATATATATATATTAAAAGATTGAGCATCATTTTCTACAGTTAGAAATTTTATTTGATTAAAATTGTAAGATTTTTTACATATTTTACGCAATATTAAGGGATAAGCACTAATTCAACGAAAATAAAATACCTTCCATTTGGAAAAAAACAATGTTCTGGCATACCTATACTTCAGTTCAAGTTTTGCCCTTATATGGAGATCGTACCCAACGATGTCAAATCTACTTAATAATTGAATTTCTCGCATATTGTCGCTCTGAACAATTGAACAGTTTGAACAATTTTTTGTTGGCATTTCATAAATATCAATCCTGAATCCTGGATTTATAAAATTTAAAATTAATAAAAATATAAAATAAAAAAGGATCATAACTATTGTCCATATAAGAGCAATACTTCTTTCAAAACTTGAACTGAACTATAAGGCAATTACATTGCCAGATGACGTCAATTTGCTGATTGTCAAAATACAAACAAACTCTTAGATCACTTTTTAATAGAAATAGGATTACTACATCGTATTCATAAATGATTAAGATTGAGGTCAAATTAAAAGCGCGAAATTTGAAATTTAAGTTCCCTCATCTTTATGCATAGCATAGCTTGGTTGTTCAATTTGTTATAATCTACTTTCTACCAAAATTCATATTGTTTCTTGTTCGTTATTGCCTTTTCTTCTTGTTATTTGGGATATACGAAAAACCTATTGTTTTAGAGCAATGACAACATTTCTTTTATGTGTCACAGGTTGATTTGAAAAGTAATTTATGTGTCATGATACATAAACTTTGATTCCTTCCAATTTACAATAACTACCTCAACTTACAATAAGTAGTTTACGAGTTTCCTTGAGGCAGATGTCGCATTTATTAATAATAAAATCATTAAAACTGGTATAAGATAAACGAATTACTGCAGCCAATATTCTAACTCAGAAATCTAGTGTTATTTACCCTAAATACTTAGAATATCTGTGTCGTATTTAAGTATGATTTTTACTTCGGAGGACTGAATATTCACTTGTCAGCACTATTCTTTATCCTCAGTGCAAATAACTTAAAAGCAGTTGGGTTTCAAGATAAGGAATTCTAAATGCAAATTAGACACTGCGCATTAAGTTGAAAGTATCAGCAAATTTCTATGAAAAATTGGAATATCTTTACGAGTTACTTCTGCGTCTGCATAAAGACGACAAACCATTATTCGCATGTAATATTTCATTATTTACACGATACAAAAGACGTCGCTTTTACATGCCGATATGGAAAAGCGGCATAACAAATACATTCCTTTTGGGAACAGTATTTTATCAACATAATCTGACAGTTCCTATGGTATAGTTATCCCACGCATAAATAAATTTATATCTGTCGTGCAAATACGAGCTTCCCAAAAAAAAAAAAAAAAAAAAACGCAATATATTCTATTGCAGAATGTGGCGAGCATCTTAACCTGCCTACTTAATTATGTTAATTGAATGAAAGAATTTCCGCCGGTTTGACAGAGAAAATATTTTTCCGCCGTTAAAAAATATTTCTCTTGGACGAAACTTTCACGCCCTACGGGGATTTTATGGACGAGAAGTTAAAAGTACTTCTACGGAAGGTGTAATCAACAATAATACGTACTTTAAAACATCACAAAGAGAACATTTTTCTTCGTGAGACTTATTTATTCTACTCTCGATTCTGGAAAATGAGAATCGATTCCACAAAAGTTAGAGCGCCCTACTGAGAAGCAGTTTACTTCTTAATGCCTTTGCTATTCGTAGTAGGTATAGGTAGGCACAATATATAGTAGCAAAGGAAACTTTTCAGCTTCCTTTTGAAGATAAAAATTAAGAATGAAATAAATAATTGCCTATATGACAGTATAATGACATAAGCCTTCTATTGTTGAAGGAAAAATCTTGTATTTGAAATGGTTAGCTATAAATCAATAATAGCATACAAGAAATCTTAAGACGTTTTATGAGAAGATTGGATAATGACGACATACAACGAAATTGCATATAACAAAACAATTTATTACTTGGATCATTTTTTTTTTGGAAACCGGATTATCAGTCTGAATGCAAAAATTACTGGAATATACGGGAAAACCAGAAAGTAAATCCTGCGAAAACAACAGTAGTTCCATTCACGAAAAGAAAAGAATTGGATAGTCTAAGCTCTTCATAATGAAATGGTACAATTCAGTCAAAATGTTAAATACACTCCGCCAAAAAAGTATCGCATAATTTAGTTTTGAATCATAAAAGTATCGCATAATCTTTGTTTGTAGCATAAAGTTGTAAATATACTTTAATGCGCTCTAAGATATAATTTCTATGATTGTTTAAATAAAATACAGGCCAAATAAAAACAAGAACTCATACTTGAGATTTTTATTAAAACAAGAAATTATAATTTTGGAAAGAAAAATGTCATAACAGTAGCTTTTAATACTGAGTATTGCCACCTCTGGCTCTTATGACCGCTCGCATACGGTTTGGCAGAGATTCGATTAACCTCCGTATATAAGCCTGATCCAAATTCTCCCACTCGTCACGGAGAGCATTTGCTAGTCCATGCAGGTCCGCTGGGGCAACATTTTGGGTTCGTATCCGTCTGTGAAGGAGGTCCCACACGTGCTCGATAGGGTTCATGTCCGGACTTACCGCAGGCCAATCTAAAACTGGAATACCAACATCGTTAAGGTATTCCTGGACGATTATTGCAACATGCGGTCGTGCATTATCGTGCATTAACATGAATTCGTTTCCTATAATTGGCGCATATGGTACTACATGTTCTTCTAAAATGTCCGTTATATACCTGTGGGCAGTCAGTGTACCTCTGTCTACTGGTACTAACTCTGTACGACCTGTTAAACAGATGCCTCCGCAAACCATAATAGAGCCACCAGCGAAATTAGGTCTAGGTCTGATATTACACTGCGAATAGCGCTCACCGTCTCGTCTGTACACTGAGATACGCCTATCTGAGGTGTAAAGACCAAATCTTGACTCATCTGTGAAGAGTATATTGGCCCAGTCATTATGTTCCAATTTACATGTTCTCTGGCAAACCTTAAGCGAGCCACTCGGTGGTTCCTAGTGAGACGAGGGGCTGTTACAGCTACTCTAGCTCTTAATCCACTCTGTCGTAACCTATTCCGAATAGTTTGAGTACTCACACGAGTATTTCTGACTCTAGCCAAGTCGTTCTGCAATTGTCTCGCAGTTACATGTCTTCGACGTAATGCTTGTAGTAGTAAATAGCGGTCATCTTGGCGAGTAGAACATCTTGGACGACCTGGTACAGGTCTTCTACTGTAAATGCCTGTTTCCCTATATCTGGCTACGGCTGTAGAAACACTTGACTGATTGATGTTCATCAAATTAGCAACGTATGCTTGAGATCGTCCATCTTCGATTAAAGCAACTATAGCAGCCACTTGTTCTGAAGTTAAATTGCTCATTTTAGTTTTAAAAGCGTTGGTACAGAACTCTGATTTCGCACTTTAAAATTTGTCCGTATAGGAAGACTTTCAATAAACAACTGAACAAACCTTACACATATGCATTTTTCTAAATGTGTTTTTTTAGAAAAAAAAAAGTAAAAACGCTAAGTTCCATTATTTTGTTAGTGTTTTTATAGTTCACATACACGAGGCAAACTTTTTGTGAACGTATAAAAATATCTTGGTTCATAAATGCCCTCTTTTAGTTTATGCGATACTTTTTTGGCGGAGTGTACTTATGAATTATTCTTGACTCGAAGTTAACCTGGAATCAAGTTAACTGACATACGACCATATCCAGACGACAGAAATAAATTTATAATATACTGAAGAAAAATCAATAAGCTTACTCTATTTTCATTCATCGTCTCGTAATAGCCATTACACTGATCTGATTCGTTGACATATCAGACACTAATACCTTGCTGTTTCTCATGTCCAATCGAAACTAAATCAATATCATTAGACGTGTGGCGAAATACATATTTTATAGTACAAAATTGCTGTAAAAATCGTGATAAAGCGATGTAATATAGACGACAATCTAAGCCGGTAAATTTTAAATAATACAAATGCATCCAAACAGGATTTAAACAGAAATTACATACAACAAATATGAGTAGAGCGTTTCGGCGATACAGTCTTCAATTTATGTAAGAATGTGTTTAAATTAAGAGAATCTACTATGGAAAAGGTAGTTTATTGAAGAGAGAAAAACCGATATAATATAGAGAATATTTACAAAGATAGGTATCTGTCTTTGGAAGATTAATATTCTTGCAGGCCCAGATATTATAAAAATGAATGTCTAAAGGATAAGTATGGCTATTTCTATATTTAAATACAAATAACTCTTAGATAATTAAAGAATATAAAGTAAGAATGTTATGAGAAACAAACAAGCATAAAAAATTCATTATTTTGATCTTTTCCTGATACAAACAAAAGAAAATATCTCAACAACAACGTGAATAGCTTTAAAGTAACTGAAACAAAAGTCAAATACGGTCGGTTAATAATAAAAAAAAAATAGTTGACAACCTACTTTTAAATTTACAAAACTGTAATTTAGCTGTTAATGATCTGTGTCATCTCAACATATTCATTTAAAATTAACTAATTATAACGGAGTAGTTTTTATTCCATTTCAGCTTTTGAACCAACTTACTATACATATAATTATTATTATTATATAACTTACTATACATATAATTATTAAAATTTCGCCTACAATATACATATAATATACGCATATAGTCAAAACAGATAAACAAGTTATGTTAGTCATACCGACTTAACTCATGAGAAAAGACCATCATATTACTAGTGCCTTTGCAAGTAGACCGAATTCCGTCGGAACAAATGAAATTCTGGTCGAACGGAGCCAGATAAAATCTTCACTTTAGCGTCGGATTGCATCCAATCCAATTCCATCTGATGGATGTAACCAAACGCAACCAGTTCGTACAGATCGAGCATTGTTAAGCTAAGGTATGTTTAGATGTTGGAAAATTGGATTTAGTAAACGAAATCTGATACCAACTGAAGTAAATAAATCTGTTTTGCATATAAAATTTAATTATCTATTGTAAACTAAAAATTTCAAGGACTGCGCATCCAAATAGGAATAAACATAAATTTCACAAAGTATAGCAAATGTCCAAAGAATGACATGAACATTTCAAATACAAACGAATTTATTTGAAGTATATAATTATAACAAGTCATAATAATATAAGCAGTAGTTTAGGAGCGCCATCTGTGGTTTACTGAATGAAGTTTCGAGTGTTGCGTCGTATTGCACGTGCTTCACTTTCTCCTGCTTTGGTTTTTAGTTTTTACTGACTGCCGTATTTATAACATTTCAACTTGTTTTGGGATTTGAATATTAAGGTGTCATTGTATTTTCTGCCTCACTTTTTACATTCCTGTATATACACAGTCTGACAATGAAATAATGGAACTTTCAATTTAAATCATAGACCATTTAGCGCAATCTACTATACGGTGGCTGCATTAGAAATACACAGGTTTGCTTTTTTAAACGCACTGAAGTACAAGGAAATCGGATGACAGCTAGCTCATAAAGTTACACGCATTTAAGAGATTGTATGTTAGCTGTTCATGTTGTGAAATCACAATGGAACAAAGAGCTAATATTAAATTTTGTTTTAAAATAGGAAAAAAAATTGCTGAGGTGTACGAACTATTAAAAAAAGTATATGGTGATGAGTGGATGTCTCGTACAAGAGTGTATGAGTGGTTTACGCGATTCAAAAACGGTGGTGAAGATTTAAATGATGATGCAAAACCTGGACGTCCAGATGGTGAGAATTGCCCTGAATTGGTGCACAAGTTGGTTCCACAGATTTTTCCAACATGCTATTATCGCTTCTGACTTTAATTCCTCCATCGCTCCTTTGATAAATAGAATTGCGTCAGAAATGGTAAGTGACTTCCAGCATTCCATGAGCCCGATATCAGAGCATTCATTAGCCATTGTATACAGCATTTAGAAAACCTGTCGAATATATCTGGCTTTAGAGGTCGTGTTAGGTGGTAAAAAAACCACTTCAACATTTTTATTTTCTGTGCCTAGTGACATAGGATGCCCAGGAGCATTATCTAGTATGGGCAGCACTTTAAATGGGAATTCTTCCTTTTCCAAATATCTTTCCACTTCCGCGATAAAGCATTGATGAAACCATTGTGTAAATAGAACAGCCGTAACCCACGCCTTTCGATTTGATTGCCAAAACACGGGCAGGCAAGCTTTATCTTTGTATTTAAGAGCACGTGGATTCTGTGATCGGTAAACAAGTCCAGGTTTAATCATATGACCAGCTGCATTTGTACAAAATATCAAGGTAAGTCTATCCTTAATTGCTTTAAAACCTGGTGCACTCTTTGCAGTCTTATGAATATAAATCCGTTGAGGCATTTTTTTCCACATAAGACCAGTCTCATCGCAGTTAAAAACTTACTTAGGATGATAATTCTTTTCTGCAATAATTTGTTTAAATTTTTCTGGAAACAGGGCTACATTATCAGCCGACGCAGATTCTCCTGTCATTTTTATATTTTTTAAATTAAACCGAGTTTTAAATCTATGCAGCCACCCCCTACTTGAATGATTTTCCTTCCTCTTCAGTATAATCTTGGGTCTGCATACCTTCATATAAAACCAACGCCTTTTGTTGTAGCACTTTGCCATCGATAGGAATATGTTTTCTTGTCATATCTTTCACCCATAAATTTAAGGCATTTTCTACCTTAAGTAACACTTTATTACGTATTGTGGTTGCGACTTTTGCAGTTTGGGGTGCACTAGAAAAACTAGCTCGAATCTTATCTTTGCTTTTAACACTTCCCGTATCGAAGATTCGTTTTTATGGTATATTTTAGCAACAGTTGCAACAGATTTTTTTCCTATTTCAATAATTTTAATGATTTTTATTTTTTCACTAATAGTGAGGATTTCACGTTTTCTTTTTGGTTTAGAAGTCATTTTAAAATGATTTTCAAATTTACTTGCTTTATTTAAAAACTACTGCCTAGCACTGTCTTGTGCGACAATTCGAATAGTACTAAACTCATAGTTAACAGGAGCGTTTATATGTACAAGTAAAAGCGAGTGGCAGCTTAAGCACGTTCCAACTTGTTTAACTTATCATAAGAGAGCGCCGAATTCAGGGGATGACTCATATATACGAAGATATATCGACAAATGCTCCTATAACTTTTAATAAGGCTGGAATGTCTTTATTTGTTTCTGTATTTATTGATGTAGCGCGTTTTCTGCTCATCATAGGTAAATCGCGGATGACTGAAACCGCGGATACGGAGTCAGCGGATAACGGGGTACTACTGTATTTAAAAAGTTCCGTTATTTAAAAAAAGTTCCGTTATTTAATTGTCAGACTGTTACGTGTGTAGCGTTTCTAGGAGTTAAAGTCAAATTCCTTTTGGAAAGTAATGATACAGTAAATTATATTTGTACTATCATAAATTATTATTTTATTTAATTAAATTATTTAATTATCACTTTAAAATGAAACAAATCGATTTTCGGATCAAAATTGTTTACTTTAACAATCAATTTGTTCCTCAAACATTGTAGATACAGTTTGATAACAAGCAAATATATGCAATATATTCAATTTGCCTGTATGCACACAGATCCATTCACGATTTACACTTTACCATCCGTGTTGAGCATTAAATTTTAATAAGTAAATGTAGTGTCTGTGCGGTAGGAGTTGAGATTGTCTCGGGCACGCGGGTAGCGGGAAGAAGTAGTCACGAGCGAGTAGTGAATGAGAGCGGACGCTTCGGACGGACTGGTGTGCGAACGAGCCGATACATAACCCGTGGGATTGATAGCACTACATTTGGCGACGAGCAAAAGGTTAGTAGAGATACATCTAAAGAAAAAAGGAAGGGACAGTAAGAACTATATTTTAGTAACAGTATATGTACTGTAGCATCACCGGCGAAGCCGTATACAAGTTATAACTTAAATATGCATATATTGTTAGCTCTCAGGTCTAACCTTAAATAATCTATGGGCTCTCTATAAAGGAATTATTCGTATGCGTAATTCAATTATTATGTAGTGTGAATGAGGATGCAACGGGAATTTATAAACAGATGTTTTATTTATGTATTTGTTAAGGTTGAATTTTCAAGGTATATGTACATACGTAAAACGTAGTTAATATTATACCCATTCTTTATACATTATTAGACGTAGGTACGTACTATGGTATTAATTTGCAAAGTACCACCATCGTTAATGAAGGAGTTACAAATACTACTCACATATAAAGCATAGTAACAGGATATTAGGGAATAAAGGTTAGACAAATTTAATATGGGTAATGCATCAGGTGTGTTAGGCAGTACGGGCCTTCATGAAATTGTAAACCGTGCATGATGACGTATGTGTTAGGCAGTACGGGCCTTCATGAAATTGTAAACCGTGCGTGATTATGTGTGTGTTAGGCAGTACGGGCCTTCATGAAATTGTAAACCGTGCATGATTATGTGTGTGTTAGGCAGTACGGGCCTTCATGAAATTGTAAACCGTGCGTCAGGGGTATTAGGCAATTACAGTGTTATATAAAAACACATGTATATATACAATACCGGTCATAGATATGATTCCTATTGATTCCAGGTGGCCCAAGTCCATACTGGAAATGGCAAATTTACTTCCAGCCCCGGAGAAGCTAGACCTCATAGGGGACAATGCCAAGGTCGCGCTGCAGTGGGAGAAATGGAAGAGATCCTTAAATATTTACTTGGATGCGACGGAAATGAGAAGTCCGGACAGGAAGAGAGCAACGCTGTTGTTGTTAGGTGGATCGGAACTCCAGGAAATTATTTATAATATACCAGGAGCTTATGTAGAGGCAGCTGAAGGCGTCGATGTTTTCAAGACCGCTATAGAAAAACTGGACAGCTACTTCCTCCCCAAACGGAATAGAATCTATGAAAGACACCTATTTCGACAAATAAAACAAGAGGAAGGGGAGAAATTTGAAAAGTTTGTCGTAAAACTGAGATATCAAGCGGAAAAGTGCAAATTCACAAACCCAGATGAGCACTTGATTGACCAAATAGTAGAAAAATGCAATTCATCGGAGTTGCGGAAGAAAATATTGACGTTAGGCGACAGCGTTACATTAGACAAGATTATAACTGAAGCCAACACTTTAGAAATTGTTGGACATCAATTGGAAGGTTACGGACAAAAGAATATAGCAAATGAAGTTAACGCCATTAGAGGTCATTCAAGCACATATAATGGTAAGAGAGACATAAAAAACAAAAATGAGCCACAGGAGATAAGAGAGAGAACAAATAGACCGGAAAAGCATAAATGCGGGAGATGTGGTTATAATGCACACATTTTTCCGAATCAGGAATGTCCAGCAAAAAGGAAAAGATGTCACTCGTGTGATAAAATAGGACATTTTAGTGCTTTGTGTAGATCAAGACCACAAAAGCGGAAAATAGAAGACCGGAAAAATAACAACGCGTACAATAAAGGGAATAGGACCGATGAGGTAAATTCTATAGTACCCCACGAGGGACCTGATTCTGACGATAAAAGGACACACTACATTTTTAACATGAATGAAGATGGAACAATAGAATGCGAAATGGGGGGGGTTAAATTGAATTTACTTATTGATTCCGGATGCAGATTAAATTTAATCACGGATAAAACCTGGGAAAGATTAAAAGGCGACAGAGTGGAGGTTTTTAATCAGGTAAAAGGAACGCAAAAAACGTTATATGCTTATGGCAGTGAAACACCCTTGAGTGTGATAGGGACTTTTGAAACCACTATTAAGGTAAATGGGCAGTCAGAACGGGTTACAGTTTTCATTATTAAAGATGGGTCTAGGGATCTAATGGGCAAAGACACTGCTATATCGTTAGGTGTCTTGAAGTTAGGTATAGAGATAAACAAAATTATACAGCAAAACAAACCTTTCCCAAAATTTAAAGATGTGCTTATCGAAATACCGATTGATGGGGAATGTAAACCAGTATCACAACCATACCGAAGGATACCTATACCCATTGAACAGAAGGTAGACCAGAAAATAAATGAGTTATTGGAAAGCGACATAATTGAAGAAGTGCAAGGCCCTTCTTCTTGGATTTCACCTGTGGTACCGATATTGAAAGATAAGGGGGAGATACGTATATGTGTGGACATGAGACGCGCGAATGCCGCGATTTTGCGAGAAAACCATCCCCTACCATGTATGAATACTTTACTACCAAAAATTAAAAAAAAAAAAGCCCGTTACTTTTCAAAACTAGACATAAAAAACGCATTCCACCAAGTAGAGATTCATCCCAACTCCAGACATATAACTACATTCATAACAGCTAAAGGATTATATAGATACAAACGATTGATGTTCGGTATAACTTGTGCACCGGAACTATTTCAAAAAATACTGGAGAGAATGTTAACTGGCCTGGAGGGCGTTATACATTTTATTGACGACATTTTGGTGCACGGAGAAAACGATCATCAACATGATGATCGATTATCGAAGGTCTTAGAAACCCTGAAAAGAAATAATGTCCTACTGAATGAAGACAAATGTGTGTATAAAGTACAAAAAATTAATTTTCTTGGACATGAATTAAAACCGGACGGAATTAAACCACTTCAGAAATATATGACCAGCATTACTGAATTTAGAGTGCCAAAAACAATAGAAGAGCTTCAAAGCTTTTTAGGATTGGTAAATTATATAAATAAATGGGTGCCGGACCTTGCAACAATATCAGAACCACTAAGGAAGTTGCTGAGACTAAAGACAGGTAAAAAGGCCAATATTGAAGAAATTTGGAAGGATGACCAAAACAAAGCATTTCAGCAATTGAAACAAGCGCTCACTACCGTAGAAACATTGGGATATTATGATCCCGAAGATGATACTCAAGTCATTGCTGATGCAAGTCCAGTTGGTCTAGGAGCGGTCTTGATTCAAACTGATATTCGAGGCCCAAGGATTATAGCTTATGGTAACCGAACTTTGACAGAGCTTGAACGGAAATACAGCCAAACAGAAAAGGAGGCACTTGCATTGGTTTGGGCCGTCGAACATTTCAATATATTTCTTTTTGGGAAAGAATTTGACTTAATCACAGACCATAAGCCGTTAGAATTCTTGTTTGGCCAAAAATCGAAACCTTGTGCACGGGTAGAGCGCTGGGTGCTAAGATTGCAAGCTTACCAATTCCGAATTAAGTATAAACCAGGGAAAATAAATATAGCAGACCCTTTGTCACGACTCTGCGAATACCGGAATATCCCGTCTGGAAAGGTCGAGGATTGTGTGCAGCAAATAGTGGAACATGCTTGTCCATGCGCTATTTCCCTGGAAGCAATTGCCAAAAGCTCTGAGAAGGATTTGGAAATCAGAAAAGTTAAAAAAGGCATTTATTGTAATGACTGGGATGAATCGGTAAAAACATTCAAAATATTCGAAGTTGAACTCTGCTTCTACGATGATATTTTGCTGAGAGGGAGTAGAATTGTCGTTCCAAGGGAATTAAGAAAAGCAGTTCTAGAAGCTGCTCACGAGGGCCACCCAGGAATAGTCGCCATGAAAAGTCGGTTGCGGACTAAGGTTTGGTGGCCAAATATCGATAAAGATGCGGAAGGAATCGTGAAACGATGTAAAGGGTGCATTCTCGTTGGATTGCCTAACCATCCTGTTCCTATGAAACGCCGAGAACTACCAGCAGCTCCTTGGGTGGATTTAGCTATGGACTTTCTGGGGCCAATGCCAAATAATGAATATTTGTTGGTAATTATAGATTACTACAGTAGATATAAAGAAATTAAATTCACAAGATCGATTACCAGCTCACAAATAATAAAATTATTAAAGGAAATATTTAGTCGTCTCGGATACCCCACCTCGATCACGGCAGATAACGGTCGACAATTTGTGAGTGATGAATTCAAAGCCTACCTCAAACAGTGCAATATAAAACTATTCAACACGATTCCCTACTGGCCCCAACAAAACGGAGAGGTGGAGAGACAAAATCGCGACATCTTGAAAAGATTAAAAATTAGCCAACTTCACGGAAAGGATTTACGAGAAGGGGTATGGGAATACTTAATGATGTACAATGCAACACCCCATTCGGTAACGGGCAAGACACCCGCAGAGTTATTTTTTAAAAGAACCAATAGAGACAAAATTCCCTCATTGCTGGATAAGGATTACAGGGCGGATGATTCTGAGGTGAGAGATAAGGATACTATAGTAAAAGATAAAGGAAAGGAATATGGAGATAGAAAGAGGAGAGCAGAGGAATCACAGATAATAGAAGGAGATAGAGTATATGTAAAAGATATGGACAAGGGAAATAAATTGTCAGCGAACTTTAAAGAAACACCGCATGTTGTTGAACGAGCGGAAGGCGGAGATATGTGGATAAGAAATGAAGAGACAGGGCAAGAATTAAGACGTAACGTGTTACACTTAAAGAAAACCGAGGGAGAATGGAAAATACTAAATGGAAATGATGAGAAGGGACAAGAAGACTAAGTGTGTGCTATAATAGTTAAAATTAGATATATTATTATTATCTTTCATATGTATTAGATAACCAGTAATGACTGAGGTATGTCTTTTGAACTTTATTTAAATAAATGTGTTGGGTATGAATTATTGAAGTTAGTAATTTACCTAACCACCTAAAAAGAAAGGGGGGAATTAAATAAAGATATAATTAAGGAAGGGATGTAGTGTCTGTGCGGTAGGAGTTGAGATTGTCTCGGGCACGCGGGTAGCGGGAAGAAGTAGTCACGAGCGAGTAGTGAATGAGAGCGGACGCTTCGGACGGACTGGTGTGCGAACGAGCCGATACATAACCCGTGGGATTGATAGCACTACAGTAAACATGCTATAAAGTTTAATTAGGCATTTACATATTATACATGTCGGCAAGTCAACACAATGTTGTCACACAAAGGAATTAAACGTGACTAATAACATGCATTATAACGTACACACGAGATATATTATTAGTTCGACGTAATTTGCTCGGGTGTGATTCGTTCCTCGTTCTGATTTGATGAAATTTTACATAATTTAATAACTGTGGTGTAATGATGACGTGACTGGTAAAACTTTGAGAGGATTTAAATTGAAATTTAGAGGTGGGTTCTGAATATACCATTTCGGTCGCTGCTCGAAATACACTCCGCCAAAAAAGTATCGCATAATTTAGTTTTGAATCATAAAAGTATCGCATAATCTTTGTTTGTAGCATAAAGTTGTAAATATACTTTAATGTGCTCTAAGATATAATTTCTATGATTGTTTAAATAAAATACAGGCCAAATAAAAACAAGAACTCATACTTGAGATTTTTATTAAAACAAGAAATTATAATTTTGGAAAGAAAAATGTCATAACAGTAGCTTCTAATACTGAGTATTGCCACCTCTGGCTCTTATGACCGCTCGCATACGGTTTGGCAGAGATTCGATTAACCTCCGTATATAAGCCTGATCCAAATTCTCCCACTCGTCACGGAGAGCATTTGCTAGTCCATGCAGGTCCGCTGGGGCAACATTTTGGGTTCGTATCCGTCTGTGAAGGAGGTCCCACACGTGCTCGATAGGGTTCATGTCCGGACTTACCGCAGGCCAATCTAAAACTGGAATACCAACATCGTTAAGGTATTCCTGGACGATTATTGCAACATGCGGTCGTGCATTATCGTGCATTAACATGAATTCGTTTCCTATAATTGGCGCATATGGTACTACATATTCTTCTAAAATGTCCGTTATATACCTGTGGGCAGTCAGTGTACCTCTGTCTACTGGTACTAACTCTGTACGACCTGTTAAACAGATGCCTCCCCAAACCATAATAGAGCCACCAGCGAAATTAGGTCTAGGTCTGATATTACACTGCGAATAGCGCTCACCGTCTCGTCCGTACACTGAGATACGCCTATCTGAGGTGTAAAGACCAAATCTTGACTCATCTGTGAAGAGTATATTGGCCCAGTCATTAATGTTCCAATTTACATGTTCTCTGGCAAACCTTAAGCGAGCCACTCGGTGGTTCCTAGTGAGACGAGGGGCTGTTACAGCTACTCTAGCTCTTAATCCACTCTGTCGTAACCTATTCCGAATAGTTTGAGTACTCACACGAGTATTTCTGACTCTAGCCAAGTCGTTCTGCAATTGTCTCGCAGTTACATGTCTTCGACGTAATGCTTGTAGTAGTAAATAGCGGTCATCTTGGCGAGTAGAACATCTTGGACGACCTGGTACAGGTCTTCTACTGTAAATGCCTGTTTCCCTATATCTGGCTACGGCTCTAGAAACACTTGACTGATTGATGTTCATCAAATTAGCAACGTATGCTTGAGATCGTCCATCTTCGATTAAAGCAACTATAGCAGCCACTTGTTCTGAAGTTAAATTGCTCATTTTAGTTTTAAAAGCGTTGGTACAGAACTCTGACTTCGCACTTTAAAATTTGTCCGTATAGGAAGACTTTCAATAAACAACTGAGCAAACCTTACACATATGCATTTTTCTAAATGTGTTCTTTTAGGAAAAAAATAAAGTAAAAACGCTAAGTTCCATTATTTTGTTAGTGTTTTTATAGTTCACATACACGAGGCAAACTATTTGTGAACGTATAAAAATATCTTGGTTCATAAATGCCCTTTTTTAGTTTATGCGATACTTTTTTGGCGGAGTGTATTAACTAATACAAACGGACGCCCCGATATAATATATGGTAGCCAATTCGACGGATCTCTGATTTTCTTCCTTATATTATACATACGAGTAAAAACACAAAATGTTCTCTCCCAATCACCCTACGATTGAATGTAAAATATTCTAAAATAAACCATCCGAAAAAAGCAAAAATGCGAACCGAAGCTAATGACTGCGCGCTGAAATAACAGTATTGAAAGCAGCTTAACAAGGAATAAAACCGAGAGAGAATATGGAAACGCAGTGTTATTTAATGAAATAATAAATATACATATATTCAAATTTAAAAGCCACCTCCAGAATAAATATTCCAGTAGGAACAGTAATAAAATTTTCAAAATGAATTTAAATTGAAAACAAGGATTAGTGACTTTGCGTTTCTTGTTATTGTATAGAACGAAAGCATGTCCTAGATGAATAAAACGGACAGCAAATTTTCTTTCTTAAAACTAAGAACCTTCAGACCATTTGTCTATAGAGAGGTTTTCTTTTGAAACACATATAATGAATCCGCAAAGTAATTCCATTCACTCCTGAATCTGCATTAAATTTATTACTGTATAAAGCGAATAAAAAGTCTTAACACATACATCTTCCAGGTTTTCCTCCATTTCTTTTCAATACTCTTTTGACTCTTGTTATTTTTATTTAATATTATTATTATTTAATAACGTAAATGGGGGAATACACACAACATGTATATAAGCGAACTAAATATACAACATTTACTATCTAAACACATTGCATTAACCACACACTAAGATACTATAAACGCCTAGACCTTTCCTTTCGTTCTCTATTGTCAGAATAAGTATTATTATTTCCTTTCGAGCGGAAGAGGCCGTATTACGAGACTGCGTATATAACTAAGAGATGTCTTTAGGCGATCGACTAAACTAAAACTTTATAATCATTAGTGAACGGAAGGGATGTTTTTGCTACGGCTTCCATTGTTAGAATGTCGATATGTTTTGGTTTACATCGCGGTTGTTGTAGTAATTCGATTTGATTTTACATTCGGTAATTACAATGGCATAACCTAGGGCTCTAGCAATTATATACGCAACCAAATAAACCAACGAACATACAGTATCTTGCTAAATTATCTCACAGAAGGAATAAATACGATGTGTTGTGTAATTCAACAACAGGAGAGTTTGCCAAGTGATAATCAGCGATGATTTAAGCGAACGTTGTAAAATGCAGCACTTGTTTCGGTTTAGGATTTATACATGGATTGTATTCCTTGTGCGCAGAGGAGCATCAATTTGCATAATTCGGAAAAAAAAGCACCGATGTATTACACTATTTTCTTCCGCTACTACGGAACTTTTTCCTAGAGGACGCTATCTAATTTTGCCCTCTTAATTAAGCCTATCATCTTTGAGAGCGACTTCTTTATGTAGCTACTAGCTGTGGGGTTCTCCTCCCCCATTACTAGAAACCCTGTCCTCGCCAGGCCTTCACATTGGTACAGCACATGAACTGGTGTTTCTTCGTCCTCTTGGCAGTATCTGCAGGTTGCATCATCTGCCAGGCCTATGTTGTACATATGCCTATTCAGTCTACAGTGACCAATCAGCAGACGTACAATCATTTTGACAGTCTTCCTGTCTTTATTCAGTAGATCTCTCGTAAGTTCAGGCCTCTGCTCCTTTAGGAACTCTTTTGCCTGACGTTGACCTTAAAGATGCCGCTTTAAACATCTCAAGTATCTTTTAGACAATTTTGTTTGTTTCAAATGGTCCTATTGTGTTCTGTTGGCCACTTTCTAAGCATGCCAGTATTATTGCTGCCAGTCCCAAACCTGGTGAAATGCGAGGGGAAGGTGGCCAGCGGTGGCGCTTCGCAATACGTATCTATCGTGAGAAACTGAAAAATTGCGAATATCTCCAAAACCGTTGGAGATAGACACAATGATACCCATATAAAATCGAAACAAAATTAAATTCTATATCCATTTATGTAAAAATTGCTATACCGTTTCATTTAAAAAAATCAAGTTATCCATGATTTTAGAGTTCGAAAATTACAGATCCCTATTTAATAACGCTGTAATTTAAACGCAACAATTTTAAAATGAAAACCATGTGCTGTTTCATGGGTAAGCGAAAACCGAAAACCGCATCTTTCTAACTTTCGTATTTCCTGAGGTATTTCCAAACACCGAAGACACTGCAAATGTCATTTTTTTCGAAAACCGTCATGTAATTCGGAAACGGTACAACTTGGCCCCAATGTATCCCTAACATATTGTTATTTAAATTTAACAAGGAATTCAAAAGTGCAATAATAATACAGTGTTTCATTTAAAATAATAAAGTTAGTAGTTACTTCCGGTACAACCGGAAGTCCACCATTTCTGAAACTAATTTTAACATGTGTAGAATATGATTCGAGGCAACATTTATTTGAAACATTTTTTCAAAAAGATAATACTAAATCGGCTAGAGACCGTCGCATCTTAGGCTGGACACCCGGTATGTTATAATGTTTCTGTTTTTGGTATGTAAAAAGTTGTGATGCTGATACCTACAGTTTTAACTACATGATATGTAAACAGTCCACATCAAACAGTTATTTTAAATCCCTTTTCTTTTTCTGGACATATAAAATCCCACTGATAATTGTAAAGAATTACCCTCTCAAAATTGAGTTATCAAAATGTTCTCCCAAGGTTTTAAGCAGCACATAATGAGAACGGAGTCGGGCGACTTAGAGCAAATTCGGATCCAGGGCAAATGCAGGAGGTTCTTTTAGTTCAATTAGGCGGAAGAAATTTAAAATTAGCTCCACTACGCTCTCGAATTTGTACTGCTATATGTTGTATGTTGATCACTGCAGTTAAATTTTTGTAGTAGGTATTCAAGAACATATAGTGACTTTAATATCTTTGCAGTAACCGTCTACTTTAATTATTTAATTTAATATTTAATTATTTATAATCGTAACATTAACAATCGTTCTCGTTAATGATTTCAAAATCTACACTAAAATGTTATCTTAAATTTATGCGAATAAAACTAGATACCTAAGTATTTAGTGAAAAAGAAAAAAATATAATTTGGAGCGACTGATTTTTTTCGGATTTTATTGCCTTAAAATTTTTTTTTTTACAATAAAACGAAAAAACTACTCTGTCGTAAAATAGGCTGTGATTTTTTCAATATTTCTGTAAAAAGTATTTATTTATTTTGAAATCTACACAGTAAAAAAATGTTTGTTGATTTTATTAGAATTTCTATCACACTGACAAAAGTCAATGCTAGGTTTTTCTACACAGTAAAAAAATGTTTGTTGATTTTATTAGAATTTCTATCACACTGACAAAAGTCAATGCTAGGTTTTTCACTATCACCAAACAACAATTGTTGTTTGGTGATAGTGAAAAACCTACCAACAACAATTGTTGTTTGGTGATAGTGAAAAACCTAGCATTGACTTTTGTCAGTGTGATAGTTATTGTTACACCAAAGGTTCCAAAACCCAATTACTGGATTATTAGAATTTAACAAAATGCTCATAGTAACTTACTTTTCACTAAGATTAAACTTCGAGTATTATAAATTAAATTGTTATTTAAAGAGTTGTGAGATTATTATAGCACCAATCTTCTATTTTTTCCAAATCTTCGCTAATGTGTTGATGCATAGTTGTTCGTCGTTCTCGCTTGAGCAAACTTATCTGTGGAGCAGACGATGTATACATCATCTGCGTATGCATATATTTCTCCGTGGATTTTTAAATTAAAAATGTCATTTCTATAGGCTATATACAGTATCGGTGGTATATTCCCGCACTGAGGGATTCCATATTCTGCTTGTAGATGTAGACTTTCTTTCTTGTTGACTATTGTTGCTTGTTCTCTATTTGATAAATATGTTTTTATTAAGTTTCTATTTGCGTTTTTTATTCCCCGAGCATCAATTTTTTCGACTAATTTCGTTTTGGAGATAGTGTCAAAGTACTATACCGTCTTGTTTTTCTCTGTTTTTATTAGGAGAATAAGGCGCTGGAAGTTATAGACGAAAAACATATATTACAAATCTATCCGGGCATTATATAAATTTATAAATTAATTACGCAAATATTATGAATAAATATATATTACACAACACATTTGTGAAATCATAAAATGTGAGTTTGTACACAGTTTAGTAGTGTTGACATTAAACTTTATATCATTGAAATTGGATTACCCATTAAATAATATTAGTATTTTGCAATTTTGTTACTAGAATCTATTTTTCTACCTTTTCAAGTTTAAAATGTAAATTTTGTGTTCGTCGAAAATTTTTGCCCTAACTGTTTATACAATCGAACAACATGTACCGACCCCGAATATGACAATAATAGGAACTAAAATTGAAAGCAGTATTTCAAACAAGAGCAAGTCGAATACAAAATGTCAGGAAACCGAATAAAATTAAATCTTAGGATGATGCTCTGAAAATAGAGGCAATTAATTGTTACACAAATTTGACAAATATTGATATACAAAGGTAATTAATCTACATTTTTAATTAAGATTATTTTGATTTGCCCGTAATTAGACAAGGTAATATAGCAATATATAAGTAATATTTCAATTTCTTTCAACAATTAAAACAAGACGTCTCTGGTACGCCAACGCAAGTTGCAACTCTAGCAATATCTAAATATATATCCAAATAAAATGGTAAATACTAAATACAATATCTTAAAAGCTTTAGCGCAAAAGATATAGATGCAAATACCAAGTTCTTAAATTCTGAAAGAGAAATACGGATACAGGTCTCATGCTTCCTATATTTGTCGACTTGGTAATTTAACATGATTAAAGTTCCGCCGAGGTAAGAGAGCGTTATTCACATTGTTTTTGAAATACCTTGAATATTATCTAAAATTCCTTCAAGCGCAACTTCAAGGAATTTAACTTACCGTAAGGATTTTTGCCCTGTTGTATACAGTTATTTTGCATATTAAAGCAATCTTAAGACCTTCTACTGTATATTAAAAGGTTCTTGCGTCAAGTCGATATTTCTACAATAGAATATTATATTATATGTAAGTGTTTCTAAAACTGCGACCAGTCTTCTATCACTGACAGTTTAATATTGATTTTCATTTTACAATTGCAAATTTTTTGCAATAAAAAACGTTTACAGTATTGTTCTATCGAATATAATAGCTAAATACAAAGCCATGCAGGAATAATGATTGAAACTTTTGGCGATTCTTTCTATAGTTGCTTCCAATTTTATCAAAATTCATTTTTATTTCTGTCAAACAAAGTCTTACACATGATGCATTGTATCCTGTCAGTTTAAATTTACGTTAGAATGATTTATCATCTAATTTTTATTCCCAATAATTTCTTAATATTAACTTCACCTTTATAAAAATTGAGGTTATGTTATATGAAGTTACTTTTCACAGTGTAGCAGATCCCTTATTTCACAGCAACATACTCCAATCATTGCTCCAGCGTATAGTTGAGTTTGTCACAAACTGAATAACAACGATAAAAAAAAACAAAATTAGTTTTTGCCATCCTAAAATTACACAGCATCGAAAACATTACACATTTATTTGATAAGAATGGGATGTATTACATTTAGATCAGTATTCATACGTAAATATATCCAAATCATCTGGCCAATATAATAGCCAATTCTATTTGTATCCCTATTAATGTAACGGTTAATCACTGGTTTAAGTGGTATGGCTGTATGTACACCTAATGCAATTATACCTGTAATTAGATTTGATTGGGGATTACATTAATGTTACCTACATAAAACACGGAGGATAATAGGTTTAGGACACTTAAAATCCTATTTATGTGTCATAATTTCAGTTCCCGGACGTAGAATGCTATTACAAGTTTACAAGATGCATGCAATCTAATCAAGCAAAATGCTTTTGCTTGATGCTTGATACACGTACCTACATAGATTGTATGGAAGAATATGCATGAGAGTTTGTGTAATGTGAAAACTTATTGAGTAACTCCAGGTGTTTATAAATTGTATAACTACTTTTATGGGGTGTAAAAAAAAACTACAAAAGTAATATGGTCCGTCAAAATAGATGAAACTCTTTAAATTTGAATCATTTGCATAAATAACAAATAACAGAAGACCTAGCATTGAACCTTGTGGAACTCCTGCGTTAATACTTAAGCAAGCTTTGATTTTGAACTGGGTATGTCAAAATTGATAAAGTGAAAACAAAAATCAATAAAAATTATTTTGCAAAATATTAAAATAGGTATATATTAGTGATGTACTCGTTCTTGGTGTGCAATATTATTGTGTGAGGTAGATTTGCGAAGATGCATAGACTCTTTATGACTCAAAAAAGGTGGATTTGTTTTATTTATAATATCAAAAGTAGGAATATATTTCAGGAGAACGATATTTTAAAATTAACATGCAAATATATTTGTATAAACGCATTATTTGTGCCTATAACAATAATTATTTTTTCCAATAAATGATTTACATCATAGATATTGTAATATAAGAAAAATAAGAGATATTCTTACCGCTAAAATTCGTGATAGTCGATATAGCTGCGATGTGTTATCCTAATAATTGGATATTTTCAAGAAAACCACACATTCAGGTAAAATATGCAAATTATATTGCAAAAAATAAATAGTTAA
The DNA here is from genome assembly GCA_949128085.1 of Cetonia aurata. NCBI lineage: Eukaryota > Metazoa > Arthropoda > Insecta > Coleoptera > Scarabaeidae > Cetonia > Cetonia aurata. The sequence goes on along the minus strand of OX421883.1, from coordinate 64,102,812 downwards.
ACAGCATTTAAAGATAAGTCAAAATCATAAGACGTTTCTAAAACCCGATCAATAATAAAATTCAATCTGAAACATTCACAAGTTCTCTTAACGTTTGAATAGTAGAATAATCAATAGTTTCAAAAATAATTATAAATTTTTCTTGATTAACAGATGAAAAAATAATGTTAATGTTAAAAAATTAATAAAAATTCAAAAAGATCTCTGATTTGATCAAATACATAATGTTGTCACTAAACAACGTTGAATAGCAACATAAAAGCGTTGCCCTGGCACAGCATCTCTTATTATATAAAGCAGAAGAATTAAAAATTGGTTTAGCAATTAAAATTTTAACAGTAAAGGGTCCAAAGCAAACGCCAGCTAGAAAAGCCGTTTCTAACTCAAAAGGTTGGAGCGAATAAGGGCCACACAAAATCGGATTAATATTCATTGAAGGTAGATAATATTCTGTGAAGGGCCTGAAACCAATCTAAACGAGCCAAATGAAACGTCAGAACTTGTTAAAGAACTTATTAAATAAATTTTTAAGTACCAGGGCAATAATAGAGCCTTCATGTCGCTGAAATCTGACACATTTAAAAATGCGTTACTTGATGGAAATCTGAACGAAATTGCCATCTACCTATAAGCATAACATTAAATACATCTGTTCCCCACAAATCTTTTAAAGTAGTTTTAAAACTTTCCTCCTTTAATCTAAGTGCTGTTTAATAACCGTTCAAGCCAATTGATTGAACAACTTTTAATAGAGTTAGTTTCTTATTCATACAAACCACTTATAAACACGAGCTTTGAAAGAAATGTTATTTATTATTTTCATCGAGCGGCTTTTCCATTCCTTTGCTTCTTGAAAATGTGTTTAGCTTATTACTCGTTTACAGTAATTCACGTTATCTAGATTGGTAACCACATACTTTCTTTTAAATGAAAATTTGGGCCAGTTGCCGCAAATGTTACAAGTAAGAGCAAATTTAGTAATATAAAAAAATACTGTTTTTTTTTATATTAAACTTAAAGGCAAGAAAATAGTTAACAGAATGAATTAATAAGCTCTTTTATCTATGGAAAACACAATAGAGAAAGAAAACTTGCCACCTTATTTAGCATTTTAAAGAAGGAGTTCATAACTCTTGAGTAATCGAGAATTACAGTCTACTAACTTGGACCGTTTAACGAAAGCGTTATTACTTTAACAACGTCTGGTCTCAGAAAGTCAAGCCCCGAAAAAACTTCTACGAAATATGTACTTAAAAAGTTCAGAACAAATGAAGTCGTATATTTAATAAAAACGTACTAATTTAATCAACTTCTTCAACGTTAAATTGGAACACAAGGTGCAGACAACTTCGGAAATTAAATGCCCACAACATTGTCATCGGGGCTTTAAATTATTTAGCCAAGTTTTTGTTGTTTAATAAACCAACTGTTGTTCCGTTGGCAATCATAACCGTTTCCGTGTAAGCCGGGTTTTAAGCGGATTATAAATACATTTATTATGGAATTAAAGCACTTAATGTAGGTTAAAAAGTGATTGTTGCACAATTTGTTTACGCTCATTTATAAAAAGGCTGTTCACTTCCACAAACTAATCACTTTTTTTCATTTGAATTTAACTAGAAGCTTCGGGTTCTTAACTGCATTTAGATTGAGTAACGCTTGTTAATGATTTCAACATCTGCAGCAGGAACTGTAGTTGATGACATGGCAGATACCTAGAATACTATTTGTATTAATGGAGTTTTGGTATTGTAAGTTTTTGGTAGTCTTCTACCTATTAAATCATACTAAAAACACACAATAACGGTAATTTGTTTTTCACATAACTATTTTTCTGTTGAAGCATCAGATAATGTAACTGATAACAAAATCCAGAGTGACATTGTTGCTGACTTCAGTGATTTTCGCGTGTAATTGTTCGCGATTCGATGTTCATTGTTAACCGTACCCGTATGTTGAATTATTTAAAAAAAAAGGGCCATAAAAAGAAGTCGTTTTGGGCTAAATCCACGGAGCTTGGTGGACATTTAATAGGACCCGCATTACCAATCCATCTATCTTCAAAATCAGTATTTAAGAAACTACTACTATTACGGGTATTGTGTGCCGGGCAACCGTCCTGTTGGAACCAAATTTCATTAATATCAAGTCGCCTCCGTACAGAAGAAATAATATTAGTTTGCAATAATTCTAAATAGCATGCGTATATCTCGATTTTGTTAACTCATACACCCAAAAAAAAAACTTGCAAATTTTGTTACAATTGTATTCCATATCGCTACAAATTACAGTAATATATGCACCAGGCGCAATTTGTAATCAAAGGTCACACAAAATTGTGTCTAACGAATGTGTATTACAATTTGTGAAAAAATTTGCGACAACAATATAGTCAGTACGGTCATGTTATTTGTAAGAGAGCTTACTACAATATTGTAATACTTTATACAATTTCCCTGCGAGATAATTTCTCAAAACAAATAAGACTGAATCCACAAAGTTGTTGTAATTTTTACGCTAAACTATGCAACACTTTGTAATATGCACTCGTAAGTTGTGCTACAAATTATAACACTAAGTAAAAGAATATTTGAGAAACTCTGCCACAGAAAATGGGGATTCGTACTATATTTATTGAGAACGTTTCTACTTGTCTAATGCTAGAACTGGAGGTAAAAAGCTGTTGCGCAGTAAACAATGAAAACTATAAGTTACTAGAAATTGTAGTAATGACTATCACTATATAGTGCACTAGTTTAAATTTATTTAATGACTAACTTATATCCCTTATCCCAACTTGTATACTGTAACTGATATGCCCTACTTTCAGTATACGTCAAAATTGTCCATCTTTGGCCATGACGTATTCTTTTTTGTAGTTTCATCCTTCGAGAAGAAATTACTTGCAAAATATCGTTTCCAGAACTAATTTAATTAATTTCTTGCTCCTTTCTATAATCTCCGATGCTGAATCTGTGCTTTCAAACTACTCTCTACGCTCTTAGTGAATTCTATTAAAACGTCTCTTCTCCTAATTTCCTCCGCTATTGAAATTCGTCAAAGATAGTTTCATAAGTTCCAAAAGTTTAATCAAGTAGCCCAGACGTATAATCATTAATACTATATTTCGCTCGTGTTATTAATGTATTTAATTAAATCTATAGGAGGTTTTTTCTAATTAAAATTTTGACAGCTCCAAATTATGTACTTACTATAATTCTAAGAGACCTGATTGTTCTTCCATCATATAATCGATAAATCCAATACAAGTGAAAAAAAAAAACACTACCTTCACAAATAGGGTAATTCCCTGGACGATTCCTTTCTTGGGGAATTTGTCAAAGTTGGGATAACTCAATTACGACGAGATGAAGGTAACCTCTCAGGGATACGCGTATATGTCTGTATACATAAATCTTAATTAGAAAATATTAAACCAGAAAGAGAAACACGGTGTGTGACCATTGCTCTGTGAACGTTGTGCTTCCAGCGTCTTTATATCGTGTTCCTCTAGTTTGTTGTTTCGTAATAAAATACAATTTATCCTATTATATGGGACCGATGCGGCACACGTGACGTTTTATTGCCATCTTGACTTGATAGCGGCCGGCTAGCGCTTCCGAATGCATGCATACATATATCTAACGTTGTAATGCCATATGACGACAACGCTATGCAAATCCTCGCGACAACCAGATTTTCATTGTGTAGGTAGCATAACAGCAGAAGTTCAGATCGCATTAGGACTAACGTGTATCCAGGCATGGATATTGAAAATACGCCAGAGACGAGATGGGACGTAGCATCTCAAAGTATCATACCTTTTGGTCTTGCAGCGTATTTTTTTTTTAATATGAATGAATTTATGGAGAGCACTTAAGCGTATGCAGTAAAAGTGCTGGAAAGATATAATTCCTGGTTTCATTAGTAACATCTTGTTTAGCTGCACATTTCATATATCCACCCTGTTCATTCGCTTCCCATTTTACCTCTATGAACATCAAAGGGCTTAGTTCAAGTTAAATGCGTGGTGGGGGCTAATAGATAGCCATCAATCGGAACGCTAATTTCGATTTTGCTTTCATGTTTCAATATGTTAATGAGTTACTTGTAGCTTTACCGGACGATAAGATTGATTACGTACTTAATATTGTTTTAATATTCCGGAGAAATAAAACTAAAAAACTCTTGAATAAAATAAATAGATTTCTAATCTCACGCCGTTTGGGATTCGATTGAATGATACAAGATAGCGCTCCTTACCTTGAATAAATTTAAATATAGCTTATTTGCCGCCTTGTTTGAAAAATTCTTACGTTAGACACAATGAAAAAATACGGTTAAATTAAAAATATTGAATTGTTTGCCGCCAAATCTTGTGGTTGCCGAAAAATTGGTCAGATATGTGATTAAGTGTAAAGGAAACCACAAATATAATCAGGTAAATTAAACAATTTATATTAAAATAAGAACGCTTCAGCAAAATACGTAAACACAATTGTTAATTGTATATAGTCCAAAAAAAATCAAATAAATGAATTTCTCATTTACGTGCTCGCGGGGTTAAAATTTGTTGTTATTTCAATCCTGTACAATCCTGATCATGCATCACTGGAGGTGACCAGTTGAGTGATAAAAAAAGAATTCAATTGCTGGTGAATGTGAATTCTTTTTTTTTTTTTCTCTTGATATTGTTTATGAGCTCTGTCACTGAAATGCTTCGGTATAAAAATAACTATGAATAATAACAAATCAGTGCTACGCATGGCAGTTTATTGCGCGTTTTAGTTATCAAATGAGTATTGTGTTATTATTTCCCTTTTAACTATTGCAAACTAATTTTGTTCACTTCACCTTTTTCACTAATGCATTATGTATAAAAATGGCGGCAACTCTGCGGTTCATTTGTGTGAAGTGTAGTCAAAATAAACATAAACAATCGGGAAAAATCATTAAATGTTATAGAATGTGTAATAATGTAATACATCATACGTGCAGTACATTCAAACCATCAGAGATAAAGATCCTTGAAGCAAATATCTTCAATATAAGTGTTGTAATGACTGTACATTTAAGCCAGTGGAAGACTCCGTAAGCACCTCAAAAAGTGATCTTGCCTCAATTGACCAAAAAATTGAAACTTTAAAAAACAAAATTATCCATGAACAAAATGAAACACTTATAAATCAAGATAAGTTAATACATAACCTAATTGCTGCACAAGAAGTTCAGAAACAAACCACAGCTGAAGAAGGGCAAGAACCCATTACTAGATCTCAGACAGCAAATGTCTTTGTGGAATCGAAATCGTACGCTAAAATCACTTCAACAATTCAAGGAAGAAAACATAAACAAACACCTAAGAAAAACTTAAGACCTCCAAAAAACCAAACCTACCTACAAGACGATAAAATCAGAACTCCAGAAAAAAAACATTTGTAAATACTGTAGCGATTACAAATATAAACATAAACAAAACCAAAACAATTAGAGGAAAACGACTAAATACTAAAATAATTAGCAGCTAATAATGAAAATTGGTTTTTGTTACACAATTAGCAAAAGAAACTGCTGTTGATGATGTGAAACAGTATTTGATTGATAACCAGATGCAAGCAAATAATTGATATAAAATGCAAATTAAAAATCAAAATATTGCTGCTTTTAAAATTTCGGTGAATAAAGGCAATTATGAGGCACTGTTGAACCTTAAACCACACCTAAACTATGGCCCTTGAATGCGATTGTACGAGCGTATCGCACAAAAAATTTTCAGGGAACCCAACAGACTACGCAAATTGTGTAACAAATCAAAATACAGCCGTGGGACCAGATGGCAAATTTACTGTGATTCATCAAATGTAATATTGGATTTAATATTAATTTTACAAACTTCGTAAATCATGTTTACAGTAACTCACTTAGATAAGTGGTTATTAATTTGTTGTTCATACCATCATATCACTGATTTTACTTCTACTGAGCTATGCTGGTTCCCCGGACGTTAACAAATTTGTGTTGCGACCTTGTGCGTAGGTACCACAGAGCTGATAGACTGCCAATGAACCGTATGCGCACGGCGCACCATCAAAAGACTAAAGGCCATCTTGGAACACAGACGTCATTATATGCGTCATGTTTCATGTAGTGTCATGCTTACCTTAGTTTTCTTTAGGAAGTATTTGCGTTAAGTTTTTTGCAAGTTGACAAGTGTTACTGATGTTACCTAAGCTTGGAGTTTCATTGTTTTATTTACTTTCTTTGCTTTATTCTTTCACGGACTCTTTCAAATATTATATATTATTCACCCGATATTTTTGTTTTACGTGTAAGGCTTTGGTGTAAGTATGCATATTATGGCATTAACAATTGGGCTTATATGACAATTAATCCAGGTAGTTTTTCCTAAAGAAAAGTGATGCCATCCTGTCGTGTAAAATCCTGCAAAAGCAATAGTTACAAAGATGACGGAGAACTAACTTTTCGTATCTAAGTTGCAGAATAATGCCATAGCTTAAAAATATTCTGAAATTATGATAATACTTAGTGTTTCTATGTGAAATATTTTTTTGTAGAATGCCCAAACGTTGTGTGGATTACTGTTACAGGGGGTACCATAAATCCCTGCAAAAGTAAGCGTGCATATGTTTGTTAACTACATTTCCTCGAAAAGGATTTTGATAGAACGGGACAGATTGTGCGAATTAAAGAGGGAGTTATTCCAACATTGAATTCGGACAAAGAAAATCTAAAGAAGTATATTTTTATTTAGAATCACTTGATATTCCTGAAAACAAAGGGTAGAGGTAAATAAATTATGTATAAAATAGATATTTCTTTAAAATTTCTTCACTATTTTTTAGGTAAATTAATCTGCCCATCAAAGGAGGTACGGTATATTTGCCAGTTCACCGAAAAACAAATTCGGAAAGTAATGGTCTTGACAGGAAACAAGATTCCACAAGATGAAAACTTCTAACGACTTTTGTTTATTTACTATCAAGTCATGTTCGCCAAAACATTTTTTCTAGTTTATCCCATCATTTTTTAGATATCTCACCTCTGGAAGAAACTCATGTTATTATAGCAAAATTAGATTTCATAATTTAGCGAAGAAGTTTACAGAAAACATACAAGGAAAATCAATAAGGAAGGAATTAAGTAAACTAATATTATTTAATCATCAATAAATTATACAACAACTACTGCAGAATATTATTTACTCCTAAAGACAACATACAATGTTTGATTGTTATGACAAGTCGTGAAGATCTCATGAAACTTGTATTAGATTTTTCCTACGTACTTTTATATGGCGTTGAAAGAATTTTTTTCTGTTCTCTCTTATTAAACCTGAGAACATATGAAGTATATGTTACCAGTTCATCGTAAGTTTAGAAACTGTCTATAGTTCTAAGTTATCCACAGCTTCAATAAAAAAAAACAATGCCATATAAAATACATAGAATAAAATCTAACATTTGCCACTAATTATCATTACAAATTGCAAGTGCTATTAAAATTTATAGATATCCTTAACTTTATTTATTTGAATATCCGCCATGGTATCGACGTCATTGATGACGTTTGTGTTCCAATATGGCGCATTTCAATTGATGGCAGAATCAGCACTCTATCATCTCTATGGTAGGTACGCCTACAGCTGAAGCTCCATTTCCAGTCGCCCAGAATGCAATCCACAGCTTGCAACTTTTCTCCCGGATAATCCTGTTTCTTGAAAACAGCAAATGTGTAATATTTCTAAAAATGTGGATAACTTGTGTTTATGCTAATTTGCTCTATCAATGCTTATCTTTTTATTTTATTTTTTTTTTATTATTCATTTATTTTACTTATGGCTTTCTATGTAATATATCATATTTTGTTCCTAATGGAAAGAAATGGTTCAAGTTTTCATGAATAAAAAACCGGTACACTCCCAGCTATTTGAATTTTTTCTGATAAATAAAAATGGTTCACAACTCTATTCCATCGAAAGTGTCGTATACAAAGGACCAAGATTGGGCTACAGCGCAAAACGTTAGTAAACATTAATGTATACATACCTATAGGTATGTATATTCTTTATTACACTAACTGTATAGCCGTAGAAAATTTTAAAAGAATCCTATTGTACTTTTTCTACACGGCATACACCCTACTTTCCCGGACATAAAATGCAGTGTACGTCACATCCAAAACGTTTTCAACACAGTAAATATCACAGCGCATTATTTAATTTACAAGTCGTATACCTCAAGTAAATAGCGGATACAGCGTAAATACGGTAATGAATTTTACAGAAGGCTACCCTTGCACGAGAGTTTTTATGTTGCCATTTGCACGTTTGTAAATGCTCTACTTAGTTTTGCAATTTTTATTTCCATGCCTGTACCTGGTATACCTACACGAAGCATATTTTATACATACTCCAGCATATATGTAAATTAATGGCACGTTATTCACCGCGTCCGCACATATTTTACTTCATTTACCCCTTAGCCACCATAGCAAACAGACCCTTCCTCTCATTACAAACATTAAATATGTATTTATACTGCATTCACTCCTAGGATTCTTGTGGACGCTGTGCATGTAAATTCTCAACTTAAATTATAATTATATCCGTCTCTATGCCCGAGTCGAAGACGATATTGTTATCTGATAAAGTTAGTTTGAGAGTTTCTATTTCACATATATCCTATAGGATTCGACTTTCCACATTCGGTCATCTGCTGAACGTTGTTTAATGAGAATTACCAACTGATCTCCAGTGTAATCGCAAGATAATGATGATTCAGACGAGCTAACGAGTAGTCGGAAACTTGCCCCTCAAAGAGTTCAATAGTATCCGAATACTAAATCGCGGTTTGACAACTCATTGTCGGAAATGCTGGGTTGAAATACTGTCATATTAATTTGGCTAATTTTCTCAACGATAAAGTTTAGAATTTCTAATCGAAGTGAGTTTTAGCTTCCGTCCACGTCTTAAAGAATATTATAATTAACATGTTGGTGTAAACACTTTTGGTTCAATCTATGGTGTAGAGCAGTGATTCTCAACTTAGGCTACGCGAACCCCTGGGGGTTTGCAATGAGTCGCTATGGAGTTTGTAGAAAGAAAATATATAATGGCGGATATGTTCGAAGAATAACTTATTGCAAACGAAAAGCACCCAGGCGAGTAACAATTTTGAAAAAGAAATTCATAAAAGATAAAAATTACTCGCGTCAGTAGCATGAAACTTTTTCTGCTTACAGAACACCATTTATAAACAAAACATGCTAACTATAAAAATAAAGAACGTAGTTTTTTGAGTGTGTTTTAAAGCAAAAGAATGTAGTATCTTATTTTGGTACAGCTACCAAGGACAAAGAAAATGATGTTGAAGCATCATATAAAATTAGTTGCCACATTGCTAAATCCGACACGATAGTACAGAATTTAATTTTACCTTGTATTAAGAACGCTGTTAGTCGCACGCTTGGTGATGAGAGTGCCAGGAAATTGCACACTATCCCTGCTTCTAACTCATATCTATCTCGCAGAATTACTGATATGTCAGATCACATTGAGGAAACAGTCATTACAAGAATAAAAAATAGCAAGTTGATGAAAGTAGAGAGAGAAAGTAACTGTGCTGTACTGCTTGTAATCGCAAGGTGTCTCTATGAATGTGCGCTTGCAGAAAATCTTGTACTGTGTCACCTGTTGCCAGAAACAACGAAAGCAGCTGATGTATTGAATGCTATTGATGGATAATTTATTAAAAAAAAAAAGATACCCTGGAAAACCTATTGTGGCTTATCTACCCATGGAGCAAAATCTATATCAGGCTGTTTCATTGGTCTCTCCCATGTAAGCTGGACACACTGCTGTATTCACAGACAGAGTCTTGCCTGCAAAGACATACCTAATGAGCTGAAAACTGTTCTTGATGAAGTTGTGAAAATCGTGAATTTTATCAAATCAAAGCTTTTCAAGTCTCTTTGTGAAAAATTTGACAGCCTTCATATCGGCTTACTTTACCACACAGTAAGTTAGGTAGCTCTCCCGTGGAAAAGTCCTCCAAAGATTGTTTGAGCTTAGGTTTGAAGTGCAGTTGTTTTTTTTTCAAAATAAACCTTTTCGCCTGTCATCTAGGTCGCGTGACTGCAATGTTTAGTTCATTTATTCGACATTTTTCAACAAATCAATAAAATAAATCTGAGTTTACAGGCAAGTTCAATTATTCCCTTTAGAGTATCAGAGAGGATAGAAGGTATGATTAAAAAGATTAAGTTTTTGAAATCTTGTATTCTTGAGGGAGTTAAAAAATGGTGAAAATGCGCCGCACCCTGAAATCGGACGATTCGGTCACTAAAAAAAAAACATTGCGTTGTTCTTATACCATGATAATTCTTCAGTCTCTACAGTTTTATTAAAATCTGAGTTTTCAGCGTGCTAGTGCTCCATTGTAAGAGGCTCCAAGCACCTCTAGAGTATTTGCAGTAGACAGAAATGCGCATTACAGCTTTACTTCGCCGATAATACAAATGCCATATTTACAATGACATTTCATCAAAATAAACAACCCTGTGGATATTGCCTTATTTATAAATTGACTGGCGCTATCCATCGTAAAACCGAATTCAAACACGCGAGCTAGATTGAGTCGTTGGTTTTTTTTTTTTTTTCGAGTGCTCTACTGTCGATTTCAGCGAATGGGGTTCGGTGTATTTCCCCCAAGAGTAGCCTGCCCGTGTGCGTGACGCGATATTTCATCAGCGGAAAGTGTTCGCCACTCTCTGATTTTTTCACTATGTATAGCGTCATCCGCGTAATGCGTTTATACAAGTTTGGAGCAGTTTGGCGTTATCTCCCCTTTTCTATTTCGGGCCGTATCGAATATACAACCACATGCTACTTTGATGGCCCGATCCGCGCTAATGACGCCAAAACGGATGGAATTTCAATTCACGTGCCGGTCATTTTTCCGAGCAATAAATCAAATTACATTGACAACACCGCTGGAAGAATACATAATGATACGGCGGAAGGATACAAAGATTAAACATTAACGTGACATTTGATAGCGTTGACGTACCGGCATCAAAGGGGTAAAAAAAATAATACCCGCACGTCCATTTCTTTTTTTTACTACAGGGTACATAGTTGATGTCACTCCATCGTAAAATCCTTGCCGTACAACAAAGTAATTATTGGAAAAACATAATGAAAGAATTGAAAGGGGAAACTTACTTTGATAGTATGTCACGTCTAGGGTCTCAATTGGAAATATTACATGTGAAAAACTACTTATTCCACCAGCGCTCCACAACCCCATCTTTTGGCAATTTTATCTTATTTCATCTATGATGAGAAGAAGCTTAAGTCGATGTTAAGATACCGATATGAAACTACTATTATGTTCATTTACTGATTTGACGCTATGCAAAGTCAATACCTTCCCTATTTGAAGATACCACAAGATACTTTTGGCCTTGCTTTCGAATGTTGAAGGAAACATGCGAAGAAAAACATATTAACCTCGAATGGAGAAGTAAATTTGTTTTAGAATATTCACAGAACATTCTCTTTTCGTCCTCTGAACCTATCTTGTCTCTCACAATCAAAATAAATAGTGTAATATCTGTTAGATGTAAGTATATGAAAATAGTAACGTAGCCATCTACTTTGCAGTAGTATAGTTATTACATGCAGTCGGTAATGTAGGTAACTACATGATAAAATTCACAAAATACACAACAGACAGCATTCATCAAACTGCTTCCAAACAGGAGTATTTCTCCAGATTTTCTACTAGAATAAATATAGTTAGTAAAAATTTTAGCTACGATATCTAATATAAATCCTAACTATCTAAACTGTATCTAAAACCGATTTTTAATTAACAATTTCCAGCCTCTTATTAAAGTCTGTCCACGTAAATCACAAAGGTTAGAATTAATAAAAAAAAAAATGGTTGAATCTACAAGAGCAAATTTTACGAATAGCTTGAAAGAAAAAAATCATTCAAAAAAGATTAAATTTAATAAGTTGAAATACTCAGAAATGTAAAAGACGAAACTTTTTAAGCACTGCCTATTTTTTAATTATATTATTAATTCTAGGGAATTTGTCAATGAGAATGTCAAATATTGATTCTGTTCTTGATATTAAAATGCTTTATATATAACAAATCTTTAAAATGTGGCTATATAATACGAAATCCTTGTAATAAAACTCTACACAAAAGCATAATACTTAAACTTTATTATTATTTTTTTTTAATCTGGAAAGAGTAAATTAAACGCGGCCTTTAATACATAACTGTAATGCTTGTAAGGTTATTCTACGCATGTCTTGTTAATGTTTATCGACTTACAGGTAATCCATCAAGCACTACAGACATGTATAGAATCCCGCATAATATAAATGTCACCCCTTGACAATGTGCATAGCTGTAAGCATTTCCTCATAATCTGATTAAAAGATGCTTTAGCAACACAAAGAAAATATTCTTTAAATCAAGAAAACATCTTTTAAACATATTTCTTTGCTCCAAAAAAACTCTTTCTTACACTACAAGAAAATTTATTTGAAATAACATTGTTTTAAAATTTCCTTTCCTTGATGTACATACCGAAATATGATTCTACCTTGCTAAAAACCAAATTACAAACGTGCAGGACGAAGATACCAGAAAACTTGTCTGTAACTTCCCACATTAGATGTGCTCTGTAAGTTCTAAGTTATTATAAAACTTATATGATTATACAAATCCCAAAGCACCCTTTATCTTATATGCAAAATATTGGTTAAGATCCTATACGATGTACAAAGTTTTTCAATTTGTTTTTGCCCGTCTCAACATTAATAAAAGTCGAGTGTGCTCCTGAAATTTCGCTTATAATGTTATTATATTTAATGTAACTTTAAAAAAGTTTTATGGGAAATTGATCAGTGTGATCATATCATGCTTTTACTATAATTATTTTCTCTTTTATTATGGATCTATCCAATTCTTCTTACAGATATATTTACACACATAAACTTGTAATAACTACTCGGAGAAAAACATTTTTGTATCAACATAATTCGAGTGTAATAAATTGTAAAATAAACTACACATTTGTTAGCCGTTAGTACGTATATTGTAGTAATGCACAATTTAGTAGGGTTCTTCGATAAGTACGTGGTCTAACAGAGAGATGGCGCAAATTCGGAGGAATCTTCTTTACCATTCTGTAGGATAATCCCTTGATACGTTAAATATGACAGTAAAGAACGATCTGTCAATTAGTTTGTTTTTCACAGTAAGTCAAAGTGAATGTGTCGAGTGATTTTATAAGCAATGGAAAAAACTGTGTTGAGAGCAGTGATGAAGTATGTACTTTTATTTAAGCTTGACACCAACGGAAATCAAGGCAACACCAATGGAATTCGCTCCTTCGATTTCAACGGTTAGAAACTGGGTTGTCAATTTTAAGAGTGGTTGTATGAGCACAAATGGTGAACCCTGTAGGGGACGTCCATAAACTGCCATTGCTATGGGGAAATGACTGATGTTGAAGTAATAAAACAGGTTTTATCAACAAAATATTCTTAAACTAACCAAAATTATCTATAGATAATCTAACAAGTTAAAGCAACGATATTTTCTACTATTTCTATTTTGCCGGTTTAAAACAAACCCAATAGGTTCACTTAAACAATAGATATTGTACATTTAATAAAGCCAACGTTGTTAAGAAATAAGAATTAGACTAAGCAAAAGTGCAGTTAATTCAATGCAATTATGGTGTTAAAATTACTTTTTCCCAGATTTAACCTTGATCTAAATATTATTATAGCAAAGTTTTATAACCAAATAGTAGCAAATACGTTCAATGTATTGCACTACAGGAATTGTCGTAAAAATGGCAGTAATATTAAACTTAAGAAATCATAAGCGCATCAATCTTTATTTCCGAGAAAATAGAATTAAATTTCGACGATATTCAAAATTCTCTTGCTTCCATTCGTAACTTACGAGCGGAAAGCATTGCCAAAAGGTTGGCCTACATTAAAAATGAGATATTAGGAAAGTTTTAGTTCGTAGAAGAATTCTAATATATATTTTTTTTTCAAATGCGGCTACAGAATTCCTCTTTAATACTTTTTCTGCCACATTCACCTTAATATTAAAAATTATTATAGGTTCCGGAGTAATCCACTTATAGCGCTTCACGATTCAATTGTATATAACTTTGAAGTTGCTCTCAGGCATAATTTCTGGAAATCTGGAAATTTATGAAAAATATCCTTGAAAGACGTAAGAATTATTATCGGAAAGGAGTATCGAATAATACCTCAAGTTGATGGTCTTTTCAAACACTACATTTTGGCGTTTAGTTTTTTTGGCATTGATCGATTTGTTTTCGAAATTTTTAAGAAATTTTTTTGGTTTGTTCAGTTTTCTATTCCACGCTCTGATGCTCCTAAAATCAATCTATATACAGGGTGATTGATCGAGACCGTCCATTAGAAAGATTGGGCCTCCTAGTAATAATTAATTTCTGTAAAGTTGCATACGTACATAACATAGTGTAATAAAATCTAAGCCCTGAAAATATTTTCAAGATGGCGGCACTTCCGGAAACACCGGAAATTGACATCAACTTTCTTATTTCAAATGGAATGGTATAGTTTTCTTTGCACTTTTGAAATCCAAACGTTATTCTAGAGGAACTTTTACTAGTATTCCCTATACCTAAGTGCAGCCGTTTTGAAGATTTTTCGACTTTTTGAAAATTTTTGGATTTACATCACGATATTTAGCATTATGTACTGTCGCGAAATTTTAATCGAGAACGCTAAAATTAAGACTATCGATGGAAGAAACCCTGACGTTTCTGTCGATGTTTTTAGATTTGTTGCATCATCTACAGGGCTGTCCAAAATTTAATTGACCTTTAGTGCAACTGCAGACCATCAAAACTCGATTTTCCATATGCAATGTCCCATTTCTTTTTCAATATTCTGAAATCTTATTAAATTTTGCATCAAAATGTATTAACGTTCCCCATACATATCTGCAATAATTTTTAAGTTATGAAGGGTTTTGATACATTTTAGAGGAAATTACAAAATGTTCTTAATAAAAACCCGATTTTTGCAAATAGAATGCCCCATTTTTGTCAATATCATGAAACGTTATTGAATTTTCATCAAAATGTAGTAGCACTACAGAAACAGTAAAGCAACCCCTAATAAAAACACAAAGTCTAACAAAGCTATAAACACTCTATGTGGCTCCCGTTGACTTGCAGGCAGCTAGGGATTCTTGAAGAAACTTCTTTTGTAAATATGATGAGGATTTAACTGTTGAAATGTCGTTCTAACGCGATCTTCCAATTCCTCCCTTGTACGCACAGGAGTGTTAGAGGTGTGTGGTCATATTAGTATATTTTACAAAAGAGGATACTAGAACAATTCTAGGAAGAGTCTGAACAGCTGTTGGAACGGCAGTTGAACAGCCTTGAAGTGTTCGAATTATTTCTTGAGTTGATCAAACTGTTCCTGCAACCGTTCAACCTGTTCCTAGAGCTGTTCGACCTCCTTCTCCTCAGGGTGTCCTTCCCACCACGAAACGTATTTTGAAATGAAACACCTATATTAAAAATATTGGCACTCCTAATGTGGTACACCTACTCTAAGATGAGCTATCCTGCTGACTGCGCCTTTCGGTCAATTACAGCCACATAATAGCTAATGATTAAGATAAAAACTAAATTTGGACGCCTATGTTAAATCTTATGGGATTTAGGGTCAGAACCCCCATAGCTATGCTGCTGAATATAGTTAATACGAGCTTATCAACATTCAATAAATCCGTATTAATATGGGCAAATTGCACTTTATTGAAATTGTAATATTATACTCCATTGTATACAAAGTTCATATCGAATAATAGTTTCAAAGGTATAGACGAAACAATGCACAATTTTCAACCAATCTCAAACCAATTCGAATGTAACAATTATCCCAAGAGCATTCAGCTCCATTCTAGGAATTACCAGAGGCAAAATCACCCCTACACTCGATTAATAATTTCGTGATCGTATCTAACAACATTCACACGTTTTGTATCTACTAAATCAAAGTGCAGGACACGCTCCGTCAACTAGACAAAATTTACCAGACTTCAATTCCTTATTAAACCTTCCTCTCATATATTCCACATCGTAAAATGTTTGATCTTTTATCGCCTCGCTTCCCAATAGACCTCGTCACATAACCTCACAGCGTGCGATTTTAAAATTCAAGAGTGCATTCTTCCGTCGCGATTTTTCTTCAATTTAAATTTCACATAAAGCAGATTCTCGGCAGCAGCCCATAGCGCTATTGTTATCGAACATGCTTATCCTTATTTCTTTCGGGGATAAAAGCAGACGCAGAAACAAACTTTTCTCATAAATAGATAAATCCGGACTTCATCTTTTTATATGTATATATGGATTTCAGCACGGCAAACGACATCTGAGGAATAAGGGAAATTACAAGAAGGAAAAACAGACGGAAATACGTATATGTAAACTAAGAAGCTCGCAGTTATGGTTCGATTGCCGTTGACAGAAAATGGATTTTGTGGAAGCCATCATGCACAATATTACATAAGAAATCTGTGTATTATTTTCGAATTTGGAATTACATAATCTGATAGTTGATATACTAAATCATACACTCCGCCAAAAAAGTATCGCATAAACTAAAAAAGGGCATTTATGAACCAAGATATTTTTATACGTTCACAAAAAGTTTGCCTCGTGTATGTGAACTATAAAAACACTAACAAAATAATGGAACTTAGCGTTTTTACTTTTTTTTTTTCTAAAAGAACACATTTAGAAAAATGCATATGTGTAAGGTTTGCTCAGTTGTTTATTGAAAGTCTTCCTATACGGACAAATTTTAAAGTGCGAAGTCAGAGTTCTGTACCAACGCTTTTAAAACTAAAATGAGCAATTTAACTTCAGAACAAGTGGCTGCTATAGTTGCTTTAATCGAAGATGGACGATCTCAAGCATACGTTGCTAATTTGATGAACATCAATCAGTCAAGTGTTTCTAGAGCCGTAGCCAGATATAGGGAAACAGGCATTTACAGTAGAAGACCTGTACCAGGTCGTCCAAGATGTTCTACTCGCCAAGATGACCGCTATTTACTACTACAAGCATTACGTCGAAGACATGTCACTGCGAGACAATTGCAGAACGACTTGGCTAGAGTCAGAAATACTCGTGTGAGTACTCAAACTATTCGGAATAGGTTACGACAGAGTGGATTAAGAGCTAGAGTAGCTGTAACAGCCCCTCGTCTCACTAGGAACCACCGAGTGGCTCGCTTAAGGTTTGCCAGAGAACATGTAAATTGGAACATTAATGACTGGGCCAATATACTCTTCACAGATGAGTCAAGATTTGGTCTTTACACCTCAGATAGGCGTATCTCAGTGTACAGACGAGACGGTGAGCGCTATTCGCAGTGTAATATCAGACCTAGACCTAATTTCGCTGGTGGCTCTATTATGGTTTGGGGAGGCATCTGTTTAACAGGTCGTATAGAGTTAGTACCAGTAGACAGAGGTACACTGACTGTCCACAGGTATATAACGGACATTTTAGAAGAACATGTAGTACCATATGCGCCAATTATAGGAAACGAATTCATGTTAATGCACGATAATGCACGACCGCATGTTGCAATAATCGTCCAGGAATACCTTAACGATGTTGGTATTCCAGTTTTAGATTGGCCTGCGGTAAGTCCGGACATGAACCCTATCGAGCACGTGTGGGACCTCCTTCACAGACGGATACGAACCCAAAATGTTGTCCCAGCGGACCTGCATGGACTAGAAAATGCTCTCCGTGACGAGTGGGAGAATTTGGATCAGGCTTATATACGGAGGTTAATCGAATCTCTGCCAAACCGTATGCGAGCGGTCATAAGAGCCAGAGGTGGCAATACTCAGTATTAAAAGCTACTGTTATGACATTTTTCTTTCCAAAATTATAATTTCTTGTTTTAATAAAAATCTCAAGTATGAGTTCTTGTTTTTATTTGGCCTGTATTTTATTTAAACAATCATAGAAATTATATCTTAGAGCGCATTAAAGTATATTTACAACTTTATGCTACAAACAAAGATTATGCGATACTTTTATGATTCAAAATTAAATTATGCGATACTTTTTTGGCGGAGTGTATATTTAAAATTAGAAACAAAGAATTATCTTGAGTGAGCGGCAAATGATGATCTCCTTGGCAGGAATCCAATGGTGAAAACCGCATTTTCATAAAATCCTCTTTTACGGCAATGCTTTGCACAATAATACATTTTAACCAGTCTGCGAATAAAATTATTACATCCTAGGAGTATATTATGTCTCCTCTTGGAAAGTACTAAATAATGGTTGTAGAGGAACTTTTATCAATTCACTATGAAAGACTTTTAAATTACTGTTGATTTAATCAACAACGTCAAGTATTGAATATCAATTTTTTTAGTGACTAGATGTGGTTATATCTCCATAAACTTGGTACTCTCAAATATTATCGTATATAAATTCGTAGAGTGAAATTCTACAACTGACACGCAAAACTCTCTAAATGATTCCAGACCACCTTCTCGCAAAATAATTTTAAAGGTAAAATGGCGACTGGTTACTGATTTAAAATTGCCAGTTCGAACTCGTAGCGTCAGGTCGTGCCACTGTCACTAAGTTGGCACAAAGAAATCCAGGTTTTGTCCATCCCAATACGTCAGAGGATTAAAACCAGGGCGGAGACAATATTTATGTTGGCTAGAAGAGCCAATGGGAGTTAAGACCAAATATGATGTATGCAACAAACGTTACGGTCAGACTCGTGATCACTTATGCATATCTGGGGTGGTGGACTCAGCAAGATACAGAGGCTTGACCGTTTAGGAATAACAGAAGCAATGAGGACTACCCTTACAGAGGCAATGGAATGCCTCCTAGATATCCCTCCTCTCCATTTGGTTATAATAGAGGAGGCAAGAATGGAGCATCTTAGATTGCAAGAAATACCAAGTGGCAGATATGCAGGATTGGGGCACAACAATATTCTTCATCTTGGGAATGAAATCAGACCACATGACTTCGGCATATCCATTTAACAGAAATTTCGAGGTGGAAATCACGGATTGGATATGATGGAATCAATTCAACTACAGGGACATGCTTGGTGAAATGATTTGGTTTACAGACGTATAAAAAGCCAAGGCTAGGACTGCAGCTGGAATTTACAGTGATGTCAGAAATTGTATACAATAAAGGAGGTTGAAATGGAATAACACAAACTGCATGTGAGGTATTACTGAAATTCTTTTTTTATTTGAAAACCCATGTATGCCATTATGTATGGAATATAATTTCGATATGGAATTTGAGCGGTGGCCTGGGTTATGTTGACTTTAAAAGCGTCGGTCGATTGCGGCTTATTGGCATAGACCTGCGACTTCAAAAAAATACCACAAGAAACAGTCCAGCGGGGTCAAATCGCACAATCTTGGTGGCCAATCCACGTCATCTCTGCGAGAGATAACCATACCCTCATCGTTCATGCAGAATGTCCATCGTGGCATCTGCTGTAAGGCACGTAGCGTTGCGGCTGGAACCACATGTCGTCTATGTCCGTGTCGTTCAATTTGGGCTAAAAGAAATCGGTTATCATCTCGTATAGCGCTCGTCGTTGACGGTGATGGCCTCAGCAACGTTGGCGTGGTTCCATACACGGCAATTCTGCGTATTAACACACCCAAAAATTGACCTAATCGCTAAAGATGATTTTTTTGCCAAAATTGAGGTCATCTCCTAAACGCCCTGAAGCCCAGTCACCGAACAAACGGCGTTGTCCACGGTCATTAACTTCGGGCTCCTGTGTCAGTTGGACCCTGTACGGGTGTAAACCCAAGTCCTGGCGCAAAATTCGCAAAGTTGAAATCTGCAAAAGGCCGAGTTCTTGTGCACGAGGAGGAATCGACTGCCTTGGGTTCTCCTGCACACTTTCACGGGCCGCGGCGATACTCTCGGCCGATTTGGCATTCCTTTAACAGCCAACTACCCAAGCAGCCAATATATATACTGGCTGCTTGTTTCCCGAACCGGTCGTCTCGAATTTGGCCACCAAACGTTTGAGAGTCGACTTTGAAGGGCCACCGCATCGGCCGTAAAATGGACTAATACTAATGCTAATAAAGTTTTATCATTTCGACGTGCTGCTCAATCTTGTAACTTGCCATGGTGATTTGGCATCATTGACTGAATAATAAACAACGAATTAAACAGACGCCACCAAAACAATATGGCCCCAATTGAAAAATCTTTTATAAGAATCACAATTTTACTAGGAAAATATGTTAATTTTTAGGAAATGGTTTCTGTCTGATAAAAATTCCCAAATCTTCAGCTCTATGAGCTTCAGAAACTCTTCCAATTCCTATCCTAATTAGTCGTTGCAGTCTATTTTCCTGCCAACGTTTTCAGAATTGAAATATGTAACTTTTGCTCACGTTTAAATTTGCAGGTACAGCAACTAACGACCACTTCTCTTCAAATTTTGCAATGGCTCTGGTTGTTTGCCTTCCCGAAAGGTGTCTTACCATTTTTCACAAAATACAATTTGTCAAATCATTTTGCCTGTTATAATTTTATGGGTAAAACAATGGGAGATATAATACAAAAATGCAAGAGGCTGCGGGGTTACCGGAGACTTCGTCAGGCGGCTCTCACAATCAAAAAAAAAAGCCCAAGACGTTCACAACACTAACAAATTTCTACCGGAGAAATCCCTTCACTAATTTAAACTATGCCCATTATCGTAGCTATTATACGGGGTTTAAATACTACAAGTCGCCTCCAAACTAGAACGTGATTTACTGCAGGCAATAAAAGAATACGTAAGTATAATAAATGGAAGGGTGCAGTCTACTGTATGATAATAAATTAGAATTTATCTGCGGCCCGGGGCAATAAAAAACTTCACTCAAAAAGTATCCCCAAAGTGAAGCGAAATAATCATCGCGAAACGGCGAGCTTGCATTGAATACTTTCCGTTAATTTAGAGAAGCTTATGTCCAATCTGAATATGCGACAGATATTATATTAATAAGGTTGTTGGCTGTTATACACACCCTATCCGTGCATATCATTTCTATATGAATGTTTAAACGGGTACTGAGGTTTATTTCATACGTCAGTTGCATTTGATTGCATATAGTGTCCGAAGTGACACCACTTCTATAAAAAAAACTTTGTTAAAACACGGATGTAAGGTTTCAACCTTGTTTATATATTATTTTGTTCAACCTGGTGCGTAACTTAAGTGAGTAACTTAGGTACTACAATTGTTTGAATGAAAATTATTTATGAATCAGTAATTCTAAAATATTGGAAGTCCCCAAATGCAATTGTTATAAGATTAGAATTTGATTTACAATTACTTTATTCCCGCCATAATATATTAAATTTTATGAATGAGTACACTTTATGCCGTACGCCATCTATCAACCATGTCGTTGTACCGACACATGGTTGTATAACTATAGCACATATAAAAGAGGGTTTCAATCAGAAATTACTTTTCCATACCCTTGACGGACATCTATAATTTATTCTATCATCTGGTATAAGTTTATCGATCAAAAGAACAGAGTTATTCACAAAAATTACCTTATTTACATCTTTAAATCATTATAGTCCCACATAAAACTTGTAAGACTTTCTTAATATGTACGGACTAATAGAACGGCAGTAATACATAATTTATTGCATACTTAATCCGCGAGTTTTAACAACTAGGAAGGGAGAATTTTATCATCTGTTAACAGTTAAAATGCCTACTAATATACGCAGGAAAAACGTTAAAGATTTAACGCTCAAAACTTGTGAGTATTGCTTCTTCTGCTGAAAAGCTCTAAAATCATGTTTATATGAAAAAGAGGTGGCCTACAAAAAGCCCAAAATTATATTAGCGTAATAAAACTAAGCTAAGTAGATTTCTTTAACAGACATTCAGCCCAAGTATGCAACCCCTCTGTTAGAAAATAACGTCGTGTTACCATGACAAATAATGTTAAGGTATTTCGGAGAACAAATTGAAAGTACGTATCTCAAGGTTACTGTTATTTCTTAACAGTAATGTTATTGTTAATATATAACCTTGGAAATTAACAAAAAATGTTAACATGAATGTAAATTCTAAATGTGTATCATATTCTTTGCTGTTATACAGAACGGAAATGTTATAATTTTGATGTTAGTTTGTTATAGCGAGCTAGTCAGGATATTGTAAACAGCGTTGATTACGTTAAGGGAATAATTTCATATAGATACGAAACACAGTGCGATACCATAAAATGTTGGCATTTTATGTCTTTTAAACGCAGATCTGGACGATTCGCGCGGTTTTAAAGTGAAGATTACTCATAAAGAACGTTTCCGTAAAATGAAAACTGTGCTGTAGTGGATGTACTCCAATAAAGCACACCATACATATGTATGTAAGTTCAAAAAACATCTGAGCAACCCAAGCAAAACATGGTCTGATTTAATATATCTACCTACATACAAATGTTTTAATAGTATAAATTAACAGATTAGTGTCATAAGACACGTTTTAAAACACGGATACAAGTTTAAAAGATTATTTGAGTTTCTAAAAAAATTATTAGTTAATGTTTTGTACCGATTTTTTTTATAATCAATCAAGAAAGAATGGATAATATAGTGTACTAAATACCTAATTGTTTGCAACATTACGGTTTCTTTTTTATCATTAAAATGTCAACTTTTTTGTTGGAGATAAATTTAGCATGTTTAACAGCCCCTGATATTTATTATATTTTACATAAATTTAAAAAAATATTCCATGAACATTATTACATAAAACATTTTTTTTTATATTCTCATTTTAGATTTAATTAAATCTGAGACTCACATTAACATGCAACACAAAGTATTAGTAGTATTTCTTTAGAAACTAAACCATATCTATCCATATCATCCATTATAGTGCTTCATTTAAATACTAAGTGCTACTTAGGTTATTAAAAACTATCTACTATTGTGATTCAAGATATAAAATAAAAGCTATTTTGAACGATATCATCTCGTTGAGTTTGAACCAGTCTTAAAAGTGCTCCGATTCGAATAATCCGGATCAGTTAGCTGAACGCATTTTCCCATCTCTAATACGAATGTTTCATTTCACACGTATTTTATCGTTTATTACACTGGATATAAACCAATATTAAACGTTTATTCAACGTTTATGGCGAGGAATTGGTTGAATTAGTAAGTATCACCGGAAAAGTCAGATATAAGAGAACAGGAAGCAATAAAATCTTGAATGCATCACCATTTTGAATTTGACATTATTACCACAAAAGATCAAACTTTTTACATGCCGTTGTTTTTAAAAACGGATGAATGATTATACAATGAACATTTTTCGTATTAGTTCTAATTGCATTTCAGATTATGCGTGGTCTTTGTTTCCAATTGAATGTTTTAAGGTTTATAATTATAAACACTAAATGAAATTTAATGACAATTTGTAAAAAATAGCTAATAACAAAACTAAATATGCTTGGAATATAGTTAATAATGTCTAATAATAAAAATTGTTGGTTAGATGGGGTTATCAAAACGCTTGCTCCTCTGCTGTTGAAATTTTGCAGAGTGTGCGGCAGGGATTCGTCTTAGGCCCCCTGTTGTTCGTATTATTTGTCAATGAACTACGTGATGCCTTTTCAAATAGGAATTTGTATCGGTTTGCTGATTGTACCACGGTTATAATATCGGGTGACAAATATGCGTCTTGTCACTAATATGTTATCGTGGTGCCATCGAAATAATCTAGTTTTTAATAAATCTAAAACTGGTTTCCTGCCTTTTAAAACTATGAGGCGCCAGATTGACAGATCGCCATTAGTTCAGTTGCATGGTGAATCGATTTCTGCGGTACCACATACTAAATTTTTAGGTTGCCACTTTCTGCTTTGCTCATTGAATTACAGCTTAGAACTTGCGTTAACAACGTTGATATATTATTGATGTTTTGCCATGCGCACATGCCACTTAGGCTGAGGTATGGTATTATATTCCGGGGCCAGTCGTTTCACTTTTTACGTTGTTTTATTATACAGAAGCGAACAGTTCGCACCATGTTTCATCTGGATAGAATTAGCTCTTGCCTACCTGTGTTTAAGGCCCATTGTTTAATGTCATTGTCTTCTTTTTATTCTAATTTCACTTTAAATAAAGAAAGATATAAGAAAACGAACTAACATTGTCATGTTCAAATAGCAAATAATAGTTATTTGTATCACTAGGCCAGAAACTATAGTTTTACGAGTATGAGCACGGTTTGTGTGGCCGATGCCGCACAAGTGCGAATACTCGCAAAAAAGTTTCTGGCCGCATGTTACACACTATTTTTTGCGTCGACAAATCTTAATTTTGTTGAAAATAATAAAAAGAATTAACGCTAGGGAGTTAACGGTACAGGTTGGCAATACATGTTACCTATGAATTTTGAATTTGAAATCAGGGTTAAGTTACCTTAGTATTTTGACGTTTTGATTTTCTTGGTAGTTTTGACACATATTCATCAATAATAAGGGCAATGGAGACTGCAGCTCACACTACAGAGGTTGCGCAACAAGTTATTAACAATTCATTACCTGTAAAATATTCCGAAAATTGATTTGGAAAGAATATGAATTAATTAAGAGATTGTGTAACGAGAATTCTGTCATCTGTCATTGTCTGTCATCGAATCTACAATCAATTACAGAAATGTCGGTAACTCGAATATATATGTTGCCAACCTTTAGTGATCTTTTTTACGGCCTAGGCCGGAGAATGGTAAGTTTCCGACCGATTTATAGTAATGCAAAATCAGTGTTTCTGGACGGAGGCGCAAAAAAAAATATTATTAATTAATAATTTTTTAGGTTATGAAACAAAAATTTCTTGTTCCTCCAAAATATGTAGAAAATTGCAACGCCTCTTTTGTAATATCTTAAAAAATGCATATTCAGTCGTTTTTCTGTTTTCACTATCTTAATTAGATCCAGAAATATAATTGAATAAATACACCATAATCGTTGAACAAACACTTAATTTTGGTTTGTGTCAATAGTGCAAAAAATAATAGAATGTTTGCGCCATATACATTGAATAACATAGAATAAAGGTAAAAATGTCTGGTTGAATTACAGTTTATCATACATGTACCAATAAATATTTCAACTTTTTATATCAGCGATATTCTACCATTCATGTGCGAGATATAAATGAAAATTACGGAAACGTTTATTGAACATAATGTTGCTTAAATAGTTTGTTAATTAAATTGAGTTCTTCACATTTATTAGTTTAAATAAAATATATGTTATAATATCTTGAAAGCAATTGGAACTTTATTTTTGCTCAAGAATGTTTGAGTTGTTTATAAAGATAATGCAACGCATGCACATAATATAAATGTTTTATATTCCTTTTAAAATGCAGTCCTTCGTGACTACTAACACTACATAAAATCCTCACAAACAAGATTTCACGAGCGAAGTTAAGCGCTTAAGCTGCACTGTTATTAGAAATGTAACTCATCAGATTTTCTGGAAAGCTTGTAATACGGAAATCTTGCGATACAATGGTACATGCAGACGTTACATATATAGTTCTCGAAATCACATTACCCTTATTAGGGTGAAGTATCTTATCTAGCTAAACGATTCGGTTAATTTAAAGGGCATTGTGGAGGGATCTTGTTTACTGTGATGCTTCCCTCCATCAAATGTCCCTCCTTATCTAAAATGCTATCAGCTAAAGCGAAACTGGCTAAATCACTTATAATATACGTTCATTATGCAAATCTTACTAATATAGAATATGCTACTAGGGGATATATGTACTTGCCTACTACAGTAAGATTAACGTAAGTAACTGTACTAGAAGAGCGGAAGAATTCTACTTGACACTGATATACATCTTCGTCCAAGAGGGTGATTGATGCCACGGACAGTTCTGCACGTTCGTCGTTGGAAATCTGTAGGTGATATTTGTTCTCCATCGAAGGATCAGACCAATGTTCCGGGCTAGCGGTTCTCGCGTCGTATTTGTAAAAAGGTCTGTTGGAATTACCTCGGTACCACAACAACAAGCTGACTTTATCTGGCGAATACATCGGCATCAAACTGCACGTCATCTTCGAATTGCTGCCTTCTTTCGCTTCGACAGTTTCGTACAGCAAATCGACGGCGGTTGCCGTCGCAACAGACACCAACGCTAATACCACAGAAACGTACATAATTACATGACTTCCATCGGTCTCTCGCACACGTGAAATACTATTTACGAACCGGGTAAAATTCAACATCAATTGTATTAGTGTTAAATTGAAACGGCGCTCGAACTACATCTTATTCGGGGTTGTTCCTTTTCTAATTCGTGTCACTAATTTCAGTTCACCAAAACGGATTGAATGTCAGTAATGTCGTCCTTCGCTATTAACGTATACACTCCTGCACTTATCACGAGCACAGATTACATCAACCAGGTGTTGCGCCTATTAACTTTGTTGATACTCACCCCCATCTTGCAGAAGCACTGCGGATCGACTCCGCCCGGACAAATACCCTTGATCGGCGAAAAAGCACGAGCAGCGACGACAGGACCATAACTACGGGAGCCCCGGAAATAACCGGCGTTCTGTCCGCAAAATCTCTTCGAAAAAATTATCTGCGGATTAAACCGATCAGTTTGTCGATGTCGTATGGATGGCGTACCGGAGCGAACGCACTCGATTTTATTATTATGTTCTTCCCCTATCGCCGATAACTCCTCGATAAATACTAAAGAGGAAAAAACATTTCCACCTAATGACTACAATCATTCCACATTAACAAGCCAAAATATTTGTAAATCAAAGTTTTATAAAGAAGTATATGCATAAATGTTTCTATGTAATTGTTATATTGATTATATTTTACCATTTATATATAAATATACACTTTTGATGCGTATTTGATTTATGTGAATAAAGTAAATAACTATCCTCCACAATAATTATAAACTGCGCAGCAATAAATTAGAGGATCATTACGACTTATAGTTGCAATTCCTTATACAGTTTTATGAGAGCGACCAATTCTTGCAAGTTGGTTATATTATCGTGTATTTATCATAAGATAAATTCAATTTGACATTTCAACCCTATAAATCCGATTATCCGAAAATATGAGATGTGAAACAGCCAGGGAAATATCATGCCGCTGCATTACTTGTTTTCAAAACCCCACCTAAAGACCCAGGTTTACCAGCACAAGGTATGCATTCAGAAATGCATACTTAAACTCAGCGATAAGAGATTAATATTCAATATAGTTGCAAATCCGACTAAATTGCCTTTCTCCGAAGAAATAATAATAGCAACTAATCTGTTGTCATCTTGAATCTAACTAGAATTTATGCGGCGTAATCATGCGGATTTGCGACAATATGTAAGAAAATATTATTTATTGCACGCATGCGCATTCAATTGATTTCGATCAGCCGAGTGCAATTTTACTTACATAGCACGGAATAGAACTTGCTTTATTCGGAATAGAACTTGCTCTATTTTTATTGCATGCAATACGCAATTCTGGTGGTATTGTTAGTGATTTTATGCTTAGAAACCTATAATAAAAGTTCCTATTTCTAAAATACGGTGGATTTATGGTGAATCAGTGTTATCACGTCATTTCCACGCACGCATCAAATGTTTTCATATCTTTGACATTTAAAAACTCGTCTATTATGTGTCACCAAGTAGAATTGAAACCTGAAGCAGCACAGTCGAATCGAACGGTACATTCGGAGACAAAAGTTTTCCGCGCAAAATTTGAATTTCTCTAACCTAACAATTTGAGTTCGTGACAGATTGAACAACATTGATTTATAGTATTATATTTGATTCTGTTTAAAAGTGAAAGGCATTTGAAAAAGAAAATTGAAATTAAAAAAAATGAAAAAATTAAATATACTTACTAAAAATTTGAAAATCAAATACTTGAAAACATTAAAAAATGAAAGAAAATTTACAAAAAATAAATTAATAGATTACAAGTTCATCCTAACTTCCCATATCTATTCTATGTGATTAAAGAGCGGGTTGCTACCTGAGGGGTATTTATCTTCTATAGTGAACGCGGGCCAAGGTGGATTGCGGGCTAGGCGTACCAACTTTTTCAACTTTTTCAATAGGGTGCGTTCCAGGCGGAACGCGGGCTAGCTAGTATTTGATATGCAAACGTACCTACTTTGCAATTTATCATATTTATTATATGTTTACGTTACAGCATTGGTTGTGGCTATATAATAAAGTATGCAGCTATTATATTTACAACGACGTTTGATATTTAAGAATTATAAAAGTATTGTGTATTAAACTAATATGTGTGAAATCAAAGACTTAAATAATAAATCTGTCAGAAAAAAAAATAGATCCGCTCACAATTTCTACAAAAAACTAAAGTTCACTTTCAGAGTCCGTCCATTCCATTACACTATCTGATTCACTTAGCCGTATGATAAATTGCCATCATGTTCACACTCGGCCTGCCATAAAGGTGGAGTAATTTCTTCGAATAACGTATTAAAGCCTCTATGTTAGTATTTGAATCAATATTATGAGCTGCTACTTTTCTTTTTACCATACCCCAAATTAATTCGATTGGATTTAAATCGCAGTGGTAAAGGAACCATCTCAAAACGGTATGTCCATGAGCTATTGCACAGTTATCTATTTTGTACTCGGGATGTGATTTGTTTTGTTTCACTATTTCTAGCAGACTTTTTGAATGCAGCCACGACACAATTTCACTCTTTTTCGATGAAGCTGGTGCTTTATTAAGCTGGACACTATTATAAGGTGCATTGTCCATTACAATCATTGAATTACTTCGTAGTTTTGGAATCAGAACTGTCGTAAACCTTTTTGCAAAATTTTCAGAATTCATTTCGTCGTGATAATCGCCACATTCAGTTTTGGATTTAAATAGCAGTAAACATCCCTCGATGAAACCCATACTTCCTCCAACATGAGTCAATATCCAGCTTTGTCCAGCACCATCCTTTTGTATAGCTGAAATTTATATATTGAGCACACACATAAAAAGTAAGGTTATACATTTCTCACTGCCACACTATTGTTGATCGACCGTGATAGCTTTCACAAAAGCTGTTATTTAATATATAAAAACGGAAAAAAATGATTAGAAATGAAATAAGAACAGATAGGTAGCGAAACGCAAATAAGCAACCAGTAAACAAACGAGACGGGACTGTACTTCACTGTCAAACGTGAACAAAATGGGTGCGCGGGTGAGTGGGGTAAAGAGATTGCCAAATAGTTCGCATATTTTCCGGGTCTCAAATCTATTTGGTCGCACATTTCCGTTTCCCCTATACAACCAGGGCTCCACCCACCGTCTTCTGCTTTAAACATTTGTCTGCTATTAATAGAAAATAGTGCAGACGCAGCAATAAGTAATAAACAAGCCGCTTTTATTTTAATGTGATGATTGGTATTCTTTTTCACTACGGTCTGATTTTATTTACGTTTTGGTTGCATTTTGGTCACTTAAGTGTCTTGTGTTTATATTTTTATATCAATAATATAAATATTATTAAACATGTGCTATGAACTTGTACCTATTGTACGTTACGCGTACCTACGCATTTCAAATTATAAGTATTTGTGTGCCGTTTCGGCTGTATAGTTAGTTAACCTTATTGACAAAAATAATTGCACGTAGAATTGCTTATAACTGTAAAG
The DNA here is from genome assembly GCA_949128085.1 of Cetonia aurata. Classification (NCBI taxonomy): domain Eukaryota; kingdom Metazoa; phylum Arthropoda; class Insecta; order Coleoptera; family Scarabaeidae; genus Cetonia; species Cetonia aurata. The sequence goes on along the minus strand of OX421883.1, from coordinate 64,072,934 downwards.
CGGCCTTTTATACCTCAGTTGACAAGATTCGATGTACCGTAATTGTCACCCAAACTGACCGGTCGCTCGCTGTTCGGTCACAGTCGTCGTTCCCGCTTTATCCCCATTTTTCGCGGCCTATATCCTATTTTTCAGATCATTTTTCACTTCCTCCAACCATTGTTTCCTTGGGCGACCTCTTCTTCTCTTTCCTCCCACTCCTTCCATCAGCACACGTTTAACCCATCTTTGGTCTGGCATCCTCGCTATGTGTCCCAACCATCTAGCTCTCATGGCATTTTCGCTACCTGAACAATGCTGAGTTTTTTGTACAGCTCCTCTTTTTCCTTATTTGTTCTTCTTCTATATTCATCTCTAACTCGAACAACTCCAAAAATCCTTCTCAAAACTTTACGCCCCCAAACCTCTAGCTTCATCTCCTCTTTCTTTGTAAGCGTCCACGTCTCGCACGCATAAGTAACTGTAGGCTTTAGTACAGCCTGGTACACTCTCAATTTTGCTGCTTTATAAAGACTACCAGAAAAAATAATAATAATTCAGTTTTCGTCGATCGCTTTTTCAACGTTTTCATTTTCCAATATTTTTTTGACGAAGTCGCCATTTTGATACAGCCACCAAAATTTTTGTAAAGCTTTTTTTACCATTCCCCTACTACCTAATTTTTTTTCTAGATGATCTAAGTGGCACGCCATATTAAAAAAAAAAACATTCAGCTGTGAGTGTTGCAACAACTTTAAGTTTACAAAAATTTTCTTCATTGTACCAAACCGGCTACTGCACAACAAAAAAAAAAAAACAAGACAAAAAAATTAAAAACTAAACAAAACAATTTGAGAGCATGATCCACGGACACTGAATTATTATTGTTTTTTTCTGGTACCCTCCAAAAAACTGAATATTTTCTTTGTTTTGTTTTTTATTACGTTTCGACCAGCCAATTCCATCGTGCGATAGAAATTTTAGTAGAAAGTTAATTCGCGTTTATAAAATTTGAAAATCGATTTTGTAAATAATTCTGGCATTTTAAGTAGTCAAAACGCCATTGCAAAAGATGGGGAACCAACTTCTCACAACCTGCGTAATTAAAACTAGTAACAGGCAACGGTGCACATTTAATGTTTTAACTGCCGATTTAATTACAATAAATAGATCGTCTTGGTATAAGCCATTATTAACAAGATGACCGATCAAATAAACATTACACACGATAAAAACGAATTGCCCATTACAGCGAAAACAAATCATAAAACAGGATTAGGTACGCAGTTAAAAGAATCTAAACGATCTGTTATAATATCATTATCTTTACTGGGAACCCCTTTGAATTGTTAGCATCAAGAGTTAAATATAAACGCCTGTTAATTCAGTCGGTTAAAATCGTAAAGAACTCAATTGTAACTAGCCACATTTGAAGCAGACAATACTCCTGTTCGTAACGTATATATTTCTAGATTCTGCATAACTGTAATATACACACTTACCATTCAGCGTGGAAGATTAGCGTAATCCATTTCGCGAGAAACAGCATAGCTATAAAGTAAAAAACCAACTTGATGTCGTAGGAATTTATTAGTAATTTAATTAAATGAAATTAAACGACAAAGCAGCACGATAGATTAGGAGTAATTAAATAGATTAAATGTACCACCTAGCCAACCAGAATGGTGAAACGAACGAAAAAAATGTTGCAGAAACAAGGAGCTGATAGCCAGGGAATGCCGTACACCGGAAGTAATGAGATGAATTATGATGATTACCCCCGGTACACCGTATCCGCAGCCAAAATTGAAACTTCGTCCCGTCAACCCCAACCTTTTAATAAATATCAACCTGTGACCTGTGTACAATCAACTCAAAAAATAATGCCATAGGGAGGTAAAGTGAATATTCTAATACATCTACTTTAACGAAATACAGAACCCAGATGTGCAAAAAATGTTAAACGAATTACTGAGAGAGCGACGGAAACAAGCACACGTGCGGTTTGTAAAGCCAGATGTTTACCTGACAATGGGCGCATTCAGGGACGCTCAGCGGCTAAGATAGCCAGAAATAAGCTGAATGTCAGCACAACGCAGATCACTGAATGAACCGCTGTTTTAAACATTACTCCATCTGGCGTTGACATTGGAAATTCAATCGAAAAGTAGGTTATGTTTTGTGGAAAAATATAAACAATAACTAAAACCATGTGCTAAAGCTTTATAATAAGCGGTAATTTTGTCGCCCATTCTATTTACCTGAATGAGATGCGAGACGTTCAGCGTGCTAAATTGTGTTTTGGTTATATAAGTGGTGTGATGATTTCAAACACTTTTAAACCTAAGAAACATGGATAATAATATAAATAATATAATGATAATTTTTCTAGCACTGCTCATTTCTATTAAACTTATTTTATTTATAAAACTATTTTTATATATTTTATAACTATAACCTTCAATTTTATTTCATAATTTCCCCCACCTCTCTATATTTGACAGCGCTGACAAACTAAGCCTATAATATGCTGAGGAAATATTTCAGCGGGTGTCTCTCAGCGGTAGGTCAGCGGCTCTGTTCAGGGAAATTGCTTACTAAGCCTCTCAGCCGCTGAGCGTCCCTGAATGTGCCCAATGATTTTATAGAAGTCTCCCATGTATTAATTCCGGTATTATTATTTGCAGATTAACACACATTTAATGTATCCTTTGCTTCCTCTATCTATACAATGCTCTCTCATATCTTGCACTTCCTTAGTGTGACTACTTAAAACTCGAAGATCATTTTGAGAACTGACATTCACACTCTATTATCCAGAAAACGACGAAATGAAAAACCGAAGATGCAAGTTCCTGTCACACTGACAGAAGTAATTTCTATCGTAAAAGGATTCACCCCCACCACTGATGACTTTAGTTCCTGTACTCTACGTCGATATTACGATATTAACGACATATATGTACTTCTCAATTTGGGTTAGCTCTACCATGGCTCTACACTTAACAGCTTGTCAATTTGAAGTATCGAAAAAATGAATAAACTCACCATTACGTTAGACACCGCCTGCCTAAAGTGGCAAAAGAAATTGAACGATATCAAATGCATACACAATCTCTTTTATTCCGGCAAGAACGAGTACAAAACCCCGAAACGCATCGCCGGATTTCTGTACGGCGTTCTGCTAGGATTAGCTTTTTACGAGTTAATATTGGTGGATTTAAATTTCACGGAAAATGCCGCGTATTTCGTAACGCTGCTTATATGCTTAATGCTCGGATTAGGCATAGCGTTCTCCTCGCAGATACGATGCATTTCCCTCCTATCGCTTCCCAACTTCGGCGGCAGATCTGGTAGGAGCGTCTTGAAGGCTTTAGTGTTCGCTTACATAATATCAGGACCGATAGAGAATTTGGCGAGCAATGGAAAGGAAGTCGTTAGAGTATTCGGCTGCACCACGTCTTTGACTTATAATATGACGAGGACTCGGTTTGATTTGATGTTCAAGCCGTTTAAACAGGCGCTTTTCGGTTTAAAGACTGAAGCGCATGAAATTAAAGACACCATACGAACTATCAGAGATGTATCTGCTCCCATAGCAGGCGAGATAGAAGACGATAAGGAAATGAAGAAGCTGAAAGAGCAGAACGACTACCTCGACGTAAACGCCAAAGAGACGAAACGTTCGAAAGAAATCGACGAGAAGTACAGTACCAAAGGAGAGCAAATAGAATCGGAAAGATACGAGAAAAACTACATGAAAAAGATCGAAATGCGATGCGAAAATCAATTCACCAAAGCCAATCTGAAATGCAAAGGCATGTTCTCTAAAGCTTACGACGGTTGCTATGAAACCGTAACATGGGTTGCAGCCTGGTTGCTCTGCTGGCCTATGAAATTATCCTTCGTGTGCAACATAATGGAAGCATTAGGAGGTAAAAGCAGATGCGACCCAGCGAAAGATATCGGCCATGGATTCGGAGAAGGCTACGCGTATTTAAAGAGCTCACGTTCGACTTTGGCGCAGAATTTCAAAGATGTGAAGTTGCAATACAAAATCGGTTTGGCAAAACCGTTGGCATTCCTGAAACAATCAACCGATAACGCTAAGGAGATGATGCACACCGTTGTCAAGAAGAAAACCCTTTTGGAGCACATCTTGATGATAGTAAAGCGAGTGTTGGCTTTCATTTTCCTAAGAATCATCATCGAATCGCAAAAGTACCATGATAGGTACTTACGCGATATAGAATTTGATAATATTTACATTACGAGATACTTTCGACGAATCGACGCTAGAAGACATAAGGGAGAGAGGCACACTCTCTTGCCGTTGAAGAAAGTAGAAAGGGCTAAGTTGGTAGATCCTTGGTCTTTGAAACCTTTGAAGGTGGAGCGAGAACAGATATTGGGTAAAACTTTTAAGTTGCTGTTAGAAATGATAACCGCAACCACTTTTGTGCTTTTGGACAGGCTATTTTACGAAGCTCTCGATTTGGTGCGAAGACATGCGCACATAGATTACTACCAGACAGGTCACCACGACCTATATTTGGAAGTGAAAGGTACTGGATTGATAGCTTCATTGCTAAGATCTATTGTTAAAGGATTCAATGTTAAGAAACGTATAAGAACAGTGAAAAGCAACGCCGCCTGTTTACCGCAACCAACATTGTTATCAAAATATTACCTATACAAAATTTACGGCACCTACTTTGCGGTTTGGTTAGCCATATTAACACAAGCTTACCTTTTACGCCTAAGGAGGGTTATATGCTCCTACTTTTACAGGAAAAGAGAAAAGAAACGGGTGCTATTTTTATATAATGAAACCCTTAAACGTAGGATAGGATTCTTCAGGTATATTCCTCCATGTTATTAAATTTATAATTACTTAATATTGAATTTCAGATATATGCGAAAAAAGGTGAAGAAATTAGTGAGGCAACAACGTCTCGAACACGATCTTAACCTGTGCGCTGTCTTGAGAATTCGCTTCCCTAAAACTTGCTCGTGTTTGAGCATATTTCCAATGGCGAGAAGGAAATGCATCATCTGCGGAGAACCGGAACCGAGGAAGAAGAGCAATATACCGGGGGATTTTGAAGACTGCAAGACGCCAAACTGCTACTTCGTGCACTGCGTAGAGTGTTGGAACGATATGGGAAGAGTTTGCTATGCGTGCGCTCCATCTTCACCAGAAGCTTCTGAAATCGAAGATTCGGATGAGGATAATTACGATTTTGATTAGTTCTAGATTATTTCTATTATAATTTCATAGGAAATTGTTTTCATTGAAAGGTGTTTGTGCTAAAAGTGCAATTAACTAATGCAATTTTAATTTCAATAACTTTTGTGAAGGATGTACATACATATAGGTATCGATAAAGTTTCCGTTCAGTAGATAATTTTTATGGTATGCAAGTAGCCATTATTTACCACGTGTAATAGTTGCTTACGGTTGGGTAATTAATAACGTACGGCACAAATAGAAACATTGGTGCGGCCCCCAAAGTACCTATTTGACCCCTACAAGGAAAATGCAGGGATATCAAGTTCTAGTCTCTCTCCACAGAGGACGCACGCGAGCAATAGGTAAGATGCGTTGCCTATATGCAAAATTAATTAAATGTCACTAATAATTGCTAACAATGAGCGTGTTAGAAAAAAGTTGATTACCAACTAGGGGTTTCAAATTTGTTTTTAAGTTTTCCATTCCAAAATTTACATAATTTCGGTCTTTCACCAGTTGCTTTGGTTTCCAATCTTTAGGAATAACATTGCATAAGGAAGGAAAATTAATTATAAACAATTGCAGTGCAACAATAATAGTGTAAGTATTTGTTATTACATATTGAATTTCTTTACTTTTCGTCAAATAAAAAAGTCGTCAACTAAAAAAGGTAATTTTATAATTGACAAACTGCACAATATTTATTTACAACAATATAATTAACTTAACAAAATATGATATAGTAACAGAAATAATGCATGCAGAGTGCAAGCGGTACCAGTTTTGTAACACTGAGTTTGTTATCTCTTGGTCACGGGCATGGAAAGTGCAAGTCACTTGTGAGATATCAAAAGAACACTATGAATACGCTGTACCCTTGTTTATACATATTTATTGTTAATCAACCGTTTGAAGTACAACAGAATATCTCCAAGATGGCGCACTGCGTAAATATGATTTTACATTGGCGTCGTGCCCCATCTAGGAGACATCCTATTGCACTTCCAGACGGTTGAATAACTATGAATATATATTTAAGCAAGGGTTGTACCTACGATTTATGCACCCGATATTGCATCATATGGGGTGTATCAATCGCTTAACCACATAATACACTAACAATACTTAACTACAATAACAGAGAATACGCCAACAAGAACGAACAAATAATTCTTGAACCTTTAACCTCAAAGGACTATATTTTGTATGCAAAGCATACGGAAACACAACATTTAAGAAACATGAGAAATGGTAGAAAAGATCGAGTTAGACATTTTTAAATTAGATACTAGTCATTCTCCTGTGGGTTAAGCAACTTATACAATCCCTATTTGAGGAGCTTGCGTGCAAAACCGGATAATTCCATTTTGTTGTCAAATTAAGTTTTACATGTCAGCAGTATAATTTCGACCCCCTCTACTCATTTTTGACGTCCTTTGCGACCACAACCGGCTACAAACGTATTAAAATGCAGTTTGAAATTCGTGTTTGCGAGCAAACCCGGACAAATCCCTTTTTTGGAGCAAAAGCGGATATATCCGTCGCCAAGGTGCTCTTGCCGCCCATTGTACACTTCTAACCTAAAAGTTGTAGTTGGGTGTGTGCACGTGTTTATCCCTTTCAAAGAGTTTAATTTGCTTCTATATTGCTCTGTGTGCTTATACAACTTGTGCTAAAGATGGAGGAAGAATTTGTTACCGTCGAAAAGGGAAATAACGGAAGCAGGAAGAGGAAAAAGGGATTTACGAGCCGCCAGACTAAAACGTCAAAGAGGTGAAGTTATATTATGAATATTATTAACGTATCGTTTGGGTTGCGTTATTGATAGCGCTGTTAATTGCGTATTTGATTGTAAATATCATTTTAATGTGCAGGTACGGTGATCCAGATCCGGGTTTGCAGCGTTTCAAGCGTCCTTGTACACATAACGGAAAAACCTATAAATGCGTTAAAATAAAACTACGTGATGTTCGTACAGCACGGAAGCGTTTTTACGAAGACTCTATTAAAACTAACCAGGATATTAGGTTGTGCCACATTCTATCTGTTGCACCTATCAATCGTCGCAGACATAACAAAGACCTGGCAGGAAAGAACCTAAGTATTGCGTACTTCATCCCTATAGGCGGCTCTGTAACAAGGGTATGTCAAAGCTTTTTTACTGCTGTACTGGGTATTACAAAACACAGAATAAACACCGTTGCTAAAGTACTTTTGAAAGGTGGAGTACCAAAAGAGGGCAGGGGCGGCGATCGTATTTCACACAAAACGGCAGATAAAAAGAACCATGTACGCAGTTTTATTAAAAGACTGAAAGGGAGGGAAAGTCACTACAATAGGAAAAAATCAAAGCGAATTTATTTAAGTGCAACTCTATCAATTGCTAAACTGCACAAAATGTTTAACGAACAGGCTTCGCCTGAATCACGCGTGTCCTATTTCATGTTTAGAAAAATTTTTATCGGGGAATTTAATATTGGATTTTCTTCGCCGGCTTCGGATATTTGCTCAAAATGTAACAGACTAAAACAACAGTACAACATTGAAACTAATGAAGAAAAGAAGATGCAACTCTTATTAGAATATCGTGTTCATAGAAAGCGAGCTAGTGCTTTCTATAGTCTCGCCAAAGAAACACCAGAGAGGAGCATAACATTTTGTTTCGACCTTCAGCAGGTCCAGCCTTTACCGCGTACCCCTATAGGAGATGCATTTTACGCACATCAGATAAGTCTCTACGCTTTTTGTTGTGTAGGTATGTCTTCGCGAAATCCCAATTTTTACGTATGGACAGAAGACTTAGCTGGCCGTGGATCGACCGAAATTGGTTCAGCTTTACTTGATTACTTGCAATCGTTAGATTATGATGGAGTGTGTCAAATTCGATTGTTTTGTGACGGCTGTGCTGGCCAGAACAAGAATTCCCACATACTACACGCTTTAATGTTTTGGCTTAAACATAAGTCTCCGAATCATGTATCCGAAATCATGGTAACATTTCCAGTGCGCGGACATAGTTTTATGGCAGCAGATAGGTGTTTTGGCAGGGTTGAGAGATTATTAAGGAAAACCCCCGAGATAATTTCTAAAGAAGAATATGTTCGGTTTTACTCTGAGGTGGGAAATGTAAAACTTTTAGGCCAAGATTGGCAATTATATAATATAAAAGCATTCGAAAAGGTTTATAAGAAAATAAAAGGCATTGCAAATACTAAAAGGATAGTCATTAAGAAGTTTGAGAAAAAGGGTCAAGCGAAAGCCAATGTAAAAGTAACAGCTTATGAATTTTACAGATTTCAAAGCAACATGAGTACGGCACAAACATTAATAAAAAAAGGACAATGTGACAACAATCTTAAACTGCAACAGCTTGGATTCAGACACTGTCTGCCCGAAAAGAAAAAAGCGAGCCTTAGACATCTGATGCAGGAAAACTTTGGCGAGGAGTGGGATTCGCGTGCTGATTTAGAGTGGTACAAAAATTTGCTAACAACAACCTCAGAGGAAGCTGGCGAAGATGAAGATAATAATGGAGAACGGTGTGATTGTCTCTTTGAGGAACCAGCCGTCCATATTTAACTTTCTTGTGTTTCTTTTTGTGAGAATTTTCTTGTGTTTTTGTGAATTTTTTTATTCTTTAGTGTTTCATATATTATAGTAATGAATAAAACATTTTTGGGCACATTTTGTACCATTTCTCTCAACATTTATACCACTTTTGAAGCAAAAGCGGATATATCCAAACTATTTTTCAAAATTTCTCCAAAACCATTGGAAGTAGCAAAACCAAAATTAGGGATTTAAACCACTATATTGAAGAGAGCCAACCCCAGGGTACTGCATTTCTCTAAGCATAAGGGCCAACGAATGAGAAGTTTTTGCCATCTCCTGAAAAATTACTAAAGATGGATATATCCGGTTTTGCACGCAAGCTCCTCATTTATACTAAAGCAAATGACAAGCACATTCGTGAATGTATTTATCTTTTATCTCGGAATTCAATGTAAAAAGTATGTTCGTTTACATTGCACTTATTTGTACTAAGTTTAATTAAATACCCGAATATGCGTCGAGAAAGTTACTTAACACCAAGGAGTTTAACTTTAAAGAACTGTTTCTAGCAGAAAAATTGCAAATTTTTGGTTTATAGTTTACAGATTAAAACTATCTTGGTTCCATGCACCATCCTTCAGATTTTTTAAAACATGTTTTTCCGCATCCTCTATATATAAATTGGTTTTATGGCATCTAGTGACGCTGTCCGATTTCTAAAGCTGTTCGCCAAGTGCCTTTGTTAAAATAAATCTCTCAACTTTCTTGATGCTGTTCTGCCACGATGTTCTTAGTCTAGCGGCATCCATTCCATTATTAAATTTAACTTACCTTTAAGTTTTGTCTTAATCGTGTTAATTCTAAGATATTTAAGACAGTTAAACTAACAATAAAAAATGCTGTAAATTGCCGTTTATATAAAATAAAATATACATACATAATATAACAATCTCTATAATAATTACATAAGAATATATCGGTATAGTATAACACCACTTAGATCTGCAAAAGTATAGCCACCCCAGCGAGCGTCCATTTACTTGCTCTTTCTTTAGTCTTCAGGTTGAAGGTCCAAACAAACGTCGGTCCGCGTTGTCTGGTCTTATAAACGGGGCAGTCATACATGTTCCTCAAATCCTGTTTGTCCTGAGTAATCGCCTTTATAAATATGACGGGCACCACGGGGAACAGTTCCTTCAACTTGGCATCGGCGATACTGCCCTGCTGTATATCCCATCTGGCGCCTTCCATGAACAACCCGTGAACGTAGGCGCCTTCCCTAGGCGCTGCAGTGAAGTCGTCCTTTTGCTTCTTCGTCACGTCAGTAAGCAGACACATCTTATCTAGGGGCCATTCGTTCTTACGCGCAGTCTGTTGCATAATAGCGGTCAAAAACGACTGCGGATTGAAGAAACCGCCGAGCCAAACAGACGAAGGCATCGAAAAATCGTTCACCCACGATTCCAGTTCTTTCACTCGCAAACCCAAATCGGCATACCATTGCCCCAGAGGCAACATGGACGGATAAGCTCGCGCCGCCCAATTATCCGGCACTTGATCCATAAAGAGCGCTTGCTCCAGTACTTCCATGTCGGGAGTGATTGTCAGTTCGCCCTTGAGACCTAAATCCAGCTCGCGCAAACTGCGTCTCATCACCCTACTCAGGATGTTCATCCTCTCGCATTCCTGGAAACAGACAATTATATACGGCGTGCGATCTTCCACTTTCGCCATCATTTCTGCGATGTTGAATTTCATTGGTAGCTTGTCTTGTAGATCGTCCAACGTTTGCCTAACTTTATCTTCGCGAGACAAACCGCCGCCTGTTGCACTGCCGGAATCTCTCGGTTGCATTTCAAGAATTGTCTTGAACAAACTTTCCGATATATTAGTTAAGAATCCAATCTCCGCGTTCGGATGTAAACCGTAAAGGTAAGGCGACTCGGGTGGTAAACGATCGTCGATATATCTGTGGTAGCCGAGGTAATCTGTATTTGGCGGGCATAAGAAACCGACTGCTAATAACAATTCGCCCTCGACTAATTCGGGCTGCATGTATTCCATCAGATACGTCCTGCACAACCTCCGATCCCAATCATCAGTGATATGACCGCCGTACATTATCTCCCCAAAGAGGTATCTCAAATCCTCCCACGGCACCTTGTTATTACTCTCCAAATAATTGTACAATACGTTCACGCTGATCGTCAGATCGCCTACATTGAACGGGTAATTTCTATTCCAGCCCTGAGGTCCGAATTTCCTTCTTTCCGCGACGACAGCGTGGAAATAACACAATGCGAATAATATGGATTTAAATTCAGTTTCTCTGGTGCACATCTCCAAGGTTTCTTGCGTGAAATTATCCAAGGCCTTGTGCAAATTTGCGAACATTCCCGTAGGGGGTTCGTTCGTTATTTTAATCGACGACTCTAGAATGCCGGGAGGCAGAACGTTCGAGTCCGGATCTGCGGCAGCTTCTGCGCTTAAGTATAACCTATAATTTTCGTGCGAGTTCTCGTTAAACTGCTCCATTTTCTTCTCAAGCGTTGGGAGCCAACGCGCGACTAAATGTATGTTTTGCAAGATCACCCACTGGCCGAACTCGGCTGCCACGTCCATGGCGTTTTCCGCCACAATTTCTTGACCTTGACCCAAGGCTATACTATGGAAATTACCATTGTCGACCGTGAATCCTAATTTCTTACCCATTTTTTCAACGTCTTTCAACGGGTTCACACCCGGCGATAAGATGAAGAATGTTGGAGTGGAATTGCTGGTCTCCTCGTAGGATTTCGCAAAAGATACCGTACGAGCTGTTATAAATTTGCTCCCCAATTTCTCTTCGATAAACAATCTCACCGCGTACGTCATACGATCGGGTCTTAGGGCACGCATCATGCATAGCCGCTGCAACGTAGTTTTATTCTTCCACTCGCCTGGAAACTTTTCCTTTTCCGGGCATTCGCTGTCCACGAATTTGCGCCAACGCTTCGCGGATCCGTCAAGGTCCTTGTCCAAATTTTTAAATTCGTCCATCTGTGATAGAGCCTTTATACCACCCCACGATGAATGACTTAGGAAATCGACCGGGGATGTGGCTCCAGCAACGACAGGGAACCTCAACAGGAAATCTAATTCCTCCGGATTGATTTCGCGCGAATGTAATAGAATCTGAAAGGCCATTTGCGCCATAAACATTAATTTATCGCACTCGAACAGTCCCCTCGATGTGTACATAAAGACCGAAAATGTTATACTGTCCAATAAATTATTGACTCTGTCCCGTAACTTCTCCGCTTCCTCCGCTATCGAAAGCGCAAACTTAAACACCACGGTAAAGGCTTTCAACGAGAACTGATAAATGACGTTAATCTTGTTCAAATCGTTCAGGATGAAGTAAATCAACGAGGCTCTAGCGGCAGCCGGTCGATAATGTTCGCGGGCTTCGTCAATCTTGACCGATGTGACTCGAGACTCCACCACTTTTACCTGGATTTCTTCAGACATCTTCTTCGTCGTCTCTAAATTTATCACCAATTGCTCGTCTCCTAAAATATTCCCCGTCGCTGAGGATAATCGCGACAGCAACGAGTCTTCGCAAAATTTCAAGGTGATTTTAAAATCATTCTGTTGTTTGGTCAAAGACGACTTGAGAGTCTCCAGATCCGGTCGCTCCGCTTTTACTACTTCGGCCAGCAGTTGCTCCTCCAATCCGTCTCTCGTTACCGTGAAATTAATCAAAGTGGTTTGAGCTTGAATCTCCGGTTTGTAGTGAGGATTCGCCAGCTTCGTGTGGAGAATCAACCGGAATCTCTTATCGTAATCGATCTCTTTGTCGCCCATTTTGATGCACCTTCCTTTCTTTACTAGGACACGTCCCAAAAGCGGATCCAAGACAGCGTCTACCGTCTCATTGATATTCTCCAATAGCACGATTCGACCGTTCGATATGCAGTTTTCGATAACGTCCAAGTAATTCCTCATCGTTAAACGAACGACCATTAAGTCTGCTCCGTATCTGGTTTTAATCCATTTGATCCCCTGTAATTGGGGATCGATAATAAGCGGCCATCTGGCTGAATTCGATAGTATGGTGGCGTTTTCAGACGACATCCGATCGTTGGGCAACCCTTCGTTATTCCATTGGGCGATTTGTGCGTCGTCAGTCAATAGTGAAAGCGGATCTAAGCCTTCAGTCATTGGTATTTCAGGGCTTAACGTTTGGAGGAAAGGCAGCCAGTGCTTGTTCAACATATCAGTTCTGTAGGATCTTGTAAAGCATCCTACATAGGATATAAATGCAGTGACCAGTAAGACATCCCCCGGTAATGTGACGTTCGTTTCTTGAAATTTCGCCACAGATTCTCTCCAACGAACATTTTCCGACGCTAAACCGTTTACTAATCTATTGGCCAGATCTATCATCTTCGCAGTGGCATCGGCTTCCTTCTGGCATTTCAATTTTGCCGCTGTCGCTACTTCAAATTCCTCTTTCAATACGTTAAGTTGCTGCTCCAAATAGGATAATTTCTCTTTCAATTCCACCAATTTCGTACGGGCATCGTTTAGGTCTTGGTTGGCCTTCGCCAGCGCCTTCCTCTTGGGTTCGACGACAACGAAAACGTCGTAATATTTCACCATGTTGATAACCCAAGCGCATAATCCGGCGGCCGCGGCTGATTTACTTAAAATTTTTTCCGGTGTAAATTCCGGATCCTTTAACATGTCCTTAACGACTTTTATTAAATCGGGATGTATGCTGTCCTTGTCGTAATACACGAGATCGTACAGGAATTGATCGACCTTCCCCATCATACCCTTACACGCCTTCCAACTGCGATCCTTCGGGGGTTTCCCTTTCGGTGCGAAAAGAACCAGCACCGCAGCGGTAACGTTCACCACGGCTTCCGGGGGACTACCGAAGGATTTCAATTCAGTCAGATTGTTCTTATTGAGGGTGTTTAAGGCGGCTTTCGCCGCCATCAGAGCGGGCTCGGCTTTCTGCAGATCTTCCGCGCACACCTTCTGCTGGGCAGCAACGTCCTCTTCTATCACCCTGACTTTAGCTTCTTCCTCGCTCGCTATGGCCTGTTCTTTACTAACTTTCTCATTCTCCACGCTTAAAACTTGAATCAATTTATCTGCGGCGGCATTCTTCTCACCCAGTTCCACTTCTTGTACGGCCAGCACGTCTTTCAATCCGTCCGCTTCTTCGGAGGTGGATGCCAGCTTCAATAAGCCGTTTTCAAGTCGAACTATGCTCTCGTTTAAGTGTATGGTTTTCTCGGTCAACAATTTCTGATACAACGCGATCTGTTCCAAGAAAGTCTTAGGGGTGGTGTAATTGTAGCGTTTCTCGTTCATCAAGTATTGCGCGGACATATCGTTGACCACTCCGTGAACATGCGACATAAACGCCGAAACGGACACTATTAATTCCGGCGGTAGGTCTTCTATTTCGGCCAGAAACCTGCGGGATACCGACAGCAGGGCGTCCTTGGGCCATTCGTGGAACCAATTGATCGCGGTACAATTGACTATCGCCGGAAATTTGCGAGCTCTGATCCTAAGGGTGGAACCGACTGGAGAGAAACACAGCACGATCTTCAGCAAGTGACGACAACGTTCGATGTAGAACTTCCAACAGTTCTCCCTAGTGTCTTGCATTCCGGCACCTTTTACTTCGCCTCTGACGGCGCTGATTATATTTTCAACGTCCTCATCCGCCAACAAATCTGATATCTCCCCAGAGGCCAGCATGTCGTTCACGAGAACGAGGAAACGTTCTTCCGGCACTTGGGCGTCCGTCATCAAAAACACTGTACTAACATTTTTCAATCCGGCCTTTATGTAGATCTGCGCCAAATCGGCCTTCATGTCATTCATCGAGTATCCCTTCTTCAGTTGGATTTGAAACACGTCGATCGATGAAATAAACGCTGCCAATCTAGAGAGAGACTGTTTCCCAGAACCACCAACGCCGACTAAGAGACCGTTTCCCCTCGGCGCTTCGATAATCCTATTGATCCGACAGATATGATTCATGGCGTCTTCGAATAATACCAAATTCATGGCGGCGATCAAATCGTTATAACCTTCCAAGGCGTCGTTCAATAACCTCGTCAGCTTTTCGTATTCGAAAATCTGGAAGTATTTGGGATCACCTATCCCTTCGGCGAAGTGGCAGAATATCAACGGCCTCTCCATTACTTCGCCCTCGTTATACTCCTCAAAGCCTTTCTTCACCACATCAACCAAGACCTTGTTGAACAGATCGATGTCTTTATTGTCGACCAGTTTGTCGCAATACACCCGAGTGGCTTCGTGTATCCAAAGGCGCATGATGTCCGTTTGCGTTTTGACAGCATCGCCCGTGGTGAACAACATCCCTTGGAAGATATTCGACAGATCTCGTAAGTTGAAGATGTAGTGGAATTTGATCGCGGTAGGTAGGAAGGTTTGTGCCACTTTGTTGTGCAAGACGAGGGCTGCGTGGACGAGCGGTTCAACAAATTTGGCTAAAGTATATGGGAATCTGTTGTGTGTGTTTCCGACGTGTTGCGCCAGGATATTGCTGTAGATATGAAAGACGGCGTCTTGTGACGGGAAACTGACGGCGAATACGCAAAAATGCCGCTGCAAGCGAGGATTTATCGTGAAGGATCCCGCCGTTGGATTCATACAGGACACGTATTGTACGTTGTGGATATCTTTCAGCGTTAACTTTTGCCTATCATACCAATGCTGGTAGTCCAGATGTTGACGAATCAACGTATGGGGTTGGACGGTGAAATATTTATCTACCTCGGGCATATTCATGTCGTCAATGAAGTATATCATTGTCTTATTACCGGGGGGTCCAAACACTCTGCCGGCTTTCTTCTCCAGAGGTTTCTCCAGCACCTTTTGCAACATCTCCGAAGTGGTATAAAAATTAAACGGTACATTCGTGACGGCGTAACTATCCGGCAATTCGTCAAGTTTCTCAGCCACCAAAACGGTCTTCCCAGTTCCAGCGACGCCGACCAACATAACCGGATGCTTATCCTTCATCAGCTGATCCAAGAAGAATCTCAGTCGCGTAGTCTCGGCCGTATTCACCAAAGTCGCTTGCAAAGGCACGTCCGGATCCAATTCGAATTCCTTAATCAGATCCGTCCAGGGTAAGAACCGCTTAGTCTCCGGCTCTATATAATAATGAAACACGTTCCCCACCGCTGGAAACTTAACCGTCTTGAACTCGTTCGTGAACCATTTACTGAATTCGTTGCGCCAATCCACTATTTGATCTTGAAACAGCGCAGAACCGAACGCCCACACCGTAGAGAAGACGAAATAGATCTCGTACCATTCCTTCGGGCAATCCGGAGGTACGTTCTGCTGCGTCAGGAAACTGTCCAGTAGGAAGCATAGCATTTGAATATGGGCGATTTCGGAGATGGGGGTGATCTTCTTGAACTTCAACCTGACGACGTCCAAGCAGGGTGGGACGTACTTGTCGAATAGGATCATCAGATTCGCCTTTTCACTCTGCTGAGTGCGCGTTTCGATCCATGAGGTCACGTAAGGATTCCAACCCAAATCTGCGGGATTTATGTATAGAATACCGGCTCTGGAGACGGTGGCCGGGGTCGCCGTCCTCAAACTAGCGATCTCGAAGAGCAACCTCATGTAGGTAGTCAGCGCTATCCTTTCATTACTGGCTAGGGTTAAGACTTTATTATCGTCCATCAGAGTATTGAGTGACTCGATCCACATCGGATCAATATCACCGTCTAATACAATCCACTTGGGTCCATTCCCAGATAAATTCGCTTGCTCCCTCATAATCACCGAGAATAATCCGTCCCGCCATTCTCTCGTGGCCGGGTTGATCACTCCAAATAATTCATCGTTCGTCACGGCTTTCGGATTCAGATCGTTGTAGATGGGTTTGCGTTTCTGATTTTGGTAAGTCCTGTGCAGCGTCTTCCACACCATCGACTTTCCCGTCCCGGCAAAACCAATGACAAACACCGAATGTCTCACGGCAAAAAGTTCTTCCAGTTGCACCACCTTCAAGATGAACCCCTCTTCCGGTTGCAGCTTTAAATCTACGGCGGACTTCTTTATTATGCGCTCGAAGTCCATATTCCTCTTCCTCGGTACATCTAAGGCGGGGAACAGGTCGCCGATCAGACCCATGAATACTGGCACGTCGTCCGTGATGATTTTAGGAATGTTGAAGTCTCGCAGGGCGCGCATCAGCACTTGGTCCTCGGGACGTTGGCGATCTCCGCGTTTCAATGATCCGGCCACCACCAAGACGGACTTTATAGCCCTCAGTCCCCAATCGTAGTGATCCTGTTTGCTCAGCAGTTCCCTGCATAGCGTGTAGAGGGTTATGAATTTTCTGGCTAGTAATCGGGCTTCCTGGAAACCTTCTGCGACCAACATGATTTCGCAAATCAGTTCGAAATCTGGGACGACCATGGCGCATGGACGGAAGAGGGCTTTCAGATTTTCTGGTAATTCTGTTCTGCCGGCGTATCCAGGGTTCATGGTGATGAAAATTCCCACCTGCAAAATAAAATAAGAAATTATTATACAAAATTGGTCAAATTTGTTTATGAAATACATATATACATATATATGTAGATAAATAGAAATATGCCACAAAAGTATATGTGACTGGGGCAAGTTCACAAAACTAAAAGTAAGGGTGTATGTTTTTAATATAATAATAAAAGAAAAATGAACTGGTCCTACTCCAGACAATTTCTTACATTTCTTTAAATTATGGTGGAAATTGTACTCACCGTATTTAGCAGAGTTATTTCAGATCCCAAGAACATAAACCTCTGCTTCCTATCTTTAATAGCATCTTGTATAGTCTTCACTTGCACCGCCACTACAGACAGCACTTCAATTGATATCCTATTGAATTCATCGAAGCAGCCCCACGTGCCAGTTTGGGACAAACCCTTATAAATATTTCCCACCGATCTGTAATCCATTTGCTCCGAACAATTGAACACGTAGACCATGACGCCCAAAGCCTTCCCCAAATCCTTGGTCGTCTCCGTCTTTCCAGTCCCAGCAGGCCCAGCCGGCGCCCCGCCCATAATAAGATGCAGACTTTGTGTTAAGGTTATATAACACCTATCTGTCAAAGGAGTGATGACCAGACGCGGCGTATTCCCCAAATACTCGTACTGGTAGCGGAACTGGGCGTCGCAAATGTTCGCGAAGCAATCCTTCACCTTTTCGTCCCACCTGTGCCTCAACTGGCTCTGCCATTGGAACGCTTGAGACGACTCGACTTTCATCACAATCATTTTGGCGACGACATCTCTGGAATGCACGTCGATGGTGCAAATCGTCATAATCTTCTGACGTTCTCCAGCTGTTAAATCGCCCAATAGGAGAACAATTAACGCGCTGAGCTGAGCGATTTGCTTCTTTTGGTAGTCCTTCAAGGCGTTCTCGTACCCCTCTTCCAAACGGGAGAAGGCTATGTTCACTTCTGTGGTCCACCAGATTTGCGTACCGCACAGAGCTGTCTGGGCAGAGTAATCGTAGATCCAAACTTCGCGCGGTTTCTCATCGTACGTTACGACACCTTCGCTGAATAACTGATGCAAGGTTTTCCGCATGACGTCAATCACTCTGTTCAACCACACCTCAACTTTACCGGTACAATCGCATATCATGCTAAACGGCACGTATTCTTCGTTCTCCTTGGAGATCATCCCTTTGGCTCGTTTGGAATTCTTCCCGCCTTCTTGCACGAACACCAATTTCGCTAACGAATCGAAGAGCTTCGTAAGATGCCTCTGCACCAACTCAGGTTGATTGCCGTTCGATAAGATGTCGAGTAAATCGGCAGAAGAGACGAAATAGAAACGCGGGAAAGCCAATCGCTTCGTCTCCAAGTAATCGTTCAACGCTTTCTCGCAGAGCAGCAACTGGGCTTGTAGATTATCCAATTTCTCGTACAATCCGGGTTTATTCGTCGCTTTTACTACATTCAAATTCTTCAACATCTCAGATAGAACCTCCTTGAATTCCTTGTCGATCCTATCGAACCGCTTAGAGTCTTCCGGCAACTGGTTACGTATATCTTCAGATCCGATGAATATGCTCTCTAAGTAGCACCATTTACGCTGCACTTCGAAAAATACTTGTATCACCTGGTCGGCATTCGATAATTTCTTCTGCCAATCGGACACTTCCTCCAAGAAGAAGTCGATGAATTTCGACGTCATCATGTTTTGCAATTGCACCTGATTCTCCTCCAGAGTTTCGATCAGTTCCTCCGACGCCACTAACAATCTCATCTTGGTCCTCTCGTGGATTTCAGTCTCAAACTCCATGGTGTTCCAAATGGCGTTCAATTCCTTCAGCACCTTTTCCATGGCCATTTCCTTCACGGATTTATCGACAATGTTCTTCACTTCGTCTTCGTACTGGTGCAAGTTCAATGCGAGCAAGTCGTTTAGCGTTGTATCATCGCTCATCACAAACTTCACCTGAAATTATATAATATTACGGTTGAGTATGTTGCATTAGGGAACTAAAATGAACGTCGTTCTCTGCACGAAATTTATTTTGTTAAAAAAGATGTATAAAAATTATCTGACATATTGGTTGGTACTCACAATACAATGAGCTGGTTGTTCCATTATCTGAGCAGCATTAAATTGAAAGTGACAAAAAGAGAAAGAAGCTTTAGTGTGTAATGTAAAACCATAAATAACTTGACAATTCGTCATTTGTCTTACGGTGTTTGTGCCACAGCATTTGCCAAGGAGTGAGTGAAACGACGAAAACCTCACTTTGAAAGCAGGCTCTAGGATTCGAACCTTGGACTCCGTGACTGATAGCCAATCGTGCAAGTCACTAGACCATCAGTCACACATTATGCGTGAGACACAAGAAATAAAGGAAGAAATAAAATACGCTGAATGAGACATCAAGTTATCTATGGCAAAACTTTCTAACCTTGGTCGCCTGCATGAGCTGCGTCCAATGGCGATCCCTTATGGCGGGATTCTGTAGCTCCGTAACGGCTCGCAATGACGTCAGCATATTCTTGATGGTCGCGTCCATTTGGGTGTACACATCCCAAGCTCGCAGTTCCTTATCCATGGCGCGGATCTCTTTGGCAAACTTTTTCAATTCCATTTCCATACTCTCGACGTCAATCTTCTTCCACTGTGTGTACTTCCACTCGTCTATGCAAGACCGGACGATGTTGACGAAGTCCCACAGTTGCTTCAACTGCCGAATCTCCTTCCTCGACGCTTTCAACTGCTTGAATTCCGGTAAGGTCAATTCGAAGAGATTGCCTTGTTCCGCTTGATCCTTCATGTTCTGTTCCAGTTCGTTCAGCTCCCTGTTCGTCTTATCCAATAAGGCGTACACGTCCTTGCAGTCGAAGCGGAAGAATGACATTTTCTTGAATTGATCTCTGTAGAGATTCTGCCTGATGTCGAATAAGGCGATGCGTTTTCTGATCGCGTTGACCTGGGTCGCTTGCAAGGGCGCTACGGCTTGTTTCGTTGTCAATGACACCTAAAATTAAAATATTTTATTTTTCACTAATAAAATGAAAAAAATCAAAGAAGGTACACAAATTATGGAATATAAGACAAAGTGAAAAGTGCATTTCCAAAAACTATTAAATGCCGAAGGAGAAAACTGGATTTTGTAGTCAATTGAAAATAATATTTCGTCATTTATTTTTATAACTTGGTCGGAAAACGAAAATTAGATAATAAAAAATTACCTTTTTACAATTCGTCCACTTATCCGGAAGCTCTTGCAATTGGACGTGGATCTCTTCAGAGAATTCAACCCCATAATTCTTAAGCAAGTCGATGATTTGCTTCAGAGGGTCGAACATATTATCCGTGGCGAACATCCGCTCTTTAACCTTATACAAATATCCCATCACCTTCAATAGTCCGTCGTAATCGTCTTCAGCTAGCGGTTCTTGCATTACGATAGTCGCTTCTTGGATGAAGTTCTCCAGTTCCTCCAGACTGCTAACCACGTGATCGACCAAGTGCTGCTTGAACATATTTCCCCACTTGCATACCGTATTCAAGATCGCCTGCCTCAACGGTCGCAAATCGATCCGCAGCCATGTGTTTATAATCCGTTCCATCTCGACCTTCTCCACCAATTTGTAGAGATCCTCGTACAGATCGATTTGCTCCTTGAACTGATCGATGGTGGGGGGAGTTTCTTTGACGCCGGGACCTTTATCGTCCTTGGCCATTTCCAATTCTTCGGGGGTGAGCATTCGCCCGTAAAGCAGGAATTGCTGTAACCATTCGGCTCGGTTTTCTAACCATAAATAGGCGTATTTATTGAACTCCTTCTCGTAAGCCACTATGTTATCGATGGCCATGGAAACGTCGTTCAAGATACCGTTGTACATCGAGTCGATTGCGACATCATTGACGATGTCTGGCATGTAGTCGACGTCCGCCCTTCCCTCTCCGATTCGCGGCATTCGTTCCCCCATAATTTCGATATCGTCCAATAGGGATTGTATGAAATTCATAAAATTGTTAGGATCCTCCAAATCGATGGTGGGCACGTAAACCACCATGGGCTCGTGGAGTTCCGCCAAAATCTCAAACAACGGATACGATTTGCCGTCGTCCTGCATCTCCATGTTAAAATATCGAATCGACGTGGTGGCCGCCTCGATCAACTTGTCGCTTAGCAATTTATCCACGTAATCTTCGTAAGCTACCCATTTACCTTTCTGCTTCTCCATTTGTTCTAGCTCTTCAGGTGTCGGCTCCGGAGGAGGAGGCGGTGCGCCCGGTTCGGTTTCGGCTGGCGCTTCTGGTTCGCCCTTTCCTCTCTTTCCTTTCTTCGGTTTCGCCTTTTCCAATATTTTACTCTCTGCCTTTTTAGTTTCCGGCGGCGGGGAAGGCGGTGGTGGGGGTGCTTCTTCGATTGTTTCGGTAACTTCCCCAGTTTCTAAGTCGACAGGACCAAGCTGCTCTTCCTGCAAAAGATAAAATCGCGTATCATGAACGATCGGGCAACAGGATTGAGCGGTTTTTAACAGGCCACTGTTAAGAAACAACGAACATATTTGGACCATATGGATATTATAACTAAAAACACAATTCTGGAAACTTATAACACTTTTAGTTTGCAAAGATCACATCTCTAATATGACCACCGTCCTCTTCTATATATTGCTGCAATATGTTTCTGAAATTGGCCATAAATGAGTAAATCTTCATTTATCAAATTTATTTCCTCACAAATTCATTTTTTGAGTTCTAAAAGTGTTTGGGCCGGCGTAGAGTACATTTTGGACCTTAAGAATCCCCACAGAAAAAAATCTTGCGGGCCATACAATGTCACCAAACCTGGAAATTATATGATTCGGGAACATACGCTGTAAAACTAGCTATATGCGCTGTAGCCCGTCGTATTGGAACCGTACTTCATGTTGCTCCACTCTTTGAAGTTACACAGCCAAAAATGTTTCCAACATCTAAACCTATCAAAGTAAATTAACTGTCATGGTGTGGCTATTTTCTTCAAACAAAGTTATCTCTTGGGTATGAAGTGGGTGTTCATGCATTTCTCTTGGGTTGTGTTCTGTCCAGTAGCGGAAGTTATGCTTATTAACGGACCCACTCAGATGGAAGTGAGCTTCGTCAGACATGATCGGTTTATCAAGAATTCCTGCATTGTTGTTCAATATTTCAGAATTTGTTAAGTTTATCAACAGGGTTTTAGCTTCTGGACTATCTGTACTATCTTATATGGAAAAAAATTCAAACCCAGCTTTAAAATTCATCGCTCAGAAATTCGTAGTGCAATTGAATGCCGAATTGCAGAACGTGTTGGACCGCGTTCAACGGCTACTCTGGTTTCTTCAATATTAACTTGTGTACGAAGAACTGTACGTGTACCTCCGACAAGGATTGGAAAGAAGTCAAAGTTGTGTTTATCCCAAATCCAGGCAATCAGGGGATCAGTATTATTAGTAGATATTTAGCAGTATCTTACCGTTCATTTAAAAAAAAAACACAAAAGAAAGCATATTCTAACAAATAATCTTCTGAACCATTCATGCCAACAGGCGTACTCCCAAGTGCGATTTGTAGATTCTGCATTGAATTTTGTTTCGGGCAGAATTGGGATATCATTGGACATTAAGGAATCCACCTTTGGGTGTGTTTGTACATATCAACGCGCAATTCGATTAACTACCAAAACCATTAACATTATGACATCAGCTGTTGCACAATTTCGCAATTTTTTTCGAAAAATTAAGTACTGTGATAATGTGCTATTTCACGGTATAAGAAAAAGTTAAATTCAAACTCAACTAAATCGAGTAAAATTATCGTTACTAGTGGATGATGGAATGAGTTAGCAGAATAAGAAATAACTCCAAATGATAAATTGAGAAATAGACGAGGATTATAACAGCAAGACAGTTCTCAGATTAAATGTGAAAAGATGGACTGGTGGCAATACGTAAACCCGCAAATATAACAATCTATGTCTATGATTATGCTGGAGAAATATATTACGTTGCACACGCTGCCAAACTACGCATGTCAGAAGCGTATTTACCCTAAAAAATTTCACAAGACTCACCTCTTCGTCCTCTGCAGTTATCGCATCTTCAGGAATTGGGATATTGAAGTATAATTTATAATTTATATCCAGTACCCTCTTAACTTCTTCGTTAGTAGCCGCTATGAGATCGTATCTCTTATTTAGTCGTTCAGTGCGATCGTCCAAGCCCAGTATCATTTCCTTTTTACCGTCTTTGCGTTCGTACAGCGGCTCCCGCGACCATACCTCAATATTACCGACCATACTGCGTACATTCTGCTGCGCCCTTAGTATCCTATTATACAGTAACTGTATTTTTTCATAGATGCTTTCTATCGCTTCGGTATCTGGAAAAAAATCCCAAAATTACGTTAAATTCACAATTTTATTTTAAATACTTACTATCAGTCTCCCACGTTAAATTCGTAACTAGTTCTTCGATCATGGTATCGATGCCGTCGATTTCTTCATCGATCAACTGGTATTCTTCCGGCAACGTTTGCGTTTTCAAATGATTGAACCACTCCATGATCCTATTTAATAGCTGTATGGAGCGAAACAGTTCCTCGAATCTTGTAAACACTTCTTCCGCTTCCGGCGGGATGTTTTCTAAATTGAGAATCTTCAAATAGCGCACCTCGCGCAGCACGGCCTCCATCTCCTTGTCGAAATTTATTTCGATTAATTTGTTGTTGCGCGTAACCTGCACTTTGCTCATGCTCAGCTCGATTTGATCCGGTACGCTTGCTAGCCACGTTTCCATAGTTTTCGATTCATCCTTGGCGATCAATTTCAACATTTCTTCCACCTTTTGAATGACGAACACCGTTTCCTCTTCGTTCAATATGGGATGCTCCAAAAGTCTGAAATCTCGCAACGGTTTGTCGATCCTCTCCTTGAGCTTGTACAGCCAAAGCATCCTACCAGCCACAGGCGGGAAGTATTTGTTAATCGGCACCTCTTTACTCACGCCCTGATCGTACAAGATCTTTATGGTGTCCACTTCGTCAGATAGCATTTGAACTATCGTGGGATACTTAACCGTCACCTGTGCGTTAATGATCGGCCGATCTATTAAATTCCCGATGACGTTGATTAACTTGAAGACGCTCTCTAAATTGTAACAATCGTCGAAGGCCTGTGCGAAAATCGCAGCTAGTCTCCTATCGAAATCCGCACATCTATCCATAAATTCCTCGTAATCCTGATTGATACTAGGATCTTCCGGGCACAGAATTTCATACTGGATGTTCCCGAAATTGTTATAGACGTTGTTAAATTCCTCGTGTACTTCCACGCATTTTTGCGATAAGCCCCGCCCTTTGATGCCGCCGATTTCGACTTTTTCCAACTTCCCGAACTCCAAGGCAACACTTAAGATGTTCTTCACCAAGCGTAGGCGGTGTATAAAATCCATGAGCCTCTGGAAGACGTTTCTCGGATGAAAAGTCCAAGGAATGGGATCTGTTTCTTCGTTAAAATATGTGCTAAGAACTGAACGCACTTCCTCGAACGATGTTTGGAACAAGATCAAAATATCTATACATGTGCTGACTTTTTGAAAGATTTCCTCGGTGTCACCTTGGAAAATAGAACTCGGATCTAATTGTCTAGTCGCGGCTTCGATCAGCATATTTCCGATTTCTTGCAGTAACGTCACTATTTTACTGCTCGTGCGGTAATAGTTGGAATTCGCCCATACTAATGCCAACACATGCACCAATGGCTTTATATAGTGATCCATATTCAAAAAGTCCTCACTATCGAATCTTTCAAAGTGACTGACCAGAGGTTTTAGATACAAGCATATATCTCGTGCTTCTAGAACTCCAGCCACTATATTCTTAAAGGTCATTTGGAAACACGATAAATACGAACTCTCAGTCATTTCCAAGTAGCAAATCATCTGTTTCACTCGGGGATCTCGCAACTGGTCGTAGATGCACTCGAGATTCTTCAGTCGTGCATTCCAAAATCCAATCTCGCACATCGGCGTTGGATGTTGGCCCTCAGCAAACGCCACTCTTGAATTCTGCTTTAAGATCTCCGTACAAATGTTGAACCATTTAATGACGGAATTCTCGATGGAAGCTTTGATACCCAAATCAACGTTTTCACCTTCTGTGGTAGTGTAATTGCTAACGACTTCATATATTTTATTGGTACCAGGAGGCATGGGTAGCAAGGTTTGGCTTTTTAGCGCCCCACGTAACTATAAAGGATTAGAATTATTAATTATCTCTGAAATTTTGAATAAAATCCCTTCGCTCATTAAAGATTGTAGTAAAATTCGCCATCTTACCTGATACACAGTATTTTTGAACGCCTCAATGTGGCCAGTTACGTCCTTAGAAACGATATCGGGCCATCCTTGGTGATTCAACGGATTCGAAAGAAGCGGGAAGAATATTTCCTCCGTCAAAACTGACAATTCCTCCACCGATTTCGACGAAAATTCGCCAATAATCAGTACTTCTCTCATATTCTCTTCGGTTATGTCCGTTTCCATTTTCTTGATGAAGTAGCAGCTCTTTCCTTTTATGGTTGAAGAATATTTCATTAAGGGCATCAGGACTCCAGAAGAAGAAAGACACATGATGAGCATATTCAAGGCCGGCCTACTGAAGAAGTTCATGATCATTTTCTGGAACAAAAAAGTCGCCCTGAATAAAAACGTGCAGACAAAACACCCATCTAATATATTTTTTATCTTATTTTATTCGCAATTATAAAGGAATGCTTAATAATCGTCACATAGTAGAATCAATTTTCCCGCAATTATTTTTAGTAACTACAACATAAAGATATTAAAATATCTATAAACGTAACACAAGAATGGTTGGTCATTTCATATTTTAAAAATAATTGGGGAAAAGTTTAGTTTTATAATGCGGGATAGCCAATTTAATATCTAGTATTCTATAATACACTTATAAAAAAAAAATGCTTGACGTTACCATAGAAAATTTAGTAAACGTCAAAATTCGAAAGTATCGTGTACAAATTTCGCAATTAATTCGCAGAATTTATGAAGAAAATTATTAGTGTGAACATCGAATCTCAAGTAAGGGCCTTACCTTGTTGTCTTCCACCAACAACATCTTGTTCCATTTTTCTTGCTTCAGTCGCATGGCCTTTATGAGATAGTTCAACATAAATTCCAATCTCATATCCACTTCTTCCTGTTCTTCCTTCTTCTTCTTATCATCCTTTTTTTCTTCCTTGTCGCCCATATTCTTCAAAACCAAGCGCGTCTAACGCGCAAACACTACCCAAACAAAATAAACAACAAATTTGTTTACTGTTGATATTTATCCTCGTAAATAGCAACACTCCAAGCAACCAAAATCGATACGTAAAGATAGCCTACGCGGGATAAACAGGTATGTCATATAAAATTGAATATTTATTTATAACTTATTTTTTATTTGATAGGGATATAGGAGATGTTTGTCATTCCTACGTCACGTCAGAAACCAGAAAGAAGAGTAAGTTATTCTTCCGATAGCTGAGAAGCTTACAAACCCCGAACACGTGGCTATGCGTTAGATTGAGGTTCTTTGATCGACACTGCGTAGGTAACATACGCATATTTATATAGTATAATGTATTCGTACATATATGTATTATGTATATTTATGTATTATATGTGACATAAAGCTTTTGTTGTCAATTTAACATTAACTGTCATTTAATAACGCTGTCAAAACCCACAAAAAAAGTAGTTTTTACATCATTAATACAGCACAGTCAGATAAAGCCCAGTAAAGTATATTTCTAATCTTATCACCAAATCTGTCATTCAAAGTTTGTGGTTTTTACATTTGACTTACAGAAAGTCAACTCCATAAAATGTTAACATAAGGAAGATTCTACTCGGTGTTGACCAACGACAGCGACTCCTTGTCGTCGAATACATACGTTAAAGTTTTTAAAGGAACAATCTTGTTCGGTTATTTTCATCCTCCAACCAGCAGAGAAAACTTATACCATTAAAATACTAAGTTTATGTCAAAAAATTTATTAAAAAAAATATATTTATTTCAATATTTGTTACTTTCTAAAACGCAACCCGCATCCCGTAAACTATAGCAAGACAAACTCAACATTCAAGTGAATTTCCTCGAATCAAACCCCTACGAATGTTGAAGGATTACTGTACCTATTACTTTTTACCTTTTGCTTCATAAAGTCTGCTTTATAGATAGAATAGACAATTTTAGTGTACCTATACACAAAAATACTACGCAATCTATCTTATTCTCACATCAATTTCACCACTGCGTTGTTTCAAACCACAGTCTCAAACAGCCTTGAACATGGCGTCACTTCACGTCAACATGTATATATCTCCTTTCTCAGGACCGGACTGTTAAAAAAAATTGTATACCGCACCACATACCAGCGCCCTCTATGATTGGTTTTCATAATACATACTTTCATTTCATTCATATTCAGTATGACTCATATGTTGGGTTTGGACACAAAAGTATGTACGAAACAATGTTTTATGCAATTGAAGTAATTTGTTACGATTTTATATTTGTCAAAGAAAACTTGAATCGTATTTATTCTATTTTATTCCGTAAAAAGTGACCAGCCTTTCATAGAAAGTGTTTTCTGCAAGGTTTATAGAATAGTAAAGTAGATATCCCACGTAACAAAATTCAAATTTCCCGCAATCATTTTCAGTTACTTCAACATTCAAAAAAATATGAAATAAATAACAAAAACACTTAAATCTCCAATTTCAATTTTTTATTGAAAATATGTTACATAACATTAGATTTAAACAAAAATGCAATTCTGAAATAAATCTTATTTTATAAGATTAGTTACCTGATTTTTAGCTCAATTATATAAAATATTAACAAAACACATAAAATTCAGAGTATTTAATATATAAATGTTCATTCTGCTTTACTTTTACTCTTAGGCTTCTTTAATTTCTTTAATCCATCTAAATTACCTTTCAATAAACTACTATAAGCAACTTGGAATTTATTAATGTCTTTTTGATGAATTACTGTGGTAATTTTTTTTGTCCTAGATTTAGCACGCACCATACACATATGCTCTTGCGATTCGGGTAATTGTGGCTTTCCAGGTCTTGGCTTAGGTTTAGTACGACCATCATCTACAATTACAAGAACAATAATAAAACTTTAAATCAATAAGGTTCTCATTACAGTAAACTTCTGCTTAACCAGTTTGCTCAGAATCGAAGCATTGGCCAAGTAATAAATTGACTTCTTACATTGTAAATATATCTAAGTACTTCACTTATAAAGCATATTATTTATAACTAGCATGTGTGCATCATTTGAATGAGCAGTTAATCAGTGACTGGTTAAGAAAAAGATACTATTTACATATAGTTTAATCAGCCACAACTGCATTTATCTTATAGTAAAATCTAATGAATATAAATACTAACACCTCTTAAATGTCATCGTTACAGAACCGCTAGCACGTGCCTTTTGAAACAGCTTGGTCAGTTCACTTAAAAACTGAAATAATATAGGTAATACTTATTATAACCTGTTACAATGATTAATAAATCGTTACTTACTGCATCACTTTCTAGAAGCACCATTGTATATCAATTTGTGTGGTCTTATTTATTAAGTTATTTACCCTCTATGTTTATAAAAGAAAAATTGATTTCAATTTTAGAAAATATTTAGCAATATGTTTACATGCGCTGATAAAAACTTGACATTGACGTAAACTCGATACTTGACAGAAATTACATTGCACGCATAAGAGATAACTGCCTCATCGACAGAGTATCAAAAATAATTAAATAACGAATAAAAGTTGTTAGAATTAAAGAACAGAGGTTAGCTTATGCATATATTAAAAATGGTATCGCGTATCTTTTATTTAAAACAAGTGGCGAAAATTTGATATTTTAGGTGATTCGTATTACAGGTCTCTCTTATTATTTATTTGATAAGTGGTTGTAAAGATGGCAGCACATAATCCGATATCCAATTATAATATTTTTAACTATAGTTTAGTATTTTCTGTTAAGTTTTTACTTAACAGAAAATCGCATGATATTCAACTATACCCTTAATAATATTCTATAATCAACAATTCTTCTAGAATTTTGAACGTATTGCAGAGACATCTGTATCGGATAATTGAAGTACGATCAGATGTTTTGTGTCAAAACTAGTCAAAACTTGTATTACCTCGTCAAAACGAAGTAACCTGCAAGTTTATAGAATTGAAACGTTATTTAAGTGTGAGCTATGTGAGACGCAATAAATATTAAAATATGACAATGGTGGAGGATAAAGTTTCCGTTTCATTTAATTGCCAAAACTGCTTACAACCATTGATACTAGATGATTCCTTGAATTCTTTAGGGGAACATATCTTAGCCGAATTAACTTGTAAGAAGTTTGTATAGTTTCACCACCACACAATTTCTCTTACATATATCACATTGCAGTACCTATAAATTCAACCCCGGATGTCGATTTAGAGTCGCAGGCAACTAGTTTCGATCATTATGTTCATCCCTGTCGTTTATCCGATTCTGGTAATGGAGCTAATGGTTTCATGCTAATTTCTGATGGGAAAGAAATTGACTGCTTAAGTCATAAGATGAAGGTAATAGAATCACATAAACAATAGTATTATTTTTGTCTCTATTAACCAAATAGGTAAGAGCAATTTTATTCGATACCCTCTCAGACAATTCAAATATAGATCATCCGCTGTGCGAAGAATGTACAGACACACTTTTAGAAATGTTAGAACAACAAATTAACATTATAGATAGTGACTGTGAAGATTATAAAAGATACTATAAAAGGTAAGGAAAATAAATCATTGAGGAAATGGATATAAGCTGTTGCGTTTTAGACGGGAAGCAGATGTGGAGGAACAAAAACTGAGTGAATTACAAAAAGAACTGGAAGATGTTGAAAACGAAGAGAAGCGTCTATATGAGCAATTAGACGCACTTATAGAGGAAGAAAAGGCAACACTGAAAGCTATTGCAGAACAAGAAGCCGAAGCTCAGAGACTTGCTCAGGAGGAACACAGGTATTGGAAGGAGTACACCAAATATAGGAAGGATTATCTTAATACAGATGATGAATATAGAAGGTAGGAATCTATTAATTTAACTTAAATGTTTTTATTTTTCTCCCAAAATATTTTATTTTTCCATCAATAATTTCATAATAGTATTTTATGCCCAGAATTACTTTGAAAATTACTTTCTTACACATTTTTCCAACCATCAGAAATCTTGAATCTTGTGGTTTTACCCATATTACTGTATTTAGTTCTCTAGACGATATTTGCAGCTTCCTGTTAGTTTTTCTGCACCATATTCCTTGTAGCTTTTTCCCATGAGAAATCAGCATCCCTAGTTTCCTTTTCCAGATCTTCATGCATTTGTAATTTTTAACTAAAACTTTAGAATCAATTTATTCTTTGCCAAACATCAACAGGAAAGTATATCTGTAAACAGTGGGACTAGTTCAGAATTAAATAAAACCAGAATTGAATGACATTGAGAATTTTCTGAAACAAATCTGGTTTTCCTTTATTAATCTTACTTATATCCCACATTTTTGAACTGCCTCATAATAATATGGTCAATTGTCTTACTTACAAATTTTAACACTCCCTTCAAAGTTAAGAGTACAAATGTGTTAAACCGATAGAAAAGCAGTCTTTACCAATAATATTTTTCAGCTTGGAATGCCAGTTAACTTATACACAATCGCAGCTAGAAAAATTAAGAAATACAAACGTTTTTAATACGACATTTCATATATGGCATTCTGGTCATTTTGGAACCATAAACAATTTTAAATTAGGTCGATTACCATCCGTACCAGTTGAATGGTCCGAGATAAACGCGGCATGGGGACAAACTGCGTTACTGTTGGCTGCATTGGCTAGAAAAATAAGCTTGACTTTCGAAAAATACAAACTCGTCCCTTATGGAAACCATTCCTATATTGAGGTGATAGGTGAACAGAAAGAATTGCCTCTGTATGGATCTGGTGGCTTTAAATTTTTGTGGGACACCAAATTCGACGCGGGAATGGTAGCGTTTTTAGATTGCCTGCAACAGTTTAAAGAGGAAGTTGAGCAAGGTCCTCTAGATTTCGGTCTTCCATATCGGATGAATAAAGGAAAAATTCGTTCGAATGAAGATTCGTCGATTTATTCCATCAAGTAACAATCGAAACAGTAACATTTTTTTGGTAAAGTACATTTATAAATTTCTAGAATACAGTTTAACTCGGAAGAGCAATGGACTAAAGCTTTAAAATTTATGTTAACCAATTTAAAGTGGAGTCTAGCATGGGTGTCATCACAATTCAACGATGAAGATGAAACCCTATCAAGTTAAAACAAGAAACCAAGTATTATAATATATTTGTAATTTATATTTTCGTTTTGTGCGAGTAGATTACGTCGTATTTTTAATAAAATGTTTATATTTTTACAAAAATTTTGTTACTTATACCGAAAGACTCTCTGCACCTGGGAATTTGATTAAGTTACCGTTGTATTTCACGTCAATTTAGTAATTATGACAACTGACGGGTTTTCCGAACTTTTTACAGTAAATGAAAAACCTGCAGCGAATGATGAATCGCCGCCAAACGAACAATCGTTTTTACCGAAAGTTATACAACACAGAATTTTTGTAAATCACGTTGATAGTTATTACTCGAGACATATCGCATCAGTTGAGTATCGATGAAAATATCTAATACTAATCACATATCGTAATTAACTCAAAAGATTGTTTAGTTTTTAGCAGATCAAATTTATGGCGCTTTGAAAGTAACTGGTGGTGGGGGTGAAGGTTTAGAAGAAGAGGAAGATGAACAAGACTTATCGAAGAAACGTGCGCCGGAGTTCGGCGAGAAATATGAGATCATCGGCACTCTTCAGGCCCCTTTTCACAAGAAGAGTGAAGATATTTTATACGTTGTTAACGAGGAGGACGAAAATTTCATGAACGAAATCTTGCAATGCGGTTTTATCATTTATAACATTGGACATGAAAAGAATGAAATTCCCAAAGCGTTGCAAACGTTACAAAGTAAGATTTTAAAAGTGCAAGAGTACGAAAACTAATAAATACTATGAATTGTTAGAGATTGAAAGTGAGATCGAGAAATTGAAAGAAATTGGTCCTAAGACGTTTAAAAATTATACCGACCTTAGGGTATTTGTGCTATTATCAACTGTGATGACTTGGGGAACCACCAAACCGATTGATCCTGTAAAGTGGCGCCCTCCGGCGAAATTGGAATTATTACATTTATATTTTGTTTTAAGGACGATCCTACTACTCCATTTTCCGAAGCAGATTACAAGAAAAGACGCCCACATCCAAATTATAAGGAACATATTAATTGTGAAAGAGAAGTTGTACTCGTAGGTAGAAAAGTAAGTAAAATTGAAATGAAATTAAAAAGTATTATTTTACATTCAAATGAATTTTTCGATTAAACTATAGATGTTTTACAGGCATTTTTGAGCTTTTTATTTTATACATATAAAGAAGAAGTCCACTAGAGCTAACTTTTATTTATTAAATTATGTCTAGCGAACAAAATTGGGTGAATTTTCAAAATGCGTAAACTGGTTGTTGTTTTTCTTTCATGAAGAATAAAATCGAGAAATTTTCATTTTTTTGCGTAAATACTTTATTCATTGCCAGTATTCAGAGAATATTTCCTCAGAGTGCTTAGTCTTCAATAAAAAAAAGTTATAATCTTTTACCGTAAAAAATGCATAAAAGGGGTGACCCTATCATTTTGATAAAAAAAAAAAAACGTGCACTGTTGTAGTCTTTTTTCCAAAAATCCATTCATATATTTTCATATCTAACGAGATTTCTCAATTTTAGTACAAAGATAAATTAAGAACATATGTGATTTGTTGTGGGATTGTTTATGGTGAAGAGGAAGAAGATTTCAGTTATTATTTCAAGAAAGCTTGGAACAACGAAGAATTGTTGCCAGTTTTTGACCAAGGAAAGAATTTGATACCATTGATAAACATTTCGGATTTGGTGAGGTGAATTACCTATTTATAGCAAATTTATCAACATTATTTATTAGGAATTAGGGGTGATAAGATATTTAAAATATTTGTATAGTAGATATTTTTAATCTCAACGCTACAATATATCTTTTCAATCCTTATCTGAGAGTGTGACATAATTTCATCGGCTTTCAAAGAAATAATGAAGAAGAATTTTTTGTTACTTATCCCTTGGATGAAATTATTACCTTATTGAGAGTAATATAAGAATCGGAATATTCTTGCTAGCTGTTATTTAATAAACAGGAAACATCGAGCAGTAAAAATCAAATTTCTCGCAATTTTAAAGAGACGCAACTATAGACAATTTGCAGTTCCATCACTCAACGCTTTAACCTAAAGAAACTAAAATATCCGTAAATGTAATGCAACTTCATTGGAAATTTAAATTTTACTGTTTCAAATACTTTTATTACAGTATTTTTCAAATGAAAGTATAAATTGTCTCTCTTTTATTACCCTAATTTCTTTTTTAATTTGGTGATTCTTCTTCTGGTTTTTATACTCATAGAAAGAAAACAGTTCAAATCATGCACATATTTTCATTTTAGGGTAATACATGGAATTTTAGAAACAGTCCCATCAAAACCCCAATACATATTAGCCGTAGAGCAAACACCTTGCAGTCTTAAACAAATTGTAAGAAGTTTGAGCAAAGCAATGGGTAGAGGAAAAATTGAAGATATCAGTAGTCCTGAGGCGTTTCTCGACGATGCTTTAACAGTGAGTTATCATCAAATAAACTACCTAATTATTTGTTCATATTAATTTTTCCTAGCAAATATTGTATGAGCGATTCACCATAAATCTCAATATGGAACCAGGTTTCATCGTCGACGACTTGGAACTCGAATGGAAGAACGAATTGAATTTGGCGGAAAATATGGATAACATCGTTACGGAATTTCGAAAATCTAGAAATCTAAAACCGATACGTATTTTGCTTCACGGTCCACCTGCTGCGGGAAAATCGAGATTAGCGGAAAAATTATGTGAAATCTACGGCGTACAACACGTTACCGTTAAAAATATGGTAGCAGATATCACTGCAGACATGGTAAGACTAGTAGTTTCTTAGACGAAATTTTGCACCGTCTCGGATGTTACTTTTCCAGAAAGATAAATTAGAGAGAACAGTGGCGAAAATAAAAGAGAAGGAGGAGAAAGAAGCTATGGAATCGAGAGCGGTAGAAGCCGAGGACGAAGAAGCAGAGGAGGAGGGCGAAGAGGACGAGGAACCTGATATAGAGGAATTGGAGGAGCAAATTAAAGATATAGAAGGAACGATGGCGACAAGTGAAGATGGCAAATTACCAGACGAGTACGTGATAAGACTAATGAAGAAGTACCTGATGAGTAACAAGTGCCAGAATCAAGGTTACGTTCTTGACGGTTATCCTAAAACCATAGAACAGGTAATATATAAATTGAAAGTAACTTATCTAAGAAAGAAAGGTATAATTTACAAAGGCGCGCGAGTTATTTGGTGCCACGGCGGAAGGCGAGGAGGAAGCGGAAGAAGAGGAGGAAGGCGGTGGTCCAGCAGCAGCGAAAATATTGCCGGATTATGTTATTACGCTGCAAGCACCCGACGACTTCCTTACCGACAGAATCATGGCGCTTCCAGAGAAAGACATCCAGGTAAAGTTAGTGCGGGTTCAAATCTTTTGGTGAAAACTTACGAACATTGCATGGTTCGATTCGCATCACCACACATCTGTCACATGCTAATGAATGCCTATTTCTTAAATATTATGATAGAGAAACATACTGCTTTAGCAAAACCAACAGTTTATTATAAAAAAAGATACGGTTACAAAATATACACTGTTATAAAAAAAATTCAACACTAAAGTATGTATACTGCTTATTTTAACCGAGCACGCGCAGGCTGCGTAAATACAAATACTTAAAAATCGTTAAAGTGATGTTTTCAACCTTCAGGCTTAATTAGTCAAAATATTATGTAATACTAGAAAGCCGGGTCCTTTCACCCAGCCAATTAAATAGTCGTTTGATGACCGCTTACGCCTCAGCTCAGCAGAAAGCAGAATTAAATAGTCGTTTGATGACCGCTTACGCCCCAGCTCGGCAGAAAGTCCGCGTTCCGCCTGGAACGCACCCTATTGAAAAAGTTGGTACTCCTAGCCCGCGATGCACCCTGGCCCGCGTTCACTATAGAAGATAAATACCCCTCAGGTAGCAGCCCGCCCTTTAATCGCGTAGAATAGATATGGGAATCTAAGATGAAGTTGTAATCTATTAATTTATTATCTGTAAATTTTCAAGATTTTGATTTTCAAATTTTTTAATTTTAATTTTTTTTAAATCGGTCTCTCTTCGATAAACTCTACGCTGCGCGGTTTGACTTTGAAAAACTCGCTGGAAATATATTTAATGCTTTCATTTTTCTTACTCGCCTCTCACTTTTAAAAAGACTCGACGCTCCGCGTCACTTTAAAATGATTTGCAATTTCATAATTTTTAAATTTTTCTTAATTTGTTTTTTTTTTTATTATTAAATTTATTTTCTGTCGACAATTACAGTATATTAGTGCATGTTTTTTTAAATCGGCAGATCCAACGTAGATCGGTAGGCAAGAATAAAATTCGTTAGAACTACGATTTAAACTACAAAATAGATAGACCGAACAACACTTCCACTTATCCACAATCCCACACAAATAAAACGCCAAATCTCAAATTGAAATCTTAGCTTTGAAAGCACAATTCGCAATAATATGGCAGAAACGTTCGTCGTGCCAAATTCCACTTGCTAGGCCGTAAAGTGCAAAATAAATGTCTTTAATTTAATTAAACTAATAAAAAGGGGAATCCACTGTAAAAACAGTACCTGTGGTACATACATATGCAGTTCTAAAACTAAAATTAATAATTTTGATCAAGAGTTCTTCAAATTTTGAAATCGTTGAATAATAATGTAAAATGGGCACATTATTTCATTATATTATCGTAGATTTTAACAATATCCTACAAGTACTATCGTACATGGTACCGATGGTAAAATTATCGCACAAAATCGACAATTATCGTAAATATAGCTACACCGTAGTAATGTCACTGGGCGTAGCCCAAAATCGCTAGTTTTCTATTGGCCGAAACAGTTATTATGACGTCTTTACGACATAATTTGAATTGATTTTACTCCCAAATAAGAAAATGAAATGTTGAATTATTTTATGCATTCGGCATCGTGTACCATAATGAAGTATATTAAGTCATTTCTGGAGGAACCGACCCATCTTTTAAAACTGTTCAATAGCAATTCACCCTACAGTAGACAAGTTAAAGAACTTTCCCATTTCTTATTAGGATACACATTATACTGAAGAGCATATGCTGCGAAGACTAGCAATATACCGCAATAATAACACCGAAGACAACACACTGCTTAACTTCTTCGACGTACTAGAGATACATCCAATCGTTTTCGATATCACCACTTTTCACGAGAGAGATATGGAAGATATCTTGAAAGATATTTCGGAAAAATTTGGACAACCGGTAGGTTTCGGTCTCACTATCGAAGAGGAGAGAAGAATACACGAATGCGAAGATGAGGAATTAAAAATAAAGAGACAAGCGGAACAATTAGAACAGGAGGTGGGTTACAAAAGTTACATAATTCCCTATACTATCAAATTTGTTCATCGTTTATTTAAAAAAAAAAGTACTAGAGACTAGTGTTGGGCTAGGTAGGTGAAAATAATCGTTAGTGAGGGCTAGACAGGTTCGTTTTTATTCGTCTCGGGAGGAGTTCGTGTTGCTTACCGGGTTTCCCGAGAGTCGATTAAACGCGAGTTTGTCCATTCAACGCTAAAGATAGTTATATTCGCCTACCTTGCCCAACACTACTAGAAACCCTCATTAGTTTTTTTTTTTTTTCATTTTTTAAACTTGAACTCGTTTTTCTAATATATTATTTATAGCTTCTGGAGCATAGAGCTTTAGAAGAACATCAGAGCAAAATGGAAGAATGGTCACGATCGCTTGAAAAGCTACAAAAAGAAGAAGAGAAGTTGGTTATAGCCCAAAGTGAACCGCTTAGGAATTATTTAATGAAATACGTATTTCCCACGTTGACTAAAGGGTTGATAGAAGTTGCCAATTACAAACCACAAGATCCAGTTGATTACCTTGCCGAATATTTATTCAAGGAGAATCCCGAAGGGCACATGTTCGACCCGACTTACACACGCGAAGGAGAACTCCTTTCCGACGAAAACTTATTAGACTCGAGGGAATAAAATACAATAATTATTGCAATAATACATTTTTATTTAAATATTTTTAAATAACTATACTAATTACATTGTATAATAGAATACCTTTTAAATATATAATGAAAATTATAAAATTGCTATTTTATTACTACCATTAACCTACATATATGATAAGCACGACTAAAATTGTTATTAATGTTTAAGTATTAACAGTTTAGGTAAAATTATTCTCACTTAAAAAAGTCGTCGTTTCTAATAGATATAAGAGATTTTTATATTACTAAACTTGGTGGTAAAGTATTTTAATTTTATTATATCACTCAATTTATCTTACTAAACCTAATTAATATATCAGTAAACTCTGTACACAATAAAATGTATAAAAAAGAGGAAGATTGAGTTGGGGTTAAGCTTGTACTAAATATATAAAAATATTGTTAACGGCTGACTCAAAAAATAATTACACTCGACATGTGTCACACGATATACAGCGTATTTTATATCAACGGCGTCCCAAAATAAACGTATATTTAAATGAAATTATTTAAGTATTAAATTCATAGGCGTTGACCGAACGGATTCCTTTAGCACACTTCGGTTTCAACACTACTCGACTATTTTATTTACAGCACATTCACATTATAAACAATCATTCCGTATGAAACCTATATCACTGGTCAATTTGATAAGTTAAGTCGATCACAAACCTATGAATTCATATTTTATGTTACTAGTACGCTGTATTTTTTTATAACTATATACACATATACATTGGTGAAGAGCACACACTTTACACAGCGCTATATACATTTCTTATTACGGGTATGTGGCCATACCATTCAAAATTAACATAATTTAAGATTCCTCTCATAATAATCACAATCATTAACAATTTTAACAACGTGAACTAGTAACATACACAGAGGATAGAGGTCAACAAAACTATGCAATTATATAAAAAAAATAAATATGAGAAAAACATTCATTATATACAATAAAACAATATAAAACTCTGATACAGTGACGTCTAAATATATATTTGTAATATTATATATCAGTATTAATAGAGTTTATGCTATTACTTGAGCGCTTCAGATTTTAACATGTAAGTAAAACATACATAGTTCTTTGACCCCTTAACAAAGAAGTATTTATAGGTCTAGCATCTAATGCGTTTTTAGTGAGCCAAACTATAAAGTTAAAGATAAGTATTTAGATCTTGCAGAATATTAGATATAAGTATGCATATATAACGTGCCCATATCATTATGTGGGAACAGGTGGGCACAAAATTATTGATTTTATATCAAATTTGAAATAATAGATTATTGTATTAAAGTTATCTTAAAATACTCGGTTTATTTGGAAATTGAAAACAACGAAAAAGAAGGATATAAAAAAGTATTCGTTTTAAATATTTCAATTGTTTCGTTTTTTCCACCCTCAATCTGTAAAAACTAAAACTATTTAGATATCAATTATTTTTGTAAAACGGTTGAGATGTGTTGAACCAAATCATCTTTAACTCGATATCAATTTTGCTACAAAAACTTTGGTTTTAGTTTTTCTTCTTAAGATGGCGTAGAGAAACAAAAATATTGTTTTTCCCTTTTTTAGAAAATTCTTAATCAGATCAGATAATCATTACTTTTGTTTTACGATTGTTAATATCGTAAAATAAATAATTTTTGTTGGGCGAGTTATAATTCAGATCTGAATCTAGTTTAAAGGAAATTAAAAATAATTATTACATTGTTATAATTTGGTTTTTGGCTTCTGGATTAAGCGAAACTAGTCAGCCAATATTAAAAATTTGATTAATTGAATTTATTAAATTGATTGGGGTGGATTGACCAGTATTTGATTGTTATCCTTTAAACACAATCCCAAAATTTGTTTTATTGCAATAAGATTATCTAGTTTAGGGTGATTCCGAGCTAGTTCGGGATGTCCTCGAGTGCACATATGAAAGTATGAACGTGTATCATTTACTTTTAGCGAGTGTAATGTTTTTTTGTTTTAAATTAATGCCATATTTTTAATTTTGGCTGTACAACATTATATTATGTTATAACCGAAAATTCGATAATATTAGAAATCAGTTTGGTTCACATTATTTTGAATAATTAAAATTCTGTCGTACAGTTACGGCCACCGAAATATGCACGATTTTTTTGCACAATTTGATTTCTCACTTCAAATCAATTATAATTATATAATGCAGTAATCATAGGCGTCGTTGAAAACATCAACAAAGTTTCAATATTATTTGTTTATGTCAAAATTATTTGACAAATAAACTGTATTTTGTGAAAAATGCAAAGACACCTTTCGCGAAACCAAACAGCCAGAGCCATTGCGAAATTAGAAGACAACTGGTCGTTAGTTGCTGGAATTGCAGATTTAAACGTAAGCAAAAGTTGCAAATGCCAATTGAAAAAAAAACGTTCGCAGGGAAATAGACTGCAACGACCGGTTAGGATAGAAATTGTTATAGGAAGAGTTTCCGAAGTTCATGCAGATGAAGATTTGGTAAATTTTATCAGATAGAATCCATTTTTTTTTTTTTCTAGCAGTAAGACCTCTTTTCCGGGTTCCGTTATAACGGCAAGCCCTCGAATTAAATGGTTTAAACAATTGTGTATCTGCGAAAAAAACATATTTGACTGATGAAAACAAAGAAAACCGACTACTAATCATTTTTTATATGCCGATGAAGAGTTTTCGAGATCTGTAGTTTTTTTCAGACGAAAAATATTTTCAATCTTGTAATAATGGAAAATCATGCGTTTATAGACCAAGAAATCGTAGATATGAGAAAAATTATACTCATTCGACAGTAAATTCTGGCGGTTTTTCGGTTAATTTTTGCGAATGGATAAGTGTTCATGGACCTGGAGTATGCTGGAAAATAGATTGACGTTTAACGGGGGAACACGTATACAGAAATACTGCCAGTTTCAGGT
Source organism: Cetonia aurata (assembly GCA_949128085.1). Lineage (NCBI taxonomy): Eukaryota > Metazoa > Arthropoda > Insecta > Coleoptera > Scarabaeidae > Cetonia > Cetonia aurata. The sequence goes on along the minus strand of OX421883.1, from coordinate 64,032,267 downwards.
CAACAGCGACGAAATAAGCATTGCCGCAGATGTGCAATTGTGGACGAAATGTCGGCCAGAGGGAGTACTAGGACGCGGTTTTAACTCGGAAATCAAAAAGTGTAATGTTGCGATGCGTGAGAACTACTTTTCGCAAAAAATTTCGTTTTTCAACAGGCAAGAGAAATAATTTAATTTTGAGCTTAAGAATAAAATTACAAAACTCTTTTTCCTGTCTCAGAACAGTAGTCCAGTTCACACTGCATGAATTGTAAGATAGTGGGTGCAGACAAAAAACTAAAACTTTCATTTTTTTATTAACCGAGTATCTTAAGGTAACTTTGAATAGCAATATTTTGATTCTGTTTTTATATAAGAGCATTAATAAATTAATGTAAATGTTATTAAATTTTTATTCCGAGACAATTGTTACTAGCACTTACATTTTTCGTTTTTAATACTCCCTTTTTTAGATTTCAATTAAATAATGGAGATTGCACGTACAGATAAGAGTTTCAGATAATTTGACGCAGCTTTTGAAAGAGAAAGAGAGAATTAAAGAAGAGTACAACAATATCAACAATCTTTGGAGATAAGTTTGCGTTGCATGTACGTGTACGAAAACATTTATTAATATTTCATAGTATCTAGTAATCTATTGTCCTCTAAATAACAGCATCACTTTAGATTTTACAAATTCTCTAATGCGTAACATGCCATAAAAAAGATATATTGATTAAATCTTCAACAATACGTTATTCTTAACATTATATGCTCACAGCTATAAAATTTGGTTTAAACATTTTAAAATGCATAATAAAGAAGATGCTCAACAACGAAATTATAGTCTTATAATTATGCTCACAATGGCCGTCCGTTATTTACGATGGAAACAATGATCTATCATAAATAAGGATACCGCCAATATTACTTTGGAAGTGATCGTATCTTTAAAGATTACTCAGTACCAATTTTATCATCATCGCTTTCAAATGCATTTATAATCATTCGTTATTTTTTAGTGTTAAATAGTCAAATAAATATCACATTATAATAAATAGAAACTCGTGAAATAATTTAATCTTTACCGTACATTTAAACTTATTAAAATTAAATCATGGAATTAACAACTGAACGGAACTTCAACTAAAGAGTGTTCAAAAATGGTTGAGAGCCAGATAGTACTTTTGGTGGAGAATTTAAAATTTCAATTGGTAGAATTACAATGACATTTTTCATATTGTGATTAATAATTATATATTTTTAACAGTCACTAAAGATATTGCGATACGACATGGTAATATTACATGTGTTGTTATTAATACGCATTTTCAACTACGTGTGTTTATAATTACTACCAATCGTGTATGTTTGGTTCCTACGATCAGATATTAGACATTTTTGAACACCCCCTAATACAGGATGTTTGGAAAAGCGATATGTTTTGAACAAGCGATACATAGGTGAAGTCATCATAATTTTTTAATAAAAAAACGGGACAATCTTTATCACAGATTTTTATCCAATTCTAGCTGTTTGATTTTGATTATGAATATGCGATATTAAATTTTTGTCATCTGTCAAACAATTTTGAATTAGACATAATGCAACAAAGTAATTATTCCGCATATAAATGCAGTAAAAAAAGGTGGGATAATCGCGAAAATTGAAGATGGATGGTCTGTCAAACAAACTGCGACATTTTACAACGTGAATAAAAACTCAGTTTCAAATATTTTAAGAATATAGCAAAATCATGGAACTATTAATAGAAATCAAGGACGTCCGTGAAACTCAATTGCTGAACAGGATACTGCTTTTATTAACAATTCAAGGGCAAATCCATTATCAACAGCAGATTAGGAGCCGTCATTAAATATTAATTATTTTTCATTTTCAAATTAAAGGAAGTTATTTAGTAAGGTTTGATATTTAATTAATATTATGTAATGTTACTATTATTTAAATATGCGACAACACTATACAAAATTTTACCAGGAAAAAAAAAATCGTTCTATTCACACAACAACTGTCCCATTTTTTTGCCGCAACTGTACCTTTCATTAAAAAGAAAAAACTGAACGACACAATGAAAATTGATAATTCAAAAGTTTGTAACGATTTTTCTCTTTTATATTATGCCCTTTCAAATAGTATTTCACACGTAACACAAAGTTTCAACAATAGCCAGAAAATTCAATAGAAACAATGACAAAAGAATAGATCAATACTGGGTGACAAAGGAATAAGGATCCCAGTACTTTTCTCCATATCTGATATTTCGTTCTCTAATCGTTAAAAACTAATCTACAGCTTTGTTATACTTTATGCCGAGTTTCTTTGTATTAAAGAATTAAAAGTTTGTGGTATATGTAAGATATTATTCGAATATAAGGGAGCTTTTAAAGACGTAGTAAATTTTCAAATACGCCTAGTTATTTCTTGCTTCTTTAGGGCTCTAATATTTTTGTTATATTTGTGCCCTTTCATGATGTTTTCTAAATATTGCATGGTTTCACCAATATATACACTATTAGAATTGTTACAGTCTAGTGGAATAACTCAAAATTATTTGAGATTGATACTAAATATAGACAACAGAATTCAAAAATACGTAATATACTTGAAATAATCCAAATTTATAAATATAAAAATTAAAAGATACTCAATGTTTCATTAAACCATATAATTTAATTTTATAATTAAATAAAACAATATTATTTTGGAAATCTAACTTAAAAAAGATTAAAAATGGTTTTTGATATTTGACCAAAACAATCAAACAAACATATTTTACAAGGCTATCTTTATATAAAACACAAATTAAAAATTTCATATTAAAACAAAGCAATGATTATTTTATTTCAATTTCTACAATTTTTATGTAGTTCTTACAATAATGTAACTTGAAAAAGGCTTTCAAAATAAGCTAGAATGTCGTTATTATTGTTATTATTTATTAAACCTTCATACTTTTTATTTTTCCAGCTAGATTTTGTTGATTGTTTCTCAACATCAGAGTGAATCTTGATGATGTTGAGAAACAATCGACGAAATGTAGCTGAAAAAATGAAAAGTATAAAGATTTCAGTACTTTTAATAAGACCTCAATCAAAACAAAATAACACAGTTCAACAGATACATAAAAAAAGGTCAATTACAATAAGAAAAAAAAATTATTTTTTTAAATTTTTAATAATTTTAATGCGATATTAGTAAAATAAAAAAAAGAGTTGTTAATATTTAATCGCCGAGTTGGAAAATTGTAAGAGACGCAACCGTATTCAGTTTGCAGGGTTCGACCGCATAGATGGCGCATCAAGTCACATAAAAATCTCGCAAGACTTGACGCGCCATCTGGATGTCGGCCTCTCAAACTTGCTACGGTTGCGTTATCTTACAATTCCTTTATTCGACGATTTAATGGTAATTTTTTGCTAGAAACTGAAAATTTATTAGAAGTTCAAATATCTGAAAGTTCATTAAACTTTAAACTATAATCTAAAGGTGTTTTTATAGCTCCTAATGGGTTTAGCTATCGCCTGCTTAAAACAATACATGTTTTTTTTTCCAAACATCCCGTATATATGCTTATGCTTAAATATTGTAAGTACAACAAGCTAGAGCACTATTCTTCTTGTTAAGGTAGTCTCGACGAATAAAGCATCCCGGCACTCAATAAATGGTGGTGGGGGGAGGAGTTCAGAAGTCTCGCAGCGCATCATGGAAGCCGCGCAGTACCGAAGAAGTATATCTTTTTTACTCAAAAATCGTAACGCTACACACTACGACGTAATTTTTTTTTTTTTTTGTTTACTAAGCAACATCAAGAATGAAAGAGTAAGTAGAAGAGAGTAGAAAAGACTACTTTCTTAGGACTTGAGGAGTTTGTTGGCTCGTCGATTCGCCACCGCGATGCGCGTTTCGTTGCTCTCCCCCTAAGTTATCAATAAATACGTAACCAATGGCGTACACAGAGGGCGCCGTCGCGCTACCGTCTCGGTCTTCCCCCGTGTTTCATGTTGGGAAAATGGAAGAGCGAAACGGCGGCAGCAAATACTTGTGAATGTGTGAGTGTTTACTTGAGGAGGTTGTGGGCGCGCTCGTTGGCTACCTGTATCCGGGTCGCATTCGAATCGGCCTGTGTTTCATATTGTTGTTCGTGTAGCGGTACCAAGTATAAGTAGTGTTGGAGTTTTCGAATTAATGTAGTAGATAGTAGTAGGAGTTGTTGTTGTTGTTGTTGTTGGAGTGGATGTGGTAACGGCAATGCAAACAAACAACATTTAGATTATTGAAAAGTACAGCAATTGCACTTCTATTAAATTAATAATCAATTCAAAAGCCATGCAATTGAAAGCACAAATAAAATATCTGGGGAAGAAATGTATGTCACAGTATACCAAACGCAGGTAATAAATCATTAAGCTTTGTATACAGGGTGTATAATAAATCATAAGACAAACCCCAATTTAAAAAAATTCGCTAAAAATATACGTAGGTTACCTTACCGAAGGTATTTTGTTTATTGAAATCCCCTAAAATGATTTTATTTTTTTTTTTTAAGAGATGTCACACGTTTTGTGTCCTTTTCTTTTTATGATTGCCTAGTATCCCGTCTAAGATTTCCCGTCCTATTTCAAACTATACTGAATGTTATATACTTATGTTAACAGGCGATTATGTATTAATTTAATGTTTATAAAAACGTATGTCTTAAATTCTTCAACTACTACAACAAATATGTATGTTATTACCTTATATAAAACACTAAATTTTAAATGTAATATACAGTAGACTCCCTCTTATGCGACCTTGGGTTAACCGACCATGAATCTAACCGTCTGTCCATCTAGCACCGAGCTGAACTAGTCTAGACTTGAACGTGACTAATAACCGATAAAGCGAGTATAACACTAGTTGTTTAAGCTACTGTACAATCCTGTACAGTTCTAATGTCACCCCCTTGCGACGATCAAATATCGATACTATTTTCCATATAGCATTGTATTGTTGTGTATTGTCTATTGATAAATGCTTTAATTTCTAAATAAATCTGCTTCTGCATGCGTTAGTATTGAGAGCGTATCTTTTTGTGTGAAGCTGAAAAAGTTATTAATATGCCGAGAGAAAACCGATAAGTTTATAAAAACGCTCTGTAATTGTTGCTTTTCATCAAGAAGCTTATTCAATACGTCAAATTTCCGAAACACACATGTTAATACATCGACTGTTAGTGATATTATTCGCAGAAATCAACGCACGGGCAGTTTAAGAGATCGGGATAAGATATTTTTATTATATATTTTTTTTTTCGACAAAGGGCGCTCTTTACAATACTGAAAACAAATCTTTAGGCACAAAGCTACTAAAGCTAATTTGCATAAAATGGGGGCGAAGGCTTGTCATATATATTTTTTTAACAGTTTGATTTGAGATATTATATTTTGAAATGAATTAATTTACACCCTGTATAAACAGGTTACTTCACCAAAAATAAATATTAAATTATTATCAGTACTATGTATTTATAAGTATAATGCGACACACAAACATACCCAGGATATACATCTTGAGTTTGTTCCGATATACACTTTCGAATCTAACTATAAATCGTAGTTTGGATGAGTAGTAAGATTTCAACCTGGGAAATGAAATATTTCGAAAATAAAATATTACATAAAATAAATTGTAATTCATAACTTTGCTAATAGTTCGTTCGATTTCTCAAAAGTTTTTAATCCAAGCTAAAATAGGCAAAGGATCTATTTCGTCTTAAGTTGCTTGTGTCTTCTTTTATAATCGCTCATTACAATGCACTAACGACAATGTTGTTTTTTTAGTTATATTTAGTTCTGTTTATTTATCGGAACAAACTCATTGTTTGCAGGATAGGCAAAATCGTATTATTTTCAATATAAGTGCTTTGTAGATCTGTTAGATCATATTAAACCTGGCCAGAAATACATACCACATTTCTAAATTTTAAGCAAAATTTTTGCACAAACAAAATAAAATTATTGCTGCAGTTCAAATACAAATTATTATAAGTTAGACAATATGCCCGTTTGAAAAAAAAAAAACTTAAAAAACGGAATAAAATTAAAAGAAAATGATACAATAGAAATTATTTTATAAAATAAATAGTTGTCATACAAGTCGTACTATTTATATAAAAAAATATATTATTTCCTAAAATTATCAGGCTATTTAAAGGAATTTAAAAAGTGATACCTAGGCAACAATGTGTTTTGTAGGGCATTACGGTGAATGATAGTAATTCCAGTAAGTACAAAATTGTATGAATGATGTACCACCCGGTATTTATTATAGATAATTTTGCTACAAAATGTGATAAAGTTATTATAAAACAATAATATTAATAGTACGACTTAGTTTCGTATATACAGAACCGTCAGTTTATTCGGAAAACCACGTGACCACAAAAATAGACAACTCAAATAACGCTAGTTGGCTTCATCTATGTATGTTGATGTCAGTTGTGATTTTATGTCCTGACATCAACATCAGAACACTAAATTCTCTATAAATTTTGAAATCACTGTTCACAAGGCTTTCGGGATGATATCGAAAGCATTATTTGTCATTACTCTTTAATTTGTTTACGAATTTACCTATAGGCATAATAAAAAAAAAAGCAACACAAGATCGTGTATGTACATTTAAACAAATACAATACAAACGAAAGCAATTATTGTTCACCTTCAAGTTTATACGATCGATTTGTCTGTTCTGGTTCTCCAACTCCGAGCCCATATCCAGAGCCATATTACGCAAATTGCCGATCATCGTATTGACCTGTCCCATGTTCTCTTCCATTTCTTCTTCGCGTGCGTCGTTGGTGATGCGGCCGATGTAGCCGCCTTGTGGTCCCATACCGTTTCGATCGTCCATCATTCGTTGAGGTTGATTATTGACTACTTTGCCGTCATCGTTGCCTTTCCATGTTCCCTCGTCTTCTTTGAATGAAGAGCCCCTAAATATTTACATACATTTGTTACAGCTGCGTTTCTCAAATACATACCGATCGTTTACAAAATCGCTGTAAGTCGGCAACAGCGTGGAAATTTAACGCGCATATGCAAAAGATACTTCTATCCCTACTTATCAATATTTCATTTAGAATAAGTGTATTATTTAACTTCCCACTTGCTTAAAACGCTTAAAAGACGTGACAAATTAATGCGTGCGTGTGATATTAATGGGCTGGCTTACAGAAACTTTGAAAACCATCGGAATATTATGTGGACTGCCGACATATCTTGATTTTTATGATGCAATGTATATTGATTTTCAGAAATTTAGGGTTAAATTTCTGAAAATCTGGAATTAATGAAAAATTCCCTGAATTAAGATGTATTATCGAGGGGAGCAACTTTTGATGAAAAAATTAACTCGGCCACTTTAACTCCCTGCGCCAAGAGTTACCCGCTTAAAGTCTTGAAATTGAAAGGGGTGTCTAGTAATATCGCCTTGGGTGCGTTTAGATTTCTAAGAAGGGTTACCCGACAAATAGGCAGGAACTGACAATTTTGACGTCAGGAATGTGATCCGGAAAACGCTCGGTGTTAAATCTGAACGCACCCCTTTTGATGACGTGTGTTAGAGAGATTTTGGATAAAAACATCAGACACACACAAATCAATAAAAATTTTCAGCGAGTCAGGCGGTGCTAAAATCACTAGAGGCGCATAAATGCAACTCGAGGCACATCTGGAGCTGTAAAAACACCCTAAACACAGTAGGAACGGCAAATAACCTATCCCTAATCTGGATACCTGGGCACTCACTCATTCATGGCAATGAGGAAGCAGGCACTCTTGGAAAAAAGGGTGCTTCAGAGCATTTCTAGGGGCGAGAACCTGCCATTGACATAGCATCTACGGTAGCTAAACAGCAACTCAATGGACGCATCAGAAAGTGCTCCAACATTGGAACATTTGTCCTGCTAAGGTACATGCGAAAAAGTGTATTTCGTTTAATCATGTTAGAAACCAGGATCTACTAGGATTTATCGTGAAAATGTCAAAGTAATTATTTGTCTTTATAGGTCGTTGCAAACTCAGAAATCACCTACACGGAATCGAAATCTCTGAAGAGACTAAATGCCGAATGGGTTTCGAGAACGAAGAGACAGTTGAGCATATCTTCTGCCACTGCCCCGCCACAAAGAAAATCAGGTATGACATCTTTCGATCGAAGAGGGAGAGTTACCTAATCTGGGGCCTTCGGACATTCTGCACTTTTTAAAAGGAATCAGAATCACCCTAATATCACACATACATACATGACATCTTTGGGAAGGTTGACCTTTCCACAGAAGACCAGAAAAAGATCTCATTCAAAAAGACTCTGAGCTACCTTAAGGGCTTGAACTTGTAGGATGAACTTTAAAGATAACAATAGACGGGACGGATAATCGAGCCATGCAAAATGCTATCTTTTGTCAATACTCAATACCTCTTTCAATTTGAGATTTTTACGAGGTAGCTTCCGGAGACAGTTGGTTAAAGTGATTGAGTCTATTTGCATCAAAGGTTGTACCCCTCCATAATACTTATTTTTTATAAATCTCCAGATTTCTAGAAATTTAGGGTGGGAAGTTTAACTGCAAGTTTTAAACATTCTTGTCTATGTTACTGCCATTCTTTTTTTTTGTAAGTAAATACACTGTATTTTGTAAAAATATAGATTATGGTAACTTCATAGAAGCTATATTGGAGTTGCCATCATTCAGTTCTCAGATACTTACTTTTGACATGGTAACACACATAGTCCGCAACATTTTTCCATTCCAGTTAGATTCTTTTCAGCTTCACGCATGTCAGTATTAATCTGATCCATTCCATCTTCGATACGGTCCAATTGTTCTGTTCAACACAATTAGGAATTAGTGCATATGATAAAATAGCGTTTACCCCAATTATGCTACGCTTGTGTATAAAGTGTAATTTAAGTGTTCACAAATCATGCAATACCATGCGGGAAATCGGTGAAACAGTCATTTCTTTTTTTTTTATTTTTTAAAGAAAAGAAGAAAAAAAAATGCCCTGTTTAAGCTACTGTTATCTATGCGGGTAATCTAAACAAAGCTATTGCATGCCGCAATAGACTATCGATGATGAGCATTTCTAAAAGGGATTAAGAGAGAGCGAGAGAGAGATAGTGTTAAACGGTAAATTTTAGTGGAGTGTGTTAACTTACATTGGTAATTGTGTTAGTCCCAGGTAGTTGGTGTATGTTCATGTCTTTCAATATTGTAAATAATTATTTTTTTTTTTTTTTTTTGTTAAGCAGAAACAATTTGAATCGTTCTGTGTATATTTGCAGAAGAAAAAAAATATTATTTCTATTCGACAGGGCATGCTCAGAACAGTTCAAACCGATCCGTTTATTTTTAATATTAAAAGAATAGCGGAAATTGTACGATTTGTAGAATATAGAGGAATAGATAGGATCTATGAAGTAGTTGTAATATGAAGTAATACAGAGTTGTTGTAGTAGTAATAGTAGTAGTTTATTAGTAGTTATAGTAATAGAAGTATAGGTAGACTCTCTCTAAAAATAACAAATTGCTGTCAAAAAAAATCGCCACCAAAAACCTTGCTGTGTTTCCGAGTCAAAGCGCTAAACACCGAAAAATACAGAAAAAAGTTAAGGACCAAGTTTGCTCTGTTTGCTTGTCTGTCTGTCTTTAAAGCGTTTCTCTTTCGAATTATCATCAATCTGCTGTTTTCAGAGAGAGTCTCTGGTGAGGTGAGAAACACGATGAGGTGGAGTGGACAGCAGTGATCAAGATGCTTACCGCCCTGCTCATCCAGCATGACCAGGGTTTTCATCCCCACCTCGTGGCTCTACAAACATCAACACAGAGTCAGCGGTGGCACGCACCCTTCCACCATGCCGGTGATAACATGGTGTAAGCGTGCCCGTGAAGGTTTATCATCCGGGATATGAAACAGAGCACCCTTAGTTAGTCTACCCATTAGTTTTTATTAACTCCAACACCTGTTAGACTAGCTTTTTATTAGCTTACCGCCTTGACCGTGTAGCATCTCCACAGTCCTGGTGCCAGCCTCCGTACTCTATAACACAGTATGCTAACTAACTTACACAACGCCAACTCAACACAGCTGCCTAACATTACTACTATACGCTACACATTAATCAAGTAAAATACCACTATCACTCATAACATATTTGCATGCATAAGATTGGCAATTTTCAACACATTAGGAAACTAATTTTTATACGGCTATATCATATTCTTTTGTATATAGTGATGCAATAGTTGAAACTATGCTCACTAAATTAGATCAGTTATTACTCTTAATATACTACTGTGACTTGGTGCAACACATAATGTCTATGCAAGTTGAATATCACAAAATTTATCGCGTTGTACACGATCACCCTTCAATTTGCTTCTCTGTCTATACAATTGACGTTGATGTTTAAAATGAATGTCGATCTTGAAAGATGATGCAAAGAGATCTTAAACTTTTTCTCATGTTTTTACATGTTAGTTGAATTTAGCTTTCATGTTATTAGTTGTGCATGTTTAAAATGAATGTCGATCTTGAAATATGATGCAAAGAGATATTAAACTTTTTCTCATGTTTTTACATGTTAGTTGAATTTAGCTTTCATGTTATTAGTTGTGCATGTTTAAAATGAATGTCGATCTTGAAAGATGATGCAAAGAGATCTTAAACTTTTTCTCATGTTTTTACATGTTAGTTGAATTTAGCTTTCATGTTATTAGTTTGCGCATATCAATTTTCATAATTCTGAATAATAATGATGATAAATATTCTAAAATCACTATTTTTAACTACTACGGACGTAAACTATTTAATCAAAATGTCAGCTAACATGGAGGCTAAGGTTCGCCCATAATCTATAGTTTTATCACTGCCTATTGTGTAGATACAGAAAATTTAAAATATTTGTAAGGAATTGCTAACTAGTTCATAAATGAAATGATAGATGGTGCTACTGTCGTGTACATGTTTTTATGTTTGAATGTGCAGGGAGACTGTTAACTTATGCAGTCAACCGAAAGTGCTGATAGAGCTGAACAATTTTTCTTAGTAAACTAATAGGCGAAACCCAATAATAACTAAAAATGATTACCACCCCACTTATTGAAAATCACTTATACTAGTTCACAATTGCAATTACAGAGATGATTTTTCGATAAATCAGAATGCTTGATTGGAATTGTTTGTTGTGTTACAATGTGCCATCAATATCATATCGATTGATGTTTTGTTGGCATCTATCATCAAATAAGTATAAATTTTGAATTTTACTTCAAATGCCAGAGAAGCGAACAATGTAGATGAATTATGTGAACGAATTAACATTGCTCTATCAGATCTACGCCTATAGTTTCCACGGTTATGCCAAAACTGGATTCGCCGTGAACAAACCTAGGTCGAAATGCGAAATAGACATTTTGAATCTCTACTATCAGTTTTTCTTTTACTGTTACTTTTTTGTCTTTGACTTTTTCCTACAAGTACATAAATAAAAGTTACTTCTTTAAACCCCATTAGAACTCATTTCGGTAAATCGAATAAGCTAGCAATCACCACAATATTAGAAAATATCTCCATTGGAAAACACTTATGCAATGTGAATCAAGTGACGTCATAGGTATTATTCCATCCTAAAAATATTGAGCGTATTGCACTTTAATATGTTTAATGCGACAGAATCAACAGAAATAATATTACAAAAACAACTACATACTTCTAGATAAATAGAATTAATGAAATTAATACTCCTAATAAATATGTAGACAGCAACCAATCGGCGACAATGTGTCAACATGATTTTACTCTTTTTAGTATGAATATCTGTTTCTATGTCGTGCTTTCTAATTTTGAAACTCTACATATTCACCAATACCAAACTATATAATGCAGTGGATGTACTTAGACTGAAAAAGGTTGGTTGTCCTACAAAAGTGAGAGTAGTTTTATTTGTTCGGTAATATTGTATACAGGATGGTGAGGTAATGAAAAATCCAAGTTCTCTGCTCCGTCCACCATCTAGGGTCTTGCTGTATGGCAAATAGCAACTAGGCTATAAAGCTCTCGAAAAAAAGTTAAACTTGCTTAATTACATAGTTTAATTTTAAGTTTTTAACGACTTATAATAGCAATATAACTCCAAATATGAACTTATTATCTCATTGTAAGACTACTTGGACAACCTGCAATTACATGTGGAGTACAAAGATATACTATTCAATAACTCAAAGTGGAGTACCTCAAGTTTCTAATCTACGGCCACGTGTACAATAATTCAAAAAACGTTTGTATAACTCAGTGCATATTTTGATATTCATGTGATCAAACCAACGTACAAATAAAATAACTGAATAGAAATAACAACTTCGCAAATCCTCATGTTCAGTTTATTTAGGTGATCACGTGGCGTAACAATTTTCAAAGCCTTAATGGAAAGTGTCATCACTAAAAATATCGGTTCGTTTGTCTATTAAGAATATCTAAATGTAAATATTTCATGAGTGATGTGCAACGAACTATTAAACATAGACAAAGACATAAGATACGAAATTACATACAGTGATGTACACAAGCATTAGAACGAAAAAAAAAAAAATATATAGATATACATGTGTATGATAGAATAATAAAGCTGCCGTTTGCAACCTTAGGATGGCTGCTAAAGCGTAGGCGCATGCAGTGTGAAGAAATATATCGTGTATGTTAGTGTCTAAACAACAGCGAATAGTATCATTTTCCGTCCCACCATTTAAAAAAATCGAGTAATGATAAATGAGTTGGGTGGTCGTATGAGTTACAAGGTGATGGTGTAAAGGAAGGACTCACCTCCCTGGTCATCTAGAGCGACCAGAGTGCGGATTCCGGCCTCCTTGCTCTATTGTTAGCAGCACAAACAAGTGTACACTGTATGTTAATAGTTAGTGGATACATGTATGTGTTGGCACACACAGACACCCAACACACATCGGTCGGTTTACTGTTGCACCGGCTGTATAGTGAATAATACAACGAAAACCTGTTCCAGAATCCCTGTGTCGTATCAAATGTGTATCTACTATGAGATAGAACATCGCGCAATGTGAGAAATTGTCGGTCTGAACGCGGCTTTGTGTATTGCAACGCATTAACATCTTGGAGACTACTTATCCCAGATTTTGTTCCTTTAACAGTATTTTCTAACGAAAATAGTTATCTAATAAGAGGAAATAATAATATAACAACACTGAAGGGATTGAATATTCTCTTTAGAGTTTATGCTTCCATTAGAAGGACCATCACAATATTTGCACGATAATTATTGGATGCAATTTAATAGTTAATAGGTATAATCTCAATCAAGCAGATGCAATTTTAGATTAGGGGTCCTCGATGACCAAATTTTTCTTTCACAAACCCACAAAGTCTGTATTGCAAATCAAAATGCATTTTTCATGAAAGGCAATAGTACATTCGCATATGCTTTAAATAATTTTTCAAAAATCTTTGAACAGTTTTTACTTTAAATTCCACAATATCAGTGCATTTACTTAAGAAATAAATTCCACGTCATCTCTGACGTAACAAGGGATAAACATTGAACTGTGTCCTAAGGAACTAGAATGGCATCGTACATATAATCATAAATTCAGGCGTTAAAGGCAACAAAGATAGTAAACGCGACGTATATCTGTTTCACTTCACCTCATGTTTGTGTATATGTTTGAAATGCGACTGTAGATTTATGTCAATTTAAAGGGTTTTTTGACATTTATTTTTATGAGGTAGATAGTATAGAGATACGTCAGTAATCATAGTTGCCTATCTGGATTCCTGCTTCACATTTTCGTGAGTAAAATAGCGTTCCACTTCCCTAGGATACAGTTCAATGGGGATAAATACTACGTTGGCAACGGATTAAATATTTCTAACATTTCTAATAAGAAATCCAATATTTGACATATTAGTTCGGATACAATTCAATGTATAGTATATGCCCTGTACTTGAAAGTACAACTTATGTCACTATGACAACATGGTTTTATGTCGAGACGGTTTACCGTGCTTCGTTGACGCAATTTGTGATACAAGTGGATACAAGTTTGATACTTTAGATCACAAGCTGTTACTACAAAAATTAGATTCCTTAGGTTTCTCTCCCAATTTATGTTTGCTGAGTCAATCATACTTAACTAACAGAATCAACTATGTATTCTACAACGGATTTTATTCATCTGAAATTTCAGTCAAGAAATGATGTTCCACAGGGCTCCAATCTTGGGCCATTACTTTTCAAAATATCCATTATCGACCTTCTAAATTCCTTTAATTGTCCCGTTTTGGTTTACGCCGATAATGTCAAAATGTTTTGCTGTGTATCTCGACTTGATGCAAACGTCTTGCAGCACAATATCAATTATTACTAAATATCGATAAATGTTACACCGTATCTTTTACTAGGAAAACTAAACCACATAACTTCACTTACACTATTGCTGACCGTGTTCTAAATAAGTTAAATGTTATCAAAGATTTAGGAGTTTCGTTCGATGCTGCTTTATCATTTTCATCACATGTTGGAAAGTGTGTGCTTATCTGCATCTAAAGTACTTCGGTTCCTTATTAGAACGTCCAGGCAATTTAAAGATATCGCGCTTCTGAAATCTCTATTTGTTTTTGTTCTAGCTAAATTGCAGTATGGCTCAATTATTTGGTTCTTTTATTACACCTCTCAACTACTCACCAATTGAGCGTATTCAATTTTTGAGATTCCTTTCATACAAATTAAATGATACTTATCCGGATTAGCTTATTTCTTATGACGAGGAGCTGAATCCACATCAAATACATCCTCTAAGTTACTGACGTAATATTCATAGTGCAGAATTGATTCTGCTTTCTTGCAGTCAGCCATAAGCCAAGGACTACTTAATATATTTGTTTTTCCTTTATTAAATTTAAGTATCTTTATATGTATATTTTGTCGTGTAATTGGGTTTACAGTTATAAGAGTTTTTTTTTTTCATTTCATAATTTTCTAGTTCAAAAACTTTAGAAATTACAAAAAATAAACATAAAAACACCCATTGTTCAATTTTAGACGTCCTTATGAGGTTCTAGGTAACAGGTGCTACCAATTTTTTGATCCATCCATTTTTTAAGCTCTTCTTAATCACAATGTACAGAACACGTGTACATATTTAAATAATAAACAACCAACTTCGAGCATTCATAATGTGTTGCCTATCGTATCCAATGTACTAATTTGGAGGTCGGCTAACTAGTATATTTTTTGTATGCATTGCAGGAAAGTTTTTGCATAAGGGTTGTTTGTGCTTAAAACGTCTCTTTGCTTCTCTAACACGTATTTAATTGAAAGGATGGAACCTAATGGCGGATATACCATCAATTTCATTAACTCATGTGCATGGTCGCACTTCGATAAAGGTAGGCAACACATTATGCACGTTCGTGCCTCACAAAATGTCATTTAAAAAGACACATACTGTACCAAGACGTTTCAGACCTTTACAATGTATAAAATTTTGTAATTTAAAAGTGAGAAAAAACATTAAATTTATATATAGAGTTACTGATTGTGTTTGTATCGTTTATATAGCCAACAGCTAGAACCTAGTGCACATTAATCTAGTACAATTTATGTACATAAATAGTGTATCCGTTTAGTATGTATTCGCCGATTCTACTGCATAACAACTCATTTTCTGGACAATGCATATTGATTATTATGACAGCTTATGTCCTTATTGAACATTTGAAGTACTTAAATGGATATTATTAACATTAATTTGATATCAATCCTTTTATTGATGTATTAGTAATAATGTTAAATGTTTTTGTATTGTAATGAGCAAGTATTATTTGTATTTCAATGTTATTTATTTCATTTAAATTAAAACTAAGAGTGTATGATTGGTTGCGTAATCAGAAGTTGAGTATTTGTATGAATCCAAATCCAGGCAACCCAACAAACACCCGCCTTCACTTCAACGGTTATACTGAGAAGAGTGTTAGGTTGCCTAGTTCTACATTTACATCATCTAAAATTGAGTTAAACATGTGGGATATGATGAAATGTAAGAAATCAACCAAGATTTCGAACCTACAGCTACAGTGGTGAACATACCCAAACAAATTCGCATTTGCAAAGTAAGAGAACGCTATGCTATTATCACACATACTGAAAATGATGTCTGACCTAAAAGGTTTCCACATTTCTGTGTTATACCATAAACGGTGTATAGTCATACATTACTGGGTGAGACTTCATAGACTGTTAATGTGATGTGGTGTAAAATTTCCACGTTAACTATTTATATGCAAAAATTAATATTAGGGTATCATGGAACAGGTTGTGCTTTGTCATCTTAAATGTTCTATGTTATGGTAGTGGCTGTGGGCAGTCTGCAAGTGTGTGCACAAGGGATTTTTGTGTGTCTGTACATGGAACACAGCACAACACAGCCACACTGGCAGGGCTACCGCTACCACAACATACAATTGACCGGGCTGCACCGAGTTAGGTCTACATCCACACTCAGAGCTGCCTAAAACCATCACAATTTACGACAAACAATTAGTTCACAACACAGCATTATTACACGAAAAACAAAAACGTTAATAATAAATAAATAAAAGAAATTTTTTACAATTATTCAAACAAATTTTTGTAATACTGGCAAGTGGTAGACCTGCTCTGCAGAAAGAAGATAGAATTGTCAGAAACAAAGAAATTAAGTGCACAACCATGCAGCACAGAGAAACGCCACCTAACAGTCAGAGCACTAAACTGTCAGAAGCAACGCCTCGATTAGTGTTACATCCACATTTACCAGGACAGCATGGAAGAGAAGTTAATCGCACATATAGTTCCACTTCCAAATACTGTAGTTTGAGAAAAAATAAAACTTTAGATATTGATTAGTTTTGATCTTCAGCTCTGCTGCTGAAAATCAACATCTAAAGGTTTTGCTTCATAATGAATGACTTTTTAATCTCTCCTACAGTTATTAGAAGTGGAGAATCCGTATATAGTTCACCCTAAAGCACATATATTTTTTCATATTAAGAAATATAAACTGCAAATAAAATAAATTATTAAACAAATGTAATAATAGTTGTACTACATATTTCGGAATAGTTAATCAATATTATGTTCTTAATATCTCTCTATACCTTCGGCTTCAGAAGATATTAATAAATTCAATGTGGATAAGAACATAAAATTAATTACACACATCAAAAAGAAACATTTATTTCATACCAACATCGAACATTTATTTAAAAAAAAAATTATAATTACCTCTTCGCACAGAGCGATCATTCTCCTTGTACTGTCAAGCGACTGTAAGGTAAAATGCATTAATTTCGAGTATATGTAACTAATAATAAGTTTGTCACCTCATCTGTAACTTGTTGCGATTTAACTTGGAGCTCTTGAAGCTCCGTTCTCGGAGCACCATTCTCTGCAGCAGTTGGGGCAGGCATTTTGCTTAAATTTAAAGCAAGATTTACTTCAAATTTAGCAATATAGTCGCGTTTGCGGTAAATAAAATGTGTAATAAACAAAATGCAGACAAGCTTTTAAAGATGAGTCTGAATTACACTGTCACTGCTAGAAAATCAATAACCAAGTACCAAGCCGAGCGCACTCGTAACGCCCGTTAAATATTGTTTAGCTGTTATGTCGTGCTTTATTAAACATTTTGAATTACACGCTATAGCAACGTTCTACCAAAAAAAAAGGTGTATAGAAATTTTAATTATGTTTTAATGTATGATAATTCACCGGAAAGCATCTGTCAAAATTAATGAAGAAAATACTTACGACACTTATATGGATTTCTGTATGCTACACGAACAAATTCAACACAAGTCGACAAACTTTCTGCAATAATATAAATACACCACACGCAATCAAATATTAACTATCAACAAAGCAACAAACGCCTTTCAACTGTCAAGCCGCACTACAGGGAGTAGCCAAAATTAGAGATATATAGCAGATATATAGGTATATGTAACACGTTTATGTATTACGGAAGAATAGAATGCGCAAGTTGCTCTACGTCAGAGACGCAATTATTAATCGGAAAGAAATCTAATGATTTATAGAAGTTTTCAAAATTGAAAAAATTCTTTACTGAAGAGAAATGACCACGTTGTAAAAATAACACGGTATAATGATAAGTCAATATATAAAAGTTCACGATCACTAGTCATTTAAATATACCTAAAAATCCTAAAAGGTATTACAATACAATTATTATACTTATAAGAAACAATAAATGTTTCTATTTACGTGACTAATATGGTTACTTAGTCATAAATTAAAAATAATGTTCACTAAATAAAAATGGAATTTGGACGTTTTTGAAATTATAGAAAACTTAGAAGTTTATAAAAGTTGCTACTTATGAAGGTTTACAATTTAGATAAGGATTTTAAAAACATTGTCGTGTTTGCATGACACAATTTTATACATAGTACCTGAAAATTGTTGATAATTAAGTTGTTTATTATAACTAATATAACGATCGATACTCACAATATCTACCTACACGCTAAATATAATAATGCATAAAATTTAAAACATATTATAGGTAAGTACATATATATCTCACGCAAACGTAAATGTCTATTTACACTTTTATTTGAGAATATTTTAACTGTTTACCTGTGTGTGTTATTTTTGCTACTTAAAACAATGCTAGTTTCATTTTATTACTTGGCCCGTAGAAATGATAACTTTTTTATGACTTTTTTCTAAAATTATCGTTTGTTTTTAGTTTTTTGGAATATGTCGTCAATCAAAGATCATGATGAAATTCATGCAACGGTTTTGTGAAGTCAAGACTGTTCTTGATGGTTACCACAATAATGCTTCTTACAAATTTAAGAGGTGCGAGCCCTTCGTTATAAAAAATTAAAGTTACGTTGTATACCTACCTACATGAAAATTTAAATAAGTATTTATATGTAGAAGATACAATTCCAATGAAGTACTACAATCAAATGTTAATCTTTTACTTTAAAAAATATAGATATAAATTGTTCTTTATGCTATCCTAACTTGACGTAAAATATACCAGTTTTGTCATCTTGGTTGCATACTATATGCATGCTGCAAGCTGAAGGTGATGTTCAATTCAAATTTTGGGTTGGTTGCCGCGTATTTCTTTTTGCATCAGTTCGGTGTGTTTTTTTATGATTCATTAAAATAAATTGCATACTGTTAATGTAATGACCGGATTAAATTTACAAAAATTCACAATTCCAAGGGTGTTACAAATATATCATTTGTAACACCCTTGGAATTGTAACTCTATTTGAAAATATTCCAAAAGAAAAACACGCACAATATTATCATATGTAGGTATTTATTAAAAGTATCTGCCAAATACATATTATTTTACAATTATTATTTTAAATTTTCGAAAAGTTGTCACTCATAAACAAACTAGTAAATAATTTAGGTAAATTTAGTATTTCCTAGGCTTCCACGTGTATTCTTACGTCATATCCTCGTCAACAACGCTCCCTTCCTTGCGGGAGTTTCCAGGTACTAACATTCCCCCTCCATTAAAAAATATGCGGCTATGAGATGAGAAAAATCCAAAATCTCTGGTTTGACAGCAAATAATTTCCTTTTTTCAGTTTCGTAAATATAATTTTGCACTTAAAATTTCTGGGTCCACCAGAAGGAATTTAATTCTTAATCATTTTCCGACTTTGTTATAATATAATGCATTCGGTAACTTTCGTTACTTTTACCCATTAAAAGACGCACTAGTCAAAGCAGTAACTTTTCGTGTGATTTTGAATTTTTATTGATAAATTATACTACGTAAAAATAGTTTGCGTAAAGATGATACATTTTATTTCGTTTATTTTCTATTTTTTCAAGTAGATAAATAAATGTCATAAAATACTAGTAAGTTCCAAACGTTCGAGTATGAATGAACCACCCTCCTATTCGGTGCGTAAAAGCTTCCCGCGCACAGCATGTTGGTAGTAAAATTTCTATGGTTCCATGGCAGAGCCGCCATGATGGCTTTCTGTATTACACGCTCAACATGCAAAGTTTCAAAGTTGTTTTACTGTATTTGTGACTGAGTGAGTGTAAACAAAAATGATGGGAACGTACTAAAGAGCACGAAAATTCATTTAGTGCCCGTCTCGGACGGTCCGAGACCCGGGAAATAGTTATAAGGGAGCATTTTATGTTGGCCTTGCCGTGTAGTAAGTGCTGTCAACTAAAATGTCTAAGCTTTCATTTAGGGCGAGGGCCCTTGATGCTAGCAAACCGATGCCTATTTACATGGCGGAGGAACTCCCGGATCTCCCTGACTATTCGGCGATTAACCGGGCAGTTCCTCAAATGCCATCAGGAATGGAAAAGGAGGAAGAATGCGTAAGTTTCATTCGAGATATGACATGACGGCAATTGTTAACGTTAAACGTCTGCCATGTTGGTTTTGATTCGCGCTCCCATGCGCAACCGGCACATGAATAATTTAAAATTATTTTTGCGACTTTCAACGATATATCCCCACGAAATGATATAGATTTAGGTCCCAAATTTCAATCTGCACGCAAATATGATGCGAATACCTGCTGTCAAGCTCCTATAAACAAAATTCGTAATGTTGACATTTGCCTTGGTGTATTAGTGTGTACCTGAACACGATTGATAATCTAGCTTTAAATAGCTCACCTGCGTTTTTAATGAAGTATGCTACTCATTTTGATGGGATTATAGGAGCACCACCTCCAACGAGCAATATGTGCGGGGCTCATTATTCCTACTCCGGAAGTTTCGGAAATATCAGATCCTCAAATACACGACAAGCTATATCCTGCCAACTACAAACAACCAAGGCAATTGATTCATATGCAACGTAAGTCTTTTAAGATAATTTTCAAGCCACCATCAGAAACCTAACCTTTTGTTTATGAATTCCATAAAAAACAAATAAACAAGAAACTCATTTCCATGGAATCTACATATCTATATTTTAATGAAAGAATAGTCCCCTATACTACACTTTTGTTAATTGTCTGATTAGTGTTAAATTCTCTAATAAAACCTCTATATTTATTGTTTTTATTTATATAAGTTTGAGGTTAGGTTAATGTCAAATAAAGCTGTTTTTCTTATAAACAGTTTTTTTTGACTTGTAAATATATTTGATGCATAACTGATTTTGTAATGAATAAGATGCTGATTGCTGAATTATTAGTTTATTTGGGCCTTGCTGAAAATCGAAAGAAATTCATTTGAAAATTTTACTTATTTCCTCTTAAGTTAGGTATATAGAAAAATATGAAACAATTATCTAGTTTTAAATTTTCATTTATTAATTTCTTCAATATTTGTGTCCTTTCTATGATGGTTAACTCTGCATCCTGCAGAGTATATTTTACCGTGGTACTATTTTGGAATCACAAAAAAGCAAATACAATTGGTATGATTTGAGAATAAAAAAATACGATGAAAATGTACATTTCGTCACTCTAAGCAAATACTTTACTGATACAAAATTATCATACATATGGTGAGGTTCAGCTAACAGATAAAGCTTTAACTTCTGTTTTTATGCATCTAACCCCTGAATGATTAATATCTAAAACGTTATTAGCAAAATATGTAAGACAAATCTTGTGATAACACTTTCTTAAGCCTGCATTTAGGGTTTGTTACTTAGGGTCAGGTACAAATATTGTTTTGGTCGATCTTGATAATCTGTTCTTTTTTTATTTGGTTGATGATTTAACTCAGCGGGAATGCATGCATCATAATTGCCTGTCTACCCTTGAAAAATAAGATATCTAAAATAAAACAAAAAGTTTATCAAAGAAGCAAAGTAATAATGAAAGCATAGGCCTATCAGAGTTTAGAACTGTCCCACTGCTTGCTTTGGTAAAAGTTCCTGATGTTATTGATCTAATTGTGATTTTGTGATTATAAAGATGTTTCATTGATTACTATGAGCAAATATTCAAATCGACTCTATTTTGTATAGTTCAATGGTTTTATCATACTCGATTCATTTGTTTTTATCAACTGAGCTATAGAAATAAATTCCTTAGATTGCTTTTATATGGTTTATGCTAATATTAGAGCTTATTGTTGCATACAGTGTTGTCAAATTTGTTTTTCTTGGAAATTCAGATTTATAGTGTTAAACTCCCATAAATCTTCAAATAACAAATGTCATTCGAAAGTTGTGCTAGCACAGGACAGCAGTATATGAATATAACCTCATAAACATACTTAAAAATGTTTAGAAACAATGGAAACTGTCGAATTTAATGACATCTACATAAACAATAGTATACTTTACCGTCCACAGTCGGTAATGTACCGGAAGTGACGCGTTGACAGTTCATTTCGGTAAAGTGGCGCTTTCTATCCTCGAATGAGCGTAGTAAGGTTGTACTTTTGGATGTGGTAGTTAAAAAAGGTTTTAAATTTGCCATTCAATATGAAGTCTGGAAAAAAATACAATACCGTAAAATATAGAAGAGGATGCATTTATGCAATTCAAAAAAAAAGATAAGGGATAGAATAGTCTATGTACTTCAACCTGGATGATCTATAGTGTTAAAATCGCTATTAATAATTTAGAAATTATAAGATACTACAGTAATAATTTTTGTGGAGTTCATATTATGATTCTATCTAGTAATAAAAGTAATAATGATAGCTGTTTATCAGAAAAGACGAGTAAAATGACAAAATCAGCAGTAATTTAGCTATAATTAGAATGAATCATTAGTTTTTGAAGAGCTGCTTGAGTTAACATTTTTATTCATAAGTCTTATTTAGAAAATAAGCTTTGAGAAATGAAAAATTTAGAATGCGATTTATTATGGCACAAACACTTAAGTAATTTCAACAGCTAAAAGTATTTTGTTAAAATAAACCTATGAAAACAAAAGAATAGAATCAACAGATATATAAATTCTATTTAAACTCCTGCAGTCTTATAAATTTGTGACATGGTTTTGAATATATTTTTTCAAGTAGTATTTTGATTATTACATTTCCGTTTATTATAATTAACAAATTTAAATATATTGCGCTTATGACATTCTTCTTACTAGCTTTCACAATGGAACAAGATATACCAGATTACGACATGGATTCGGATGATGAACGCTGGCTAGATTCACAGGCGAAGAGAATAGAATTAACACCTTTAAAGTTTGAAGAAATGATGGACAGATTGGAGAAGAGCAGCGGGCAAACTGTCGTCACGCTGAACGAAGCTAAAGCGTTGCTGAAGGAGGATGATGATCTCATAATTGCAGTATTTGATTATTGGCTTAATAAACGGTTGAAATTGGTAAGATATTGTTCTTTTTGGCGTACCCTGCGTGTACACGTGTTACTTCTAGCAACATCCTCTGATCTTGTCCGTGAAAACGGAACACCGAACCGGCGGGGCGCTAAACAATCCTTACTTGGCGTTCAGGAGAAGAACTGAAAAGATGCAAACCAGGAAAAATAGGAAAAACGACGAGACTTCGTACGAGAAAATGCTGAAGTTGAGGAGGGACTTGTCGAGAGCCGTTACGCTGCTGGAATTGGTGAAGCGTAGGGAAAAGATCAAGAGGGAGTATGTCCATCTTACGGTAGAGGTATTCGAGAAGCGGTATCAAGCGAAGGACTTTAGCGGTGCTATCATGTCGGAACTATCGTTGAAATCGTCTAGACCTGCATTTACACCGATATTTCACAATCATTACACCAATCAGAGTTGGACTAACAAGGCTATTCTTAAGGATGAGGTAATTTCTATATTAAATCATTCTTTGTCTTCGCAATTTGTTTTTATCGTTGAATATTTCTTGCAGATTATACCGCGTAAAGAGAAACGACAGTACAAAAAACGTAAACATAAATCATTAAGTCACAATCGTGTTAGTTTAGTAAACGGTGCTCCTATGGAAGGTGTCGCCGCATTATCATCTGACGAAGAACCATTACCCCAACCATCCTCGGAACCCGAAGAAGGCGATGACGAAGGTCAATTTGCTTTCCGACGGAACAAACTGTGTAGCTATCATATGGTATGTTCCTTTATATATAATATACTCTGATTTAGTAAATGGGAAACTTCTATTGTTTAAAAATAAAATACAATGGAATAGGTAAAATATGATAAAGTTCTTCAAAGTAATTTACGACATCTAGATAAGTGGTTATAAGATATATTACATGTATAACAAAATACTTGTTGACTTGTGTACATACAGATATAATCTACATTTCTTATGACTCATCCTACAGTAAATAAATAATCAACGCAGGAATAACGAGAATTGAACAAACATTTTTGGTTTATTCAAATTAGAAAACAATGTCATTATTGAGTAATAAAAAATTTGAAATTTATTGAAAAATAATGGAAGAATTGTGTAAATAAAATAAAAATTCTTCATAGTGAGAAAAATTTAAAAATTACAAAAATTAAGGAACTTTCTAGTTTATTTTCTATTATAGAGCATAACAGATTTTAATTGGTTGGTATTTATGTTGTATTTCAAAACATTTAGAAGTTGTTCTTCTAAAATTGGTTCTTCTATATTTACCACTTTTTTCTTTTATCCAGCCCAAGCCACTTGGAAACTGGCCTTGGTGTTCGAAAGAAGAAAACGGCTTAGCAGATAAGAAATATCGATACACATTGACGTCCCTTTCCAATCCCAGACGATGTATCGGCTTCGCCAGGAGACGTATGGGCAGAGGAGGAAGAGTAATATTGGATCGGTTGAATTCGGAGCTGGACGATTATTGGCGAACGCTGGATTTTACGATCTACGACTCGCAGGCGCAGATAAACGCGGCGACGTCCCTGAAAACGTTGAGAGAAACGGAAATGAACAGCCTAGATTCTAACGTCTCCTCGAATAACAGTTTAAAAACTGCAACTACTAAAAGTGTCGTTTCCGGCTATAGTGATAATTTACGGACAAGTGCAGGTGACAGTTTTAGTGAGAGTAGTTTTAACAAGTGTAAGCAGGAACCGATCGATACTCGAGAAGAAATCAGTACGTACGATGTTAAAAATCCTCCCGACAATTCTGACGAAATGGTGGAGATCTTACGGTCTGTACAAAGGGAATGGTTAGTATTTATCGATTTGTCTTGTATGGCTGCGATTGATTTTGATATTATCGATTCTCTCTTTATAGTTATGTTTGTGAAATTTGAGGAAATTAATCGTTCATTAGTAAGACAAAATAATTCATTGAAAATCAAGTTCGAAATCAGTTTTTCCTGATTCACCCTTAATACAAAAAAAAAGCAATTGAGTTTAGATTTGGGCAGCCAGGTGTTAAAATATATCTGTTCTGCAGGTAATAAAATAAAGGCACAATGGCGCAGTCTTTAGTAAATGGGAGAAATTATTGTTAAAAATTTCTGATTTCTGTACAAACACATGTACTTATTCCTTATTGTTCTTTAATCTTGATTCTCTTATTACATATTGTAGTTTCGTTTATTTGCAAATCTATCTCTAATTTTGTTGGTCGTTTATTTCTTGTAAAATAAAGGCTTCATTCCTCATTTTATCTATAATTGCTTTATGCTTTGTTTGCTTTAAAAATTCCATTTCTGTGGCTTCTATTTATCTTCTATGTTTTTCATTGATGGTATTATATTTTATAATTTCTGGCAGTTCTTATCAAGATGCTTTTTTGTATTGTTGTTCTTCTCAAAATTTTCTCGTCTTACTCTTGCTATTTATTTCGTTATTTAAATTCATGATTACTCGATTATTCGTGGATGATAAGTTCACACAGATAACCGAGAAAGACGGATGAAATGTCTCGCTCTAGTTTCGCGAGGATTGTCCTAGTTTTCATACTTTTTCCTTTTGTTTTCCTTTTTCAACAGAAAGCTTTTTTCTTGATACATTGTATCAAAAAGCCAACATGGGGTCTAAAGATGTGCCGTGCACATGCATGTCTTTTAAACAGCACAGAGTAGAGCCAAATGCCTTTAAAATTGGCAGAAATTATTAAAGTACATATTACAGACGCTTCTTTTTCGACTGACTTCGTTATTATTAAAATAAAAAAATAAATTGTGCCCCCACCCTCATAACTTTTGAAAGGAATGAGCAGTAAACTTGTGGTGTTTTGACTTTAGGGATGAACACTTGGTTTGAAATGTAAATGTTCACTGTCAACCCCTCTTAAAACTAACTTTGTTTAAATAATGTGATTGTATCACATTTGGAATGGATGTCACCAAAGAAAAATCTATTGCTAACTTCACACAGGTTGTAATATTGTTCTATATGTTCTAACCAAAACTCTTCGCGTTACTTGTATTGAACTGAACAAAAATGAATACGAGGGTTTTCGGAAAAGTAACGTGGGTAACCCTATTATTAATTAACCTTGGCGAAATTAGTTAAAATTTAGAAAATCATAAAACTGTTTGCATTGTCGTAAAAGTAATGAAAATATCTTAGAAATGAGCTTTTATATGAACTTACTTCCCATTTAAAATTTTAAAGATCGCTTTCTATCTTATATTTCGAGCCAGGTGCGAATTCCTATAATCAAAACGTCACAAATTATCTCTAATATCATCTCATTTCTTCCAAAAGTTATGAGGAGGGGGCACAAATTACGATCTCACTGTATATCCTTATCTATTTCATCCAAAAAATCTAATTCTATGCCACCTTCTAAATCATGATTTTCGTAAAGGAGCATTTAATATTAAAAGCAATGCTTTATGTGGCAAATTTTTAGATGAGAAGGAATCCTAAGGAATAATTTTTTTGAAATATTCTTTGAATATTTCACGATCCACCTATGGTAATTTTTTATTGTAATAATGTACTGGAAATGTTTTTAAATTCTTTAAAGCTCGTGGAAATTTTGGTTTGCCCATAACAGCTAATCTAAGCTTAGGATCTCCTGATACCTTAGCACAACATAATTCCGTCACATGATCTTTTTTATTTTATAACCTGCAAAACTTGGAAACACGGAAGTGAACTTACAAATTCCCTGTCGTTGTTTAAAACGGTATAACACCGCTTAAAGCATTAAAAGATCCACAAATATCTAATTTTTTATGCAGCACTTGTGCAACACACATTGGACCAGATATAGGAATACTTTTCCTTTTTTTTTTTTCTGAATAAACCATTTAACGCATCATCGATTGTCTTAAATGTTGACTCTTTCATTGATTATCTTATATCTGATGCTTTTAAACTGTCTGCTTTTAGAAATAAAATTTCCCTTTTGCAGAAATACTAACAAGATGCGCAAGTATTGTGTTTGGCCTTAGATGTGGTATCGATACAGTTTGTTCGTGATATAGTAAAAAGAAAATGGAAGCCATTCCATTTTCTTTTTCTTTTTTACTACATCACGAACAAACTGTATCGATACCACATCTAAGGCCAAACACAATACTTGCGCATCTTGTTAGTATTTTTGCAAAAGGGAAATTTTACCTGCTATAGTTAAAACGTTCTTCTTTCTTTTTATCGGGCCATGATATATACCTAATTAGTTAATATGGATAAAAATACGAATCTACTGCTGCAAACATAAATGGTGACTATGTACACGAATAATCCGCCGCACGGATAATCGGAATATGGATAATCGAGGTTACACTGTACTAGATTTCAGTCGATTTGAAGTTTGAGCCGTTCGTAAATGAAACGTCTTTTTTATCGATTTATTATTGGTTTAATTCTGCCTAGCAAAGAGCATAAAACTCCTAATTTTGCTGTCGTGAGTTTGGGTCAATTTAATATATTATAATTTTTATACATGTACTTGAAAAAGGTTATAATAACAATCGAAACGTTGTATATCATTGAAACGACCTAAAAACTAAGACAAAATACCAAGAAATGTTGGAACATAACTAATTTGTCTTCCTTGAACGATTGATTAAGAATTAATGACTATTGTGCTTATATTGTTCATAAATTTAAATTTATTTTTTACAGGTTGCATTTTCGACCAAAAACTCCACCTCCAGATTACTCTCCACCCTGTTACATGTTGCCCGCAGAAGATCCCACGTTCATACCCAGTGCCAACACGCCCTTCTTACTAGAATTACGACTAGCAAATGACTCGACTAGCAACAACGTCTTAGCCGACAGTTCGACGTTCGTGACTTCCCCGTTCCTCGGCGAAGACTTCACAATGGACCTACCGGAAGTACCCGTCACCGATACCAGGCAATCCAGTGATACGGCAAACGTGCAAACCGGCATCAATCTTAACGTGAATGTCGGTCTCAATACGCTTAACTCTACTAATACTAATAATACCGCTAGTAACGATAGTTTTATACAGAGTGTTAATCTCAATGACGGTTTGTCGTTGTCCGTCGATTTCTGTAGCAGCGACGAGACGGCGATCGCCTCGTCGATGGACGACGACAGTGATAGGACTTTCGTAGGATGTTCTAAGTTCACAGTGACTGATATAAATGGGAGTGCGGGCACTTCGTCCAACAGATACAAACAGACGTCGGATCCGAGTACCTTGACTAGTCCTAAGTTAAATAGTGTTAACGTTGTGCCCGATTGCAAGCAACGGTCTGTGGTCGACTGTGCTGCGGTTGGTAATGCGAACGGTTTGATCACGCAACTGGGAATGGATGGTAAGGAAGTCTGATTATTTCAAATTGTTTGATTTTATTTAGAAATAGAAGGGATTAGAGGCAGTCAGTATTCATTTTCGAAATCAGCAAATCCTAAACATCTCAATGTCGAATATAAATTCTCGTTTTCTCTACTATACACAAACATTCGGCATTGTAAGGACCAGGGTTGGGCATCATTCAATAATTTTTTATTCAAATTATTTGAATGAAATTTTCATGTGTTATTCTTTATTCCGTATTAAGTTATTGTTGAATAAAACTATGGGAAATCATTTGAATGAAGAATTATTTCAATAAAACGTTATTTGAATAAAGCATTATTGGAATGATTCTTTCACCAAATAAATCGTTATTCAAATAATTTATTACTGAATAACACCGAAATACATTTAGATTATGTATATGCCTACATGTTTGTACGGGTAATCATATAAAAATTATGGCTAATGTTAGGAAGTGCATCGGTAGGACGACATGCCAGTAATAATTATATCCGCCGACATCTTCGACATTCCTCTAGATTTACGTGATGTCATCTCTGAAGTCGATAAACAAACCTTCAAGCTTATAAAAATTCCACTTATTTTTTCCCACACAACTTTAATCTCTTTAAAAATTGACGGGCAATATTTAAATAAAATCCGCTGATGTTAGAAAGTGTACCCACAACATGGCAGTAACTATGGGTAGTAATAATTATATCCGCCGATATCTTGGACATCCTTCAAGATTTACGTACTGTCTGGTTCTAGAAACCGATAACCAAACTCTCAAACTTATGAAAATCACATTATTATTTTTTCCCCACAACTTCCAATGTCCTTCAAAAATGGCGAGTAGTATTTATATAAAAATTTCTGCTAATGTTAGGAAATGTACCAGTAGGACGACATGGCAGTAATAATTATATCCGTCAACATCTTCGACATCCCTCAAGATTTACGACTTGTCATTTCTGAAGTCGATGCACAAACCCTTAAACTTATAAAAATCGTATTTATTTTTTCTCCTACAACCCCCAATGTTCTTCAAAACTGGCGGGTTTTATTTATGTATATAAAAATTTCCGCTAATGTCAGGATGTGTACTAGTAATAATTATATCCGCCGATATCTTGGACATCCTTCAAGATTTACGTATTGTCGTTCTAGAAACCGATAACCAAACTCTCAAACTTATGGAAATCACATTTATTTTCTTTTCCACAACTTCCAATGTCCTTCAAAAATGGCGGCTAATATTAATATAAAAGTTCCCGCTAACGTTAGAAAATACATCTGTAGGAAAAAACCTCAAACTTATAAGAATTTCATATAAGTTTGAGGATTTGTTTATGATTTATTTAAGTTCTTCATAACTGTTTAGAAAACCGAAACCGTTATCATAACTGTTTTGAACCCCTGTACTTAGGTATTTTTTTAAATCCAGTGTTTACTTCGTATAAACAATCAAATATACACACGTACATAAACAAACTCACACCATCACAAATGAAGGTAGTTATTTGAATGAGAATGATCATTTGAATAATAAGAATTATTCGAATGATGAATAATTATTTGAATAAAGAATAATTATCCATAATTCAAATACTCTCTCTGATAGCTCTCTCTCTGTTTCAACTGGTTGTTATTGTAAATTGACAAGTGTAAAACTAAACAACAGCAAAATTTACATCTGCTGCCTAAATATGGGTATTTAAAGCATCGAAAACAAGTTTTTTTTTATTTTTGAAGAGGTGCTCTCAAATGTGTAATCAGTTAGTGTTTATTCGCACTTACGTCGTATCATCATTGTTCCAATTCATTTGTCTTCTGTAACATTTTACCAAGCCATTATTGCAAATTATCTGTAATTTTTGCGTCCCAGAGATCCTAAAAATATCTACTCTTGCATGACAGAAAAGGGTAAAATAGGAATAGGTATAGAAATGTACGAACTTTCTATGAAATCACAGATAACTTAATCTTAGAGTGCCTTATAGCATAGAATGCATCGATAGACAGGTTCGAATTGTTAACAGGCTAAATGTCATCATCAATGGAGGCAATTACGTACCAGTTTAGAATGCCGCAAATTTAAATTGTTACATATATTGATTTTTATTATAGACTGATGCCGCTTTGCACCAGATCCAACAAAATACTTACATAAAATCACAATTCCCTGAAATGTACTCCACGTTATTAGGTCTTAAAGAGTTTGATAATTAGATGGTTGAATTATGTTAATTATGACTGGGAAAAGATGATCTTCCTGCAATATATTTTACATATGACAGAACAATGTTCTCTAATGTGTTTCATTCTTTTCTGTCAGCTGATTTTTTCTTAGGCAGCTTGAGATATTGAATATTACTATGCAGAATATATTAAGTTGTTGAATTCTTAGTAAATACTACTCTATTGAAATCAGAAAAAAAGAGGTAAGACTAAGAGTAAGAGTAATTAAAAAAATATAAAGGGGAGACAGTTACTCGTATTTATGATCATGATAACCACACAATTATAAATCGATTAAACATTAAAATTTGAAAAATAGAAAATTTGTCTTCATAAGCATTATCTGTTTCAACAATCGAACAAAATGTAAACCAGTGTAAACAATGCCACCTAACAAGGCTTTCAAGTACTACCAATGTCTTTAGTATTTATTTAGAGTTGTTTTTCATATACATCCCAATAAATATTACAAACATCAAAAGTCAATGTCGTACTTAAAACAGATAAAATAGGTTTTATTTTGATAAAGTTAGAGTAGCACATTTCTTGTAAATTTTTATAAAAAGGGAAAATATTGAGCAACATTGATATTGTTTACATCGAAAAACGTCAGTACCTCCTCCGATAAATCTTCAAGAATAACACAAGGAGTAATGAATCATAGTGAATATCAACTCAAATTATTTTTTTGCTAACAGCAATAATTATTTGTCTTTTTACTTATCTACATCTTATATTAGAACCTGTCCTGCATTATATACAAGTAAACATAAACAGAATCTCTAAATTTTATTGAGATAAACAGCCCTAATTACTTAGGGCCATTTTCGGGGAAACTGAGAGGTTAGTACTTCAATTATCTTTTCTCAGTTACGACCAAATGGAACATGCAACAAATAAGTGAAGAATATGGAAGTGAGGTGAAGAAATAAGAATTTAGTGCAAAAGGAAAACAGCTAATCACATCAATTTTGTTACAACAATTGAAGAAAACGTGTAAACCAATGTAAACAGTGCCATCTAAAGAGGCTTTTACATACTATTAATGTCATAATCACTTCATTTTCTTTGTCACTTTGGCAATAACATGGTATTTTTTCTCATTGAAATTACTACGCGAATGTATATTTATTTTTCAAATTTTGACCCTTAAATAACAAATGATAAACATGTGCCCATATGGGGGCAGTCATAGCGATCCAATTATTAGACTTAAATAGTAAGTTCGTGAATTCTAAAAAAAATCTACCATTGTGGCGCCTGAAAAACGTGAGTTGCTTAGAATCGATCTTTTTAGTCT
Organism: Cetonia aurata; assembly: GCA_949128085.1. Classification (NCBI taxonomy): domain Eukaryota; kingdom Metazoa; phylum Arthropoda; class Insecta; order Coleoptera; family Scarabaeidae; genus Cetonia; species Cetonia aurata. Next base: position 64,000,038 of record OX421883.1, on the reverse strand, counting down.
TTCACATCCATTCAGTATATAATATAACTTTACATGTTGTTTTTTCCCTGAGGGTTAGATATGTGATTAAAGAAGAAGTACCGCTACAAATTTGAACATGCTAATTATAGCCTAATGTGCCCCTAACACTTTCTGATAGATTTAAACAAATAAAAATTAATTTAAAACATAAATATAATAATATTAATCTTTATATAAAAAAAAAACTGATAATAAAAAGATCATTTTGGAATTGCTCCTAATACAGTTCAGGTGAAGTTGGTACATTATTACATATACTAGCTAGCCCGCGTTCCGCCTGGAACGCACCCCATTGAAAAAGTTGGTACGCCTAGCCCGCGATCCACCTTGGCCCGCGGTCACTATAGAAGATAAATACCCCTCAGGTAGCAATCCGCCCTTTCATCACGTAGAATAGATATGGGAATTTAGGATGAAGCTCAATTTTTTTTAAGTGTGGCTCTCTTCGAACAATTCGACGCTACGCGGTTTAATTAACTTTCGAAAACTCGCTAGAAATATATTTAATTTTTTATTTTTCTTAATTTTTTAATTTTTTTAATTTCAATTTTCTTTTTCAAATGCCCTCACTTTTTTAAAGAGAAGAGAGAACTCGACGCTACGCGTCTCCTTGAAAAAGATATGTAATTTCTTAATTTTCGAATCGTTCGCTGTTTTTTGGTTTTTTCTTTAAACGCGGTTTAACTTTGGAAAACTCCTAGCGGTAAATGTATTTCATTTTTTAATTTTTTTAATTTCAATTTTCCTATTCAAATGCCTTTCACTTTTAAACAGACTCGACGCTTCGCGTCTCGTCTTGGGGAACTCGACGCTACGCGTCTCGTTAACAAGTTTTTTTTTTTAATAAATCTTTTAATATAATTTAATAATATATTCATAAAAACGAACAATGCTTGCGTTGCAATATGCGCAATACTTAATGATAGGCTATCACTAGAGCAGTACCACTTGAGGAATCATTTTAGCTGCTTTTTTCCACATTTAATCCCATATTATTGTTTATTAGTATATTTTTCTGCTCAGTTCTTAATTAACATGCAATACAATGACATCATGCTTTTCTACTTTCAGTGTATCCGGCTCTTAGAACAAAACATAATAAACTGCAACCTTACGCTTATTCTGGTGAAGTTGGAAATTCAAATACAAACTCTTTGAGTCTTCACACTTCAGCCCATACTGTTACGCTTAATAGTCATAGGTAAGAATTAATTAATTAGGATTAAGACAATAGAGATAGCAAAAAGACACATACATTTGTTAAAGTTATATTTTGGTGTCCTTCAGGTTGAAATTGTGCAAATATTTGTAGTGAATCTTATTTAACCCATTCGTAGTCTATTTTATTCAAGTTTTCAGTTTTTGTTCGTCTCAATCCAGATTAAATATTAAAAAAAAAATGTTAGTGTTATAAAATATTTTGTTCTATGATTATATCATTAGTCATTTATTCTTTAAAATGGGAATCTTATTTTACATTGAAATTTTTGTAATTTAGAGAATAACGTATGTCACATAAGTTTTGGAAAAATTTTCGTCGGCGTAAAAATAACTGTAAATAACTTGCAATCTAGTAACCATGATAAACATATGTTCATTAATACTCAAACTTGTTATGACATTTCATAGATGTCAAATAATTTGTCCAATTATGTCGTACAAACTTGAAATACGGAAAAGCATTTACAGCCTGGTTGGACATGTACCCTAGCAAGAAATTGTAAACATATTTTGGAATCAAAATATTTCAAAGACAACCATTTATAGAACAATTGCAGAATGTGAACAAGGTATACCATGCCTCAATTTACCAAAAAGTGGACGTCCCGGAATGTTGACCGAAAATCGCGCCAACCTAATCTGTGAAAGTGCAAAAGACCGCGTTGGAACGTCATGCCGAAAGTTATCCAGAAGATTTAATGTTTCTCATGAAACTGTAAGAAGGGTATTGAAAAAAAAGCCTAAAGTTTCGTAAAAGACGTAAATGTCCACGTTATACAGAGGACCAGTTACGAAGAATTCCAATGTGTTGTCGTAGATTACGCCAAACTCATTTTGCAAACAATAAAGTGATCATCATGGACGATGAAAAATATTTTACGTTTTCTCACTCAGAAATGAAAGGCAATGATGGTTTTTATACCGATAATATAGAAAATTGTGCAGATAATGTTAAATACAAAACCAAAAAGAAATTTGAAGATAAAATCTAGTTTGGTGTGCCATATCGGAGAGAGGAGTTTATGTTGGGCATGTGAGGGGTAAGGAAGTTATGCCAACATTTATACCGAAAGATGCCTACGGAAGTTGCTACAGTTTATTACTACGACTCATCCACGTGTAGAAATAATATTTTGGCCGGACTTAGCAAGTTGCCATTATGCAAGAACGACTAGAACATGGTTAGAAGCTCACAACATACCCTTTGTGCCAAGAGCAGACAATCCGCCAAATGTGCCACAAGCTCGACCCATCGAAGATTTTTGTGGAATATTGACCAGAAAAGTATATGATAATGGGTGGGAAGCTCAAAATGAAGCTCAACTAAGGCGAAGAATATATCAAAAGATAAGAGAAATTGATATAAACATCGTCGACAACATGATGGGACAAGTTAGACAAAAACTGCGTGCCATTGAGGACCATGGCCCTTTGTAATTATTTTAATTGTAGTTTTAATTAATTTAAATATAAGGTAAAATGTTGGTAAAGTGGTCATTTGAATAAATTACGTTACACTTACTTTAAAGAATTTAATTATTTTTCCCAAAACTTATGTGACATACGTTATTCAAGAGAAATGAATTCTACTTAGTTTTATTAGAAATTAATTTAAAAAGTGCGAATGGGTTAAAGTCTAAGAAAGATTTTTATATTATATTCTCCATTCTAATTTTTAGTGCCAACATAGTGGAAATACCTATGTCGAATGACTCTGAGGCAGTCCCAAGCAAAAATATCGCTGCTCAGTGTGAAACAACTACAACACCGGCAAATAACAAGAATAAGACCATTGTCCGTAAAAATAATTTGGTTATGGAAGTGACGTGATGCACATCATTGAGCCTGTGTCCCCTACGGGCCGCAGGGAAGACATGGTTTTCTATATCCTCGGTAATTTCACTTTCCATTTGTAATAAAGCTGATGGCAAAAATGCACGAGCTGAAGATTTGAAATGCCTGTCGCAGATTAAATAACTAATATCAATGAAGTAAAAAACGTAGCAACCAAAAACCAAGGGTCTCTTATTGTTTCCCTTCTTTCATTTTTACTTAGAAACGGTGAGAAAATATTATTATTATATATAAAAAAAAAAAATACAAATTTAGATAAGAAAATTATTTTTATAAATATGGAAGAATAGCAAAAAAAAAAATGTTCTGTTTTTGAGTTTTATATTTGTTACTCCGTCTTTCAAATCATGTGATGTGTAGTAAGAAAATCCTCTATTTTACTGATACTAATGTGAGAAACGCGATAAAACGATTTTAAAATTTTTAAAAGAGGAAAATCGATGCAACTACTATACCTAATATTTACTATTGATGTGTAAATGTTATTATAGAACATCCATAAGTAATGATACTAAATAACGATTTCTAGTATCTTAGTTCAGAATAAACTGCAAGCGGTAGTTATCCTTTATTCAAACTAGACTTTTAAAATGATTTAATACTCTTCTTTTCGTCTTAAACGGTTTTATAATTTAGCATTAACGCATTTTACAGCTCAAATCACGTTTCATTGATAGCTCTATCAATGGCATTTGTACGAACTGAAGTTGGAAGATTTCATCTTCCACATTTTTGAAATTATTCTGAGTGGAATACTTTAAAAGTCAATATTGCAGTAGATAATTCTTTTTTTTAAGGAGGTATAAACAGAGTGCAACAAGTAATTATACAAATTAGAATAATTTGTTCGCACTACGAAACTACTTTTTGCAGACATTGTAAATTTGTATTAAAGCATCTATTTAAATATAGTTTTCTCAATTTTTTCTATTGTAAAGGAATCGAAGAATAAATAAATTGTTATACATAATATATGTGCAAGTAAATAAACTTCCATTCGACATAGTGGTACTATTATAATATGGTATAAAATGGGAAATTTTTGTCACATTTTGTATTTCTCGGTTTTTGCGGTTAATTAGACAGTTACAGAAAGAAATATTACTCTTTTGAACCGATTAGTTTCGTCGTGCTTTTCAGTTTAAGATGGTCTTTTTATTATGTTCCTGCAATTCTGTTTTTTTTTTTGACTAATACATATTATTATTGCTGATGATTTATAAATGAAAAGGAAGAAATATTTTTGGATTAGATACGATTCATTGTATAATGTCTAATAAATTCAAGGTTTTTTTGGTGAAGTAGTAAAACAATTCTGATATTTAATAATTCACACTCAATGATAACGTTCAAATTTTTAGGGAGATATAGTAATGATTTTGTCATATTCGATTCCTTGTTTTATCTCGATTTAGTTTGCGTATTACTCGAGAATAGCTGTTTAGGTATAATTTCTTAGTTTCTTTTTGCTCTATAAGTTACATTGGATCTGTATTATACACAACAGTGCGCCGAAAAACAGCAGTGCATTGAAAAAAGTTGTTTTGCGCATTAATAAAATCTAGTGTTCAAAGAAAACTGGAAGGTTACCGAATTTTAGAATAAACTTTATCATAAGGTAGAGTTTTGTTATCTGTTATATATATATAATGTTATATGATAACTTACAAGCCTCATAAATACAGTATGACCTCTTTACTCCGAACTAATAATTGCACTGGTTAACCCGGGTTTTAGAAATGCTCGGATTATCGAAAATTGTTCAAAAATACGCATATACCCTATTATCTATGAATTTGATCATTCTTTCCAGGAAAAGCCTTTTATTTTCAAATAAAAAAGTAATTACACTACTAACTAGCGCATATGTATTTTCTTAGATATCATAGTAACATAGTATAAATAAAATAAATCTAAACAGGTAAATTCTTATCCTAACAGAATGAGAAAAATTCAGTAATTTTGCTCTGTTTAATGCTTGCCTCTTCAGCTCTTTTTTCTCATTTCAGATAGAATTAGAATGTGATGTTCTGATTCAGTATTTTTCTGAGCCCACTTCAAACACGTTTCGAAGCTTTTGACGGCTTCTGCTGTGCTTTACAGATCTTAGTATCGTTTCTTCTTCATCAGAGCTCGATTCATCTTGAATATGCTCCAAAATATCGATATTGTTCATAGATTCAGATGATTCTGTTTTGTCCGACGGCCCAGTCAACAATCTCTTGTCTAGTTACATTGCCAGAAATGTGATTAATCAGCGCGGTAACTTCCTCTATTTGTTTCTCTGTACCCTGTAACTCAATTTTATTCTTCCATCGAGGCAGTTGAAGATTATCATCTTTACTCCAATCACCATCGTCAACATCATCATCATCATGCATTAGAAGTTTACTCCAAGATTTTTTAATGAGTTCTGGTCTTGTATTTTCCCAGGGCTCTTGCTAATCCTATTACAAAATCTTTTAGGTTAACTTTTTTAAGTTCTGCAGAAAGATCTAGTTCTTCAGAAGAAACAATCCGTTTTAAAAGTTCTTTTCTATAATGCAACTTGGTTGCTTGAATCACATTTTGGTCCATTGGTTGCACTAGCGGTGTTACATTTGGCGGCAAGAACATTGCACGAATTTTTTGATCATCTGAACATAAATCTTCTGGGTGTCCTGGTGCGTTTTCTAAAATTATCAGTGCTTTTGCATTCTTTTTCGAACTGACGGAACAAAATCTTCATAAAACCAATTCTTAAAGATTTCTTTGGTAATCCAGGTCTTTTTCTGTCCTTGGTACATCACTCGTAGTGATTCATTTCTAAAAGCCCTTGGTTTTTGAGATTTGCCCAGAATTAACAATCTCATTTTATGCATTCCAGGACCATTAGAGCAAAGCATAAAAGTTATTCGTTGTTTACTCATTTTTCTGCCTGGAGCTGATGTTTCCGCTTGGTGAGCAAGTGTTTTTTGAGGAAGTAATTAATAGAAAAATCCGTTTTCGTCTGCAATGTAAATTTGGTCATGACACAACTGTATTTCCTTGATTTTATTTCGAAGAAAATTTTTAAATGGCTTCACAGCTGCCTCATCACTAGACAAATTTTTCTCCTGTAATTGACAATTGTCGAATTCCATACCTCCGTTTGAATTTATCAAGCCATCCGGAAGTAGCTTTAAAATTATCATTGTTGTGAATTTGGCCTTTTCACGTAAAATTTCGCCCGTATATATAAGTTATTCATTTTGGTACATACCTCTAGATTTTTCCTGGATAAACCAGGCATAAACCGGTTTATACCTACAACTGGATGTGGCGCCATATGCTAAAATGTCTTCTTTGTTCTTTTTGACGTCGCAAATCACTGATTTTCCCATTTTGAACTTGAATGATAAACCAGTCACACTGTATGACCCGCATTTAAATCGTTAATAAGCTCAATTTTTTCTTTAATCGACAAAGTAACATGTTTTTTTTTACAAGTAATTAACGCTGGTAATTCCCCTATTTACGCAACAGGAATTATTTCGGTGTTCGGATTAAAGAGGCGTTCTTCGGACTATAATTTCAAATATCTGTTGTTCGGATTATTGGAGGTTCGGATTAAGGCCTGTCTAGATTAAAGAGGTCATACTGTAGTATTAAACAAAAAATGCGTGTTCGTTTTACTACCAAAATACAACTTTTATATTTGATTTTTTTTTTAAACTATACTTAAACTCTTTTACTTCTGGCCGCCCTCATTAATAACAAAATCAATTAAATATAAATGGTTTTCTAGAAAAAAATAACATCTAATGTAATTTATAAGACGAAACAGACAAGAAATTATCTTCAAGAGCAGCATTTGAAAATCCAGGATTTTATAAACAAATGAAAAATATTTAAATTAATTAACAAATTTCAATTTATCGTGAATAATCTTTTATATTAAAATATAAATTTATAGAAGCGGTTCTATAATTTTGATATGTTTATATTGGAAGTGTCCATTTAGACTGAACTGCGTGACGAAGGATTCGGAAAAATCACATTCTGATAATACATACGATTAAGTGCAATCATTTGAAATTCTTTGGGCTGGAAAGTATACATACATACACAAGTCGAAAGTATGAAAGGTATTGTTTTAATTTATTTTGTATAAATAAAAATAATTGTAATTACCTAATTAGTGTTTAAGAGAATACCAGAGGCTGTTGATATATTATTAGTAATTTATTACATTTTGTAACTGCTGCGAACATTATGTGAAATGTACTTACACTTCTTTTTTTTAATAATTGAATATTAAGAGAATAAAATAAACAGTCTTATAGTACACATATGGTATTTTAATGTTGAATCATTAATCGTAAGGAGGAACGTTGTTTAGCCTACATTTTACCGGTTGAGATTACAAGATGTGAGATGTTTCTGTTGCATTTTTTTTTTGACATAATTTTACAAGTTAGCCGCGTGGAAAAATGGGGAAGATACGAACATCATTGAAACAATTTATTTCGCATAACTATCTAAAATATAGTTATTTAAGAGAAGTATTTAAGAGGTAATATCACTATCGTATTAGTGTAAATACGAATTTCACTGTATTATAAAAGGAAAACAAAAAAAAAAAACGAATCTTTCGAGATATTTATCCAAAACCCCCTCTATCGAGGGCTCTGTATACATTTTATCACTTATTTTAACATGAAACGACCTGACGGTTAATAGGCTTTCTTTTTTCTTGCAGGATTAACGAAATTATATCCTATCTATGTATAACTAACGTATATTAAAGAAAGGCTTCTACGTGTTCTGTAACATTTTCTATTTACAAAAATCTATGGCAGATCTTCAGATCATATTTTAAGTACATCAGGGAAAATGTGTATATGATATGAAGCTTGAGATGTGTATTGCGAAATATGAAAGTTAGCTGTTCAATATTTGAAATTCACTTCGAGTTATTTCATTTAATAATATTGGTTTTATTGAAGAAGAAAACGTGTATGTTTTATAAACAAACTTAAAAATAAAAGGCTGTTATAAAAATTATAAATTGTATTTGGTACATGGGACATTTTTTATAATGAATGCGGTTATATTACATTAATCGTAGTAATTCCTAAAGAAATATAATATGCTAGTTCTATTATAAAAATAAATATCTTGAATTCTTAGCAAAACCATTTATTGATTTAAATAAATATGCTTTTTTCTGATACACACGTTCATACCTTGTATATATTTTTTTTAATTGGTATTCATTTAAGAAATGTCCTACTTTATTGTTTATATATAGTTAAGCTCTCTTTTCCTATTGACTAGGGCGTGTTTTCTTTAAAAATAAGTTTTTTTTTTGTAGGTTTGAATTATACATTTTGTGTAGAGAATTATTTAAAATATGTGTATATATAGATCTTTATATTAATTTGTATATATAGTATATATTGTACATTTTTATACAAAACTCACTGTGATTGACTATTTTGTTTAAACATTAATGAGAGAATAAAGTAATACTGCCACATTCTTCTTAATTCTGTACAGAACCTTCTTACCTTCAATAGAATTTCGCAGCAACCGTATAAATAGGCTCTATACCACCGTCGATACCTTATTTATTTGTTGCTACCTATTATTATTGCTGTTTGTGAGTAATAATTTAAATTAAATGGTCAATCAGTTCTCTTGTAGATATATTTTTGTATAGTTAAGAGTACTTAATTTAATAAAAAAAAAAACCAAAAGAAATGTGTGATTCAAACTTAAAAAAAATGATAGAATCAATGGTGCAAGCTATTAGGATTTAAGTCACATTCCTCAACGTTTCCACGAAATAAATAATAAAAAAAAAAGAAACTGAGAATCGACGTGAAATCAACAATTTGAAATTTTCGAAAATAATCTTGCTATATGTGATTGTATAACATTAAAACCTAGTTTGTTAGATGTAGTCATAAGTGTATATTAAACATACTACGTTTGAGATTGTTGATTTTACGTATATATGGAAAATAAAAAAAAAAAAAACAAACAGAGAACATGTAAAGCAACATAGATTACATATTTAAAAAAAAACAATTTTTATAATACGCTTTTCCTAGTTGTTTGACATCCGAAGTATATAAAAAAATATATATTGTACATTTGACTATTTTTATTATTTAAAATGTGTATAAAATCTTGCAGTACAAATATATATATAGACTATGTTGCATTTACTCTTGAAAGTGAATATAAATGCTTCAACATTGATTATAGTTTTTTATTATCTTTTTTTTTCTTCTTTTTTGTAGATTTTAAAACACCAATGGACTGTTGATATGTTTCGTATATGTAACCGAAAGCCTAACTTCATTTAGAAAGTCCGTTAGGTATTTTATAATCTTTGAAAATTCCACCGTAGAATGTTGTATTATTTACATTTATTATTAATGCGATTTACTATATACGGGTCTCTATATGGAAGTTCTGGGTTTTTGATTAGGACATCTGAATGTGAATATATTTGTAAATAATGTGATTAGTTTATGTGTACGAGTGATTAATAAAATCTGTCTACCAGGTTTTAGATTCAAGAAAATATAAATATCGTATTCCTTTTAATAATAAAAAATCCTTTCCTTCACTTACATGTATCATTTTGAAACATGAAATGCAAGAATACTTCAAGGCAGAAGTAAGTATACATTTTATAAGCTTTGTTTTGAACTGTTGTTAACATGGTTTTATAAGCTTTGTAATCTGCGAGATGTTCAGTGTTATTACTATAATTCGGCGATTTTAATGGAAATGCTTACTCCCTTAAATGTGCGTCCATAGAGGAATAGACTGATTGATTTTTTTCTTCGTTGTACTTTTATTTATGTAAGAAACAAAGTATTACAAAAAAATCTCATATTTTGTGCTCTATCCAGTCAAGTAAAATTTAATCATTTGAAGATTTAGTTTCTTGCACTTTTATTATTTCTTTCAGAAACAAGTATTAAAAAAAATTAAAATCTTATAATATTTTGGAAAATTCATTTGAAAAATTGTTTTTAAAACACTTTCAACTTATTCAGACAGCTCATACCGTGAATAAAACGTCGTGTTTATTTCTTCTTTAAGCAATAAATATCTTCATTTATTACAGCCTACAGCGCACATTAGAAATCAAGGAACCACCTATATATTGGCTTTCTTGAAGGTTGGCCTACACTTTTCAAATATAAGAAATGAAAAGTGTACACTACGTAGGTTAACTAACAAATTAGTATTCCTTTCTTTCCCAGGTTCATAGATGGGACTATACTATACTATTAATAACTGAGAATGTAGTGACAGTCAAAATCCTAAGATATCACCACGCAATAATTAGTATTTTTGAGTAGGGGCACGACCCCGCCAAACAAAAAAATAAGTTCTGATGCGGTTCCGTTATAACGAAAATGAAAAATTGCGGAAAAAAACTTGGTCAAACGTTTATTGTCCAATCTTTTATGGTAAGAAAACTAAACAATTAAATAGGCACCCCTTAAATATATGCAGACGTAGTTAATGTGTCAGAAACAAGGTTAGTATATACATATATATATGGTTCTGTGTATTAGATAAATATTTTTAATTGCACATTTTGTATGTATTAATTACTTTACTTGTTAAAATATCACTAGAATAGTTTTTTGTGTATTAAGGGTGTAATGAACTTCTTTTGGCAAAAAATTTTATAAAGCGTACGAAATTTGGTTTGGTGCGGCAAAACGTTTTTATGATACAAGTTTTTTATACTATTTTTTTCTATTTCTGTAATTTATTAATAATTTTTAGTGGTGGGCACTATCGATAGCGACTATCGATAACTATCGATAGTTTTGACTATCGATAACTATCGATAGTTTCGACTATCGATAGTTGACCATCGATAACTATCGATAGTTGACTATCGATAACTATCGATAGTTGACTATCGATAGTGAGCTATCGATAACTAACGATAGTTGACTATCGATAATTATTTATCGATAGTTGACTATCGATAATTATCGATAGTGGACTATCGGTAACTATCGATAGTCCACTATCGATATGAAATCGAATGATAGTGAACTATCGATAATTGCTGATAGTAGACTAACGATAACTATCGATGACATAATATTCGACAGTAAAATAATGTAAATCCCTTATAGAACATTTAGGAATGGATTAGTTCAGTATTGATAAAAATTAGCCAATTAATGAGACTTGGTCCGTCTATTGATATACGGATAGTGTCTAACAATTTTTTTTCGCGAGATGTAATTTTGAGAACTGTCTTGTACAACTAAAAATAGCGTGAAAATTGCTTTTAGATGATAATATGGATGGTCCAAAAGTAAGTGAATGTAAGTCGGGAAGATAACTAAACGTGTAGATACATAATAAATTATATTTTACAGCAATATAATGAAAATAATTAATTGCGTTACAATCATAACAGTAATATATTGTATAATTTATGTGAAAATTTGCGCAATTGGTTTTGCAGTCTTCTGACAAGTACTTACAGTGAGCGGCTTCTGAATCCCTGATATATTAGTCAACAAAAATTTGATTTTAAAAATTAAAAAAAAATGATTTAACTTACTGATTATATATGTAAATGCTCAATGCTGCCGTTCACATTCTCACAAAGCAAATATGGGTATGACAATTGAAATAAATAAAATAAAATTGAAAATAAATATAATTTAAAAATAAAAAGTAAATAACATTCTAATATATAAAATAAATACAATTCTGTTTATATTTAAAATGCCTCAAAAAACGGTCATAGTCTAAACAATATCTAAATTTTTGTTTATAAATATTAAAATTTGCCCAAATTCAATGGAAACACGACAAGCATTGTTTTAATTTATTTTTCTTTTCTGTGTAGCCTAAAGGTTTGTGTTATTTTATATTGTCTTGTTAATTAAAAAAGAATGTGTTATCAATCATCAACTACTCATTGAGTAGAACTAATTCCTTCTTTTGTAATATCAATGTGCGTCAATGTGCACATCTAGTACACTATTATTTATTTATTTTTATTAAATTTTTATTATATTTATATATATATGTATATATTGACGATACATTGTTCTTTACAAATGGCAATAAATTGAATTTGAATTTGATGATGAAACAATGAACCAAAATACTAGTGTTAAGACAATTTCCATTAGTATATTAATATAACTATCGATAGTTGACTATCGATAACTATCGATAGTTGACTATCGATAGTCGACTATCGATAGTTGACTATCGATAACTATCGATAGTTGACTATCGATAGTCGACTATCGATAACTATCGATAGTTGCTCCGACTATCGATAGTACTATCGATAGTTGAAAATATCGATAGTGCCCACCACTAATAATTTTATATTAAGTTTCGATTTAGGGTTTTTTTATTTAATGGGTTGTTGACACTAACATTTCAATTTGACATTTGATTTGAAGTTGTACGCCAATGAACAAATTAACGGAATTTCATATATCGTATGCTTTATTCGATATCATATATTTTTTTTCTAAGCATCAATAATAAAAAACTATATTTATCATTCTTAAATTAGAATTAATTTGTAATTTTGTAGTGAATAAAATCAACAATGAAATAACGTATGACTATAGTAACGGCACCGGTAGCAAAATACTACCAATTCCAAAATTAAAAAAATACTGAAAACAGTGCTGTGATACAGCTTACTCTTGATTACGAAATCGTTTATTATGATATCGAAATAGAAGAAACTTCTTTTTATGGGCCTCTTTATAATCGTCATCTGTCTATAAAGTTATGTATGTACCACGCCTGTAACTTGTTTTTACAGTCATCGACATATTTTTAACCTTCTGCTAACATCTTGGGCTCAAAAATACGTGTTAGGCCATAAAAGCTTCATTGTGCTCTTACACAAATAATTATGCAGAGTGGAGGATTTTTTAAATTTAAAATAAAAATATTTCTGAAAAAAAAATTGAATTCTCTATTTACATTTAATAGTTGTGGATTGCTTTGACTAAATTTGGATTTGAAGCGTAAATATGCTATTTTTTCAGGGTTTTTATTAGGTACATCCATATATAACTGTTTAACGTTTCATTATATTCCATCGGCAATGAAGAGTTTAACTGGCAGTAAGAAGACGATTTTTACACAAAGAAATTCGTGCATGAAGTTGTTTATTACTCAATATAACTTGATTTTGGTTATGCAACAAACTACATTGTGATAAATTATATAAACCATACTTTTTCTCTACATATAAGGTTTGTTTCAACACGTCAGTGACATGCGCATGCCTCTGACGTCCATTTGGCAGTCAACGAATTGTGTTGGAAGAAAGCTATAAAGTATATATCTGCCCTTTGAGTTATGGTTCCTTCATTTTATCCATAAAACTACCTGATTGTGCGAAGCTTGTGATGAGGCATTAAAAAAAACCTTTGTTCCTAAGATATTGATTTTGAATTGGCTAACCTTCAGATCCATATCTCGAATACGATAGGCAACACATACACGTTGGAAGCTATTCGAGCCTATTTTTTTATTTAAATAACGAATTTAACGCACAAAATACATACAAGTTGTAATAAAATGTATCTTTAGATTCATAAACAGAATTTTACTTTATATAGTCATAATATTCCATGTGTTGTGTAAAATAATATTACAACAATAATACTTATTCGTGGTACAAATGACTAGAAAAGTACTAAAAAAATTATCTCTCAAATGGAAAAGTAGTATATTTTGCACTTTAAATAAATGTTCACTGCAAAAATTATAATAACTAATTCTATTCAGGCGTGGTGTTCTCAGTTTGTTGGCTGCTTTTCAATCCTCTGATCGTTAGATCATAGACTACCTCCTCTATTTTCTTTACGTCGTATTTTAAGACATCGAATCGTTTTCGTAGAGAGTCGTTCTTAAGATTAAGCACTCTAAAGCCGGCATTTATTTCTGCTACAAAACGAGATATCTGTAGTGGTCTGTCGTAATCTCCGTTTGTAACTGAATTTACAGCAAATCTGGACTGCAACAACAAAAAAATGGATTATTTAAAGGATTTTAATATGTGTATGTACTTTATTTCGTAAAAAAAAGAGATAAAGCAACATATAGAGTTATAGAAAGTATATTTAATATGTGTAAGTACTTACCAGCTCAGTTGTTAATTGTAAGACACCCATTAGATAATCTTCTAAATCTAAATGGAATCCTTTAGTGGGATCGTGATTAACTGAAAATTACCTATTCTATATAATTTAATGGGACAAATTTCAAACACAGTTTAGATAAATACATTGGTTGGTTGTCAATAGACAAGATGTTAATTTTTTTCTAAAACATTCGGTATATTAAAAATCAAGTAAGTTAGAACATGTATTTATATAATCTTGCCGACTTACAATTAGTCCAGCAATCACACAACATTCAAAAACATCCTGTATAATATTGAGAGCCTAAAAATCTATTTTCAACAAAATATTACCTCCCAAAATTTCAGCAGTCGTATCTTTCGTTATGAGTACACCCACTTCTAAAAAAACCACCAACGCAGCGAGAAAACAAAGTCTTTGCGTGACAAATCTCCAATGGTCGTTGTATCTATAGTATTGATCGAGTGGAATCAATTCACTTAGCTTGCCATATGCTTCTCTGACCTTCTGGAATTGTTCTCGAGCTTTCAAACATCCACCTGAAACTGAGTCGAATTTTTTTATTGCTTCGCATTTAAATTAATTATTGCGTATTTACTTAAATGCAAACTATCCTCTTGGTGAATAACTTGTAAGGTTGTTAATATTTCTCTGGCGTGTTTTTCTATTTCTCTAACAATGTTTCGAATTTCCTAAAATGGGGAAGTGATATAATAGTTTGTACTTACTTAAAATCATCTTATCTTTACTTCTCTGATGTCTTGTTCTGAATTCAGGTGAAGTTGGAAATTTTCGAAAATTTCCATCATTTCGTTTTTATTGCTTCGTAGATTCCTTGTGTTAAAATAGAAGAGATTCCAAAATTGGTAACAGAATTGTATGGGTTTTACTAGAATATTTTTAAATTGGTTTATTATGTGATAAGATCGTCACCGCACACGTACTTATAATGAAATAAATACTGTTTCTAAAGTAATATATTAGCTATATTAAATAATCCACAGTTTGTAATTTTCACAAGATGTTAAACAAAACGTGAACAATACTGAAAAAATACATGTCACATACCTAAACATACATAACCAATAATAATAAATCATGGAATTGTTATTCATGTAATCTAATCGGTTTCTGTTTTACTAACTGCTATTTTAAGCACAGATCACCACCTATACTATGAATTTAGAAAATAACCAGACATTTTTAAGGTTGGGAGACTTCAAGTTGAATATTTTTATAATTTATTTTTAAAAAAAGCATTTTATGTAATTTTTGTTTGAATTAAAACTTGACAGATATACAGTAATTGGATGGTGCTAAAGATGGCGCTACATGTAAAATTTTAAGAAATTGTATGTGCAATTAATTAATAGATGGCGCATATGTAGTTGTGTACGTCATTCCTTTTCGATGAATTATAGAATTTTTCATTCGAATATTAGGTGTATATTTTTTTTGTGGGTAAAAACAAAAATATAGTTATCGAAAAAGGTTAAATTTCATAAACTCATAGATGGATTGTTTCTAACTGTGCCTTAGACAAAGCTTAGTGGGTTTATAATTTAAATCCTTCGGAGAGAACCTACAAGTTTACTCATTAATTAACGGTTGTGGACTTCCGAACTTCGTTAGATTTATGACTTATCGGCAATTGTTCATGGGCCTTTTGAGACTCCTCGAATACGCAGGACGTAACTGTGAATGAGAACAAATTAGAATGAGGGAAGTATAGTGATAATGTTTGCAAGTTTTAGTAACATCCAGGATAAGTGTAGAAAATCAAACTTGTAGGAATTTCTTAGAAAATATCTACTTACAAGATTGTGATTTTAAAATACACTTTATTCATTTAATATAGGTAACTATATTTATACATTTTTAATCCTTCTAATACCCAAGTCTCCTACTGCTTGTTATTTCTTTCTTTGCTTTGTTAAATTTCTCCAAACTTATGATAACTACAGCATTACCAACTTAAAACAAAACGAAACCTAAACATGATCATCTATGATGCCCTGTATTCCTGTATACTTTATTCGAAATATAAACAATAACGAATAAAGAAGCTGAAAAAAAAAATAGATGGCAACAACTTTTTCTCTCGTGTACAAGCTCAATTACGAGAGAAAAAAGCAGATATGATTGAACACAGAAATCCTTTTTACGCGTATAGGCAAATAAAAGTTGTTATATCACGACTGTTCCGAAGGACGTTAAAGTTATTAAAGTCATTTATTTCGGGCGAAATATCTCTCGGCATCTGAAAGTTATATAATCGCATTACATATAATAAAAAGTTTTGCTTTTCTCGTTGGGAGAACATTTTTTGCCGAACATTATTTGCATTTTCGCATCAGTATCTTACTGCTTTAGCGCTTGATTAAATGACATCAAGCGAAACTGGATGAAATTGTACTACAGGGTGTATTGTAGTATAAAAACTATTGACAAAATAGTACTGCTTCCAAGTTTACGTTTTATTTTATAGTGTATATATATCGTAATCCAGTAATTGGGTTTTGGAACCTTTGGTGTAACAATAACTATCACACTGACAAAAGTTAATGCTAGGTTTTCCACTATCACCAAACAACAATGCACAATCTCTCGACGCGCGTTTCGCTAACCAAGTTAGCATCATCAGAAGATGATTAACAGTAACACTTACTGTAGGAAAACCTAGCATTGACTTTTGTCAGTGTGATAGTTATATATATCGTGCAGGCTGTTTTCGGCCACTTACTTTTTCTGGTTATCTAATTTAGTGAAACTGGACTTATGCACAAAAAAATATTTTGGGAATAATATTCTAATATTCTCGCTTTTTTTTTTCATTTCTGCAAGTAATTTATGAGAATTGCACAATGCGTCATCGCTGTCAAGTAGAGACATTACACAGACAGTGAAGAGCACGAAACCGCGAGCTACAAAAACAAAAATTAGGTATTTCATTTAGTCGTGAACAGACGGAGATTATTCAGATGTTATAGGTGGAAAGGAACGAGGCACGGACCAATGCAACAGAAATACAACGGAAAGATTACGAAGGGTAACCCGGAGTAGCAAGATAAAGAAAAAAGATTATATTTTTATCAGGGTCAAAGCGAACGGAGGCAACATATAAAACAACAGACATAAAAAACAAAGAAGACATCAGCTGTAACATTTTCCGGAAATTAGGTAGATAATTGAGGAAAAGGAAGATACGAAATGCGTTCTTCGCTAGAGTTATATGCGCGTACAGCTAGGGTCTTACGAAAATCGTTAGATATTCGACGAATTTTGTAATATTAAATCGAATAAAGGGAAGCGTCCTAAAATATCTTAAATTCTAATCTGAGCAATCATTTAATGCAAATTCAACTGTACCCCAAAAAGAATTTCTAAAATATTAATTCTTAACTGTCATTTAGGGAATTAGTGGATTCGTATAATATAAATGAAACGAAAATTCTACATCGCCGTTTAAATAAAGAGAAAAAGATTATAGTGTTGTCAGTGACGTTTATTTTAATTCTTATTTTATGGCACCGTAAAATCAATACTCGCAAATATAAAATGGAATTATCCGATTGCAAACAGATTCTCAGGCAATCAGTTTCAACTGGTTATATTAAGAATTCGCCGGCCCTTTCCGATTTGCGGTAACTCCAACAGGAAGTTAACTTCGACGTTAAAGCAGAGTTGCCTTCGGGTGTAATCTGGAAAGTAGAAAGTACGTGTTCCATGCGCCAACTGGAAGATGTGTACTCGAGAATACAAACCTGTAAATTTCCGAAGTTCTAGGAAGCGCACCTTGGTAATCTAAACAGCACAATCCAGTGTTGTAATAATTTATTTCCATACTTGATATTTGGGAGTCCCTCATAAATTAGAACTTTTCTTTTTTCTACATAATGTTAATTGTTTTGTTTGTGAAATCCAGTCGGTAAATAGCATTTATGATGATTTATTTTATGAGTACAAAACAATACGTAACTAGGCCTAATAATTCCAGGGTTACAAGTTAGAAAATGTAAAATTCCCAAAATGCATGTTCACGTTTCTGAGATGTCAGTTTTTTACGCACTGAAAAAAGTATTGCAACTGTATTAAAAGCTTACAGAAATGCGACAAATTATTAAGATTCTTTATTAAAATACTATTTATAACGCATTTAAATTAAGAGTTTTATTTTGTACTCACCTTATCCGCGACATTTCTCACTACCTGATACATTTGTCCGTCGGTTGGGGTGCGTTGGATCCCCCGATCCATCCTTTTACTTTATTCCGATTCTTCCAGAGAAAATTAAATCCGTTAGTCTGAGCCTAAATAACACCATGGCTACGGGCCATGATGGGATTCCAATAAAAATATTTAAACTAGTAATTGATTATATTGGTATCCCTCTGGCAAAAATTTTCAATAGCTTTCTGGAAAACGGTAGATATCCAGATTTCTTTAAGATATCCAAAATTGTACCTTTACATAAAAAAGGAGATAAAAAATCTATTCATAATTACAGACCTATCTCGGTTCTACCAGCTCCGTCGAAAGTTCTTGAAAGTATTGTGAAAACACGACTTCTAAGTTTTTTAAACGAACATAATATAATTTCACCTAATCAACACAGGTTTCTTAGTAACAGATCTACCGCTACTGCTTTGATCGCTATAACAGAGGAAATTTTGACTAATATTAACAGCCAAAAACTCGTCGCTTGCATTAATTGTGTAGCATTTGATCTGGTGGATCACGATATTCTCCTAGACAAACTTGCGTATTACGGTTTGAGAGGGTTAGCGCTCGATTTCTTTAAATCATATCTAGGGCACCGAAAGCAGTATACGGAGCTGGGAAACGTTGGTTGTTTTGGGTGCATCCATCGTTTTACTACTGATTTGCGCGATGTAGTTTCGGGAGTTCCACAGGGCTCTATTTTGGATCCACTATTGTTCGTTATCTTTATAAATGACTTACCTATAAATATTCCAGGATCTGTTACATTATACGCCGACGACACTCATGTGGTGGTTACTGGCACCAACATGCGTGAGCTTCTCAGTAATTGTTCTACTGTTCTTCAAAGTTTGGTCGGCTGGTTTAACAACAATAAATTAGCTTTGAATGTTGAAAAATCAAATATGGTTTTCTTTGATACAGACGAGCAATTACGAATTGACATTGGTACCGTTGAATTGGTTTCAGTTTCGAGCTGTAAAGTGCTGGGTATTACTTTAGATAATAAATTAAAATGGGATATGCATATGACTGTTGTTATTTCAAAATTGAAAAAATCCCTTTATGTGTTGGTCAAAATCGGCTCGGGCTTAAAGCGTTTCTTTCGGAAAAGTGTTTCTATAGGTTGGATGAATTTTATCAGGATTCGTTAGACGGTTAGGCCGTTAACCTGCCTGAATATTTGAGTGCACACGCCCACTGTGTACTGTGTTTATGTTTATGTTTAATGTCTTTCATTATATTTACTAGTTTTTATTACTTATTATTACTATTGCTTTTTATTGATTGACTGTGTATACTTTTAATGTTTTTATGTGTTCGACACCTTGGGTAATTTGAATAAATCCTACTACTACTACTACTACCACTACTACTTACTTTGATTATTCGTAAAAAATGTAGGTGTCTAATACATCTGGAGCATATCTGTAATTTGTCTGGAAACTATTTCGTGTCGCCAACTGTACAGTCATAAATTGAAATCTGGTAAAATGAAATAGATAAATAGCTCTACGGATAGCATAAGCCAAAGGAGAAGTCAGGCTGTCTATACTCGGGGCAAGATAAATATCGATGCACGTGACTGACCGAATATTACGTCAAGTACTACAACTGTTGTCAAATATGGCACAAGTCAATGAATAGCCAAATTTTAGGTTATGTAATTTACAGTGAACTGTATTACCGAACGTAAATATTTTCATTTTAATATTTATTACAATTTATAAAAGCCTTGTTTATATATCTTCACGTGCATCGATATTTATGCTGCCTCCACTATACAAAATAATTGTCGTCATACATGAGCGGTTATCTCAAGATTTGGGTTAAAAGAAAACATTATTTTCAAAGCGGGCATCTGAAATATTTTGTGATTCTCAAATCACGTGTTGATTATCCTACAGATTCTAAGAGGTATTTCAAGTACCCATAAGAATGTATGTATGTAAATTCGAAATCTTAATGTCAATTTAGGTGAATATATCTAAAGTTCACCGGATTGAACGTGTATCTATTTACATATAGTTTTACCTGAGAGCGCCATCCCTCGGCGTCCATTGAAATAAAGGGGTTCTTCCCCTTCGAGGTTTTCCTTATTTACATCCTCAATGTCTCACTACCGCCACAGCGGCTGCTGCTGAGTCGATAATTTGGTTTCGGTTTCACCCGACGCAGCACACTGCTATTGAAAATTCCATCCTGTGTCTATCTCCCACGCCAAGACACTGTTCGCCGGCGAGGGCGTACGCGCGTTCCCCAAAATGAAAGTTGAACGCTCCGCCGTAATGCGGTGTACCTTTGTTGTGCGCCCGTATAAGTAAATCACCGGCACAAACTCCGCATAAAGTAATTTATTTGAAAATGTAATGGTTTATCGGTTCTGCCTCTCCCGGTTCCGTTGATAAATAGAATACGCGTTCGTATTACGGCGGTCCCGTGTGCATCCCCACTGTAATTGCATTGTCTTTGAAATGATATACGCTCACACATGCATATGTACTACGTCTCATAGGCGCATACTTTTATATGATTTTATATTCCATTTTTTGCTATTTTTTTTTATATTTATGTAAAGCAATTTAAAACAGTTCGTGCACAGAGAAAAAAAAACTATCTAATACAATCTTGATTAAAGAAAAAAATAAGTTCTATTAATGTTTATTAATCGAGTTAATTGCTTTCATAATAAGATTGTATTATACTACAATCTAATATTGTATAAATTACAAAATATTTGTTGAAATTCCTAAATAGTATTATGGCACATATGGCATACGTATGAGAAAAGGAAGTTTCCCTAAAAAAATCACAATTCAAGGACCATTTCGACAAATTATCGACTTTTTCTTATGCCTAATTCAAATATTTGTCGTTTAAATACTTCAAAATTGAGCAAACTAAATTTAGTGCAGACACAAAGGACATTCTTTTAAGATACTCTATTATATCCCGTGTAGAAGGAGTAACATTAAAAAATCTATGATAAATGCGGCAAAAAACATCCTAGGACCGAAAAACCCGAGAAAACGAAAGAATTGGTTTAATGAAGAATGCATGCTAAAAATAGACGAAAAAAATAAAGCTAGGAAATAAAGATATTCAGAGTTTAGAAGAATATAAAGAAAAAAGAAAAACTGCAACAAAATACTGTAAAAAGAAAAAGGAAGAGTGGATCAGTCAACAAATGGAAGAAATTGAAAGAAATAATAAAAACAGCAAAAAACTATTTCAACTAACAAGAGCACAAAACAAGAAGAATAGAATACAAGCGAAAATAGATAAAGAAAACTGGTATTTTAAGATGCTTTATCGGGGAAATAATATCACGGAGAATACAGACGAAGAAATAACTGACAATAGAGACATAGAAGTAGAACCACCAACCTTTGAAGGGTTTATGGAATGTGTCAAAAGGTAGAAAAATAGCAAAGCACCGGGACCAGACGAAATTCAAAATTAATTAATTAAAAGTGGAGGACAAGATTTGCTACAACGAATACACACTTTGGTTGAAGAAATATGAAAACAAGAAAACATGCCTGCCGAACGGAGAATGGGCTTGATAATTCCAGTTAATAATGAACGACCATATATTCAGCTGACGCTTTTTGTCTTGTCTATACGCTGAATCAACCATCAAATTTTCTATATGGTCGTATAATTTGAACCACGATCAAGTGCTATTAAAGCAAATAATGATATTACGAATCATTACCAACTATATGACTACTGCTAGATTGGTTGCCTAGCTCGTCCATTTACTTTGAAAAAGATTACTAACCGAACAAAAAATTCGATATGCAAATAGATTTTCAACTTAATAGTTGTCATTTATGCAAGGTAGATTGTCGACAACATTTACATAGATAATATATGCCGTAGAAACATTATTGGCAATTTACTCATACCGAGTCAGCATTAAATATTAGTGATTACATCGAATGCACTCCAAATTACTATGCACATAAATTTATTAATATTATCTTACTTTATCATACTGTAATGTATGGATATAAAACTAGGGTAATATGTAGCTAACGCATTATGATGAATTTGCATTGTTGATATTCTAACTACACTTTTAGCGATAGCACATATTTAAAACGTTTCAAAAGTGGTTTTTTTGCACAGTACTAAATGAAAATGAAATGTTTTATATTAGTAACGACAATGCTCGTAATGCTTTCGGTAAGTAACTGACAAATATGGGTAGGTAATTCTCTTAATAATATATTTTTTACAAGGAGGGTTTAGTAAATATTTAATTTTAATTATAGCAGCCTTTTCAAGCTACGAATTATCTCTTCGATGGTTCCGGTTGGAATTGTATTAAGGATTTTATTCTGAGCTCCCCCACCCGGATAACAACGATTGGATCGGCGGAATGCGATCCGCCATGCAGAAGAGATTTCTGTTTATCCGATAAAGATTCTAATATCAATCGTTTAATGGATTGTTTAAGGAGAGCGCGGGAAAACAGCAAAGCAGTATAAAGAGCCGAACGGATTATCTGTTAATGGGTTACGTTGAGATACCATTAGTTGGAATATAAAATAATGCATTGGAAAATATATTAATTTCATTGGAACTGTTTTGTTTTTGCTTAAAGTAGAGCTAAATTGGAATACTTATTTAATAATTTCGGTGAGGATTTTTATTTTATTTTAGTACCTAGCTTATTTCTAGCTAAAGCGACGAATGTCGATTTCTGAGAAATATGAGTTTTTGTGTAATGTTGAATTAAATCTCTACACTGATTCAAACACCTTAAAGAGTGAAGATTAATTATTCGTACGGTCAACACATTTCTCAACTGAGAAGATCGGTGTTTAAATTATTACTATTAAGAAACATAAATTTCGTTTCCAATGATGAATATATGTGATTTTTGGTTAATTTATGCTTTAAAATGCGAAAAATCGGTTTCTCCCGAGTCGAACTTTCCTGGTTATAATATAATAACAAAGGAGGTACGCAGAATACTAGTTTTAGGGTGGTATTGAAATATATACACTACCGTTTATATATTTGGAGACGATTAAAAAATACAGCCTTTTTTTTTAATTAGAATAGAAACAAGCAGTTATTTGTAATTTATGAGATAGAAGATAATACTATTGTAAATTATGTTCATTATATATAGAAATGTATACCGTTCCATATAAAACACAATTAATTGTTAATATTACAATTTTATTTATTTAGTTTTCCTTAGCTGTCCCCAAATATATGAACGGTAGTGTAGTTCCCCTTTGGAGCGACAGTTGGCAGCCCTGTCATGAAAGAGCTGTACAATCAATCTAGTTTTGACGTTTCTCTATTCACTTGTTTTTGGTGGAGTAAATCAGAAAGAAACTCACGGAAACCAACAGCTATAATAGGAGGCGCTGTAATGTATACTGTCAGTGTACACAGCTGGAGTTATTCATTTGTCATTTTTTTTTATTGACCTGAATTTTGAGGCCCCCTTGCTTTATGTTAGACCTGAGATGTGTCCATGCATAAACCTCAACTACGGAGAAATTATTGTCAAAATCGTCAATCCGCAAATGTGAAAATTAAAAATAAGTTCTAGTTTTCATAGATGTTTGAGTAAAGTAAATTTATTTTATTTATGAAGAGTTTTTTTTTTTAATATTTATTTATAAATTATCAAGAATTTTGAATTTTATTTAACTTAATTCAAAATCAAGTGTTTCCGTTTTTAGTTTTAATTTTATATTATTTATCAGTAAATATTTTTCCGATTTCAATGCCTTTAAATTTCACATAACATATTTTGTTCGAGACGCGTTTTTAATTGTTGTTTAACTCAATTATTATGAGTCAAGAATTTACGTTTTTATTTTAACATTTACTTTTAATTTTGCCATTTGTATACTAATTTTTTTTAGTATACGAAGTATTATAGATTGATAAAAAGTTCGTAACAAAAATCAGACAAAAACATGCAATATGTTTCCTTGAAAACGCGGAATGATTGTCTTTCCCTTAACTGCTAAAACCATTGCATCGCTTTAACCTTTAACAGCGCTCGCCCTACCTTCTCTCGTCGCTGTAAACCAACCCCGTTGCTGCTTAATATCGTAGTGCCTTGTGTTTATCCGTATACCTAGGTACCTATTCCTTTCTGCCAATATGTCTTGAATCCCGAGTTACCGTTTGCCTTGTTTATATATCTTATAGTTATTCAACCGAGCTGCGTAAGGTGCTGATATCTGGCGGCGGTAGTATAAAAGTACTGATGAATGAAATTAAATACCGCCAAATATTCATTGGAATGCGAGCTATGTTGGTTGCAGCTTCTGAAATAAACTTGGCAGTTAATAACAAAGTAAAACCAATCAAAATTAAGAAATTACAATGCAACATTATTAAAAAAAATTAATGGGCACGCCAAACCTGACACGCCATCTGAACGCCACCCAAAGGTACTTCAAACCGGTTAAATAACTATACTATATATAAACAAGGCCGTTTGATTTCAATCTGTCAAAGGAGTGAAATTACTGGATAAGGTATGAAGTAACCGTCTTAAGTTTCTGAAGTAAAGCTTCGAAACAACATAGATTTTCCGAATGAAAAGTTAATGAAACGTTTTTTTTTTTTTCGGTATATACGTCAGCGACATCTATACTGTCTTACTCACGGTGATTGAGTTGCATATTGTCAAAGCCGGCTAGACAGTATCAGTTAGGTACTCTTAAGTAATCGTACGGTCGATAGTAACAGACTTTTCTTGTATGTTTACCTATTTTTTTTATGTCTCGTCACGTATGTCTTGATATTCGATTCTACTTTTTTTTGTGCTCTTGCGAAGTATAAAAAGTACGGTGTCATTAATATGAATTTTGTAACGAAGGTCAGGCAGTTTTAATAGCTTACAAATGGCTTTCTTATTGTTATATTTGGTGAGATATAGAATTTTAGACGAAGATATGTACCAGTAAATTACAAATATTTATTTTTTATTAGAAATGCAACTGTAAAACATAAAAGAGAATTTTTTTACTTTTCCCCAAGTTTAATTTCTAAATTTATTAATGGGTTTGTTATGTATACATTGGCTATGGATTTTAATTTACCAGGGTACGTTATATTAGCAAATATAAAAGCCCTCATTTCACGGCTGTTAAACGCCTAGAATTTGCTTAAAATGTTACGGTTTAAGGACACGACTATTGTATATTAAAATTCATCTGGTAGGCAGTATAATTCGGCGAAAATTGAACGTAAACAAGGTACAGTTTAATTTGTTCAGAGTAAGTACCGTCAACTAAGCCTTCCACTAGACTCCCAGGTAGGTATGTCGCACTCAACCTTAATTTTAACCTGGCGTAATTAATGAAAGTTTCCAGCGCACTTACCTGTAAACATAATTATAGAGGGAAGGATTTATGACCGACATCTATAGACGACATTATACAAAACATAGAACTGTTGTAAAGCGCGTCCTCCCATAGAATAACTGCCCCATATCCGCTTCGATCTCCACCAGTTATTTACATGTTATTCCCCAGGACGCTTATGCGTGTGGCTGTCTGGCGATTACGTTCTTGGTTGCGACCCTTGCCGGATCTCCAAAACGCAGAAACGAGTGACAAAATACTCATTCGTAACTGACATGGAAGGGGGAATATAACGGTTGTACCATCGCGACCTACATTAACGAACAACAACCCTTTATCCATTATACGCTGGAATCGTTAGGAAAGATGAAAACTGTGGTAATTCTAATGAAGATAATGTCCGGTTTACTCTTGTAATTGCTCCGTATGCTTGTATGTTTATAAATCAAGATATCCTGGACCTTATGGTTTTTAAAAAGAGATAAATCATTTAAATATATTTATATACTTATTCTTGAAGAGAAGATGCCTGAAAAACTGTTGAAACAAATAGTTTTATCGTCCATGTTTTGTAGGTTTAATTTTGTGTTAATTATAGTATTATTTGTTGCAAATATACATCAAATAGGTTTATTAAATAATTGTTCAAAATAACTATTTCATCTGATTGTTTTAAATAAACAAAATATTTGCTCTTTAGTATTTAGTATAGTTATTCTAACAAAACTCTGTTTATAGATTACAATTTTTCATTTCTGTCCAACATATTTGTTTCAAAATTATGCTGTTCTTTCTACTTAAACAATTGTTCTTTTTCTTTAATTATATTGTAAGCTGCATTATTACGTACACAGAATCAATGGATAATTTATATATATATATTTTTTTAGGTATTATTGAAAACATAGGACCAAGGATAATATTATTCCAATTTTCTATTGTGATATAAGCTAGAAGCAGAGGAAATGTCATTGGATATCCTTGATGTCGCTCTTGCATTTGGAGCAATATTCCCGTCGATACTAAAGCAATATAACTTTCGGCGCGCATTGTCCCAAGCGTCCCCCCGTTTCCTCCATAAATTGCACTCCTGTTGCTTATAGTAGCTGAACTAACGTTAAAGATATGTATAGGTAACTCCTAAAGTTATTTGTATGATACTAAAGGTAGTGTACAAGTTACAAGGTTATAGAAGATTATTAAATTTGGAGGCAGTTCAGAGTTTTCGTAAGGAATTTTTAATCAAAATCCTTGGATGGTTTATTATTTTTTTAATATGTTCCCGGAATCTACTGTTTGCTTAGACATTTCATCAATACACAATATGTACTTCGTAGCATATCATAAGGTAAAATTTTTATGCGAGTAACGTGAATGCAAAGCAACGGTGAATGAATGTTAAATTTTGGTTTATGTCAATAATGAACGATAGAATGTCTAAAAGGTATGAATGTTGATTATCTAAGCATATAAAGGGTCAAATATATTAATAGTATAGGTCTAAAAAAAAAAAAGTGTCAGCTTCATGAGATATCTTGGCTGAGATAGACATTTTTTGACGACCCTTATTTTCTTCATCAAAGTTTACACGGAACAGTAAGTAAAAAGAATCCCTATTGGATTTTATTTGTCACCATTAAACACAAACAAATTATTTATATACAATATTCGTAACGTTTGCCCGTTACCTAAAATAAATTGTTCATCATTTGTTCATTATTTGAGTATTATGGAGTCAGAGGAGAACCGCTAGCCCTCATTAGATCCTTTCTTACGGACAGACAACAGCTTACCGAGTGGAACAATAACAGATCAAAACTTACGAGTGTGTGTTGTGGGGTTCCTCAGGGTTCAATCCTCGGCCCGCTTTTGTTTGTCATCTACGTAAACGACCTAACATCGAGTGTACGTGAAGCCGAGGTGTGTCTATATGCAGATGACACATCCTTCCTGGTCACAGCTCCGGATCCAGAAACAGCTACGGAAACATCGGGTAGGGCTGTTGAGAGTGCTGAGAAGTGGTTTGCTGCAAACAGATTAAAAGTAAACACTGATAAAACACAAACCCTGTTATTTTCCACCAAGAGGACAGGTCAATCGTCAGCAGTGAAGTTCCTGGGACTTACGATGGATTCATGTTTAAACTGGCACCAACATCTCGACGATCTTGCACCTAGGCTGGCATCTGCATTGTTCGCCATCAGGAGGCTCCTGCACATCGCCAATTACGAAGCGGCTAAGGCGGCTTACTTTGCGAACTTTCATTCTCTTCTGTGTTATGGAATACTGTTTTGGGGAGCGTCAGCAGGCTCACACAGAATATTTGTCCTTCAAAAACGAGCGATTAGATATCTGAGTAACCTGGAAAGCAGAGATAGCTGTAAAACACACTTTAGAAAACAAAATATACTTACCTTACCAAGCATTTATATCCTAAGTTGTGTCACTTATGTTCATAATAACAAGAATAACTTCAGTTTAAACGGAGACCAACACCCGTACAGTACCCGAACGCGATATGAACTAAGAGCACCCTACCATCGTCTCGCATGTACGCAGAAGGGTGTTGACTACTGGGGATGTAAATTTTATAACAGCTTACCTGATGATGTAAAACATCTACCCGCCGCCAGCTTTAAAAAGAAAGTAAAGGAAATTCTTATGGAGAGAGAGTGTTATGAAATCGAGGATTTCCTGTGTACGTGATTAATCTGTTTGTTTGTTGTTGTATTTACTGTTTGTCATCTATTTTATCCTTTTATCTATACATTATTTTATCTTTACATTTTATTTATTTTTTTTTTTTATTGACTAATGTATATACCTACATACATACACTAATTGACGATTTCTGTAATGGTGTTATTATAAAAATATATCATTTTATTATTATTATTATTATTATTATTATTAGAAATTCCGGACCGTTCACTCAGCCAGTTAATCTGTCGTTGGACGACGGATTACGTTCCAACGGGCTAAACCGCACCAATCTCCACTAACCCGCGTCTACGCCTGTGACGGGTTTGGGATTGTCGGTACACCCTGTATATTCTTTTTCTTAATTAAAAATTACACATACTGTATATACTGTAATAATTAAACGTGAAATCGTCACTCTGTATATTCATTTTTCTTAATTAGAAATTACACATACTGTATCATCATTATTGTCCCGTGTAACACTAAAGCAATCGAAGAAAACACAAAATTCTTATCTGCTTTAGATATCCGTCAACTATCGATAATTTACATACTTGGTAGCCGACGTCTTCTGAATAATGGTTATTATATTAATTAATAATGTTTTACCATTTCTTCGATCCTCTATGTGCTAATTTCACACCAAATTCGCCGCCGTTCAATGTTTCGATGTTTTGATGTTCGGTGCACGACTACCTGCTGATCGCCTGCAATATTACATAACTCGACCCTTCTCGCCGGCGCGCGGGGATCGGCCTTGGGCATTGTCGGTCCGTTACCGAAAATAGTAAAAAATCGAAATTTTGGAAAAGGTTTACGTATTTTCCCGCTTTTAACGACGAACGGGGATATCCCTAGTACCAGACGGCCGACCGTCTCGGGCTCGACGGTTGAAAATTTTAAAATTTTTCTTAATTTTTGTTTTTTTTAAACGCGCCACTCTTTAAAACAGAGTCGACGTTACGGGTCACGTTAAAAAAATTTGCAATTTTTAAATTTTTCTTAATTTTCATTTTTTTTTCGAACACGTCTCTCCTCCAAAAAGGATTTCTTATTTATCGATCTAAAAGTGCCAAAGTTAACGAAAAATCCCACACCCTTATAATTAATTTTAATGAAGGAGTTATCGTGAATTGGACCACTCTTTGTGGTTGTCTCCCATTACTATTATAATTACCGCGAAGTTTTCACCTTAATTTCTTACTAAAATTTCGAACATCATTTTGCTCGTCTACCTGCAAAACCACGAATGAAAAGAGAGGTAAAAGCGATGGCTACAACAAGGCAGAACTAACAATGTTGCTAGAATTAATGGAATAAATTTATCTCTAGGTGTAAAACTTGTAACTACTTGAGACCTCCGAGTTCCACCACAACCGCTCTCGCGGATGCAATTATCCCGCGCTGATTTGAATCCATATTGAGAAAGTTTTTCGAGTACTTAAATTTTTTCAAAGACGATTATTCCTCGCTCTCCTAATTTATCGCAGTAATCGCTAACTGCTAGAATTGGGGGGAAGGAGGAAGTAGCGTGGGCAGCGCGAAACTAAAAAACAAACGCGACGCATCCGAGCGATGTCGATGGAAGAAATTTCACGAGCACCTATTTCGCAGCACGAAGTAAATGCCCCAGAAAAAAAGGAGAAATAGGCAACGGGACTGCGGTAATTTAAACTAAAAGTGTACAATAAAGTTGGGTTAAGCTCGAACAGAAAAAGGTCGAAGCGAGAAACAAAGATAAATGTGGAAATGACGATATAAATAGGAATGAAAGAAAAATCCTTGGCTATTTAATGTTCTTAGAGTGGTTGTATGGGGTAATATCGATCAGGCGGAGTATTCATTTATCATTAAGGAAAGAAAAGCAGACTTGCTGCACGTTTTTCCCCCTCTTTTGGTGGCATAAGCAAAAACGAAACGGATATTTAAATGCGGATAATAAATAGCTTACGCCAATAAAAGAATCGGATCTTGTTTCTCGTATACCTTTTGTCTATTAATCGCAAAAGTTCTTTTTTTTGTTGTGTTTAGAAAAAAAAAAGCTTATGTAAGAAAACATTATTATTCAGTCTTAAAAAATGTCTTCAATTTAAATTTCCTATCAAAATCTTAATAGTCGTTCATAATGCAGTACGCCAACATATGAAAATTCAAATCACTAATAGAAAGAACATTGGAAAATTATACCAAAGAATTGTTACCAACTTCAATCAAACACAAATATACAAGTTTCTAAATTTAACTAAATAATTTTGACGCACAGCAAACAATATTTCAGTTCAGGACCATCAAAATAAACAGGCTTCATACAAATTATGTGTGCCAAACAGAAGGTTCTACCATTCAATGCGAGTAAAAGAAACTGTATTTGCGATTCCAAACGATAATCAACAAATTTCTATTAAATTTTATAGATAATGTTTCGAAAAAGATACTTTACTTCTCAAAGATCGAAAAAGAAGACAGTTCCCTTTTATTTATCAACAACTACCCATTACCAAGGGAGTCCTCTTGGCAACCCCGAATAGAAAAAAAGCACAGCAGTAACCGCAGTTACGGACGAAATAAAAAATATTCAACATACTATCACCAGTTTGACAAAAATAAGTTGTCCAAAGATCGAGTTTTGGGAGCAAACCGCCTCTATTCGCACCAGCATTTTTCTGTTACGCATTCAAGGCTTTTGGCCGACCCTAAAATTGGCTACCTGCGTTTTTATCACGCTTTCTCCTCTAGGTATCCACGTCCTTGGTTTTTTTATTGTTAAATACAAAAAAAAATAATAATAATACAAAAAAGACAAATTAAAATCAATTCAAAAATCAAACAGTCGACATAAAGAAATTTTCAAGTAAAATGATATTAAATGCTGATGTGCACAAGTAAAAACTATTTTTTGGCTACCACATCCGAAAGTACATTCACAGAAGATAGAAAGTGCCACTTTGCCAAATTGAACGATCAACCCGTCACTTCTGTGAAAATTTTGAAGTTTTCTAGGTTCGGTTGTCAAAATATCTGTCAAACAATCTGTCATTCAAATATGAGTGATCAGTGTTGGGAACACTAATTAATCATGTGTCAATTCGTTCTATAAATATAAAACATCACTTTCTAGCCTTGATACGTAAATACCTAACTATGATTTCTTTGATTTTTTTTTCTACGTCTCTTTGTGTAATATCCCAATATACAGGGCGATTCATGTAAGTGTGAGAACGTCATCGATTTTCGTTTAAACAGAGCTCATAAACTTTAATTCGCATTTTGATGGTATATCCAGTTATCGAACTTTCCAATTTGTTATTCGTATTCCATTCTAACAAACGTACATAATTAACGTGGGTATTTATATAAAAGAGTTTCTTAAGAAAATAAAGTATCTATACACTCATATTTCAAAGCCATTTGTGGGAAAAAGTTGAAATTTAGCATTTTTTTCAGTTTGCGTTGACATAACCTAAAATTCACAATTTTATATTAAAATAAGTGTGTAAAACATTTTCGCCGAAAAAAAACTTTACTATATTGCTTTTGGAATAGATATACATTACATGTCTAATGTCTATTCTTAAGTTATTAAAGTGCCCAATAGTTTAAGTTAAGCGGACAAATTTATCGCAATACGTACGAATTTATACATGTATTAAAAAAACAAAATGCATCAAAACAAAGTACCTACTAAAATAACGTCTATAAAGAGAATTGCACACAATTTTAATCTCCCGAACTTAAAATCTAATTGCAGTTGAACGTCAGAAACTAGGTTATCGAAAGTAATAAAAGCGCCTCTTAATAACGGTAATAATTTTTCCACCTCACCTGAAGCTATACGTTCAAAGCGTTTTCTGTTATGGTAGTTAATTAAACTACAAACTTCTAATTTACAGTCTCAAATTAAATTCCAGATTTCAACCTGAATTTTGATGGCACTAAAACACCTATAAAATCTTAACACCTCCTGTAAACGGAAAATGAGGTTATCCAGGATAAAGGACGTTATATGAAAAAGTCGCATTATAGAATGCACAATTAAGAATTTTTCCTGCAAAAATATATGAGTAGGCTAACTGTAGCTACCCGTATGAGTTAGATGGTGATTATAAATTTTGTTCTCTCTCTAGCATTAATTGTTAAAGTTAATTTATATAGACAGATTATTAAATTGTATTCTAAAATATGAAAGTAAATAATGTTGTAAACGAGAATTAATTGAATCCATTAGAAAATTGCTTATTTCGCTAATGAAGTTAAAATGACGGCAATTTTTCCTTCAATATAAAACCCCCTTGTTTAAAACTGATGATAAATGAAGGCCACTGATCTATTTTCCTACGAAGCGGAATTGAGAAATGGGGCGTTAACTTACGGACTTCCTGTAACAAAGACGGACAGAGTAGGTGGAAAAGTTGTCAAGGTAAAAGATGAAATATGTAAAAGATTACGTTAGGAAATTGGAAAATGTAGGTAACAGGGTATTATATACCCTAAACTTATAGAATTTCCTTTAGCTATAAATCGAAAACCATGGCTTACGGGGTACGGGGTATATTGATATCTTCAAAAAATATCAAAATTATTTACAAAAATGCTGTGGCAACTCTAGATGTTCAGAATTTCAAATTCCACAAACAATATACAAGAATCTATAAGAATCTAATTGGTCACTTAATGACGGAATTTTTCCTGATACATTTAAAACAGCAAAGATAGTTCCGATTTCTAAAAAGGGTGACTCCAGGCCTTATCACCAACTATCGACATATTTCCATATTGTCGTGTGTATCGAAAATCTTGGAAAAAATTGTTTTTGATAAAGTAATTGTTTTTCTGGAAAAAAAACAAAGTATTGAATCCCGTTCAAGCACGGCTTTATTAAAGGTAAATCTACCCATTCGGCCCTCATGGCTACTCTGCTAGATATTTATCACCATTTAGACAGTGGGAAAAAATGCTGCGGTTTATATATGGATCTCTCCAAGGCTTTCGACCTTGTCAACCATGAACTACTGTTAAGAAAGTTGATATACTACGGACTGAGGGGCGTCATACATCGTTGGTTGACTTCATACTTGACAAATAGAAAGCAAATAGTGGTGATAAGGGGTATTAAATCAGAAAAACTACCGATACTTTCAGGTGTACCACAGGGTTCGATATTGGGGCCTTTATTACTTCTCCTGTTTATTAATGATCTACCAAGTATAAGTAATGCGGGTACTTTTACTATGTACGCCGACGACAACTGCTTTCTGCAAGCTGGCTCAAACGCTGTTGAACTTCAAGCAAGTATGCAGAACAATATAGATATTTTTGTAAACTGGTTTTCCACCAACCACTTAAAATTAAATGTCGACAAAACAGTATTTATGAATTTCACAGCAAAATTGTCAGATATAAACAGCAGTCAATTGCTAAGGGTCAGTGGAAAGTCTATCCAACAAGTTCAATCAGTTAATTTTCTGGGAGTATTGAAGCACATCTTGGTTGGCAACAGCACTTAAATGAGTTATGCAAGAAACTTTCATAAACCTGCTTTGTATTATACAGATTGTTTTGAGTCACGCATCAGATATGGTCTTATGTTTTGGGGAGGACCGTCTCATGCCATGAGAGCTTTTCGACTTCAGAAAAAAGCTGTACGTATTATAACGGGAATG
This sequence comes from Cetonia aurata, assembly GCA_949128085.1. Classification (NCBI taxonomy): domain Eukaryota; kingdom Metazoa; phylum Arthropoda; class Insecta; order Coleoptera; family Scarabaeidae; genus Cetonia; species Cetonia aurata. The sequence continues at coordinate 63,965,856 of OX421883.1, read as the reverse complement.
CCAAAGCGTCACTCCTGTCGGTTACTGTTTAAAAATCTTGATCTACTGCCAGTTCCATGTTTATTTATATTCGAATTACTTACTTTTATTAAAAGTGCTAACTATAGCATTCCACGCAACGAGGATTTTCACGAATATTTTACTAGGAGTGCAGACAGCTTCGCCATTCCAACGCATCGATTAACTCTCTGAAAATAATCCAATGTATACTGGCATCAAATTATATAATATGCCTCCCCCTTTCATTAAAGATTTAAATATAAAACCCTTCAAATATGAATTAAGAAAATTTCTTGTTAATTACCGTTTCTACTCCTTAACGGAGTTTTACTCTAAGTTGGGTTAAATGTCGATTGTGGCTTTCCAGACAGTTATGTGTAAGGTTCCTTACTACACTTTGTATACATTTATACTTATAAGTTGCATTTAGCTTTTCATTAATTCAGTTGATTGACTTTTCCTATACCACCATGTACTTTTTTGTACCACTTTGGCCTAAAGGATAAATATATTATTATTATTACTGAAATATTTAAATCAATAATATTAGCTTCGTTTCAACTAATTCGTCTGGGATGCTTTTAAAAGTGTGCTGATCCATATTGGCATGGAAATCTCGAGCTAATAGTTGTGAATATTTAATAATTTTCTAAATATGTGTTAATAATTGTTGATGCTACATATAAATAAAAAGTTAGTGCCATATGTACTTATTTTACCTGTTTAAAGGGGCTTGCTTTGAATGCGAGTAATCATTTGCTTTCTAAAATAGTTTTTACGCCACATTTAATCTCGAAAAAAAAAAAATATATATCAGGGGTGCAATAAACGAAAACATTTTCACAAAACGGACTATAATGAATAATTATTTCTGTAAACTATTAACATGGTACTAATTTAATGATAAAACAATGGTATTCAATCAAGAATTTATTATTATTAAATGATGGTCATCATTTAATAGAAGCTCAACTATTTTTATGCGTATACAACAATTATCTTTCGAAGATGATCTTCAACTGATGAAACCTAGGAATGTTTCATCGGCACGATTAAGGTAAATAATTTCAGTTTCGACCTAAAGGAAAACGTGCTAGACCACCGCAGCGCCAAAGGAAGGCCCATCACGCAGGCACATTCGAATTTCTCATGGGAACGGCATGCCCGATAGTAAAATTTTATATATTTATTTTATAAAAGTCGCGGAAAGTTTCGACATCTTTGAGTCGTCAAACGCATTTAAAATTCTCCACTGAATCTTTATAGCTCCCCAGAGGGCGACAGTAGCACGCCTTATTTACATGAATAGTGGTAAATTACCCTGCGAGTTTTCTAAATTCCAGGAATGATTCTACCTTGAAGATTTCTGAAATTACTTTTATGTCAATTTATTGATTACTTACTGCTAATTTTAAAAACGATAACGGTTCTATATAGAGATGTTATAGTGCTTTTTTACAATACCAATGATTTAGGTATAATTTCTTTTTTCAATTATAATAACGTTGCAATTTTTAATGCGTGTATGTATTTACTTAATGTCTTATTTGGGTTCGATAATAAGAGTTGTTTATACACGCAACGTATTTTAAGTATATCAACAACACTAGTTCGACCGACAATGTGGTCATTTCACTGACGTTGAGTTCGAAGGTCGGAACTTCTCATCTAGGGTGGGGAACCTGGGGTCCTATACCCTTTCATTTCTGATAGAGCGGTACGAGCAAGCCGCGGGGTGTGAAAAGAAAAGTTTGTAATTTAAATTACACTGATCGGGGTGTGTTGGATGATCGTTTAAGTTAAAAAAATTGAAATTAATGAATAATTTCGTCTCATTTGACGTGGAGTTAGTTGCTCATGTTGTAGCCTACTTTCTATAACACATGATGCAATTTCTTCGGACAACATTCGAATAGGAGTTAGAGGGTCACATCAGAGAAGTAATCCTTCCAAATAGGCGCCTTCACATACACCAATATGCGTATCAAGCAGGCAAATCGACGGATCTGGCACTAAACAATATTGTCTCCCGGATGTCGGACTCGCTCGAATTCAAAGAAATAGCAATGGCAACATTTGTGGACATAGAAGGAGCATTTAATAATGCAGTTCCTTCATCCCTATGCAAGGCGAGGCGTTCAGCATCTAAGAACCTTAAAAAATTTATTTTGACACTCGTTACGTGACCACTAGTACGGAGGGAAATTAAAAAAAATGTACAATGAATCGACAAAAAGTGAAGTTAGATGACGTGGTATCCAAAAAAGTTATTTGAAAAAGTTGCTTAGAACTTTTTGTAAACATATTCAAAAAAAAAAAAATTAAAAAGCACACTTTCTCCAAATATTTTATAAATAAATTACATATCTTCACTTTTTTCAAGCTGAACTGTCATACTGGAAACCTTTGAGTATAAACCATATTTAGAGATTGTAGCTACTCCAGTTATGCTACTAAAACCAAAAAAAAAAAGCAAAATATGTAATTTATTTAACAAACAATATTTTGAAAAATGATTTTTATTTTTTTTTTAAAAATTACAAAAATTTGCGTACAGCCTCAGAATTGAATTCTAATACCCGGTTTTTCAGTATCGGTTTAAACTCGATTTTTAGTTTAAGTTCAAGTTCAGCCCTCAAAACCGTATTTCAGTACTAGTTGAACCTTAAACCGAATAAAAAATTTGGTTCAACTTGAGCGGAGTGATGTGCTCGGCTTAAGCTTTAATATCCCGCTCAAATTGAACATAACCTTAAAATAGGTGTTTATGTTAATTTGACATCAATCCAATATTAATAAAAATTATGAATTTTTTGGAATCTTCTGATGACGAAGACATTATTAATTATATTGAACATCTTGGTCGTATTAGAAGACCGAGAATTAATCGTAGGCGTCCTAATAATTTCGAAATTTGGGATGATCACGTAATTGGCCTTGTCGTCTGCTAGTGCTGACCATTTTTCGTTGGTATATGTACCAGTCACCTTTCGCTTTTTTGCCACTTTTGCAGCTTGTGGTTCATTCTCCATCGGACGCTTCAATGCTGTGGATATTGGCTGTGACAACATCTCTGGTACATAAGTTTCCCACGTGGTCTCTTGGGGCTCCTTGCTACTTGATGGCAGGGGATCACATTGAATAATTATTGTTTCTTCTGCTCTGCTTGTATCCTGTTCATGTGCAACTGCAAATGTTTACCAATATAAGTATGAATGATAATAAAAGCAATAGATTCTACTTACTATTTTCAGTGTCACTATCGAAGTAACTGGGCAAACCTTCTAAACGAAAACCCAACATCTCCTTCACTTCTTCATCCACATGGGTAAATATTACCTGCGATGAAGGACCACCACCAGTGCCTGTTACATGGCACCGGTTGTCAGAAAATTTTTGTTTCGTCCTTTTTTTTATATTTTCATATTTTTTCCGGAGAACAGTAGCACTTCTATAAATTTGCCCAGATATTTGATTAAATTGCGTGGCAATATTTTCCCACGCGGTATCTTTCTCCTTCCAAAGAAGCCGATCGGTTTTTTACATTCGATAAGATGTTTTTTAGATTTGACTAAATCAATTAACATGTCTATCTCTTCTGATGTAAAATTAGCGGCTCTTCTAGATGGTGATTCTGACATTTTAGATATAATTTATTTGAAAAGGAGTACCGACTTCGTTAAGGAATAAATGAAGCTGTATGAGTAATACGGTCAGATATGTTTAAATATGGAAATTCCAAATTAAATTTGGAAATTCCAAATTTTGCTGTGATTTCATTGGCTATCATATTCAACACCCACTGTCGCCAACCCTATATATTTTAAAGGACTTCTATTCTCGCCTGCCAACATTGTGAAACTAAACACATTTTCTGGTTTTGTTGAACTAGTTCAGGGAACGCACTCGGAAACCGACCGACTGAGTTCATGGTTTAAGTTCAAGTTTAAGGTTCAGCTGAACTTATATTTAAACCAATACTGAAAAACCGGGCATAAGCATCTTCTGCAAATAACTTTTTTGGATGTCACGTCATTTAACCTCACTTTTTGCTGATTCATTGCACATCTTTTAAATTTCCCGCCACGATCATGTGACAGGTGTTAAAATAATTTTGCGGTTCTTATACACATGCCAAACCTATCCCATACGAAAGATCCCTTAATTTTTAAAGCCTTCTCACTTGGAGATATTAATTATTTTAATGATCTCTCTATTTTTAAAATTTGTAACATTATTTAAAAAACAACCTGTATAATCATAAAAATCGTCCTTTATCTCACTCTACTCGCAAAACTGCTTTAAAAATCAATTAAAAAAAAACACCTTACAATAACTTTATTTAAACTCTTGATTTGTTTTTCAACAGGAAAAGAAAGAAACTGTCTTACGATAATAAAATATATATATTTTTTAACTTGATTCGATGAATTGTCGCGTTTAGATATCCTTTAGAAGGAAAATATAATTTTCTCGTTATTAGTTATCTAAATTGAATGAATCGTCGTAAATATGCCAAGCGGTTTAGTATATTGGCAGGCAATGGGCTTTTTGAAATCATATTTCAACCTTTCCCCTTCGCTTAAAGGTTCTTCCTTATCATTTCGGTGTAGCGCGCCCGTTTATATTGCCGGTATCACCTAAATTACAGCGAATTTTTGGCGATCGAATTTTCGATTTCCTTCTTTATAGCTGTGGAGATATGCGAGGCTGTTATATAAGGGCTGTCAGAAGTAATATTTTAATTGTGGCAAAGGAAAAATTATTATTTATTATTGCTACTACATTCATTTATTTAATAGGCGTATTTTTTCAAGTCTACTATGTCATTAATAAAAAGTAAAAACAGTATTGGGCCCAGAACCGAACCCTGAGGTACTCTCAAACACGTCGGTAAAACACCAGAATGAAAGTATTTGTTGTCACTTCCCGATCTAAACGAAACTTTAACATACTGCTCACGGTCAGACAGAAAGGATCGAAACCAATCAGCAACAACCCCTCTCACGCCATAACTCTCGAGCTTTCCCACCAATATCCCATGGTCAACGCAATCAAAAGCCCGTGTTAAGTCACAGAACACTCCCGCTGGACACTCACCAGCGTCTAAACAATTAACAACTTCGTTCAGAAATGACTGAACCGCAGTAATGGCTGAGTGCGTACGCCGAAAGCCATGTTGACTATCCGACACTATATTGTTACAACTTAAATGACTTAAATATTCAAATATTTTTGAGAAATTCGAACTTAGAGCAATTGGGCGATAATTTGCGATATCGTGTCTACAATTCTTTTTATGGATTGGATTGATAACCGATGTTTTCAAGATTTTAGGAAAAGCTCAACAGCCAAAAGATAGGTTATGAGTTGCGTAAGTGGTTCAGCCAACAAAGGGGCCACACAACGAAGCAAATTGCAGGGAATATTGTCTGGACCGGCGCTATGACTATTCTTCAGACGATATAATACGTTAAGAGTCTCAATCCCTGAAAATGGAAATGCCCACATTGACCTAAAATTAGTATTACGTGGAAAAGTGCCATACTGATTAGATGTAATGTTGGACACTATGTTGCTGGGTTCGTGTATAAAGAACTGGTTAAATTGCTCTGCTACGGCAGTAGGCCACTAGTAGCATCATGTCATTCCGATGCAAGGAAATATTGCTGTCAGCTGTTTTCTTATTTGTTAATTCCGCGATAACAGACCATGCTTCTTGGTTGGGATTACTTGAATTTAGTATTCCATCGGCGTAGTAGCATGTCGCATATTAATTGCAGTTTCTCCACACTCCAGTTGTCTTTCATTATCTCTAAATGAATTTGAATTTCGGGAAAAGGTTATTACTAGGTATGCTGCAATAAAAAACATGTATTCTACCATTTTAGTAGATATAGGTTCAAGCACTATAATCGTGGCAATCAATACAACAAATCGACAAAATTGTAATATTTCTACATGTTACGTACCTGTTATAACACTATAATATAATAAAATTAAGTTTACATATTTTCTAACACAATTTACCATAAACGTCAACGTTTGTTAGCATCCAATTTCCCTTAATAATATGAGGACGATGACGCGCACTAAACCGTATTGGAACATCGCGGAATCTTTTACGATGCACCTAGACTTATTTACAAAACGCTACTTACTTCCTGTTCAATTAATATTCGCCGCAGGAATGGAATCGTTAGTTTAAACTTGGCGATTTCTTTCAACGTGAGGGAGAAAATGTAGCGCAATATTTTGCACGTTTAATTTAAATTTAAATTAGAAACAGAGAAACGTAGTTCGGTATCAAAAGAAAGGGATTAAGAAAGGGAATTTAACACAAGGGAGAAATAGTTTGGTCTAGAAAACTATTTAACCGCCAGGACGATATTCGCTCGAAACGACGCTGTAATTGGTCCATTAATTTTTATGTAAATATACATTATAATCTATTAATACCGCGATGCCTTAGTACTTTGAAAACCATGAGATGGTATTAACATAATTCCTAGAGTCAAGTTCGAAATAAGGATTAGTAATCGGCAGTTAATAAAGTGCAAATATTTAGCTACTTAACCAACCATTGGTTTGTTCCACCGCATTAGGTACAAGTGTTTGTCACATTTGGTCGAGTGTTTTAAGGTTATATAGGTAGATAAAAGTGACATTTTTTAAAATTTAAGCGTATTTTGTTCAGCGTAGGCCAGACATCAATACAGAGATAAATGCTTTTCTGCTATCACTGTAATTAAATGATTTCACACTGTATTGCATCAATACAGAGAGTTTCACTGATACACAATACGAATCCAGACATCGAGAAACAACCGAATCCAACGGCTAAACCGTTTCCAGTGGGATACCAGGCTGGCGAAACAATTTTTATTCAAAAACAGCAGGACTATTCAAGCTCATCTGGGAATTAAGAGATGGGAAACAGACTATGACTAGAAAGACAATTACAAATATAAGATATTTACCTGTCAAGAGGTAAAGAATTCAGCATTCCAATAGTGGACATAATTGTAGCCCTTTTTTTTAAATATAATCTGTTTTATATGAACTTTTTGTGGTTTTCTTGAAAATAACCATCCGCTTGAATAACACGGGTTTTGGCGGTAAAAATACGTTACCAGCAGATTATTTTAAGCAACTCAAAACAGGTCCCCGAATCAGGCGGCAACGAAGCTCAGTTTGAAATTCATATTTTGCAAGCCAAGTAGCGCATTCCTGTATTGTTTGCTCGAACCTCAACAACGTCATGAGAAAGATTCCTTTATTCCTTATTTTAATTTTATTATTCAAGGGTCTATTTGTTTTGATCTTTATTACTTTACAATACGTAGATACAATCTGTTTGTTTGTTCTCGTGTATAGTTGAAATTATGATGCAAGATTTTACGTCGTAATCCCGATGAAGGTATATACAGGGTGTTTTGAAACATCGTTTAAAGATTTTAAGGGCATGTAGTACGATCGAAAATAAGGTTAAAAGTCATAATAAACATATGTTCACAAATCAACCGTTTACGAGATAACAGCGAGTGTTCCTAGTAGTACATGGATATAACATATCCCAGTATACAGGTGCTTATCAGCTATTGTTTTATGACAGTTTAATTTGACGTTTTGTGCAATTTGTAGCAATTACAATGGTTGCGTATTCTAATGCTGAAATGGGCGATATGGTGTTCATGTACGGTCGTGCTAATGGGAATTCTTACAAGCACGTCGCTTCTATGCTGAAACGTTTCCTGATCGCCAACTGCCTTCGCATGTGATGTTTCAGACGGTGTTTCAACGACTAAGAGAAACTGGTTCGTTTGAGAAGCGGTCTTCTGATACTGGACGGCAGAGATTAGCATGTACTCCACAGATAGAGGATCGAATTTTGAATATTATTGATGAAAATCCCGAAACTAGTGTTAGAAGAATTTCGACTCAAGTGGGTGTAAGCAGCAATCTTGTTTGGAGAACTCTTCATGAGCAACTCCTGTACCCCTACCATATCCAACGGGTACAAGCCCTTACTGCTCCGGATTATCAAGCGAGAAGGGATTTCTGTGAGTGGTTTTTGCGAACAGCTGCTGATCGGCCAGATTTCGCATGATAACATCCTTTTCACTGATGAAGCTGGTTTTACTAAAAATGGAATATTTAATTTCCACAACAATCACGTTTGGTGTGACGAGAATCCTCATGCTACCGTTGAAGCTCGGCACCAGCAACGTTTCTCTCTAAACATCTGGTTAGGCATGATAGGGGAACGGTTGTTAGGACCGATTGTTTTGCCACAACGCTCAACAGGTCCTGCGGAAAATACTTTACTTGAACTTTTGGAAGATTTACCTATAAATCTAAGACTGAACCTCTGGTTTATGCAAGATGGAGCTCCACCGCACTTTACGCGCGCTGTTAGGGAACATCTTAACAATGAATTTCCTGGGAGATGGATAGGGCGAGCAGGTCCCATTGCTCCAAGGTCTCCCGATCTAAACCCGTTGGACTTTAGTATCTGAGGTTATTTGAAAAGTTTAGTGTACGCAACACCGGTAAACGATCTTCGAGAGTTGCGCCAACGAATAGAACACTGTTGCCAGATAATACGAGAAAAACCCTTGTTTTTTGAAAGAGTGCGCGCTTCCTTTGAAAGCAGATGTAGATCCTGTGTCGAAATGGAAGGACGTCATTTTGAACATGTTCTTTAGTTATAATCTATTTTATGTTAATAAAAACCGCTAAAGCAAACTTATTCTGCATTTGCGATAAAATCGCTGTTATCTCGTAAACAGTTAATTTGTGGACATATGTTTATTATGACTTTTAACCTTATTTTCGATCGTACTACATGCCCTTAAAATCTTTAAACGATGTTTCAAAACACCCTGTATGTATAAGATCATACAGTATAATAACATAAATCCCACTTCCACTGTTCTCATAATGACAAAACAACCGATAATTTAAAAGGCAGAATCTATAAATTACTTCCCAGCTTACGTTGTTAGCTCGCACATAAATTTGATTTATACATTTTACGTGCCCGCTCGCTTGATGTAGAGCCTTTTTATTCGTACATGCATCTTCGGAGGTATAAAACTGGGGAAATCCGCGCTCCGGGCACGGTATTCTTAATGCATAAAGGTAATACAAACTTGATTACGTATAAATTATAAGGTGGAAGCAATATTTTCTGAAGTAGGTGAACGTAATACGTTATACGGTTTATTGCAATATACATATGCGCAATATGAAGCTGTTGCTCGCCATGAGAGAACGAGAACGATTAATCAGGGAAGGAAATCTAATAAAGTGAAAGATCATACGCGACAAATTCTGTGCGGAAAATTCGACAAAACGGAAAATCTTTAATTCACTTTCTTTTTCCAACTTCGTAAACATATTACATAACACCAAACCCTCGTCACTAACAAAGTTTAATATTTCTACAACTTCCTTTTCTCCAAGTTTGTCTGCTAATCCTGTTTTACTCGTAAAAGTGTTTAACTTCTGCGCGCCTAACTGTTTGAATCTATTCCAATTACATTCGGTATTTTAATCTAATTACAATGTTTCTGCGGGCTTTACATCTGACGCCATTCGTTCTCATCTGTTTCGGTTCTGGCATTACGGAAGCAACAGTTGTACATACTCTGGAGATCTGGTTATCACTTTTTATTCTTCTCATGATGGAGTTATTATCTTCGCTGTGTGTCTGAAAGTTTCTAAATAAAATGAATATTTAATTATTCTTATTATTATTATTCCATTACTTTGTAAGAAGTTTTTAGCAATCCCAGAAATCAAAGGGGAATTATTCCTGCAATATTTCTTAATTTTGAATGCTACTTCGCTTCGTCATTCACCTTTCAATTTGAATTGCAATTAGCAACAATTACCAAGTACATTTAGCTTCATTAAATGCCTTGGCTGTATTGAAAACAAATTAATTCATTGTGCTAAGTGCAATCTAGCTAATTCACCAGTATTACTGGCTTTAAACAACGATAAATTCGTGTTCGTGTGTTATCGACCTGTTGAGTAGAAATTCTAAACGACATCCCCTTCCCCATCTTGTTAAAATGTCAACAACAACTTTATCTTCGTTAGTTGGCACTTTTATCTTCCATCACATCGAAACGGTTATTCATTGATGTTTATTAACACAATTTGTGATGTAAAGAGTTGAAAGTTTAGCTTGTTGTAAGCAATATTATTTGTCCACAAACCAAATTTATAAAGTATTATTCAATGATTTGAGTGAAAGTTTAAGTAGGATTTGTAGTCGACTATGTTAAAGGAATTACTATGACAGATATTGTAGTGGCAAAGAAAGAAAGTAGCAAAGTGTCTCTTTAGCTCTGAACAAAAGACATCGAGGAATGTAATGATTTTTTTTTCCTTACAAACATTTTATTCTTTCTTACAAGTCGACATTATCCATAATTATCAACGGAATTAATCATTTCTTCAAGTAATTTGTATTTCCTATAAAGGTCTTTGATAACATTTTACGTCGATTATATTTAAGACAAACAATTAGCGCAAAACATCTTTCGAAAATCCATTAGTTATACGCACTGGCGATGTTTCAGTTTAACACCCTCCCATCCTCGAATCAGATCCATAACCAGAAAATTTAATCCGCCTGATTAATTTCTCTTTTTAGACGGAGGGAGTGCGCTGAATATAAATTCATCGGCCCGACGATAAATTACTCGATTATTCCGTCCGCAAGAAATTTGCGCGTTTTGTTTTAGAGACTGAAGCAGAAAACGACTTTCTTGTCTCTTGACGCTCTCTTTAATTTTACCTTAAACTGACGACTTGGTTGAAAATCCCGGATAGGCAGACGTTGGAACGGACGACTGCTTTATTATGTCGTTCGAAAACTTCGCTAATTATTCAGTGTTTTACTTTCGTAATTTTCGTTTCCTATTGATACGTTAAATTTGTATGTCGGTACGAGTAAAACAAAATTACTGAAGTATTCCTTGAATGATTCTTTCACCCTCGTGTATTTTTATAGGCATTATATGCTCATTAAATAATATACTATTATTATCTAAAATCTAAAAAAAGTAATTAAAATTCAAGATAATAGTATTTTTAAAAAATTTTATTCTCTCGATGCAACTATATATAAAAAATTTGACACATCATTCTTGTAATACATAACAAAACTCTGATAATTTTAGTAAGTATTTTCTATTCATTAGATAAAAATTTTGATTTCAATTTAAATAAAAAAACATTAGTAAAAAACTATAAAACTATAAAAACATAATAAAATAATTTTAATTTTATTCTATGATTAAATCAGATTAATGTAAAAAATTTAATATTTAAAATTAAAAATTCAAAAAAATGTAAATCTATGTATAATTGATAAAATATTTTCATCTTATAGTTTTGCCTGAAGATGGTCATTTTTGGCTGAAACATGTAGCAACATAAAAGATAATAAACAATAAAATAGGATTGGAAAACGAACATTTTACTGTTATTATTTTAATATCAAAATTATATACTATTATGTTTGCATTAATCTCAATAACTCAAAAATTAGATTAAAAACTGAAGCAAAAATACTTTTTACTCTTTTAATAGATTTTAAGCATTTTTTTATAAATTTTAAAAATCTTATCTAAATTTTGTTTTGACCTACCCCGTAAGAATATCCTATAATTTACTATAGAGTGGAAATTGGTTTTCCTGTATGCACATTAGTTATCTTACAGTAGTAGTTGTTTACATATGTAATCAACATGATTTTCCCAAGTTAAACCAGAACTGATATGAATGCATAACAGTTTTGCAGTATCTTTTTTTTAAGATCTAACTTCAAATGTTGGTCAAAACTGTCTTGGTGGCCGATGTCAGAGGGTCTAGAGGGGGTGGTGAGGTTTCGGAGAGCTTGCCTGTAGTCTCGGGTGTACCGCAGGGGTCAATCTTGGGGTCAATTTTATTCTCTATTTACTCGTCATTTTTATTTAATGGACTAAAATTTTGTAACATTCATATATAAGATTAAAAAACCTTTAACGAATCTCCTTTTATGCCGTGATAAAGAAGCTTGTGGAGTAAAATGTCATGAAAGACACGTCAAAAGCTTTTGCCAAATCTAAAAAAGTTGCTGAAGATTTTAAGAAATTATCAAATCCATCAATATCATTAACTAAACCGCATACAGCCTGTATCGTTAACTTGTTTTATAAGGTATCCATACTGTTGCTTACAAAATAAAGAAGTTTTATTAAAATAGCTTAGTAGTGTATGTTTTAAAATCTTCGGATGCTTTAGATAAAACCTTTAATATAGGAAAAAGAGTTGTCAATACAACCTTTTAAAAATACTCGGGTCTGCTCATAAATTTTTTGTTGTAGATTGAAGGTTTGGAACAAATAACAGATAAAAAAGTTCCCAGATGATTCGGATTTTATGTATGACATTGTGTAATTAGTGTGACAACATTTATTCTTCCGAAAATATTGGTTATTATGACAATTCATTAAAGTAAATTTTAGAAAGGGATTGAATAGAAACAGACATCTAATAATGTTGCTGATATGGCTTAAGGGTTGATGAACACAAATTTCTCTTTCTGTTTCTATCTAGTCAGTCATTAAACGTATATTTGTGACTAAGCTAAAGTGAACTTGTATGTCCCTATTGAATCTTGAAACGCTAGCAATTGTTTTGTTTCAGGAAAAGTATTCGGTTTCGCATCCAGAAATGTAAAATTCTTCCTCATCCGCATTCTCGGGATACAACGTTAGATTTTCATTTATGTACGGATAGAAAAATTTAAATAAAACAAAAACATTCGCACATTGTTGCCTATATCCAAACCACGTCGCCATTTCCGTTATCATATTGGTAGGTAGTAGTTTAAAGTTGGCTTGAATTGTTGCCTAAACCTTTTATATTCAATTTACTTTGGGATACGCGTTCGGGTTCATCGTTTTACATACAAATATTGCTTCCCCATTTCTCTGTCTGATGCGTGAAAAAGTTTTCGTTTCCATTTTCGATTATTTCTCTTAAATTCATGTGTACGAGGTGTTCGTGTTATCGGCAATTTGCGGCAATATTCCATTTCGTGCGGTCCTTTTTTGTTTGGTTGTTACTTATTTACGTATGTAGGTGGGATTTTAAAATGCTGGCGGTGAATATTGACTTCATTATTATTTATTTGGCCCCTTTTCTTTAGCAGTTCGTAAAGTCCAACTTTAATCCAATGAAACGGAAAATGGAAGAGTTCTTAAATTTATTGATAACTTAATCGATTAGTTAATGTTTAGTATATACATACATTAGTTACTGGCTGCTCTTCGGTTCTCGGGTTCTCTGCCGTGTAGAAAGTTTAAATTACTTGACGTTTCGATCATCTTGTCGTGATCTTCTTCAGAAGTGAAGTCACCACAAGTTCACTTCTGAAGAAGATCACGACAAGATGATCGAAACGTCAAGTAATTTAAACTTTCTACACGGCAGAGAACCCGAGAACCGAAGAGCAGCCAGCAACGACGACCGTGAAGGCCTAAAGACTATACATTAGTTAGATGGTGATCAAATATAATCGATGAATTCATCAATGAGTTTAGAAACGCTCCGTTTATGTTCATGTCTTAATCGTCATCTACCAATTTAACTGCTGACAACACATAAAATACATTTATTGTACAACGATGAGAATGAAAGAAAAATCAATAATATGCATGAGTTTCCAATTTGTGTCTTTCGCATTTTGGTTATCGTTACACACATGAAAAACAGCGGGTCATGGTTGAATTACATCTCATTTGAAAGCTTATTTGTTACGTTTGGGTCTTGCTTGATACAAGTTTACGTATAAATTACAAACTTTCACTTTTCTTGAATATGTTCCGTACAATAGACAAACACACTCGATTTTTGCAGTATCCAATTAGGGAATATGTTTGCAGGTGCTCCAATTTGGAAACTTTATTCTTGAATTATTCCTATTCACAGTAGACATAAATTCAAGATGGCAACAGTAGCGGCTCGTGACTTTATGCGTAGGGGAGGCTGAAAAACTCCTCTTTACTGAAGCAGAAATTACCGGTATAGTGACCACAATGCTTATAAGGTTACTCAGTTCCCGCATACATTTATATACATCATTTTTATTGATAAAATTTAACATCTGAGTTGGTGTTTTACATTCTCCTAACATTTGAGGATACAATACAGATAATTTTTTTTTAATTTCATCAAAACAAGAGTATTGTTGTAAAAGGGTTTCTATTAAATTTTGCGGCTATTAAACTTATAATTACTTCTAACGTCTATACCGCAAGTATGTTACAGTTAAAAAACTCTTGTAAAGTAAAAAAAGAATGTTTGAACAGATTTATCTCTAATTTCATTTGAAATTGTCTTTGATTTAAATTTCGTATTTCGATTGGAATTAAGTTATAGATTTTGATAAGTTGTGAAACTACATTTCTTGCGGAATTTCGTTCTTCGTCCATATAGGAAGTTTGTAGTAGTGCTTGTTATTGGATATATGTACCAATTTTTATTTATGTCCAACGATGTCACAAAATATTTGGTTTCAGGAGATGAATGTCTTTTGCTCTCAATACCAACATTAGCAAAAATCGCTACACACTCTTGCTGGACATATTGTTGGACAGCGGTCAGTCAAGTAAATAAAAAACGATAGAGGTCTTAGGATAGACCCCTGAGGCACACTTCTTTGAATAACTTTCCAGGAGGATCAAAGCACCTTACCGCCACAATCTTGTGTTCTCACACATTTGGAGCCTCTCCTACAAGTACGACCGCAACAGGTCCAAAATAAAAACAAAAAACAAATACTTGGTAGTTATGAGAGCGAAGACCATTGTTTTTCTTTTTACGGATGTTGTACATGTATTGAATTCAAATTTATTTGATTCACAAACATCGATTCCCCTCCTTCGGTTTTTTTTTTTGTCAAACTCTAAAATTATACATTATACGAACCACTTCGGCCGCCATCAATAAATTATGAATTTAATTTGGACAACCGGCAATTTGCATTTGATTTATTACGGTTCTGCTGGGCTCCGGTTATAATTTAGTACGGGCAGGCGCCAGGAAAAATATAATTTTTGTTTCCTAACACTTCGACTGTTGACGGTGAGGGTGCGGGCAGGTGGTTCTAATTAACGAAAATTTTATATGCCCATCCTTTTTAAAAAATTAAAATGGACCTGTCCGGCTGATAAAATGATTAATGCGAACTGCGCGTCGACTACGTGACAGGTGTCACGTGATTGCGAATTAACTAATATAAGTGGGACTAGAATACGTTTGCAGGTTTAAATAATTGATGCGTCACTAAATAGAAAGTTGTCGTGCAATGATAAATAAATATTCATCATCTTACGTAGTGCTTAAGAGTAGTAGGTTGTAACGGTTATTTTAGTTTGGTCGGCACTGTACATCATATTTCCATGTGCTCATATATATATATATATATATATATATAGTATCTTTTATTTATTAATTTTATTCATCATTTATTTATTAATTTCATTTGTAACTTTATTAAATAGCTTTCAATATTTTATATACCAAAATATAATCTTGTTTTTTTATTTTTTTGATTTATCTTCCTTGTACATTTCTTTTACTTTTGTTTTTCTCGCGACGAGCGACTACGGTTGAATTCGTGCGGAGATTCGCTCTTTCTCGATTCTGCCACGCTAGGGAGCTAAGCTTAAAACACCTAGGTAATGTTTCAACAATTTAATTTCTTTATTACTTTTTACATTTCATATCTTAATTATTTAGTTAACTATTTATAACTTAAAATAATATAGCTTGTATTACTTTTATTCGTTATTTCTTTGATATGGTCACATTAAATTTTTTATGTAGAGCACATGGTAATACTGATTTCCAATTGTAGGCTTTTCTTCTTACTTTATTTTAACTGTTTTGATTGGGTCTCCACTTTGAGGGTATACCTGTGTAACCTGCTTGATGATTATGGGAATTATTGGCTATTAATTGGAATTCTGTGAGCGGAATTACCGACCTACTAAACTATCCGAAGGAAGTGCTCATATATCGGAGTCCAGGGAGTGTTCCTCCGTCTCTCCTGCGTAACCGGTACAATTCTTCGCTGACCTGTGGACGGTAGTTTATCTGCATTTTGAAGTACCTATCGGGAAGCGTCCGGTTGGGCACAGTTATAAGGTAGGATCATTGCCATCTATTCGGAAAGTCAAATCGCAGGATACCCGAGTTTATTTACTGTTGTTCGTCGATTATGTTATAACAAGTTTGCTTCGTTATTTATATTTAATTATTTTTTATTAAAATATTGCATCATTGCTGTGAACATTCCTAATAATAATACCGTTTAATTTAAACAATGTACTTAAATATTTATATTAGAAACTTACCTTAGAAACCTCATCGCTAATCAGCAATACTTTATTGTGGCTCAGCTGTAATTATAATTTTGCTAACTTTGTAGCCCGTACTTTATATGTGTATTTATATAACCTATTGGTTTATGTATTTACTTCACCACCTTCTGTAAATCATTTTGATCAAAATGACAGCTGTTATTGCGAATCTGGATGATAACTAGGATCACATTGCCTTGTGACATTATTTGCAATACTAAATCAATTTATTTACTTCAATATTATATTTATACGGGTTATGTTATGAACATAGACAAGTTGTCACCGTTTTGTGTCACTTGCAAATTAAATCATTTAGATCTAAGGAAAACTACCTACTGAGCCAACTGTTGAAATGTTCTAATTTTATATTTCCATTTATCCTACTTGTGTAATTATTACAATTATTATTATTATTAATTATTGCTGTTAATATTGATATCTATATACATATTTTCTTACTTATTAAATTGTTATTTGAAATTAATCTTGCTGTTGTTTTTTTGTTGCTGAAACCTGGCTACCTCGCTGCTGGCCACAGCTGGCGCCCTTTTTTTAATCTTTTTAAGAAAAGAAATATAAGATCCACGACCCTGCCTCCGGATTATGAGCGGCCGGACTCTTTCTTCATTTTTGCTGACTATTTGGCAAGTTGAAGTGTCACAAGGTATTCAAATACATTAACACTATGCCTGCTGGGTTGCATGAGTCTTAAACTTTATAAATAGATATTTTTCCAACCATGCTGACATTAAGTAGAAACTAATGAAATTGCTTTTTTCTGATTTTTTTCTTTTATGGAATCTAGTTTTATTATAATCTTGTACTATTTTTCATTTCGAATTCAATATCTGTATAGGAATGTTGCTGATAATATCAAACATCAACCTGACGCAATCAGGAACACAACCAGCGCCCTTGGTAGACGATGTAGGAAATGTTTAGAAATTGATGGTGGTATTTTTGAAAATATATTATAAAGAACGATACCAAAACTTTAATGTATGAAATTTTGTTTATTTTTAATTACGCTATAACTCGAAAACAACTAAAAACATTTTTTACATTATTTTCACCTGTAGAATACGCTCCTAGAGTTTGGGCGATTCCTCACGATTCACCCTGTATATGTATATATGGTCGAAATGTCTGATTAATAAATATACTTTTCAAATAATAACATAAAGATGTTTTAATTGTATAATTACTGTTCCGTTTACTATATACCAATTAGGAAGAACCATTGAAATAATATAAACATAAACATCTTTCAATATCTGCGGGAAAAAGCATAAATCTTTTATCTACGCCACTGTTCATATAATTATTCATATAATAATCATTTAATACATGGAAATTGGTAATGGTAATTTTCTCCATCGTGGTAATTGCGTTGATTCAAACCGATTTATTTAATATTCACAATTAAATTTTAAATTGACAATGCCGGCTGATGACCCACTGTGGGCCACAAATAATTATTTAAGTGATTAACTAATATTGTAGATCGTACATACTAAATTAGTTTAAATTCACGAATTGCATATAAAACAACGAATCCAGCTTTTCCCCTGCCATTAAATGTAGTTGCATATAGCGGATTTAGACGAAAATTACGGTTTAACAGGTATCTACCCCAAATCCAGTCCGCTCTGAAACGATTTTCCATCGAAAGAAACTTCTTCTCGTGCGATACGGTAACACTTCGACTGCATTCATTTGTAGGGAGATTTGGTATCATTAAGAGCGCTTAGCTTTGCAAATGTTATTGGATAGTTAGTGTCCTCTTTAAGCTCTTCTCTCTAACTGCGCATACCGTTATTGCTTCGTTTCCGATGGTGGATTTACCGAATTTTACGGACGAATTTACACTGATAGTCGAATTATCCGACAAAATTACGATACTTATATGTGTAGGTGCGATTTAACGACCTCTACGGTCTTGCCTGGGAGGTGATGCGGTAATAACCGGGACAATATTGAACTGAAAACCGTGTTGTTGTTTTAATTGAGATGAAAACGTTGCGTACCAGTTGATATTTATTTAGGAAATGTATGCATGCAAATATATTCTAGATTTGATTAGTTTTAATTTGCATGTTTTACAAAAGAAATAAAGGCGAATCAAAGTGACGTCGTAGGTAGCCAATCTAACAACGTTGTTTACTTTAGTCCATAGAGTACTCGCGGGCGTTAAGATGGTATAATAATCAAAGCACGGACAAGGTTGTATTGTGTAGCAGTTCCCGGTGGAGCGTTGGGCAGATATTGTTTGGGCTTGCCCCACCTTCATGCGCAACTGGAGAACTATAGCGCGACCAAATAGATTTAAGACACAGAAAATATGCGAACTAATTTGTCAATTTCTTTACCCTTGTGAAAGCGGCCAATCAACGATAGTGGGGCAATAAGAAATATATAACCTTACTTTTTATGTGTGTGCTCAATATATAAATTTCAGCTATACCACCATGGCTAAGGCAAATTCCGCGAAGTATGAAGTCTTAATTCTTCTCCAGAATATTATAAAATATTGTGATGTGGAGAAAGCGGCAGGATCATATCGTATACCGGGTGTCCAACCTAAGATGCAACGGTTCCTAGCCAATTTATTACTGCCTTTTTGAAAAAAATTTTCAAATAAATGTTGCCTCGAATCACATTCTACATATGCTAAAATTAGTTTCAGTAATGGCGGACTTCCGGTTGTACCGGAAGTAACTACTAACTTTATTATTTTAAATGGAACACCCTGTATATTATTGCACTTTTGGATTCCTTGTTAAATTTAAATAACAATACGTTAGGGATACATTGGGGCTAACTTGTACCGTTTTCGAATTACATGACGTTTTTCGAAAAAAATGACATTTGCAGTGTCTTTGGTGTTTGGAAATATCTCGGGAAATACGAAAGTTAGAAAGATGCGGTTTTCGGTTTTCGCTCAACTATGAAACAGCACACGTCTGTTATTTTAAAATTGTTGCGTTTAAATTACAGCGTTATTAAATAGGGATCTGTAATTTTCGAACTCTAAAATCATGGATAACTTGATTTTTTTAAATTGAACGGTGTAGCAATTTTTACATAAATGGATGTAAAATTTAATTTTCTTTCGATTTTATATGAGTATCATTGTGTCTATCTCCAACGGTTTTGGAGGTATTCGCAATTTTTCAGTTTCTCACGATAGATACATATTGCGAAGCGCCGCCGCCGGCCACCTTCCCCTCGCATTTCGCCAGGCTTGGAACTGGCAGCAATAATACTGGGATGCTTAGAAAGTGCCCAACAGAACACAATAGGGCCACTAGAAACAAACAAAATGGTCTAAAAGATACTTGAGATGTTTAAAGCGGCATCTTTAAAGTCAACGCAAGCTTGAAAACGCACTAGGTATCTTGCCGTTATTAGTGTTCCAAGTGTCAGAACTGACATTCAGAGTACTGTTTGGTAACATAATAATTAAAGATGTCGCTTACTCGAGAAGAATTAGTAGATATGGTTTTCGTTCGCGGTGAATGTTACAGAAACGCTTTGTTAGCGTCAAGAGTTTACACAAAGTATTATACCCATGTAGAAAGCATCCAGATAGGAGGGCATTTCAGTCGCTACTGGGTAGTTTTGTAAGTACTGGATCCGTAGCACGTACAAAACGGAACCTCAATAACTACGTACTTACGGATGAAAATCAATTGCAAGCTGCGATTTCTTCTCATGGGGTTTCATTAAAAATAAGGTTTATGAGACGCCACCAACAAACCCTGATGATATGCGCCATCGTATTTTAAGAGCGTTTCAAGAAGTCACACCAAAAATACTCAGAAATGCTCAAAAGTGTTTGCAAGAGCGATTTCGATTATGTAGTGCCGAAAACGGACAGCATTTTGAACATTTAATATAATAGTGTTGTACAAATTCTCTGTACAATGACAACACTAGCGTTTAAAGTGTAGCCTGTTGCGAGCAAGACGCTCGAAGTGTACGTACGCCATACATTGGATAGAGTAATGTAGTTGTGCTGATTTATTGATATTCCAGTAATGTTATGTTTTCTTTTATCTTTACTATGTTTGCTTGTTTCTAGTGGTCCTATTTTGTTCTGTTGACAACTTTCTAAGCATGCCAGTATTATTGCTGCCAGTCCCAAGCCTAGTGAAATGCGAGAAGGTGACCGGCGGCGGCGCTTCGCAATACATATCTATCGTGAGAAACTGAAAAATTGCGAATATCTCCAAAACCGTTGGAGATAGACACAATGATACCCATATAAAATCGAAAGAAAATTAAATTTTACGTCCATTTATGTAAAAATTGCTGTACCGTTCAATTTAAAAAAATCAAGTTAGCCATGATTTTAGAGTTTGAAAATTGAAAAATTCTGAAAAAAAAGGCATGTGCTGTTTCATGGTTAAGCGAAAAACGAAAACCGCATCTTTCTAACTTTCGTATTTTCCGAGATATTTCCAAACACCGAAGACACTGCAAATGTCATTTTTTTCGAAAAACGTCATGTAATTCGGAAACGGTACAACTTAGCCCCAATGTATCCCTAACGTATTGTTATTTAAATTTAACAAGGAATCCAAAAGTGCAATAATATACAGGCTGTTCTATTTAAAATAATAAAGTTAGTATCTACTTCCGGTACAACCGGAAGTCCGCCATTTCTGCAACTAATTTTAACATGTGTAGAATATGATTCCAGACAACATTTATTTGAAACATTTTTTCGAAAAGACAATAATAAATCGGCTAGGGACCGTTGCATCTTAGGCTGGACACCCGGTATAGAACTCACATCATTAATATTGTCGAAGAATGTAGCGATGTTCATTTCGGGCTTAAAACCTTTAAAAAGGGAGAGTGATCGTAAATCACGGTCAAAAGTCGAGCATTGTCACTTTCGACAAACGGCATTCGGAAACAGAATCAACAAAGCAGTTAAGATTGGTTGCCTACCTCCGACACCACCTCAATTCACATTTTTTTATTTTTTGCGCATGGTACGTTCTAATGTTTTAATATAAATCGGTAGCGTATTAATTAGGTTTTAAAATCTTGATTAATGGTTTAATTAAAATGTATTTAGTGGGAAACCAGGGCAAATATTCCCGTAATCATGATGATTTATACACGACTACGGTGGCTTCCGAAAACAATTTCTGTTTCATTCGCTCCCCATTATGAGATCAGTCGTAAAAATCGTCTAATACACGTAGATTGCTGTTTGCGCCAGTATAATAGCATCGCTACCGCCAGCATAATTTGTGTAGATTTCATCTCCAGTTCCTTCCGCGGACTCTCCCGGCCCTAGACTTTAGTCATTTTAATCTCGGCGCCCGCAGGCGGGCATGAAAGAAAGGAGGCCCTTAATGCGGGGAATCTTTTTCGTTTTTACCCCGCTCCCGCGTCCCGACTTTACTAGTAGGCCATTCCGCCAGCGCTTCTTCTCGATTTCTTACCACTTAGCGTCTGGCGATGATGTTTGTTTAGCTTCTAATGTAAAATTTTCATTAGGGAAGACTGCGCGCCGCAGAAACTCCCACTTATCATCCGATGAATTCCAAATGAATTCTAAAATCGCCTCGCCTGCGCGAGGTACGTTCTCGTAGTAATGAGTAATGAAACATCGTCATCATTCGGGTGGAGATAAATTTACTTGCCGGGCACTCTATTTGTATGAAAGACAAGCTTGGTAGGTTTGATGTATTATTTCTAAGATGCTATCATCAATTCCCAAGGAAAGATTTAGATTTTTTTCCGCATTGCATCTGGATGAATAGATTTTATCTACAAATATGATTGATATCGTTAATTTAATATTTCTTGGACATCTCACAAGGAATAAACGGATTAACCCACATTTAGCGGTGCTGTACTATTAAAGAAGATAATGTTGTGTCGCTTCATTGACATAGAGGTAGTTTTTGATCACACCTATGAATTAATCACTGGAGCTATAAAATATAGAAACCTTCTATCATAGTGTAATATAAAAAACATATCACATCCATGAAATTTAACATTACAAACTTAGAACATAGAATAAACAAGGAAAATACAAAATATTCAGACATTAATTTTATTTTAAGAGAGAATTTGAATTTATTTGCGTTACAAACCATATTTAATTACTTGATTTAACATTTTAAAAAAAATTGACTTGCCATACCAGAGTCATCTAGTGGCGGAACAATGAAAACAGAAAATTAATGTACTTTTAAAATGTCAGTTTTAAATTGTTATAAAATAACAATTCTATTATAATAATAATAATAATAATAATAGTCTTTATTACCCAACGATAAACAATTACAGGGTAAATATAAACAAAGTTGATTACAACACGTAGCATAAAAAAGCAAATAATTAGCGCAGTTGCAAAATATAAAGTAAAATGAATTTCATAGTATAAAAAAAAATGAAAATAAAAATGTAGAACTTACTAAACAAAATTAAAGAAAAATGTCAGAAAAATGCGAGTTAGCTATTGTAAGCATACGGTGTATAGGTGCATTTCTATAAATATTTGTGGTAGCAGTTGGTAACGCAAAAGTTACTGAATAGCGTGCAGATGGACGAGGGACATGGAAATTCACTTGGGACAAGAGATCAGGAGAAACAATTGATCCATGAATAAGTTTATAGACAAACTTGGCTGCATGATCCCTGCGACGGTCAGCTAAGGATCGGAAACTGTGCCTCTCAAGAAGGGTATTATAATCAATGCCTCGTGCAGGGTAAGCACTATCTATTTTAAACGAAAGAAATTTTAAAAATTTTCGCTGCACCCGTTCAATAGCAAGTTCGTGGCACAAATAATAAGGTGACCATACTGGTGATGCATATTCCAAGGTGCTAACAACAAAAGCAAAAAACAGTGCCTTCAGAGTAGTGCAATCATTAAAGTATTTTGCGGATTGCATCACAAATCCTAAGTTCTTCATTGCTCGTGAGCACATATATTGAATATGTGGTATAAAGGTGAGGCAAGGATCAAACCATACACCTAGATCTTTGAAGGTTGTACCTTTCTCTATAGCTTCATTACCAATCATGTACAATGAATTGATGACATTCCGGCTTCTGGAATATGACACTGTATAACATTTGCTTACATTGATCTGCAGTGAGTTGGTGGCGCACCATTTAGTCAAGGCATCCAAATTTTGCTGTAAATGAATAACATCTTGCGAAGAATTGATGACCCCATATAATTTTATATCATCCGCATACGCTAATATTTGGCATTGCACGATGTTAAGCAAGTCATTAATGTAAGCTATAAAAAGCAGAGGCCCTAAATTAGAGCCTTGGGGTACACCGGATGTCAAAGTAAATTCATGGGAACTGTAGCCGTTAAAATATACATAACTGATTCTGTTCTGTAAGTAGGACGACAGCAATCTGTTAAAGCTGGGGTTCATACCAAAACAGCTAAGCTTGTGAAGCAATTTCGCATGGTCTATTGTATCAAATGCGCTGGAGAAGTCAGTATAAACCACATCAATCTGCTTTTTTTTATGATTTAATGTGTTTTCAAAGCTAGTTATCATCGTTGTTAGTGTCTAAGAACTTAATTAAGCAAAAACGAAAAACAATGAAAATGTGTTACGTTACAATAAGGAGGCCTAAGCAAAAATAAAAAAAAGTTTGGTTGGAAAAATTTAAGTGTAGAGAAAAAATTAGCGTGGGTACAAAAAAAAGACACGCAAAATTTAAGAAAGAACGAAAAGTTACACAAAATTGAAAAATTCAAGGAAAAAATAAAAAATAAAATACTGAAATTTAACCCAAAGCTTAATAACCAACGCACAGTTTAATAAAGAGTGTCAAGTTAAAACTATGAAATAATATTAGTGGTAAACACAGAAAATAAAAGAGTTAACTTACTTGGAGGAAATAACCGAAATTTTCAATACCAGACGATCAAGGAGCGGCGTAAATAGCACAGTTTCCGAGCTTTGCCTGAGAGACCTAATATAGAACATCAAGCAAGAAGCAACCGGAATCGAGTATCGGGCAAGATATCCACAAATACGTTATCGTAGAAATATACTTTTTTGATAAGCTTGTGACGTTTCTTACGAGAGCTAAAAAACCAAAAATTAGTTAAAATTCAAAAAACATGAAACAGTGAAGAAAGACACTATAAAAACATTATCTACCCAATTAGAGTTAATTGTAGAGAGATCGTTGTAATTGTAGACGTGTTGTAAGACAGTTCTAAGATTGTTGTAAGTGCCAAGTAGTCATAATCCATTTAAAGACTGTTGTTTTCAAAACTATTCAGGTTTCAGTTCAATCCTAGAACGGTTAACCGATTTATTAGTTTTTTTTTAATATATTCTTCATTAAGATAAGAAATGGACATCCATTTTGCATAATTATAGGTTAGGTAATTTTAAGAACGTTAAAACAAGATTATTTTATCTGTTTACCTGTTGATTTGCAATTCTCACCGTTTCAATGTTAAAAATTCACTTATTTTTAATAGATTATTTAATTAACCTATTGATTTTGATTTTATATTTCTTTTATAAAAGAGTTATTTTTATATTACACTAGGATGGATACACACCATGGCGAAAATTGTAAGATATCCACGTAGTTAGAGAGAAGGTGGGTCCTTCTCCAAATTGTTGATGATCTGCTCAAGAAACTGTACTGTGAGCGATACAATATCCAAGATTATGCAGACGATCTAGTCATAGTAATTAAGCATAACCACAACAATGCGTTGGCAAATTGCATGCAAATGACACTCAATTTTGGCAGCTACTGCTGCACGTCGATAGAACTGCAATTGTACCATTCGCAAACAGGAAGAAAATTGAAAGGTGGGTCAGGGTAAATCTTAAACAAACTCAATGCATTACGTAGGAACGTAATATAGAATATTTTTTTGCGTGTCTTTTGTTACATAAAAAACTTTAATAGCGTAAAAATCTCTGAAAATACATAAGAAATCCGTTCATGAAAACAGTAGCACGTATTATCGCGTAACTGCAATTTAATTCATGAACACGATGTGTTAAAATTACTACTAACTATCCCATTACTGCGAGTGCAGAGATAAAAGTACAGAGCCGCGAGAGCGTATCTATTCAAATTACTGGGGTGCCGTTTCAACTCTTACAGATAGAATGGCGTTAAAAATTCTCGTTCGTGCAGTTGTAGTGTAAGATTTTACTTTTTTTTTTTTGGCGTAAAGTAGACAAAACGCAAACGTTCAGAAACAGAATACTTTTATTTTCATATTTCATTTACAATTATTTAGCTTCAAATTTTCATCAGTGCTGGAGGATAACTTGTGATAGGAATGAAATTATTTTATGAGTTTTGAGGTTTATATGTAATTTGAGTAATAGTTAGAATATTTTATTACAAATCTATACCATCTGAAATTAAAGGAAGAGAACATCCTGCTTTCAGGTTTGCTTTATATAAGTAAATATTTGGACAACAATCATATTGACATTAACAATATAATAATTTCCAATTTTTAGTTTATTGCATATATTTTCATTTTTGGCATATATCCATTTAATTTTATTTAACCTATTTTTGTTATTTAAGGGTTAAGTAAAAGAGCAGAGAGCAGTATTTCTGTGTTGCTCATCTGAACTGCCCTTGTTTCAATTAAGTATAACCTGTTTGCATTCACTATGCTTTTGTGTTTTCTTATGTAACTGAAAATAAAGTTATTATTATATTATATTAACGAGTTTATTGAGGGCGTCAAACCTTTCTTCTGCTGGTACATTAAGAATGCTGATGCTTGTTTGGGTTAACCTTTGGAACCTAGATGATTCTATTTTAGCTTAACAGGATTCCTCAATATAGAAACTAAAGTTGGCTCTTTGTTTGACAGATAAATAGTAAATATATTATGCGGTTATGGTAACAATATTTCTGCGTCTGCTGGGTTAGAGTGAAATGAAAATTTGAAGCTCTAATAATTACTTCAAAATAAAAAACGCTCCCTTAAAAAAGATTTTCCCAGATGATTTACAAAAAAAGCAAATTTTCTCTGCGGAAGGGGAATACTTACGTACAAATTTTCAAAATTACGGTCACTGTTTCAAGAAAGAATTGGCAGTAAAGAGGCAAGGATGCGAAACGTGCGCAAATTAACTGCCGCGCCCCCCCTTCTCGCCTATAAAGCAAACGAGATTTGTATTTAAATTCCCTTATTTTCTACACCGTCTGAACTCGTCCCGGGGGTTAATTGTCGAATTCTGTTCCCGCTATACGAGTTGCATAAACACACTATTAGTTGTCTGCGTAGCGAGGCAGGTCACGAGTTTTTCGATGTGAATTGTTATAGACTCCGTGATTTGAATTAATCGTGACGAGGAAAGTTCGTCTAACTGAAATGCATTTGCATAAAACTGTTAGTCGAAAGTATAACCGTGAGTGCCCTAATTATAGCGACCACCCTACACACTAGAGGTGTATTAAGGATATTAATATGCAAGCGAAACTTTGTCGAGTTCGCGTTATGTTGTAAAACTTTCATAGCCTTAACTAAAAGTGCTAAGTAGAACCTGTAATCATTAAATAAAATATAAGCACAGACATTTTACCACGCAAGAATCAAAGCGTTGCAACGAGTCACTTCATTTGTGAATATTCGATTACTCGGAGTTGGCTCGAAATCAGGGTATACGGCTACAAAGGTTTTAAATTTTTAAAATTATTTTTTGGATGGCAAAGGAGGTGAATAAATAAAATTTTTAAATTATGATTTTTTTTCATTGCCAAGAAAGTGTTTGGGGGGGATTGTTAATGCGTTAAATTTTTTTTTTTGCAATACAATGGGACAGAATGTAATTGTTAAAAATTTCTTTCAACAACGGGAAAGCATGGAGTGATTTAAATCACTTATTAAAATTATCTCTTTTTACATGAAAAGTCGAAGGGGTAGGAGCATTTTTTAAATATTTTTAAATAATAAAAATTATTTTTGTTACAGCAAGGGGAGCCGACGGCGAGGAGACGATGAAATTCCTTAAATAATAAATAAACTGTGGAGGGAGACATTCAATAATTTAGTTCTTTTGAAACACAAAATTTAAAAAAAATTTTTTTTTTTAAGAACGCGTAGGCAAGACAATTTTATTAAAGATTAAGAAGAAGTATTAAAAAGTTTAAATTTCTTTTACAACATAAGTGGGGGTGGGGGGCATACAATCTTTTACATATTGTTTTTTAGTGATTTAAATTATTTTCTTGCAATACGACCAATGGGAGTGAAATTTTTTAATATAGGTTTTTTTTTTATCAACGCTGGAGATGGGGTGGTGCATAATTTTTTTTCAACAACCAGAAGATAGGCATAGTAGGTGCTTCTTTTAAATATTTTTAAATAAAAATTATTTTTTTCCAGCAAGGTTAGTCGACGGTGGGGTAAGAATGAAATTTCTTAAATAATAAATGAACTGTGAAGCGACTTTAAAAAAATTTGCACATGAAATTTTTTTTCAGGAAAGTAAAGGCAAGGCAATTATTTTTTTAATTTTAATTTAAATTAAAAAAAAGAAAATAAAAAAATATATTAAAATTATTTTTTACAAGAGTAGCCGAAAGGAGCCAAATGTTCTAATATAATTTTTTTGGGGTGATGCATACATTTCTTTTCTACATTAGATCCAAGACGACTTCCAACCGTCTAGTCGCTATAATAAAAATTATTTACTACATAGAAATATCACTTTACTATATAGTAATGTCACTGTTAATTAAACACAGTTTGACAGAAAATTGTTTATTTAAATATTAGTACCATTTTCATTAATAAAAACTTATCGTCTAGAACCTCTTTTAAAAACTTAGCCACGTTTTCCATGGTCAAACCTTTTAATATCTTTGCTTCGTATGTTTTAAAAAAGCCACAAGCTTTTCGTATTGTGATATATCTACATTTTCGTTTATAATACTTTTCAACATAGAATATGTAGACCATAAACTGGATGCCTTAAGAGCTTTTGCTTAAAATAATGAAAGATATTGTATGAAAAACACTAAAACATATATGAAAAATAGCTTACTTTTTTCAAACAAATACGCATAAGCATTACAATTTCATCAGTTATTAGTGCGTTTTTCGTCATCCTCCAATTACAAAATATTTCATAAACCTTCTCATATTTTTCCTTGGGCTTTAGAAGTAAACTAAAGACAATTTTCTAAATTGTGTTTAGTAACAAAATTCATTTTTCTAATCAATGTATAACTGAACCTCACAAAAATAAACCTTGTTTACTGTTGCTATGTAAATAAACAAAGCCGTGTCAGATTACTAGGTTACGGAAATCCTACACAAATATCTGTATCTATTATGAATTTTTTTAAATTTTAAACTTCAAAATACTTTTTCTATGATTAAATATTTAGGTGCTTACTAACAAAATGCGAACAAATAGTATAAACAGAGCTCGCAAGAAAAGCAGTTTATTAAACTCATAAAGCTTTTAAGTTACTCGATTGTACTCAAAAGCTATATTCGTTTTGTAAAAGTTTGTTTTTCTGAACTTGTTGTTTCATATACTACTGCTAAACGCCCTTAACAGTACTTAATTTGAACCATCGACACTAAAAGCGTTAAACCAGTGTGTCTTTGTTCTGGATTGAAGACCAAACAACCAATATACTTGTTTGCATGAATTGTATTATTGGCTGTATATAAGTTCCAACAAAATCGTTTCAAGAGGAAGTGGGAGTTTTAACTCTTTCAGTCATCGTCAATAGTATATTATAGGCACATGCCTCTGTCGTTCTTTAATTGATCAAAATTAAAGTTGTCATGCTCAACTTATTTTTTTTTTCAATAAAAGTATGTTACGATTTTTTTTTGCATTCATTGCCTCGTAGATTTCTCATAATGATCACCAATAATTTAATCGGAAAATATATTTGCTATTCACAACAGCAATCCTTTCTATTGTGGTTCCAGCGCGGTTGCTCATCGATCATCATGACTCGACGTGTCATATAAAACCCCCATTCAACGGTTAATTTGCTTCATCCACAGGCGTGCCCCAAGTATCCATAACTGCTTCAGATTTATATATATATAGCGGCCTTACCAGAAGTAGTAAAACACCCGTTCTACTTGTACAATCGGCGCTGATTATTCGAACACAAACAATACTATCTCCCTACGTTCTCGATCGCTTATAAATTATACCCGTAAAGTTTGGCTTAGATAAATTTAACCCTCGTATCCGGTATCTTTCTCTTCGCCTATACCGCACGATATCCGTTGCGTCATAAGATAGAAGGAGACGTGGCGCGGCAGAGAATGGAGTGATAAAGAGGCGATAGTGGGAATTGCGTAAATTATTCGGTATACGTGATCTAATTTTCCGTGGAAATTATTTCTATTGACTTTGAAAGACGGCGACACTTCGCTGGGAAACTTTCCCGTAGAGGGCGCTTGTCCGCCGCTAATTCGCTCAATTTACTGCAAACAAATTAGCGGTGGCGCCCACGTTTTCCATTCAATTAGTATAGTGGGGATTCTTGGATATGCTGAAAAGAGATTCAAACGTATGTACCTAGAATTTTTGTTCTAGAAACGTTTTGTATGTTGGGAATTTATTATCTCAAACAATCTTCTTGTATATTGTATTAGGCTGCCATTTGGGTTTGGTGCATGTTTGATTCTTACACTATATGTATTTTGCTCTTAAATAATAATATTTATAAGAAGGTGTTGGTTCTTCTTCAACACCGTCACACGAATGGCAAGTAATAGATATCTTAGAGCAAGCAGCAGGTACCTTTGATCAGAGAGAAAATGTTTTGCTGACATTTTGTTCTTTAATAAAGCTTTTAACCTGATTGACCACAACCACATAACAACAATAAAATTCAAACCACGCAAGTATTTACTTAATGTTATAAAGAGTCGTCCAATAGGGGTTGAATGAGAAACGTGGTCTGTAAAAGAGAAAATGTGTGAAACTAATACGCAATATCCAATTTCAATATTTCTATACCCAAGAATTAGACTTATAGATCCAACATTGAAGTATTTCTTGTCGCACATAAAAATTTCTAAAGTTGTCTTTTTTTCTTTTATATTTAATATAGATACTATCTGGTGATTTTTTTTTCTGCGATGAACGTCGAATGTAAGGATATGTCACAGTAAAACAACGTGAAATTTACATCGCTCGGGCAGAGACATTTCTTAACGTTTTTCAATCATAACCCAGACATGTCCCGGCTTAAATTCTTTTTTATATCTCGACTTTTATAACCCCCTAAAATATATAAAAGATCATACGGCTAGACAGGTATTCTCATGTGTAAAAAGGCGAACCCTCGCGAATGGCAAGCATATCTCGAGTATATAAAAAAATATAGGAAAAAAATATGAAGAGGAAGCGAAAACGATTTAAAAACATTTTTTTTTTCAATACTTTGTATATATACAGTCGGATACATATTTATATCGTTACTTCTCTTAAAGTGTGTATACTTCCGAAACCACTTTATATTGTCAACAAATCTCACACCTTGGTCTCGTGAATGTTGGTATTGTGGCATTGGATATAAAGCGATTTGAAAGTTAGGAAAAAAAAATTGCGGTTTGTTGCAATTTACATATCTAAACATTCTTCACTCTGGCATTATTAATCTACTTCTTGAACGGAACGTATTCTTACTATGGATAATTGCGATTATAACCGTGAACATTTTTAGGTATTTATTTCGATGGACAGTGATTATAACTTTAGGATTATATACATATTCTCATATTTGTGTTTTTGTTAACCAAAACCCTGCTGTCGCGTTTTCTAAGGATACCTAACGCAAATATCAAATATGAATGGTCTCAAATATTTTAGAAAAGAAGAAGGAAGGGTTTTATATGGGACATTTTGAGGTGGTTGTAAACCTATGTATATGGTGGTTTGGAAAAAATCCAAAAACTTATAAATTTTATTCTTTAAAGTAGTTTATGGAGTAGAACAGAAATATTATGAATTTATCATTTACGTAGTTGGAGGGTTCAAATTTGTTCTTTTGTTAACCCCCTACAACTACCACCACTGATCTGCTTATTAATCCAAAATGTCTGAATTTTCTTTTTAGTTCAGTTCGATATCTCTTCTGGTTTCAAAGCTATGGTTAAAAATATGTTTTAGTCAATATCCACAGCTAAGAAAAATACAGGTC
The DNA here is from genome assembly GCA_949128085.1 of Cetonia aurata. Taxonomy (NCBI): domain Eukaryota; kingdom Metazoa; phylum Arthropoda; class Insecta; order Coleoptera; family Scarabaeidae; genus Cetonia; species Cetonia aurata. The sequence continues at coordinate 63,934,231 of OX421883.1, read as the reverse complement.
GATTAGTTTTCACTGCTCTACATGCCTGCAATATTTTATCAAAATCGGAGGTGACCAGCTGGGTGATTTTGCCTGATAAGTAAAATTCAAGAATCTAGTTCATATCAATGTATAAAAATATCTAATCCCTGTTATAATATGACGATTTTTATGCCATATGCACAATGAGATGAAACATACTACTATTACTATAAGAAATTTAACACTTTATAATCTCAATCACAGCAATAAATTATCTAATATTTCTTTTGCCGGGAAAAATGCTTTATGCACGCCAGACCCGGATCAATGGTCTAGCAGTGTGGGACTCCAGAGTCTGTCTATCCACCAAAAACCCCCCAAAATACTCCCAGAAGAAAACCACGCTGCTGGAACCGCTAAAGGAGCATCTATATCAGGCAGCGCAGTTAAGACAATAGTGATTATTCTCTAGACCTCCAGCGATTCAACTTGTTTGGCTCTCTCTTCCTTTGTGCCCATTACTACTTATCATATGGTGAATTCTTTTGCCAGCACTGGAGGGATGACAACATATAGGAGACTATGTTATCCGGAGTGAGCTCCCCCAAAGCACACGTGCTCCGGCTTCTAACATCACTCCACCGAGGCCATTCAAGAATGGTGTGCTCTGCAGTGTCCGGCCGTGAACAATACTTACACTCGTCAGTCGTGTCTTTGCCAAAGCGCCTGGCATACTGTCTGAAACACCCATGGGCGGTAATTCACACCTTGGGTCAGATAGTAGTTAGCTACCCGATGCTTGCATTGGATCCGAGGCTTGACGTCTTTGATCAATCTTCTCGTCCACAGAGCGTTTCCCCTGCCGTTGTTCCATCGCTCTTGCCATTTCGCAAGTGTCATCTTTCTGGCCTTTTTTTGCATAATGTATTTTATCCTCTCTTGCCTCCAATAGGCGTGCTTTCTCCAGAATCATGAGGTCGATCGGCACAACCCCTGAGAGGCTACCCTCAAGAGTACCTTCCTTTGCGTTTTAGCTTTAGCGATTTAATCTCCCGGGATAAAATAGATAAATGTACTCACTAACTCTAGTAATTAACTATTATAATGCGATTACTTTAAAAAACCATTATATTGAATGATGTATGGAATACAGACATTGATTCCTATTTTTTTTTGTACCACACTGCCACTAATCAAACAGTGTAAAAAGGATAATAGTATAATGGTAATTCGAAAGGAATACCGTTTTGTTCTTTTCTGACGCAATGCCGATAATTAACACATCCACGCTCGACTACGGTTAACATCAGTAGTTAAAAGCATGGCATAATGGAAAATGCCGTATCACCGGTTGACAATTGCATACTCACAGTGGATGTTTATTGTTTCGGACGTGGAAGGTCGGTTGATGTAAAAAATCGGGAATTGTTGGTGCAGAAAAATAGCACAGAGCGATTCTGTTTTTTTTTCCTAACACACATTACGTACGCATTATGCAGTTGAAATTTTAATTAAAGTTGTAAATTTTCGACGCGGCCAAGTGAAAAGAAAAGTTAATTTAGAGTTTTGATATTAAATTCTGCCCAACGTTTTATTCTTGTTTGACTTTCGTTATGTTAAATACCTTCATCCATTTGTATCTGACGTGTCTAAATGACTGTCAGTAAACTGGGAATAAAAATCGACTTTATTTTTAAATGCAAGATATTCGTCTAAAAGCGGCTGTTACATGCCTTTAGCTCTTTCTTTTAATGAAAAAAAAAGACTGTTTCATAATAAAAAATTCAGACATATTCCTCTTTTGCTATTCTTATTGCCATAGTGAAACTAAAAAAAATTCTAAGAAAAATTCAACTTCGCTTTGTTTATTCAAAATTTTCTTGTCTTGACCCTATATACAGGGTGGGGCACCACATCCGTGTCGGTTCACATATGAAAAACGGTATGATATTTTCAAAATATTTTTAATAGTAGTTATATAGATTCACAAGGAGCACGCTTTAAAATTGGTTAGAAATATACTCAAAAAAAATTTAAATGGGACATTCTATATATTCTGTCATATTTTGGTAGTAATTTCCTTAGAATTAATTTATACATTATAAGCGATCAGAATTTCGATTATTTAACAAATTTTTGCAAAATTAAGATACTCTTTACCCAGATCTTTGTCAATGAACTAATTGTAAAGTTTAAAATTGACCCAAAGTAAATTACTCTAAACCCTTATTATGTTTAACAAATATCATTATATTTACATATCGTTTAGCATTAATTAATAAAATCAAAAGAAAAACAAATTAAAAAAAAATTACACTCTGTATCTCAAAAACGAAGCGACATTCGAAAAAATTTTATACCACATTTTCGTCTTAAAATTTGGTGATGAGTATCCTTACCTATTTTGTCAGAAACATTAGGAAACACCCTGTATATACTATTTTCTTGGTTTTTATTTTTAGCTGTATTTATTGGGCGACAATAGAGGAAATCAAGACGAGAAAATATACAACAAAATGTGATTTTTTTTTTATCAAAAAGGTTGTTAATAGTAGTTGCTCAGAATCGTTCAAATAAGCTATTTATTAAGCTATTTAAATTTTATTAAAACTATGAATTATGAAGTTCTGTCGGAAACAAAAGAAATCAAATAATAAAATAATGCTGATTGTTTAATTGATAATATTGTCCTTTAATAAGGAGTAATAAACACCGTTTTTTGTCCTTATATTAAGCGCCGGTATTCCAATCTCCTAATAAGGGTATTTCATCACAATTTAGCTAATATCTATAGGAAAAATGTATGGTTATTTCAGTTATTCAGTTAATCACTTTTATTAGGAACTATTTTATCAGGAGATGGCAATACCGGCCCATAATTAAAAAAATAAAATAAATAATCATAGTAAACTTCTGACTTCTGGACTTCCATTTTGTTTTAATGAAATTTGGTATAATTTGCATATTTAAATTATTCTGAAGAAGTTTTATTAACAAGCAATCGGATTAATTTGTTCAGCGTGTTTTGTTAGCTTACCGAGTTTGACGTGTTATTACTCTGTAATATATTCATTTACAAAAAAAAGTATTTGTAGCTTGTTTATTATGTTTCACGTCCATTGTGTTAATTCGTTTGTTACGTCAAGGTAAATATTAAACTTATGTATTATATATGTTAAAGTTTATTTTATTCTAAATATTTAATATTTGTCGTTTTTGCAGTTTTTCTTTATAGATTTCGTTATTGCGAAATCGCCTAATTTCTTTGCCTTTAGAATAATAGGTCATATATACATATATAGTACGTGCGAAAGTTTCACAATGAAAACTGTAGACGATAAGTCTTAAGCGGCTACTATATTACTCTGAGTTTATTGTAAGCAAACTGCGTTGGAGTTCGCTATTTTTCCCGACCAAAAAAGGTTCTCCGTATGGGAAAATCCACGTCAGCAGAGCGTTTGATACTGGCGTAATTGGCCATCAGTTTCTCCGATATCAGGATTCGCAATCTGTACGGCCGTATTCCAGTGCACTCCTAGAATCGAATACACCCACCTGGAAATCCCTTTCGGCAACCAGTAGCAATGATTCTGAATTCCGAGCGATTGTTTTACCATAGAGGGAGGACGTACAAGGTTTTCGTTTGAAGGCGTATCAAGAAATAACGTCAAAAGGGAGCAATAAAAAGGAGAATAGATTCATGGGGATTTAATAAAGTAATTTCTTGTATGGTATTATTTTTATTTGGGAGAATCTGCGACAGAGTGAAGCATCTAAACGTAAGCTGTAAGTCTTATTTCATAATATCTAAGAAACCAGTTAAAATACGTCAATAAAAAATATGTACCAGATATACTATAGAAAAAGTAATGGGAACTACAATAATTCAGTTTATTTGAAATTGTGTTTTTACCAGGAAAAAAGGGCTATAAACTTTTATGTTGAAGTAATAATACAATAATGGTTCATTTAACAAACTAAACCATAAACGAGTTTCTTATGTGGAACACCCTTGTCAACTTAGCAAAATTATTCAAAAAATTAGTAATGTACACAACGCCCTTGGTATTGCAACAAATAGCATCGTTAGTTTATATTTTATAGTTTCTGCACATACTGTGATTTAATTATGCGCCTAACGAAATATTGCTTTGAATTTTCCTTAAAGTCGGCTACACACTGCGCTGAACCAAACTTTTTAAAGGCGGCTGCACACTCGTGTTCTTAGTTTTTATGTAATTTTATCTTTTTTTTTAAGTGCCTTGAAAAGGTCCATTGCTAATTTTGTGAATCCCACAAGAAAGCAAGTTTCGACGGTTATTTCGTATAAACATACCGCCAACTGAGGCCCTTTTTTTTTCTTTTTTTTAACTTAACAAAGCCCTGGTGTTGTTATTATTCGCTCGCGTTTTCTTCCCTTCTAAAAAGGGGGGTTATTTTACTTTTGTCGCATTCTGCTACGTCGGAACGTTTATATCTTGGGTTCCACGACCAAGACGGTCTACAGGGCGACTGTGTCTTGTAGTGGGTGACGCCCTCCAGGTTTATGCTGGGGTGTTGTGAACTCTACTCCCCTTGCTTGTTGCCCCTTTATATTCAAGCTAATTGGCTCGTTGGATGGAGGTAACAACCTATATATCCCGACATCATTAAAAAAGGTAAGTATTTACTGGAGACAATTCAGAGAAGTACTTCCTAATTATTTATAAATTACTTTTATTTACTGCAAATTATTCATATGCACTGCATTAACACCAGTGCAATCCTGTTTAGCTTGGGGGACGGTTGCTGGAGAAGGTCAGCCTGTAGCATTGTGATAAACTGACTTGCAATAATTTCCATCCATTACGTTTATTTCAGTTTTTAATCACGGATTATTGTAATTTAAGTTGCATCTGAAGAAGACTTGTAATGATAAACAAGCCGAAACCAGTAGTGTATATGAATGATTTGTAGTAAATAAAAATAATTTGCAAATAATTCGGAGGTACTTCTCTCAATTGTCTTCATTCAATACCTACCATCGTTTGTAAGTATTTACATTGATTCATATTAAGTGTACTAGTTTCAACTATTATCCGATCTTCAGTACTAAATAAAAAGCATTTCCAAAATCATAACAAAGTCACCATGGCCTTGGACACGTGCAGGGGGTGTCCAAGGCCATGGTGACTTTGTCTCATTTTCAGTCCCAAGATTACTCTACGGTTATATGTACACCACATGTAAAAACGCTAAGTGGCATGCAAAGACTGTCTTGGCCCCTGTTACAAGTGCGATTAGTGTTGATTCTAAATTAATTTAGATTACATAAACGCCTTACCCGTAGAAGTTATCCAAAAGAAATTAACATGATCTGGATGCTCAGCCTGAGGAGAAATGGCATGGCAGATCTTCTGGCCGGTCGTGGATCTCAATCATAAATAATAAAGTTTATCTAGGAATAGATACATAGCAAATCTAAATAGTGGTGGCAAAAATTCCCAGGGCAAAACAGTTTTTTAAAGAAACAAAAAGTCTAGTGAATAAAGACACTTAGGGCATTAAAATGACTAATTGGTTACTGTAGACTAAATGGGCATAAGCACGCCATAGAGCTGGCAGAGAATGCTGTTTGCAGATTCTGCCAAAACAAAAAGCAAACCTAAATTCATATTCTGTGACAATGCCATGGCTTGGCAAGGACAAGGTTTCTACTATTACTGGGCTCGGAGAATTCCAGAACTGGTCTCAAAGATGACAGGACTAATTACGAAGGCAAGCGGTTCATAATAAATCTGACCAGGTCGCGGTAAAACAAACTTTTATGGTGATCGCAATTCTAATCTAATCTTAAAAATATAGAGTTCATTCTGCATCAGCTTTGATTTTAGGAGATAAACCCTAGCAATTTCACCCATACGGTATAAAGAATCGTTTAGTACTTAAAACTTAAAAAAAACCATCAATAATCTGACAAATTTTAATTTCAGTTTTTTTTTTTACACGAACCGCTTTAATGAATGGCATTCTATCTCTCGTTTTGCTAATTTTCGCAGCCTAATTTGATTTTTATTTCCTCCGAAGGGATAATTGAAACGGCATCGCTCGGGTGCTTAGCATTTCTAAATCTAAAATCCATTCGTATTTTTCCTCGGTAGTAAATCATGCTGGACAGCTGAAAGCCAATTCTCCCGCCATTGTCTTGTCCTTTTTGTTGGTGCAGTTCATTTTACCAATATCACCTCACCCTGCCGAACGGAATACAATGCCTTCCTGCCTGACGTTGTGTGTTGCTTCGCGTAAGTTCACATTGCGATGGAATGCCGCATTGACGAATGTCCTGTTCCATTGATCTCGGTTCGTGTACAAACGATGAAATGGTTCCATTTACCAATCCGGTTGTTTCGAATAATTAACTAAATAAACAAGTTAGGTCATACGTTGATTGGTATCAAACATTTGTTTTAGCTGTTGCCTCTCTTAGGTCCTATACTATGATAATGCATAGCTAAGCTTGCATATAACAAATTCTACTTTTTATGAATCTCTGTTAAAACGATGGAAAGACAATATGAAATATCAGGTTATAATGAATGAACTTTTATATATTTTATACTTATAGGGTTAAATTCGACATATTTTTATACAAACTGATAATAATAAATACTCTGAATTCCATAAAAAGCAAACCACTGATATTTTTATAAATTTGATGGTCTTAAAGACTTTTTACATTTCGATGAATAAGTCAAAGTTAGATTACTGCAAGAAAAAAACATTATTTTCTGGAAAAAAGTAAGTGTTTTAATGAAATGAAAAAAGTAACAGTTAATTCAATTCCTTATTTTATATTATTGAAAGTGAATAATGAACGAATAAAAATGACTGATGGGTACTAACCTCTAGTAGGCACACGAGTGCTAATTCTTTGTCCTAGCATAACCCAAATGTGCCCCAGTAGATTAGGATCAGAGCTTCTTGATGACCAGTCTTTTCTTTACATTCAAATATTCCTACACAATCCTAGAGTGGTGTGGTCATGAATTATCATCCATTAAAATGAAATCATTTCAAATAAACAATGCAAAAGGTTCATGTTCTTGTAAAATGTCTTTTAGGTATCTCATTGAACCCGCTTGCACTACTGCCAAATTTGTACAAGCTTAGGCAGAGGTCCCACACCATACCATCATATATCCACCATTATAACTCAGTCGTGGTATCATGTTGGAGTGACCATATCGCACTCCAGGTCTTCTTCATACCCTCTGTCGATCATCAGGCGATGTGAAACAGAAGCGGAATTTGTGCAAACTAAAGACGGCCATAGAGTAGACCGATAGTGCCGATGAAGTTCTGGACCATTAGCAGGTCTTCGAATAAGTAAGTCAACATCCTTTAAACGTCTTCTGACAATATTCCCAGCAGATACTCTGACTCTCCGAATTTCTTGGCTTCAACTGCTGTCATTATCAAAGTAAAAAATCAATTATCTCGAGCAGGTGTAAACCTCGTAAAATCCATGTTTGGTGGTCTGGAGTAAAATTTGGTTTTGTTTTGTATTGTCTAGTGATTCTGTGGATATTGACTTGTGACACTCCAAAGCGATTATACTCATAACGTTGATTTGAACGCTGATCTTACACAAAAGCCGTAGCTAGTGAGACACCAGTTGGTGAAAGATGTATACACGATCTGGAAAAAACCAGACACTTCAAGTTTGACAGCCACAAAACAAGATATCTTGATAAAATATTTACAAAAGCATTTAGAATGCATTAGGGTAACTTTGTAAAAACAAAAATTAAAAACAGTTACTTCAGATAACATTAAAATAATGCTAAAATAATTATCCACAAGAAAATCGTAAAAAAAATTCATGATAAGCAGAAAACAGACCATTGTTGTCGTGATTCGCTTTTTGTGGAATTCGGGTACTTAACTAGAACAATAGAATTAGAGTTTCGTTGCTTATTCGAACGAAACTCAGTAATTTTAGAGAGCAGAGTTTGGATCGATTGAAAAAAATTCTTTCGCCTTTATGAAGTTACAATATCTCAAATGAACATAAACCATGTTTTATCTTAAAAAAATTATGTTTCGCAAGGATTAAAATCAGAGGCAAAAACATCCATATTTACTGGGGACAGAGGGATTGAAGCGGTATAGTTGAAGGGGCCGAATACATTCTTTTTAAATGATGAAATTAATACCAATGGAAGTAGAAATCAAACTTAAAGCAAGAAAAATTTACAGTAACAAGTGAATTCTTCTTATGGGAAAACAATTAAATAAAGGAATTTGGATTTTTTATTTTATAACGGTAAATCTGTCTTTTTATATAATTTTTACCTTAAATTTCAGGTAATATTTCAACATTCTTTGTGTTCTAATTATAGCTTACACTGGTAAAAATTTCTGGAATTTCTTACAGTGTAGTTTAAAATTACCTATCATAATTTTAGGATATCTTTTCCTATGATCGCTAATCTGATTGCACTCTATTCTTGTTTTCTGTCATTAGAAAAAGTACCCTTTTTAGTTTTTGGAGTACATGTAGTTGTTCTAATAAAAAATTATATACTCGAGAAGAGAATAGGAATTTAAAATCACCTTTTTTTTTTAGAAAGCGACCCTTCTCCCACTATTTTATTAAAATTGAAGCTATAGAATTAGTATTTCTATTGATTCAACACGTATTTCCTCTTTTGAGAATCGACTTTGGGAAAGCAGACATAGCTGTCGCGTCAACAAATGCTGAATAAATTTAATATAATTAAGAGTAATTAACGGTGCTTCCGGTGCCGTTGATAGGAAGAAAACCTATATTTATATTTATTAATTGAAGCTTAAGCTGAAGTCGGTTGAGCCTTCGCTGAAGTGAAACTAGGTCGAATGATGAAGATTAACTGCCAGATGTTAAATCAGGAGATTCGAATTTAAAATAATTTAAATTGATTTACTTAGATACACAGTGCGTGCGAAAATTCTAAAGACAGCTGAATACCATATAATTAATCAGACAAAAAAGTAATAAACCTAAGTGATTTTAAATTTGGCTTACACGTTTCGGCCTTTGGTTACCTTCAGAGCGCTGATAACTTGGATGATGAGAGATAACCAAAGGCAGAAACATGTAAGCCAAAATTAAAATTACCTAGCTGTTTGAGTGAAGAGTTTTATTTAATTGCAAATACGAAATGAAATCGCATACATTCAATCACTACAGAATGAATACTAATATTAGACTAAAGTCTACTTTTTTTTTGTAGAGATCTGCCAAGATGTACAAGACTAATACTGACTGCAAATTTCTTTTATTAATATTTTTTTCCATTTTAAAATTTTTAGCTGTTATTCAGAGAGGGCTTATCCCAAAATTAAGCAAAAATACTTCATTGACGCAATTTAAAAACAACTGCTACGAATTTGTCGACCTTGTTAGCTCAATTGGTCAGAGCGCTCGTCCGGTAAACGAGAGATGTCGGGTTCAAATCCTGCACAAGGAAAAATTTTTAATATAGAAAAAAATAATTTAATTACAGTGATTAGCAGGAAAAGTATTAATTTTTTAATACTATATTGACATTTGGATGAAAAATTTTATCAGAACTTTTCAAGGTCACCGCCTAAATGATTGAAACACTAACATGTCTTATAATTTTCTACAAAAACACTAATTGCATGGTTACTTGGGTGTCCCCAGACTTTTCGAACGCACTATATGAATAAGACGCAAATCCTCTTGTTTCATTAATTTAACTTGGTATTTACTAAAAATTTAATTGAAAGCAATATAACACAAGTAATGGATAATGAGTAAAGATAATATATCTATAGCAATGTTGAAAATATAGAAATTTTTTTTAGAAATGTTGCTATGTATAGGCATGCATGTTTTGCTTTACCAATGCTCGTCAGTGTCTTGCCAACTTACCAACATTGAATGAGAGTTATAAGATGTTAACGAAGTTTTTGCTAATTCCAAAACACATTTGAAATAATCTTGTCATAAGAAATGTCGGGAAGTGACACTGACGAGCCTTGGTAAGGCGAAACATGCATGTCCGCCAATAGGGACAAAAAGAAAAAAAAATTAACTGCATTTAATCAATTAATTGGCGCGTCAGCGCAAATTAAGCGGTTTATGTCAAGATTATTTAAAATTTATGTTCGAATTAGAACATATTTCCAATTTTTAATTTATAACAAATATTTTAGCCAAAATATGAGTTTCATATCTTATTCACTATTATAAATATATGTGACAATGATTTAAAAACACCAAACTCAAAGACCTATTAATTGAAAAATATTATACAGATGTTTCTAAAGGCGGATGATACATTGTGATTATGTAAACGTATTCTGGTATATACGGGGAACTTGGCAAACAGTACCTTACAAAATTTATTTAGCGTGTGTTTGCTTCATGCGTATAATTGCATTGTCTGCAACTGCTATATTCAATTTATGTGTAAAATCGGCTTAATTGTATCTCTAGCTGCCTACCTACGCAGCTTATATCTTCGGCGTCCCATACAGCCGCATCTCAAACTATGGCATCCTAGTTGTTATAGCCGATCGAGAACATAAACGCTGTGCCGTGCTCCTTATAATGATATAACAATAGACAGCTTGAGGCATTGTTCATTTCGATCTTTGAGTCGTGGTAATTAACCGTCCTCCCCATGTATTGTACGTCGCTGTTAATATTATCATACTTTAATTTGGCTTTAGATTAATATTGTGTTAGCGTTCTGGAGGTCGCATCCATTATCTGTTAGGAGGAAAAAATATTATGAGGAGATGTTAATATATTCATTAAAAATGTGCCTTCTGTATATCTTGTTCAGATCAGTTTAAACACTTTTTAAGGTGATGTAAATGATTGGTGTTATTGTTAGTGAAGAACTAAGTCTTTTATTTTTGTTGGCGCTTGAAAATTGCTAGTACAAACAAAAGAAATTTCGTAAAAGAAGTTTTGTCGTTTTCTAGTTTAGATAACTGAGTTGGCTCGCGAAACTGATATTTCACCTTATTCAGGAGTTGTTTGGAGTGAAAATTAGTGGAATTGATTACTTTAGGTACGGGACCACATATTAACAACTTCGTCCCAGAACATCAATTTGGCTTTCGCGAGGAACACGCAATCATCGAACAAGTACATCGTGTGGTGGCGGAAATCAACAACTGTTTTGAGGCTAAGAAATATTGCTCTGCTGCTTTCTTAGATGTTACACAAGCATTCCATAAGGTGTGGCACCATGGGTTGCTGAGCAAACTAAAAAGCAAACTGCCTGCTCCATTTTACCAGGTGTTACAATCTAACCTAAGTGACCGACATTTCATGGTAAAATACAAAGAAGAACTAACAGACCTGTATCCTATACAAGCTGGGGTTCCTCAGGGCAGCGTCCTCGGTCCAATGCTTTATTTGTTGTTCACAGCGGATATACCCGAAACACCAAACATCTTACTGCGACATTCGCTGATGACACCGTTATAATGGCGAACAGCGAAATCCCGAAATTCGCATCAGAGAAGCTCCAGGATGCTTTAAGTAACGTTAGAAGTGTGGTTAAAAAATTGGCGTATTAAAGTCAATGAAGCAAAGTCGCAGCTTAATGGACACCAATTGCCGCGGTCCAACAGCGTGAAGTACCTTGGAATGCATCTTGACAGAAAATTGAACTGGAAAGACCACCTATGGAAGAAGAGGAAAGAACTTGGCCTCAAATTCGCTAAACTACATTGGTGTATTGGACGAAACTCCGAACTTGCATTAACCAACAAATTGACAGTATACAACACTATCTTAAAGCCAGTGTGGACTTACGGTGCGCAACTGTGGGGTACCGCGAGTGCTACTAATATAATGAAACTCCAGCGGTTTCAATCTAAAGTCCTGCGAACAATAACTAGCGCTCCGTGGTATGTCGGTAATGATACTCTACACCGTGACTTGAATGTGCCCTATGTTCTAGACGTGGCTAAGTGCGTGAGGGACAAATAGCTTAGGCGTTTGGAGAAGCACCCTAATCCCCTATTCTATAAACTTCGATAAATAACGAATGTTATTCAACGAATTTTGTTAAGGTACAGATTTTCGCACGACGTTCGTTGTTTTCCAATTCTATAAGTCTTACGTTACGGCCTGTGTAAGCGTAACGAATGACTAATATTTTTAAGTACGGCAATACATCTGTAACTAATGTCAGTATGATGTCAATAATGTCATCTAACATGTTCCATATAACAGAATCATGGACTGATCCTGGATATCTAGCACTGATATTTATCATATTAAGATCACTATCACATATAATTTGACAGTTTAAACTATGGTATTGCTTTCTATCTAAAAACAATATTGCTGCAGCTTCTGGATGGTTTGCTGTGGGAGAGTTGATTGCTATGTGTGTACAATCAACTACGCCTACCACCCTAGGAAAATTAAGTTTTTGATAAAATCCTTCTTTAACCCTTTGCATTTGCTATTGTGTGCTTGGATATTGAATTTATCTTTGTAGAAAATTATAATTCACTATATCAGAAATTTTGGTGATGGCACGACTGCCAGCAGATTAACTCATGGAACAGTGGTACTCTTTACTTACAGATTTCTGATAACTTCCATGGGCACTTAAAAATCGAAGCACCTTTGAAATTTTTGTGTGCGTTCCAGGTGGAACGCGGACTTTCTGCTTTCTGTCGAGTTGGGGCGTAAGCGGTAATGAAACGGCTATTTATTTGGTTGGGTGAACGGGTCCGGCTTTCTAGTTAGCACGAAACACCTTTGAAATTTTTGTTGTCCTCACACTGTCTGTCATCAGTAGTGTTAACTCCAAGAAAAGTTCTCTGGTAGTTTCAGGCGAAAATCTATATAATGCCCTAAATTTTCTTTAAATGCGCATATCGATTCTACGCGTTTAAAGTGGGAAGGGGGGAGGGGAGGGCTGCTACCTGAGGGGTATTTATCTTCTATAGTAAGCGCGGACCTAGGTGAATCGCGAGCTAGGCGTACCAACTTTTTCAATAGGGTGCGTTCCAGGTGGAACGCGGACTTTCTGCTTTCTGCCGAGCTGGGGCGTAAGCGGTAATGAAACGACTATTTAATAATAAGTTGGGTGAATGGGCTCGGCTTTCTAGTTATATTCTAATATGATGAGACACGACATTATTTTAATAGGTACCAAATAATTGAAAAATTCAGACACAAATTCATAAATGTTTGTGCACAACTAATTTAATATCCAGGCAACGGTAACCCGGCAGCTTTCGTTAAATATCGATCGTATAATTACGATTTTCGTTGCGGATTTATCTTATAGAGTACAAAAACTAACGATTTTCGTTATATGAACGAAATTTCGTATGTTAACGTTCGTTGGGCGGTAACGAACTATTACAGAATAGGGGTGTAAGTGTACCTCATAACTGTCTAGCTTAGGCATCTTAAACTGCTATCTATTTGCCGCAACTATGTATAATCTCCTTGGACAACAACTAACATTGTAGAATATGTATTAGTTTGTAATTGTTGGTTCTTTAATGTAAGATTCCAGCCTCACGCTAGTAATATCCAACAGATAAGAAATTAACTTATTACCTTAGGGTAGATTGTTAATATCATGGGAGTCATTAAAAAAAAAAGGTACCGACCAATTATGAAGAAATACAGCAATAGTTTTACCTACGGTATTATCACTATCTAGCTCTAGGAAGCAATAATGTATTGCTGCAACCTCAGATTACAACACTATCCTGTCTCTGCTGAAACTAACCGAAATATTTGTTTTGGGCCTTTCTGTGGGGTAAATCTTCAATTACTTAACCACGACGTCATGATCAATGTGTTAAAGCTTATAATTTTTGCCTGAGAATAACATTAAGCTAGGTCGATTAAATATTTTTTCTGCGTTGCATTGCAGCAGTTACAAGGGCAATGCAATCACTTCTGAGTGCATTTAGGCCGAACACATCATATCCAATCTATAAAGATTTTTCAGCATAATCTCAATCTAAACCACCAACATTCTGTGAGTATTTCATGATCTACTTTTCTGCTTTAGCACCTTTTATTTATAGATTTATATTATATACCAATATTCAATCATTATATTTTCATAAAATTTGTTTGCATCCTCCCAAAAATAGTAATATAGCTGTTAGAATACGATATACGACCCAACATATCTTTATGTATGTCTAAAGAACCGGTGCGCAACTTTTGCGCTGTGGGAGAACAACAAAGGTCTCCATTAAGGATTCGGCAAGGGAAGGTTTACGTTTTATTAGGGTTGATGAGTGCGAAAATTGTTACGAAATCCGTCCATCACTTGTCATATAAAGCACATTTTCCCGGTAAGAAAAGGCAAACATGGTGCTGTAGAAGATTGCGGATTTGAATTAATTATAAAAGTAAAAAATACATCCATAGAGATTTCATTGTTAAGTGGAATTTTGTTAGAGTTGCAAATTTTTACGTTGAAGTAACATTTATTGTAGTATAAGCGAAGTTTGTAATGTTGCATATTGTTAATATGCACAACACTTTGATTAATACAAAAAATAGCGTTTTTAGTTCACATTGTATAATTTGTATACCTACTCTGATTTGCTCATGCGCTTAACAAAATATGCGCGTTTCTTATGAGCCTACAGTAAAGTTTGTGAGCCAGATCTTGCGTCAGTAATCCTATTTACAGACGAATGTACATTTACCAAAGATGGTATCTTAAATTATCACAACATTCACCACAGGGCGTATGAAAACCCCCATGATATTAACCAAGGCTCCTCTCAAGTTAGGATATCCATCATTGTTTGGGCAGGGCTAGTAGGCGATCATGCCTACCTACTCGCCGTGCCGAGCCGTCTTGAAATACTGTTAAATTGAAAACAAAAAATCAAATATCTTGAAAATCCTTTAAATAAAATATCCAGTGTGTTATATCATATTAAAGGCAATTTTATGTGCTTTTGAATAGTGTAAAAATATATAGGGTGTTCCATATACAAAAACACAAGTCTTGATAATATCTCAAAAAAAAAACAAATTAGAGCATTGAATTCTACGTCAAAAAGTGCCCTAATAAAGTTCTTATATAAATCAAACATTTTCACAAATTAAAAAGTTACAAGGGTTTTTAAAAATTGCATATTTTCCGAAAACGCTCTGTATCTCTTATATTATGGAAGATATAAAAATACGGATTTCACCAATCGATTTCTTTTTAAAATTGAGCTCCAGAAGCATAGATCAGATTTTTTCTAATTTCTTTAAAAATATAAGTTTCCTATTAAAAGTGTCGAATTTGGCCCAGCCTGTACATAGAATCGCAATTTTTTGTATTTACTCATGTATATCTTTCACCCCTTTTTTTATTTCGTACTATACAATAATAACCCTGTATATCTACCACATTATATCGAAGCAAAGTTGATTATGTTTTCTTTAATTATATTTGTTAACATTGTAGAAGTATTTAGGCATCAAATATTCTACAAGGGGTATATTGACATCACAGAAAATATAAAACTGCAATCCGAGAAAGTAAAAGTCGTTCCTTTATTTACAGTACTCATTACAATGGGCCACGTTTGAGGAGTTGAAAACAAATCCCCTTTCCAACGTACATCTGTGGGCACAATATCACCAACTCCTAATGAAGTCGGCCGACACTCGACACTCGTCTCATCAGCGCAGCGGTGACCCGATATTTTTTGCAGACGCAAGGGGAATTCGGGCATTAATACACGGAGTCGGCAACACGGAGAGGTCGGCCGAAATGGAAGTGGACTCCCGGTTAAGCGACAAAAACGAAAACGCAACCCCGGAAGAAGGGTGTTTAAATATTCCGGAACGGTCATGAAGCAGTGGCGTTGATGTAATAAAACCTTTTTACGGTTCTAAATAAGGTTTAAGAAAACGAGATAAAAAGAAGAAACGGAATAAAACGACAGATTACATAAAAGTACGGGCCCGGCGGTCGACCTTCAAACACTGAGCGGATACTGATTAAAGGGATAAAGTGTGGAAAGGACGACACCGGTATTTACCAGAAATTCATATCTGCACGCTTCGGATATTGAGGAAAGAGGGTGTTGCGTACGGGTGGTTATAAGTCGTAATCTCTAATACTTTGTAGTTGATTGCACTTACAGTTAGCCAATTTAAAAAAAAAACCGCATAGAGACATTTAAACATATGTGTGAACAATCCTTGTTAAGTTATGTTTGATGATTTTTTTCTAAAACTTAATACTTTTCGTATAAAATTTGTTTTGCTTTTCTCTTGACATATTCCATAGATATTGTATTAGAAATGAATAAAGATATTCTATTCTATTCATTCATAATACTGAATTATGTAAAATCTATACGTGATACATGAAAACTAATGATATTTTGAATATCAGGGTATCCTAATTGACTAATATTACATAAAATGTTTCGTGTCCCAAAATCTTCGCAGGCCTGTGTAATTATTAATTAATTTTCTTACCTTTTAGTAATCGTTTAACCTTTTTTGGTTAGATTGCATGAACATTAAACAATTTGCCAATGACATATGTCTGAGGATTTTGGCAACCCACTCTGCTCTACTCATAGAAAATTTAACTAGATACGAACTTTCTGTATTCGAGAATTTAAAATTTATTACATATTTAACGAATAAAATAATGAATTAAGAGTTTTATTTAAAAAAAAATGAGAGACCGGTGGTAGGAGGGCGCAACTGGATTCCACATTTAATTTTGCTTCTCAGAGTTATCTATGAGTCATTAAACCCTTCAATCTAAACAGAAACAAGAAAAATAAACGCGGGTAATTAAAATTGTTAAATACTTTCAGAATGTTCCAGCCTGAGAGTACTGAAGTTGTAAGTATTGTTCGACGTCGTTCGGGAAAGACCTCGGGGTTATTTTGGGGGCGGAAAATTTGTACTCGCCGAGGAATTAACAAGTTTGACACTCGGCGAATGAAGCGTCTAAATGGGAGCTCTTTTGTTTCGCCCACAAAGGCCGACGCGATCTTATCGTGCGTAAAATTATACGGGGGCCTTGTCGAGCATTTTGACCCGAATTATTTTTGCTCTGTGCGGTGAGAAAACATTCCATTAAATTTTCTTTACATAGCTGTTTAAGTCTACATAAATACGGTGACGTATTTGCTCGCGATACATAAGCTAATTTGCACGTTGTAATGTTGCCCTCTCGCGTTTAACTTGTTTGTATTTTATAAGCGATAACCATCGAGGCAATTATTTTTTCGTAATTCTGCTTGTGTTTTCTCCTTCATGGATCAAAATAAAGCTATAATATTGCAAGGTTGCATAAAATAAATTAGTGAAACTCAATGTACGTATTTATAATAAAACATTTACTTCAGAATTTTGGCGCCCATGCAGGGGTTGTAAAACATAAAACTTTGGCAGACAATTTTTCTATACACTGGTATCTTACTATCAGTTTCTTTGCGCTCAAAATACTTCAAACATAAAATCACAATGGGTAAGTATCAGAAATCAACGAACTTTCACTATAGGTGTATTAAGAAATCTAATAAACTCCACGTAATGTCCTGGTACAAAACTATCGAATAACACTAGTCAACAGCCATTTTGCATTTGTGATGTGATATATCAGTTAGGATGTATTTTGGTGTGTAAAATCCGAATCCAACCTTCAAAATGTACTACATTAGATTATTGAGTCTTTATGGATCCTTTTGCATTCCTTTTCGGTATTTCGTTGCTTTCTGTTCTTTTGTTTAGATGTTTAATTTTTGTTCTTTTATTTGGTATAAGTATGCTAGAATATCTACAAAACGTCGCTTGAAGATACATGTGATAAAGATTCTAAACCTTACTCACTAGGTGATAAAAGATAACCAAATAATGCAAAAGAGACTTTATGATGTAGTACTTGTTGGAACAACATACTTACCTCGACTGCACAGTGTATTTTGTTACAGTAAGTGTTTCTTGTGAAAGATATTGGAACACTCACAAAAAAGGCAACTAGTGAACATCGTTGTTGTCTAAGCCACCCGGACAACTTTTGTTATGTGTGTAGGTAATTTACCCCAAAATCCCAAAGAAATCTGATTTAGTTAACAAGCCATATATATTATATTTTGATCGTCCTCTTGGTGATCAAAATGAAGATTTTGCACCTCATATTCCCTGTATAACCAGGTACTACTACCTTAAACAAATGGTAGAAAGAGAAACCCTGAGACATGCCATTGACTGTTCCTATGCTCTGATGTGAGCCTAAACACCATTTTCAGACTGTTACTTCTGCCTCACAAATATTGCAGGGTATTCAACCAAAATTAGATATAAAATAAAATATCCAAACGTATCTTCAGTGCATTTGCCTGTGCTCCGTAATGAAAATTGCTTGTTCTTGTCTGTAATCAGACGCAAGGGGTTGAGATTGCAACCTTTTAGCTCCAAAGACAAATTTTCCTGTTTCAGATCAAGAGACACTTCATTCGATTAACATTTCAACATGCAGAATTAAATGTGTGTGTGCAGAAATGTCAATGGACTGATGATGCAGCTACGTTTAGGATTTTAGGAATACCGACTAATTATTGACTACAGTAAAACCAGTTTAAAAGCAGTACTACTGCACTACGGTAATGTAGTTCCATGGGTGTCTTTGGCTTATACAGTATAGATGAAAGCAATTTACTAAAACCTGCTAGAGGAAACCAAATATAAAGACCATGAACGACAACTTTGTTGTGATTTAAAAGATGTTGCACAGTATCATCTTGTAAACCTGTAAGGGTTTACAAGATGATACTGTTTGTTTTTTGAAACCAAGAATCATCATAGAATCAAGAAACGGCTTATAGGAAAACTTAGGAGTTTATGAAAAACTTTGTAAGATCTCTGGTTAAAGAAGATCAGTCCTTCAATCATTTGAAAGAAGAGTTTTTCAAATTGAGTGAAGCAAAGCTGAAAAAAGGTGTATTTGTTCAACTGCAAATAAGAAAATTTGTGAAAGATCGAATTTTTGATACCAGTTGAAGTTTTGAGTTTGTTGACTAGTTTAATTAACCGACCTGACAAGAAGTATAATTCATATAGAATATTATCTAGCAGAGTTAAGGATGATTAAATGATTTGAAGTACAATCCACTATTCGCAGCGGTAATCAGGCAAGATCAAACTAATCTGCGTTGTAGTTTCTACATCACCTAGAAATTGGCAATGTTTACATTGCACAATTACATTATTCGTCCGAAAATACACTCCGCCAAAAAAGTATCGCATAAACTAAAAAAGGGCATTTATGAACCAAGATATTTTTATACGTTCACAAAAAGTTTGCCTCGTGTATGTGAACTATAAAAACACTAACAAAATAATGGAACTTAGCGTTTTTACTTTTTTTTTTCTAAAAAAAACACATTTAGAAAAATGCATATGTGTAAGGTTTGTTCAGTTGTTTATTGAAAGTCTTCCTATACGGACAAATTTTAAAGTGCGAAGTCAGAGTTCTGTACCAACGCTTTTAAAACTAAAATGAGCAATTTAACTTCAGAACAAGTGGCTGCTATAGTTGCTTTAATCGAAGATGGACGATCTCAAGCATACGTTGCTAATTTGATGAACATCAATCAGTCAAGTGTTTCTAGAGCCGTAGCCAGATATAGGGAAACAGGCATTTACAGTAGAAGACCTGTACCAGGTCGTCCAAGATGTTCTACTCGCCAAGATGACCGCTATTTACTACTACAAGCATTACGTCGAAGACATGTAACTGCGAGACAATTGCAGAACGACTTGGCTAGAGTCAGAAATACTCGTGTGAGTACTCAAACTATTCGGAATAGGTTACGACAGAGTGGATTAAGAGCTAGAGTAGCTGTAACAGCCCCTCGTCTCACTAGGAACCACCGAGTGGCTCGCTTAAGGTTTGCCAGAGAACATGTAAATTGGAACATTAATGACTGGGCCAATATACTTTTCACAGATGAGTCAAGATTTGGTCTTTACACCTCAGATAGGCGTATCTCAGTGTACAGACGAGACGGTGAGCGCTATTCGCAGTGTAATATCAGACCTAGACCTAATTTCGCTGGTGGCTCTATTATGGTTTGGGGAGGCATCTGTTTAACAGGTCGTACAGAGTTAGTACCAGTAGACAGAGGTACACTGACTGCCCACAGGGATATAACGGACATTTTAGAAGAACATGTAGTACCATATGCGCCAATTATAGGAAACGAATTCATGTTAATGCACGATAATGCACGACCGCATGTTGCAATAATCGTCCAGGAATACCTTAACGATGTTGGTATTCCAGTTTTAGATTGGCCTGCGGTAAGTCCGGACATGAACCCTATCGAGCACGTGTGGGACCTCCTTCACAGACGGATACGAACCCAAAATGTTGCCCCAGCGGACCTGCATGGACTAGCAAATGCTCTCCGTGACGAGTGGGAGAATTTGGATCAGGCTTATATATGGAGGTTAATCGAATATCTGCCAAACCGTATGCGAGCGGTCATAAGAGCCAGAGGTGGCAATACTCAGTATTAAAAGCTACTGTTATGACATTTTTCTTTCCAAAATTATAATTTCTTGTTTTAATAAAAATCTCAAGTATGAGTTCTTGTTTTTATTTGGCCTGTATTTTATTTAAACAATCATAGAAATTATATCTTAGAGCGCATTAAAGTATATTTACAACTTTATGCTACAAACAAAGATTATGCGATACTTTTATGATTCAAAACTAAATTATGCGATACTTTTTTGGCGGAGTGTAGTTCGAATGTAGACGTGGTTTGCAGACTAGCCTTGAACTACATCAAACTAATTGCTCCAACTTTATTCTGTGAAAGTAAGATTAATTATATTTGCCAACAGCCCATAGGTTGAACAAAAGCGTGTCTAGCGATCGAGGTTCCCAAGAGAATTGTGTTTCTTTTCTTTTTTACAAGTCTTGCTAAAACTGACTGCAAAAACGTTAAAAAGTAAAAACATACCAATATTGTTAGTAAAATTACATAATATCTTCAAAACTTCAATAAAAAAGCAATGTAATATTTTAAAATAAATTGTACCCTCAAACAGATGAAATGATATCACCCTAAAGCCCCTTCTTCTGTCTTTTATTACAAAAAAAAAATTGGTTTTTCCGAAAATGTTTGTATTCTCTGCTAACTAGCTTCTGTAACTAACATATTACATTTATCACTTCCATACGCTCGCACATCACGTGAAGCCTAACGATGCGGAAAGAGTGCCAGGTTAATTACACGCACGCATTATATCGGCTGGGCTGATACGTCACCGGGAACATACGGATACGTCTATAGATTCGGCCTAATAGAAATCAGATCAAAGCAATCAGTGAGTAATATTGGCCGGGCACAGAGGATAACACGGTCATTCAATCAAATAATGGAAACGGATGCTCGATTGTGGTCGGTCATCATTACTGTGGTGCTATCGCTTTGTTCGTGACCGCACATTGTTGTTTGGTGCGGCCATGGCGCTGACACTTATTACCATCACGACGGAACGAACGTTGAACGTATACATGCGGCACCGACACCGACGAAATGAAGAACCGACAAGCGGGATAGAACTGTCCAATCGATAACGAAAACGCCAATTCACTGTTCGCTTAATTATGCGATTCATAAATAATAGGAACAGCATCTTACGTAGTTCAAGATTTTTAATACCATGTCCGGTATCGTTTACGCGTTGTACCACACTCGATGATTCAAACCTCCCGGAACGATAATGCTAATGTAAGCGTAAACAACTTTTGTGTCATCTAAAAGGTTTTTCAATGTGTTTCGGGAAGTACATGTGTCATTCTGCTAAGAAAATGGGAAGATGATTTAAAAAAAAAAGTGTCGTGGATTTTTACTAAAATTAATGTCATGAAATTCTAACTTATATTGAACTTTGTTTATATTCCAAACTACATCTATAAAAGAATAATCATTATAGATTTACTACTTCTACTCACTATACGGTCATTTGTCACTTTTTCTCTTAGCTTAAGTTCTTTATATGTCACATATTGCTCTTAACTACAATTTACGAGATCGCTGAAAACGTTAATCAAAACCAAATTCATTCATTTTCGCAACGATAAGTAAAAAACACTCGAACGCAACACCTGCATACTTATATTTTAGTATAAATTTTAAGTTATTTCTTAAGCTAATCCTTAATTTTCTTTATATTTGATCGATTTTACCATAGTTCGGTAATGTTACTACCGCATTGTATTTTATTTAATTAAATTTTTTGTTTGTTTTGTTTGCAGTGCTCAGGCACTCCATTTCACTCCGGCTCTGCGATTTTGACGCCGACAAAGTGTCTGACGCAGGTAGCCCCCGTCCGTCAGCTGTGATTTCGGAGCCGGCAAGATCTCTGACACGACGCAGACCGCCCCCCTAGCTGTGATTTCGGAGCCGGCAAAGCATCTGACACGACGCTGACCGACCCGTTATAACCCACGTCGTAAACCGCCCATATACATTTTGATCCGAATCAGCATATAAATTTTTCTTCCTTTAAATTACTGTCAACATTAAATATCCCACGTCTCACGTCCACATGTGACAACACTCCGTTATATGTACCATTACGGCTGATATTTGTTTATGTTTAGTTTTGTATAGGTATAGATGTTTTTCTTACACTCACCTGTTATTCATTGTATAGTTTTCGTTGTTATTTGCACCTATTTTGTTGAAATAAATTCCTGATTAAAAGCACGTTTTAACAGTTTAAATTGTTGCGCATACCATAATCGAACCTGTTGGTGTCCCGCACTCACACAAACAGCTACTTCACTAGGGCAAAGGTATTTTATTGTGACGGCGAAATCGCAACGACATCACGATTCCACGTGCGGCATTTTCATTGACAGCCGACGGACATACGCGCGTAAAATCTAAATATAGATGGGTCAACCTAAAGGTATGAGTCTAAGGAGTAACAAACCAGTAACAGTCGTCACATCTTAGGTTATATTCTACCATACAACCTTTATTTTGTGCTGTGCGCTTATTAGTAATGTGTAATTGCTTTCGCAACGTTGCCAATTCAGTAATATCTCGAAACTTCTTGATAATGCCCACTTTTACCACTAAGGGCGTCACTTTATTGTCAATTATTATTATTATAATTTATAATAGTTAGTTCAATTTATAATCATTAGTAGTACGGGTTTGTTGCTTGTCGTATTTTTAGTTTTCTTTTATATAAATATTTAAAAAAGTACAGTCAATTTTATAACACAACATTTTTATTCGTTTTATTGTCAAAATTTATGTTTTGAAAAAGCGCCAGTCACACCACCTAGAATTTATTTGAAAGCACTATTTGCACAACGAAAACTACAACAAATTGTAGCCGAATTAACTAATCTAGAGATTACAGTTTGTATTCCTCGCATTTTGTTCTCGGATCTCAGGTTTTTTGCCAATTGTTTGCTTAATTTAAAAAAGTAGAACAGGGAAAACCACACAATAAGTCATACACTATAGAATACTTCTTAACAAGTGAACACTTTTGGTACAGGCATGTATATGTGTTAGTGATATAATTTTAACGTTTACGTAACAAAATTGTTAACTATGTTACAGCAATTAGATTAAGTTGTAGCGTTCCTCAACATCGTAAGTCATACAGTTGGACAAGAATGTAAACATTAGCTCCCTCATTAGCGGCCTTTAGCCTTGTTTATTTAGCCATGTATAATCTAGCGGTGTCAGCTTTAGATATACACACACATCTACACACATATGTACGTGTATATAGAGGTTGTATTCCTGAATATGCTCTAGAATCCTTGTAAACTTGGTTCTTTAAAATGTCTGGTTATTTTAACACGAAAAAAAAAACATCAAGATTCGAAATCTCACAAAATAAGAATTTTCCTAAAAAGCAGCTGCTATTTGAAAAAAAGGATTAGTTACTACAGTAACGAAATAAAAAAGATACAAACAACTTCGCGACCGTAAAGTAAGCGAATAAAGGAAAAAAGCTTTTATATTTCGTACGTTCTCTATTTTTTGATTTTTTTACTCACAATTAGTATGCATTATTTGTACTGGAAATTCCTTCTCTTGTAAAGTTTATTAAAAAGGATTTATATATCTGCAATTACGAAAAAAAAATAAACATATGACAGCATCCCGAATAATTACTTTTTGATAAAGTAATAGGTATATATGAGATTATCTACACAGAGTACGCAGTGTAGCTTCTCTAGTTTCTAATGTTCAAAGAGGCACGTTTTAGTGTTAGAGCCCTGGCTGAGCACCAGCCTCTATCACTGTCGTCTTTGTAAGGCACAACACAGCGGGAAACTACCTGAATATCACAGATGTCTTCGAAATGGAACGATTCAGATTGCTATTCAATGGGCAAAGGGAATTGTAACAAAGATATAGTAAGCGAAGCCTCGAGATATATATATACCTAAGCTTAATAAATTAAATGCCTGCTCTCTACCAAACTAATGGATAGAGCAATTTTGGATATAGAAAAACCACGTTGCGTAAAAGCTCAATGGAAAGCACAGTCGCACAAGAAGTGAAAGATAGAGACAGAAGTAAAACAGTTTTTATTTAGAGTTAATCATATCGATGTTGTTAGAACCTCTTTTGCTACTTATGGTACTGGGTTAATGAACTGGTGAAAAAGTCAAATGGAATTTTATGTTTTCCAGTACGAAGGAGCTCTATAAAATGCAATATCTAAGACGTAAATATCTATATAGTGCCACAGTAACTTTTTTAATTTTGGCATTCAATGCATTGCTTTTCCACGTAATGCACGAAACTCTGTACATTTATTGGGAATGGCGCAGTGCTAACGATTTTGTAGAAATAAGTAATACAAACAAGAGGGCTCTAACGTACACGTTTATCATTTAATACTAGCCGTTGTAGGAAAAGTTCACAGCTGTTTCTAGGATCAATTTTGTTTGAAATAGTAACACAATTTTGTTAAAGTTTGTATATATTTGGAAGTAGCAAAAATTTATACTGTATTGTATGAAAACTTAGCACACATTCTGTAATTATTTCACAATGTCAGTATATATTTTTACAAGTACCTTACTGTGATATCTACCATTGCACAACAATGTGTCTACGTTGAAATTCATAATTTAAATCAGGTTTTTTTTTTATGTTTACATTTGGAGAGATTGTAGTTGTTTTTAATTTGGCTATATATTCACATTTGTATGCTAGACAATATTGTTATTGTCTATCATTGTTCGACATGAAATGGGTGAAACCAGATATAACGGGAACAGCCCTGTTTTGTGCATCCCCAATTACATTTACATAACGCGCCAATTTGCATTGACATGCTCATCGACGATTGGCATTCTCGATCACGCGACACTAAAATGCACATGTGTTCACTGCAATTGTCCTCCCTTTTGGTTTCACCTGTGTTAGGTGCGGTTGTGAAGAATAGTGCTCTCTTGATGTTTTAATATATATACGTCCCAATTTATTTATTACAATCTTACTATACTACTGTGGTAGTTTCAGTTAATAAACCGTCTTCAGGCACTTACCTAGTGATGTAATAGTACTGATAGTCAATTGTCAATGGCAGAAAATGTGAAAATTACCGAAAGTAGAATATAATTGTCGATTGCAGCTTCGAAGAGGGTACGTCCGCGATGTGGTAGCGTAGTAGTGTAGTAAAATTATAATAAATAAATTAGGAAGTACTACAGAAGACTGCTGTTTTGTTTTAAATATTTGTGTTATGTTAAAGTCTGTTATTTGTGAATTTGCTTAGTTTAAGAATATATGTTTCTAGTTTGTTAAGATAGTGTATCTTTACTACCTACTTTGATCCTTTTAATAATGAAATGAAACTTTAGCGATAAATTATAGAATTAATGATAAAAATATTAGAAGTGCTACAGGCGACTGAAACATTTTAAAACTGCAAGGTAGACATTCTGCATACTACATTAGATAAAATTCACAATAAGAATTAGTACAAGTTATTGCAAATATATAGTAATTTGCATAAGTATATACTACATATATATTAATACACAAGCTGAAACTTATCCACACAACAGTGTAGTATTAAGTTATATATCTTTTGTGGATGTTTCAATAAAGGTAAGTAAAATTTATTATAAAATTATAATAATTTAAAATAATGAGTGGAATAAATATTGCTATAACACAGTATATAGAAAAGTCACACAAAATTGTATACAATTTTACTACAATAAATACTACTTTATCTTACAACGTTGTTGAAAGAAAACTAACTGTTCATTCTTGTTTTTCATACAAATGGAAAGAATTAATACTACAAACTTAGTTCTACAATTTGATAGTAAACATTGCTACAAGTTGTACTTGTCCCTATATGTACTACAATGTGTAGTATAAATGCTGACAATTGTAGTAAAATTTCCTACATTTCTCTCCCTGTGTGTGTTCCTTTTCATTACTTTCTATTTGAATATTTAAAAACAAATCTATAGGAACTGACTACATACATATTTTATATTCTATTACGCTAGCTATGCTAGAAATTGGAATTTCAATGTATAACACGAATTAATAAATATGTTTGAAAATATAGAAAAGTCTCATTTTAGTGCGAGTTTCCAATTTGAGCATTTTAGTTAATGATTTGTTAACACATTTCTGTTTATTTATTCTTTCATGAAAGCTATGATTTGTATCGCATTTTACCAATAAAGCAAAAGAAGTATATTACCATTTTTACAACGAAAAATGCCAAAGAGTTTTAACCTCTAACAATATGCTCGGCATGTTATGAAGAAAAAAAAACTTGTCGCAATATTATTAGAGTGGCAATAAATAATGGCAACACTGTATAACCCCTGCACTTTCTTTTTATGGTATAGCCGATATTATAAATAGTGGTTCGCAGTGCCGCAGTACCAACTTCATATGTCATAAAATTGAACAGTATTTCACAGCTGTCGTAATAAAAATGACAGTGCGCTACTGCTGTTTCCCATATTTATAGTATATCGATTCTCACTTACTGGCAAGGAACAATTACCGAAATCTCTGATTTACTGGGAGTCTATAATATTAGCGGAACTCTTATTTCCTCAATTTTACCTCAAATTTCCTTTATACCCAAAAATAATTATATAACTTTATCAATAAAATTTTCCAAACAAAGAATACACCGTTTTTATTATAAATCAGCACAAATTATAAAATATGATCAGACAATTACAAAATAAATAAAAATTCCTTATGTAATATACGTAGCGAACGCTTTATTTCCGAATACAATATGAAATATGAAACAAAGTTAAAGCAATGAAAAAGAAAAATAACTTATATAATATTTATTTAAAATAAATAAACAATAAATAAATAAATATTCTTGTGCTGTGGCACAAATAGAATTTAAGCTTAATAAATATATAACTTCATACATATTGCTGTGGAAAAAGGGGATGAAAAACTGTGCGTGAGTGCATTGACCCCTTCGTCCAAGTCAGCTGTTTCTAGAAGATTTTTAAAAGACACTAAATTTTTCGTAAAAGTTAAGTTAGTATTAAGTTACTTTGAAACATGTTGAAAAATTCTTATTAATATCATTTTTAGTTTTGTTTTACAGCAATGTAATTTTCATTTAGCTCAGTTTTTCATTTCATGTTTGTTTGCCTGGGTTAAGTCAGGTTACCGTGTAAGTTCGCCGCGTTTGCGTGCGCTTCTCTTTTGGGCCGGCGACTGCTCGCTTGCGGGAGAGAGAAAGCAGTGTACAATTAGACTCTGCGAAGGTAAGATCATTTTCCTGAGCGCTGTAAATGTATGTCGTTTGAAGACATTTTTGTTTCCGCGTGTCATTTGATTTTTACAAATCTAACCTTAGTAGAGGCATCTTACACTCAATTCAGTTAATTTTCTTTGTATAATATTTGGAATTCCAAATAGTTTGTTATAGCTGATTTAATTTTACTTTTTGAGAGTTCAATTTTTTTTTATTTGATATTTAATTAATTTTTGATTCATTCTATTTCCTTTTCAATTAGATTTGATTGTAGTTCACTGTTTTGAAGGTATTTTTACCTTGCTTTGTAATTGCTGACTACAATTGAGCAGTTTTAAGTATTTAAAGTTAAAGACGTTCACCTGAGAACGCCATTTTGCGATTTACACGTGGTGTATAAAAATTTTATATTTCTAAATTTTCTTAATCTTGTTATTTTCACGTTAAATATAGGGAGTTTTCTTTTAAGCCTGGATTTTAATTAATCTAAGGTTTTAAATTTCTTCCTATTTGTTTTTTTTATTTATTAAAGTTCTAATTAATTTTAAAATCCAAATTTTGTTGTTTTAATTTGTTTCCCCACATCGTGGTCAATTAACACCCACTTTCAGTTTCTTAAGGTTTACCTTCAGAAGGTGACCACTGGGATTTTGAATCCCATGCTCTTCAAGCAATTTTTACTCTATTTTAGAGTTGGCGCTCAACTTAATAATAAATTTCAGACATTTGGTCACAAGCATTAATTTAATTTTAAATAATTCACATTTTCATAATTATCACAGCATAATTATTTTGGCGCCCAACGTGGGGCCCACGATTCATTGTTGTTTTGATTCATTTTTGGCCACGATTTACTTTGTAATTTTCCCTGCACGAGGTTTCGTGAATTTTTCAACTGTTTCGGGGAAACTAATACCTGTTGTGTTTATAAAATTTTTGAAAATCGTCGAAATGTCCGGAGAGAACCAAGCACAGGACAAATTGTTCGTCCCAGAAGGAACCTGGAGGGAGCAATCCAGGTACAGGAGCGAGGAATCTGTGGCAACCGTGCTAGACAAGACGTATTCGGAGGATTCATTTCCTGAGGAAAAGGAGAGCAAGCAGATGGAGCTTCCACAAGCACTTTTGACGGATGTGAGGGAGTCCCACATCGAGACGTTGGAGCAGAGTGAGACAGGAAAAACAGAGTAAAGTATTAGATAATACAATTAGATCAACAGCTAATGAAATAGCAATTAAATATTGTCAGAAAGAGATAAAAGGAATGAAAAATAAATGGGATGAGAGAGAATATGTGGTTGAAGAAAGAGTCAGAAAAATAGAATGCGAAGTGAAGGAAAAGATTGCTGAGAGTGTGGAAAGAGCAGAAGAACAAATAAACAGAAAAATTTCATCAATTCAAGAAATTCCCAATGTCAATCAGTTTGGTAACAGTATTTTGTCAATGCCTGTTCAAATGGAACAGTTACCGAAATTTTTTGGTTCGGTAACGCCCAATCCAATGGCGTTTCTAAGAAATTTGAACGAATTTTTAGAATCTGTACCGGGAGAAAGAAACAAGCTGCGGATCGCCCGCAACGCCATGAAGGATGAAGCGAGATCCTGGTTTGACTTCGTCGCAGATACGATCAATTCCTGGGACCACTTCCAAGATGTATTTCAACGACAATACTGGAGTCAAGCGATTCAACAAAGGGTGAGAACAAATTTATTGTTAGGTTCTTATAATAAGTGCGGATTAGATAGTAGAGAAGCCTATGTCATAAAGAAAATCAATATTCTCAAATTTTTAACACCACCCGTTTTGGAATCTGATTTGATCACGCAATTATCCAGGCATTTTGAGCCTGAGGTCACTCAAGCCATTGCGATGCAAAATATAACCTCTGTTAGTCAATTGTTGGAACTAATGAAGAGATTAGATCAAGCGGAACAATGCAAGGTAAATCCTAGCAATTCGCGAAGTCCTGAAGGCCATGTCAACCACAATCAGGCAACTGGCAGTTCGAGTAATGATGGTTTCAACTGTCAACAGTATTCGCGAGCTAATGTAAATCCGAGACCAGCTCCCTATTTCAACAGGAGACAGTCTTTCACTCCTAGAAATGGTGGACGTCAGAGTCCAAATTCAAACAATCAGAATGTGCCTCAGGTATCCACAACGCACCAAAATGACCGTCACGATGTCCAGACAAGGTCAAACGTCAATCAAGTGGCTTCCCCACAAAATCAGAATTCAAATAAGTCAGCTGACAAAGTTTTGCCTAGAGATTCTGTGCAGTGGAATTCAAATCGCTACGTTAATCAAATTCAAACAAATCAGATATCAAACAGCACTGGCGCAATTCACAAAGACACTAGGTCTAATTTAAATGAGCAAAAGGTTCAAACAAAGCCGAAAGAACTACTCGATGAAGCTCGTGGGCAGGATTTTTAGAAAATCCAACCAAAAAGAAAGAATTGTACACCATTTTACAAAATGATTTAAGATCAATCAATTCAGATTTGCCACATGTAAATGCAATGTTTGGAAAGAATGTTTTAAGATGTTTAGTAGATACGGGAAGTGAGGTTTCAATTTTAGACGAAGAGAAAGTAAAAATGCTAGAGAAAGAAAAAGTAGGGAAATTCATTCCAACTCGAAAAATTACAATCATTACTGCTACAAAAAAGATAATTGCTGCCATCAACAGAGTTTTTGTCGTAGAATTCAAATTACAAAATTCAACTTTTCTGGGAGAGTTTATTTCATTAAAAGGTTTAAAAAGAGATGGAATTATTGGGATTGATTTGTTAGACAAGATGAGAGCGGTGGTAGATGTTGATAAGAGACTAATTCAGATAGGAGAGGAGATAGTTAATTGGTGTGATGAGACTCCTAATGAGGAGAAAATTGTTAATTGTTTTAAGAATGATATACAGAGTTATGGAAAAGTTGTTGAATGTGATAGTATACAGGGTAGTGAATTAGTTGATGAGGTTAAAGAAGTAGATGTTGTTGATGAAGTAGTAGAGTTAGAAGCAAACAATTCCCAGATTGAATTCCCAGATGATTTAAATGAATTTAAGATTGATTGTGATGAAAAGTTTGAATTTAAAGTCAAAGAAATTTTAAAGCAGTACATTTCTCTAGTAGACAAATTCCCGAGTTTAGCAGTTGGTTATGAACATTCTTTAGAAGTAGATGAATCGAAACCTTTCAAAATCAAGAACTATCCAATTCCCAAAAACATGCAAGAAAAAGTCAGAGTTGAGGTATCCCAAATGCTTCAAGATGGGATAATTGAACGTGGAAGAACAAGGTACGTCAATCCTTTAGTCGTCGTCCAAAAGAAGAATGGAGACATCCGTTTGTGTCTTGATGCCCGACGTCTGAATGAACGCACACGACCGCAGTTCGAAACTCCAGTCACGGTTGAAACATTGTTGGCAAGGTGTACAAATGCGAATTATTTTACAAAGCTAGATTTAAAGAGCTCTTTTTGGTTGGTACCGTTGAACAAAGAATCTAGAAAGTTTTGTGGATTTATGGTTGATGGAAACGTTTATCAGTTTAAGGTTGTACCTTATGGTTTAAGTAGTTCGGCTGCCGCGTTGATACGGGCAATGCAACAGATTTTAGAACCATACAATTCGTTTGTAGCTCATTACATCGATGATATTTTAATTTTTAGTCAGAGTTTAGATGAACATTTAGTGCATTTGCGCAAAGTTATTGAAGTTTTAGCAAGGAATGGATTGAAAGTGAATTTAACGAAATGTGAGTTTGTAAAGCATGAAGTAAAGTTTTTAGGATATGATTTAACTGAGAATTATGTCAGAGTAGATGAATCTAGGCTAGACGTCATCAAAAAGTACCCTAGACCTAGCAACATAAAGTTATTAAGAGGTTTTCTTGGTGTAGTAAACTACTACAAAAGGTTTGTTCCAAGATTAGCGCACATCAGTGCACCTTTATTTGAATTGTTGAGAAAGAATGAAAAGTTCACATGGACAAAAGAAAGATTAGAAGCATTTGAAAATGTAAAGTCTGAATTTCACAAATCATTATGTTTATTATTGCCAGATTTTAGTAAAGAATTTTTGTTACGTGTCGATGCCAGTGACACAGCCATCAGTGGTGTCTTGATTCAAATTGGCAGGAATGGAGAAGAACCAATTTGTTTTGTCTCCAGGATTTTGAAAAATTATGAGTTAAAATACACTGTGTCAGAAAAAGAAATGCTAGCTGTAGTCCATGCAGTAAGCAAGTTAAGATTTTATTTACTAGGCAAGAAATTCATAATTGAGTCAGATCATGCTGCATTAACATCTTTAATGTCAACTCGGTTCTCAAACAACCGAATTTATCGATGGTCCTTGTTATTATCAGAATATGTTTTTGAGATAAGACACATAAGAGGAGATTTGAATGTAACAGCTGATGCTTTGTCTCGTATGCACAATCTGAAAAGCCATTTCAACCATGTTGAGGTAAACACATACAACATGTATGAAGCCGAGGGGTTGTTTGACTTTGTCAGGATCAACGAGGTGCAACAAGATGATTGTTTCGATCGAATACGAGAGGCATTAGTCCACCAGGATGAGTACAAGGATTTTGTCATCAGAGATGGTATTCTAATGAAAAGGATACGAGACCAGTTCAATGTCGTACTCACCGAAGCATTCGCACGTCAAGCAATGCAGGAGCTACATCAATCTCTTGGACACATTGGAGGTCACAAACTTTGGCTCACCTTCCGAGAAGCTTTCTTCGCAACAAGAGACAAGACCATTGCCAAATCCATCGTCCGCACATGTCTTCAATGTCAACTGGGAAAATCAAAAAACCGCACCTGCCAGAATGTCATCAAGAGCATAGTTGTAGAGAACAAACTCGACCTCGTCGCCGTCGACTTTCTTGGAAATCTCATACCTGGACATTATGGCTACCGCAACATTTTCGTCATGGTAGATGTTTTCACCAAATATGTAAGACTCTTTCCCACCAGATATTACAACACTGATACAGCAATCCGTTGTATTGACAATTTTATACGAAATCAAGGTAAAATGCGCCGCATTCTTGCTGACAATGCCACTTATTTCAACACGCATCGTTTTGTTGACGCCATGAATGAGCGTGATATTTATGTTTCTTTCTGTTCTATACGTCATCCTTGTGGGAATCCTTGCGAGAGATACATCCAGGAAATCGTCAAGTTTCTCAGGATGCAAACCCATCAACGCCATCCTGATTGGGTCCGCCACGTCCAAAACATCGAAAATTGGATAAACAACACTCCCAACACCACCACGGAGGAGTGCCCATACACTTTAATGTATGGAAGGTTGCCTAGTCGCCCGTGGAACCTTCTCGAGGAGGATGTATACGTGGAGGCACGTACAGAGGAAGCCAGAAGGAAGCTTCAACTCAGGGGACAACGTTATGTCCGCCAAGAAAATGCCAAGATCACCAAGCGTACCCGGTTCAATGTCGGCGACCAAGTCCTGGTGCGTCGATATCGTTTGGGAAGACGTGACCAGCAAACCTGCCAAAAGCTGGAACTTCCGTTTGTTGGACCGTACAGAGTGGCCCGTGTGTTTGATGGGGTCACCTACGAACTGCACACTTTGGACGGTACCCAGAACAAAGGTCGGTACCACATCTCTGCCCTCCAGAACTTTCACCACGACCCCGGGTAGTTCGCCGCCCGGAAGTGACGTTTTCACCCCTGTGTGCGGAGACAGGATTTTAATTTTTTTTTATTTTCCGTTGTCCGGAATGTCAATTTTTGTTTTTTCTTTTGTGTGCGTGCGATTTCAAAAGCAAAACAATGACACTTTTCAAGTGCAATTTTTTTCTTTTATAATCGGGAGATGTGCTGTGGAAAAAGGGGATGAAAAACTGTGCGTGAGTGCATTGACCCCTTCGTCCAAGTCAGCTGTTTCTAGAAGATTTTTAAAAGACACTAAATTTTTCGTAAAAGTTAAGTTAGTATTAAGTTACTTTGAAACATGTTGAAAAATTCTTATTAATATCATTTTTAGTTTTGTTTTACAGCAATGTAATTTTCATTTAGCTCAGTTTTTCATTTCATGTTTGTTTGCCTGGGTTAAGTCAGGTTACCGTGTAAGTTCGCCGCGTTTGCGTGCGCTTCTCTTTTGGGCCGGCGACTGCTCGCTTGCGGGAGAGAGAAAGCAGTGTACAATTAGACTCTGCGAAGGTAAGATCATTTTCCTGAGCGCTGTAAATGTATGTCGTTTGAAGACATTTTTGTTTCCGCGTGTCATTTGATTTTTACAAATCTAACCTTAGTAGAGGCATCTTACACTCAATTCAGTTAATTTTCTTTGTATAATATTTGGAATTCCAAATAGTTTGTTATAGCTGATTTAATTTTACTTTTTGAGAGTTCAATTTTTTTTTATTTGATATTTAATTAATTTTTGATTCATTCTATTTCCTTTTCAATTAGATTTGATTGTAGTTCACTGTTTTGAAGGTATTTTTACCTTGCTTTGTAATTGCTGACTACAATTGAGCAGTTTTAAGTATTTAAAGTTAAAGACGTTCACCTGAGAACGCCATTTTGCGATTTACACGTGGTGTATAAAAATTTTATATTTCTAAATTTTCTTAATCTTGTTATTTTCACGTTAAATATAGGGAGTTTTCTTTTAAGCCTGGATTTTAATTAATCTAAGGTTTTAAATTTCTTCCTATTTGTTTTTTTTATTTATTAAAGTTCTAATTAATTTTAAAATCCAAATTTTGTTGTTTTAATTTGTTTCCCCACATCGTGGTCAATTAACACCCACTTTCAGTTTCTTAAGGTTTACCTTCAGAAGGTGACCACTGGGATTTTGAATCCCATGCTCTTCAAGCAATTTTTACTCTATTTTAGAGTTGGCGCTCAACTTAATAATAAATTTCAGACATTTGGTCACAAGCATTAATTTAATTTTAAATAATTCACATTTTCATAATTATCACAGCAATATGTACATATAGTACATATTTACATACACAACAAGAAAATATACAACAAGAAAAACTTTATCATCGTGAGCTACATATTCATTCATCTTCCTCCAAGTCCAAGTTAGCAGTCGATTGTTTACTTAGATCCGAAGCAAACGATGTTGATGACTGTGCATTATCGATAGTTTTGTCGACTTTTTCAAAGAACATTGTTATTGGTAGTTGTTTCATTTCAATAAACAAATCCTCCAAAGGTTTCAAGGCGTCTGTTATAGTGCGAGTAATTTTTATACTGCGTTCCATTATTGGATCATATTCTACTATCTGTTCTTTTAATTTTTGAGCAGTTCGAAATATCGCTGAAAATTTTTCAAGCGTCTATGCTGGCGGTTCTTGTTAACCCTCATCCTCATCGTCACTCGCTTCTGGAGAAGATTTCACAAGGTCTACCAATTCCTCGTTGGTGAATACTTGATCCTCTTCGTTTATGTAATCACTGAGTTCCTCTTTGGTTATATCGATAAATCCTTCTCCATCTATTCTCTGCGCTATGTTAAATATCGTTGTTAGATGTGAATTAATATCATGTGTGTCTTCAGAACTAAGAACGATGTCATTCCACAGATTTTTCCAACATGCTATTATCGTTTCTGACTTTAATTCCTCCATCGCTCCTTTGATAAATAGAATTGCGTCGGCAATTGTAAATGACTTCCAGCATTCCATGAGCCCGATATCAGAGCATTCGTTAGCCACTGTATACAGCATTTCGAAAACCTGTCGAATATATATGGCTTTAAAGCATCTAATGACACCTTGATCAAGGGGCTGAAGCAATGAGGTCGTGTTAGGTGAAAAAAAAAACCACTTCAATATTTTTATTTTCTGTGCCTAGTGACACAGGATGCCCAGGAGCATTGTCTAGTATCAGCAGCACTTTAAATGGTAATTCTTCCTTTTCCAAATATCTTTCCACTTCCGCAATAAAGCATTGATGAAACCATTGTGTAAATAGAACAGCTGTAACCCACACCTTTCGATTTGATTGCCAAAACACAGGCAGGCAAGCTTTATCTTTGTATTTAAGAGCACGTGGATTCTCTGATCGGTAAACAAGTCCTGGTGTAATCATATGACCAGCTGCATTTGTACAAAATATCAAGGTAAGCCTATCCTTAATTGCTTTAAAGCCTGGTAACTCTTTGCAGTCTTATGAATATAAGTCCGTTGAGGCATTTTTTCCACATAAGACCAGTCTCATCGCAGTTAAAAACTTGCTTAGGATGATAATTCTTTTCTGCAATAATTTGTTTAAATTTTTCTGGAAACAGGGCAGCAGCTACATGATCAGCCGACCCAGATTCCTCTGTCATTTTTATATTATTTAGATTAAACCGAGTTTTCAATCTATGCAGCCACCCCCTACTTGCTGTGAATGATTTTCCTTCCTCTTCAGTATAATCTTGGGTCTGCATATCTTCATATAAAACCAACGCCTTTTGTTGTAGCACTTTGCCATCGATAGGAATATGTTTTCTTGTCATATCTTCCACCCATAAATTCAAGGCATTTTCTACCTTAAGTAACACTTTATTACGTATTGTGGTTGCAACTTTTGCAGTTTGGGGTGCACTAGAAAAACTAGCTCGAATCTTATCTTTGTTTTTTAACACATATTAGCAACAGTTGCAATAGATTTTTTTCCTATTTCAATCATTTCAATGATTTTTATTTTTTCACTAATAGTGAGCATTTCACGTTTTCTTTTTGGTTTAGAAGCTATTTTAAAATGATTTTCAAATTTACTTGCTTTATTTAAAAACTATTGCTAGCACTGTCTTGTCCGACAATTCGAATAGTACTAAACTCATAGTTAACAGGAGCGTTTATATGTACAAGTAAAAGCGAGTGGCACCTTAAGCACGTTCCAACTTGTTTAACTTATCATAAGAGAGCGCCGAATTCAGGGGATGACTCATATATACGACGATATATCGACAAATGCTCCTATAACTTTTAATAAGGCTGGAATGTCTTTATTTGTTTCTGTATTTATTGATATAACGCGTTTTCTGCTCATCATAGGTAAATCGCGGATGACTGAAACCGCGGATACGGAGTCAGCGGATAACGGGGTACTACTGTACATCAATCTGAAAAATATAGAACATTGTTAAATCATATAACTAAGTAATTTATAAAGAAAACTTAATAATTCTTATCCAGGAAATTGAATTTTGATTGAGCTAGATATAAATTCCCCACTTGACTATACAAGTATAATGCACGGCTACACCCTCTAGCTGTTCCGTCCCTTTTTATTCCTATACCCGTCCTTTTAATAAACTATCTGCGAGTCAAACTCGAGATCCCCAAGAGCACATCCTCGCGAGCAACGAGGTTGTGCCCTCTAACTCGAGACGATACACGAGGTCAGATGCACATATTGTAAATGTAAACTCAGCGTCGTCCCTTCAAGTTTAAGTTTAAGTGTGTCGACGCCTGGGAGAGACGCAGCGAAGTGTGTAACTATCCGGAACCACTTTCATTCTCTCTCGTTCTCCATTTTTTCTTATTTTCGTCCTTTTAACTTGTCACGTACGATATCATCGTAATTCCCTTTCCGTTTTTTTCCTTGCTTATTTAATAACGTTACAACGCGATATGACGCTTATATACATACACTTTAAGCCTGATGTATTGTATATAACGATGCACGGGGGTACCACTACGGCGACGCGATTTTTCCGCTCTGCTACCATCGTGATGGAGGTTATCCGCTGGAGGCATAAAGCTCAATACGGTGTAGGGAGTATGACGCCGGCTTGTGTATGTTTACTTTTTCAGCAGTTATTAAATATTAAACAAACGATTTGTGGGAATGCCTCTGGTGAACGATATTCGGGACAGAAATGCATTTCACAATTTCCAACAGAGTACCAAAAGTAGTACAACGAATTGAAGATGTTTCACGTGATATTTCTTTGAGAAACTACATATTATGATGTTTATATTTATTTATTTATTTATTTATTTATTATTATTATAAACCCTACAGAGTGAATCCAATTACAGTAATCAGTATTTACTGTACAAAGGAGCTATTTGTCGTACCTCAAGTAAGCGTTTATTCATCTTTCGAACTTATAACCGGCGTTCAGAACGTAATAAATTCTGGGGTTAGAGTGTTTTGATGATAACAGTGATTTTTAGGGAGTTTTGATGTAAACAAACGTTTGCTGTTGTAGAAAGGTTTTTGTCAATACGCGATTGTATGACGGGAGGTTAGCGGGAGATTTGAATTCAATTTTAATATTTAAACAAGATATATTGAGTTTAGTTTGGATTAAGATTCAAGGAATCTTATTTTTGTATAATTTAAATAGTATTTGAACTTACTTACTTACTACTACTGAGAGAGAGAATATTCATCTTAATTGTTCATCACTTTTTATTAACTCGAAATAAACAAAGTTATGTATTGAAAATTGTTTTTATTATTCACTATAACATAATAACATCACAACTAAATAACTAAAATAGCACTTATTAAAGAAACAAAGATTATAACAAGTCAATTAAGCTATAATATACTTCCTTGTCTAGAGTACTACAGTCCGTCACGTCCCAAGTGTTACTGAAGATATAATATATATAATCACCCGATTGGTATGCTGTATACTCAAAACAGGTAGAGGGGAAGGTTTTCATTCACTTGTGTGCTATAGTGGCATCTATTTATTGAGGCACAGCTTATCTGTGGAGTAAATTTATCTTTAATAGAGGACGCTACTTGTATGAATGTTAATAAAACAGTGTTGA
The DNA here is from genome assembly GCA_949128085.1 of Cetonia aurata. Classification (NCBI taxonomy): domain Eukaryota; kingdom Metazoa; phylum Arthropoda; class Insecta; order Coleoptera; family Scarabaeidae; genus Cetonia; species Cetonia aurata. Next base: position 63,895,682 of record OX421883.1, on the reverse strand, counting down.
ATTAATTTAAAATCAATTTAATAAATTAAAATAAAATATCTACAAGTTTCGTAGCAATATATATATATAGAAAGTGAAAAACAACTCGCAGACATAATGACCAAAGGACTATCCAGATGTAAAGTTGAATATTTTAGACACAGGGCTTAGGTTAAAAAATGTACTAATTATATAAGTTTTATAGATTGGTAGCATTAAGTAAGTTGTTTACTTATTTCCTAGAAGTAATGTGTCTCTCTAGTTACCGAATATGTTTATACAGTACGTTATTTACTTATGTTAAACTTCTGTGTCAAATTTCTTCCTTTATTAAAACGAATTTTACACTTTTACACTTATTATAAGAAATCAAAACAACATATAGTTATCAGATAAATGCTGAACTGAATTCAACTCCTTTATTTCGCTTAAAACCAAAGGAAAATGTTCATCTGTGCTACGGCTACTGAAGAATTGTGTGAATTGATGTGAAAAATTCATTAAACCAAAGAAACAAATTCTTTTTTTCAAAAGAATATTCATTCTTAATGGAAGAAACTCATGTAGACTAAAATACGACCCAACAAGAATTTGAAAGAAGAACTATTAAAAAGTCTTCGGGTCCGAAGGTTCTTTAAAACAAAATTTTTTTTAGACTTGATTAATTATATTATTGCTTTCCGTATGACGGCTATTATTTATTAAAACCGGTTATAATCATTATATCCTTTGTTAGCAATATAATGAAAAACGTACGACGAGTTGCTGGTGTAAGAAATAACTTTTTTTCGGTATTGATCGGACATTAAATATGTAGAACACCTGTTTTCACCCGTCAATCTCCTAAGATATCTAATCTACGAAACTTCCCGGGTGAAAATAATATATACTTTCCTGCCAGGAATTACGTACCTACACAAGGACGCTCAACATTGATTGATTGCTTCGACAGAGAAGACCCGTAATATTCGTTTCGTAACAATACGTGAAGCAGTGAAGCCGCTGAAATAAAGTTACGACTTTCAATGTACTTGCATGGTAATTAGTTTCGATCGAGCACATCCGCATGTATGTATAGAATTGTTACGGAACTTGATCACGTTATATCGGATAAACTTTCCAGAGTGCGAGAACTTGTGTGATGTAGGGATACTGCTTTTCAAGGGAAGAATACTGAACGGGATGTGTTATATGTGGAAGTATTTGTCGGGTAAACACAAGGATCGTCGATGTTTTATTTGCAGTACGTGCACTGGATTATACCCAAGAAATGAAAGAAATATTAAGTCTTTGTATTTCATAATAAGTTTTGAGAAAGCTATTGAGTTCAGTATATAGTCGCTATTATTAATGGTTGGATGTAGCAACCGGAGTGGTAGTTTATTTTCCCTAGTTGCCACTAGAACTGTGTTTAACAATAGCAGTTTATGTGTACCTACACAATGCATACTGCAGAATGTTTGCTTATATTATATAAGTTTGTTAATGAAATTATGAGTTCTGCATAACTGTATATGTTTAAACTTTAAACATGTGGCATATATGCTCACCAAATTGACTTTACTTAAGTGAACATACTTTTATAACCAATAAAACGGAACAATTATTAATAAAACATTTCTAATTATGCCTTCAGCATACGATGTAGCTAAATATTTGGACTAGATCAATCAAGCTACAAATTCCGAACAAATAAAGTGGTTTATTAACGGCTGGACTATATTTCTCAGCTCCTTTTATAATAATAATAGAATATATTTACCCAACGATACACAATTACAGGGCAAAGAATTGAAAGTAATTACAACACGTCTTAGACTATACTCTTACAACTAATAATATAAATAGTAATACTTAAATCTTTGACCTGATTAAGTTTCTCAAAAGTGATGTTCTTAATAGTATAAGATGAAGAAAAGATACATTTCTTTCGAAAATAAGAAACCACACAGCATTTACTGACATTAATCCTCAACGAACTATCGGAACACCAACCGATCAGATCATCCAAATTATGCTGCAATAAGTCAGGATCCCCTGCTGAATCAATAACTCTATAAATTTTAATATCATCCGCATAAGCTAAAACTAAGCAGTGAAGAGTATTAAGGAGATCATTAGGGTAGGTAACAAAAAGTAGGGGACCGCGGTTAGACCCTTGAGGAACTCCCGAACGAGAAGCAAATTCTTCGGACCTAAATCCATTGAAGTATACGTGATTGGTTCTATCAGCTAAATACGATGATACCAAGCGACTGAAACCAGGACTCATACCAAATGCAGTCAATTTATGCAGCAGTAACCTGTGATCAATTGTGTCGAAAGCACTGGATAGGTCAGTATATATGACGTCCACTTGCTTATGCCTATCAAGCTGGTCCGCTAGAAATTGCGTAATAGTGACGAGATTAGTCACTGTAGACCTCCCAGGCAAGAATCCGTGCTGACTTGGGGAAAGCTGTTGCTGAATGTTGCGCGAGATTGCTTCGTAGACGAAATGTTCCAAGACTTTAGCGAAATTAGAAATAAGTGAAATGGGACGGTAGTTATTTAACTGAGACTTGTCACCTTTCTTATAGACAGGAATAACTCCTGCCCGCTTCCATAATTCTGGGAAAGTAGATGTTCTGATACATAAATTGATTGTAGTTGTCAAGGGTTTTGTCAATGCATATCTAGCGTCACGAACTAAGAAACTTGGACACTCTATCTTAATAATATGAAGAAGTGTTGAATATTTTTATTATGAATCCACAGCGGTCAAAAGCCACTGTGTGGCCAAATCTCAAATAGTTGGCAAAAAGTAGAAAAATAAACGTTTTGTATTCGGGTTTTAAGGTGAAAAGGTTAAAGGTGTTTAACATAAAAAAATCACGATGTCTTACACTTGCGATGGTACAACGCCGACTAGAGATACAGGTCTATGACATGGAGTGGGAGTAGGCATCCTGTCGGAGTCCTTCACGCGATTCTGAAGTCATATTCAGTATTGGATTCACTACCGTAGAGACAACATCGTTGATGCGGTTAGTAGATACACATCTGGATTACCGTATTCATGCTTCAGTTGCTTGAGTTATGGCAGTCTTTAATCTTCGCTTTGTCACTAAGAAATTTTGATGGCAGTGTTGATCTTGTGCGAACTTTACTTGCGTTTGCGATTTTGTTGATTACAAAACATATTTTCTTCTGTACACGTGATTTTTTCCACACGAATGTCGTGTTCACTACATAAAGCATTTCACCATACGTATTTATCCCTTATCTCCGTGATCAGTAATTAATTGCCGAACGCGATATCATGCAACCTGAAAATTCACGTCTGTTGATTTTGTTAATTATTTACACGATAAATAACATAAATTTAAAATGATAACGCCTTGGGAAACGTTCGGCCTACCCCCTTATCTCGGACCTTGCAAGCGTTGTTCGTCAACGTCACCTTCCGTTGTTTGTCGCAGCTAACCCGTAAAATGATATACAAAAGACCGCAATTTCTAACACTCAGCTCGCATGCCACAACGAATAAATAATTCCCGCTTAAAAGTAGCGTAAATTTAGGTGTAGGTAGGTACTTGGGTAAAGTTTAAAGTATTTCCTTAAAATATATTACGCAGGTCTCGTGAATTTTTAACTACCTCCGTCTAGGAATAATTCCGTGAGACCATGTAGGTACTTAGTTTTAATTTTAACTGTGCACTTAAAGCGAGGGCATAATGTCGTTGGAGATGTGATTCATTCGGTCTGATATTAAAATTTGCGTGTTGGCGAAATAAGAGCGTGTTTTCTCCGTGTAAAATATTTATATGGCAGAAAAATGGAAGCGTCATTTATAAATCAAGTTCAAAAAATAAATCACTTGTCCCATTTTAAATTTCACGGCATTTTTAATCCGTTGAATAGCAAACAGTCGTCAGTAAAAACTATGCGGTTTAAGAAATTTGCACGATATATATATTCGCCGAGACAAGTTTATGATGCTTTTGGTGAGTATGAATCACTTTCTCGCAAAGCCATTGTAAAGTAAATTCGAACAAAATGACCAAATTATTGACGTAAAATTGCTAGTTCGAACTGGTAGCGTTAGATCAGTACAGATTTGCCAGATTTGTCCATCTCCAAACGTTCAAGCAATTAAGAATCTCACATACTTCATCGCATTCTGCATAAAGCCCTACTTGCTTATAAAGTACAGTTACAGGAATTAAAATCCGCTAACCATAAACAACGTGGAACCTTCATTTATTGGATGCTGGAAATGCAAGCAGATAATCCCGACTTTTTTAGAAAAATCATTTTTAGCAACGAAGCCCATCTCAGAGGGTTCGTCAATAGACAGAACTGCGACATCTGGGGTTCCCAAAATCAAAAAATAATAGTCGAGAAACTTCTTTACCTCAACGAGTTACTGTTTGCGATGGTTTCTGGATTGGTGAAGTCATTGGACCTTCCTGTTTGAGTTCCAAAACTTCAAAAATAATAGTCGAGAAACTTCTTTACCCCAACGAGTTACTGTTTAGGGTGGTTTTAGGATCGGTGAAGTCATCGGACCTTATTTTTTTTTTGAGAATGATGATCAGAATCATATCACATGAACAGAAAATCCTATCCTTACTCCAAGATGGCTCCTACAGACTCCTAAACGTGATCTACCGCAGGCATTGCATTCTATTCCATCATCAAATTCATAAAATCCTCATCTATTCTTCTCTGAATTACATAAATCCTTGTTACCTAGCGATTCCATCTCTCCTAAACTATAGAGTCAGCCCAAAATTCCCAAACCCAATGTTCCTTTACCCCCTATAGTTAATCCCATTAACAGTCTTACCTACACACTCTCCAAATACCTCTCTAATATCCTAAAACTCTACATTGGCAACGGTGATTTCTTTATTCAAAACTCCAAAGACTAAGTGAACTGACAATAGATCCCCAGGTTTTACTTGTTAGTTCCGATGTTCCCTTCTTTTTCCTGTTGTAGCCAACATTTTTATGGAAGCATTTGAACAACAAGTCCTGGTCTCTTGTTTCCAGAAGCCGAAATTCTGGTTTAGATACGTTGATGACACCTTCGTAATCTGGCCACATGGACGTGATTCCTTAGATACCTTCCTTGCATTCCTTAATACCCAACACATTTCCTTTAAATTCACCATAGAAGTCGAATCGAAAGGCACTATTTCTTCCTAGTCTTAGTGAACACAGGTTGTAAATTCTGCACAAATTATGTTGGTACATATTTTTTTCAAATACATTAGGAAAGCACGGAAGCTAATCTAATTTTTAATAAGTACTTTTGCTTGTTATTATTTAGTGAATTTTGAAATGTAATTTCTTTTGACTGCCATCCAGAAGATGAGAGATTAGAAATCCAATGCTTCAGGAACAAAGCTCGTAAACTTACTTTCCATTGCACTTCGTGCTCTGACTTCAAGCTTCAGCTAACAAAAATGCATGAATTAACTTCTATAGTCAACACTTTGCGGGATGATATCCAAGCTTTGAAATCACAGCGTACCACAACACCTGATGGTGGCGTAATGGACCCGCTCGCCACAGAAAACATTATAAATGAAATCGCTGAACGTGAAAAAAGGAAGAACAATATTATCATTTTCAATCTGCCTGAATTGGAGTCTGGAACTAGGGATGAGCAACTTGCTTCTGATAAAGAATCTATTAAAAGCATTATTGAAACTCTTAATATACCATCTGTTGATGTTACTCCCACTAGGTTGGGTAAATTTGACCCCACACACCGTCTCCGTAAACGACCCTTAAAGATCAAGTTGCGTAATCAAGATGATGTGATTACTATCCTACGTGAGAGCAGGAAGATTAAACAAATAGAGAAATTTAAGTCCATCGTATTGTCTAAGGATAGGACTCCTCTGCAAACTTCATTTTATAATAACTTGAAGCGACAGCTTAAGGAACGTTTAGACGCAGGAGAAACGGACTTATGTATTAGACACTTTAATGACATCCCCAGAATTGTAAAACGCAAAGCTTCGGAAAACTGAACTCGTCCAACAGATCTACTTTTTCTTTGCAATTATATTATCAAAATGTTCGTGGGCTACGCTCTAAACTTGATGAAATATATTCCTCCAGTCAATGCATGGATTCCCATATTTTTTTGTTGACTGAAACCTGGCTCTCCCCCGAAATATCTGACTCTGAAGTATTCCATGAATCGTATACTGTTTTACGGAAAGATCGAGAGCGTACAGCTGGAAGAGGCACTGGCGGAGGTGTACTTGTTGCTGCGTTTGATAATATTTGTATCTCTTCTTGTGATGTAGCTCAATTATCCTTTTTATGTCCTTTGATAGATTTAGTTGTCTGCAAATGTAGTATTATGCATCTTACTATATATCTTGTAAATGTTTATATACCGCCCAATATTAGTTATGACGATTTTGAATCATTTATTGATGCTCTCAGTTTAAAATTAGTTGATAAGAAACTTGTTATATGTGGAGATTTCAACTGTCCTATGTTTAATTCAGTTAACAATTCCAACGACCGCAAATACTTAATACTAAAAAATTTTATGAATGTATTGGGCTTATCTCAGTTTAATAATGTAGTCAATAGTAGTAACAGGTTACTTGATTTAGTTTTTTCTAATTTATCTTGTCCAATTTTTGTTAGTCGTGGCGATATTTCCCTTGTCTCCGAAGATAATTACCACCCCACCCTCAATGTTAAGTTAGATCTTGAAACTCCGCTTCAGCAAAATCCTATCAATTTTCCTTCTAATTCTAATCCCAGATACAACTTCCGAAAAGCTAATTTTTCTGCACTTTATGGCGAGCTATGTGATGTAGACTGGTCATTTCTGGAGCTTTGCACTAATGTGAATATTGCAGTTTCATCTTTTTATACAACTTTATACTCTATCATTGACAAACACGTACCTAAGTTTACTACAACTTCACGCAAATACCCTGTTTGGTATACTCCACAAGTAGTCCAACTATTGAAACTAAAAGAATTTTATCATAAAAAGTGGAAAGCTACACACTTACGTATTTACAGCGATGAATTTGCTAGAGTGCGTTCGCTAGTTAAGATAGAAACAAGTAAGGCATATGATCTATATAGAACCCGAATGGAGCATAATATCTCTAATGATCCAAAAACCTTTTGGAAATTTATTGGACAAAAAACTGGCAAATCAAGAATCCCTGGTAGTATGAAACTGGCTGACAAAGAATTCACCGATGCTCATGAAATAGTTGAAATATTCGCCAAAAATTTCGCCGAAGTATACCACCCACCCGTACTTACTACAACCACATCCTTGAATCGTTCTCTGAACTCCAATTATTTTCAATTAGCACCTTTTACGTTGGATGAAGTGCGATCGGCCATCAAACACATTAAGGGAGATTACACGTCAGGTCATGATGGTCTACCCAATTTTTTAATTCGAGATTGCGCATTTATTCTGTGTACTCCATTATGCATAATATTTAACATTGCCCTTGGAACAAGCACATTTCCAGAAGTATGGAAAATCAGCAGGATTAATCCTATATTTAAGAAAGGTAGTAGATGCGATATTCAGAACTATAGGCCTATTGCAATCTTATCCAGCTGCTCTAAAATTTTTGAACATCTTCTCCAAAGTAGGTTATACAATTGCATTCGATGTTACATATCTACTCAGCAACATGGTTTTATGTGTGGAAGATCGACTACTACTAATCTTGCTGAAATTACTCAGTTTATAAGTTCTAGTATAGATTCGCAAGAGCAAGTTGATGTAGTATATACCGACTTTGCCAAGGCTTTTGATACCATCGATCATGGCATATTAATAACTAAACTTACTAGGCTTGGTTTTTCAACCGAAATCACCGACTTAATAGCCTCCTACCTTGACAATCGTTCGTGTTATGTCTGCTACAACGGTTTTGACTCCGCAATATTTACCGCCTGCTCCGGAGTACCGCAAGGCTCGAACCTGGGACCGCTGCTATTCAACATTTACGTTAATGACTTATTGCCTAGATTGGAATGTCGTGTTTTAGCTTATGCGGACGATTTAAAAATCTTTACAAAAATTAAGTCGGTGAAGGACTGTGAATCTTTGCAACGAGATCTACACATTATCAACAATTGGTGCAATGAGAATATGATAAATCTTAGTATTGATAAGTGTGCTGTGGTATCCTATACTACATTAAATGACCCATTAATCTATCAATATAGTTTGAGCAATATTACAATTCGACGACAAACTGAAATTAAGGATTTGGGGGTTATCTTTGATCAGCGGTTGCAATTTTCTCGTCACATTTCTACCATCTGTGCATCAGCCTCGCAATCGCTCAGCTTTATTATTCGATCTTGCAGAGGATTTGAAAATATCAATACCATGAAAATATTGTACTACGCTTTTGTTCGGCCTAAACTGGAATACGCCTCTATAATCTGGTATCCGATATATACATATCAATCGTTGCAGCTAGAAAGAGTTCAGAAAAGATTTTTAAAATATATGACCTTTAAAACCACCAACATCTATCCTGCGCGTGGAACAGATTACAATATTCTTCTCACAGAACATGGTTTTTCCTCTCTCTCTAGCAGAAGGGAAGTTATGAGTGCGAAGTACATGACAAAGCTAGTAAATAACAAAATTGATGCACCAGAATTATTATCTATGGTAAACATAATTATACCTAGATATGGCACTCGATCGACGGACACCTTTTTGATACCTAAAGCCAGAACAAACGTGTTGACTAAATCGCCTATAGTGCACATGAGCAGGAATGCCAATAAGCTTTTTCCTGATCCTTTTTATCTTCCTCTTTCTCCTTTTTCCCTGAATAATTGTTAATTTTCATAGGATAAGATATATACATATAAATATTTTTTTTTCTCTTCTCATAGTTGTCTGTACCTCTTACATTTTATTAGTTCATGCACTGTATTTTTCTATCTACATTGTCCTGTAAATGGCGTTGTCTGTTGGACAATAAAGATTATTATTATTATTATTATTATTATCCCCCTATTCGTGATAAGGCTTTGGCTGGTTTTATTTTTCGTCAATAGGAGTACCCAAAATTGTTATTAAGTGAACATCTTCATACATTCTTAACCATAAAAACAAAAAAGAATCCGATAATCTCTTACCCCACCATAGATCTCCGATGTAGTTATTCCATGTAAATGCCAGACAATTGCATGATAACCGGTTGTTACACGGAGGAATTATTCGACGAATTACACGTTAAATTCCGTTGATTTAAGCATCCACACAGACGACGCAAACGCCCACTTGCGTGTCGTCCGTGCCTTAACGTCTACCGTTACCAGAACATGACCTCACCAGCAGGCACATACTTGTAATACAACACACAAGGATACACAAATTGAGGAGCGCATAAATATAAGGGAATGTCTAGATTACGACGCACAGCAACATGACACGGTAAGAAGAAAAATATGGTAAGATTTACGGTCATCGGTGGAAGGCGACGCCCAAGAGGAGTTTACGTGTTACCGCGGTCGAAAATGTACATATACGCAGGACGGTTAAATAATTTAATTTCGCATTGTTCCATGCCCTGATAGCAATCGATGGTATATATTTACTCTTGACACAATCAGCGTGAACGTCATTCCGTTTATTGTCAGGTAGTAACCGGCGAAGATCCTTTAGCAATTAAGTTTGGAATATATATTGCCTATCCAATGAATACCATGGAAGCAAAAATATTTATAACAATGTATTTATAGACAGCGCAATAGAAAGATATGTGAATCAAATAGAAAAGGATATGCTCGCTGTGGAGTGTGGTATACCTCAGTATTCTGTGTTGGTGCCTCTTCTCTTTGTTATGTTTATCACCGGCCTAAATATGCATTTGTATGCTGATATATGCTACGTCATTGGGTCCAATAAACTCAAACTAAACTTGAATAAAACCCAACACCTAGACTTTGTCATGCCTTTCGACTGCAAAAGAGAGCGCTAAAAGTATCAACGGGTCCGAAAAAATAAGCAGGCGTATAAGCCAGTATTTCGCCGCCTTAGAATCTCTTATTCCATTTCCACTTTTCTTTAAAATTGCATTTTGATAAACGCCAATCGACTAAAACTTCTTTTTGTGGGAGAAAAAATGCATTATGCACCTTCGAGCTAGCCCGGTGTGTAGGACTAGGGTCCATTAAAAAGCCTTCCTCTCGGACATAGATTAACCCCGGTATCGTTTAACACAGTTCTTCAGGACGTTGTCCCGTATTTAGCGATCAGCATCTCTTTTCTAAATAGTTAATATTCCTTGTATGTATGAGGAAACTTTTTGCCATGATTATCGACACTCATATTTCGAACAATGTAACTAAAGCTGTATGCAGTTGTTTTGTACTAGAATATTATTTTGAAATAAAATTTGATATGCGACAGTCGTTATTAGCAGACGCGTTTCGCCTTATCAAGGTTCATCGGTGCTACTGGATGCCCTGTTGCATCACACGACTAAAGTCGTATATATACTGATCGCAGTAGAAAGAGTATGTATGAGAATTTTGTAACAGGTTGACAAGGAATAAAATAAGATTATCCTTATGCGACGATTTGTTAACGAGGATGTATCAACGCTACTTATCACAGTAGAATGTGTTTTCCGAATAAAAGAATCATTGAAATGCAGCTTACACGAATTCACTTAAAATTGCTGTATCACCCACTGCAGATCACTCAAGGATCCCGAGAATTCTGGGGCATTAAAAGATGTAATAAAATCCTAAAGACCCTAAAACTCTTCCTGCTAAAAGAAAGAAACTGTGACAACCTTCATAATTATTAGCTTTTTTTTTTTTGGAAGCCGTCTGACATGGATTTTCCGGAGACACTGCAACCTCTTGGCTTTTTGTATAATTTCTCCGATGTCCTTTACTCATTGAATTACTCCAGCCGTTCCAATATGTTGATGCCCTGTACTAATCTGGCCGATCGAAATAATTCTTTGGGTTCATTTTTGGCGTATATTTTTGCATCCAGGGCCTCACATTTACACAGAATGTGGTATGCGGTCCCTGTTATCCTATTCCACAGTCTGCAGTGCGTATCTCCAGTGTTGATTGTCTGTTAGGAGACTTACACCTACTGAGATTTAGTAGTTCCTCATTCACCTTTTGATGATTTCTTAACTTCTTTCCAACTTCCTTTCATGGATTTTCATGAATTTGCCTGGTTGTGTCTTGAACCCAAATCCTTATCTACTCTGGTGATGTGTTTTTGGAAACTCCTAGAAGAGGTTCTGGGCCCATATATAAAGCTACTGATTAATTTCTTGCCAACTCATCAGCTTTCTCGTTTCCTTCGATTCCTGAATGTCCGGGCAGCCACAGTAAAGTAACTTCATTGCATTCTGCCAGGCTATTCAGTTCTCAAATACATTCCCAAACCAATCTTGATTATAGTCTGGAGTTTACCAATGACCCCAGTATAGCCTCATTGTCTGTTGCAATATAAATCCGCTTATATTCGCTTTTATAAGCCACCTAATTGATTTCTAATGCACAATGCATATGCCTATATATTTATGTAACTGTTTTAAAAGTATACAATAGTGCAACACTATCATAACATTCTTTAGTAAAATTTAATTTAATTAATAATTAATTTTATTAGCTTATTTTTTTTTTACATATTTAGTACTTTTTATATAAGTATTATTTTTCTGAATGCCATTGCTTACGCAAAGCACTTTTAGTTTGCGCAACATTAATAACTTTCCGAAATCGAAAACGGAAATATAATAAAAGGAACCACATTTTCGAAAGGCACCCTGAAAATAAATCAATAAATTTTAAGGTTGAGAAATATTCGAAAACGAAGAAAAATCTTCCGTCGGTCTAGAAGAAGTGTTATACAATAACGAGATGAAAGGGTATCTGAATTATTAACTCAATCTGAGCATAACTTTTTTAATTAAGTTACCATTCGAGGAGTTCCTCAAAAATTAAGAGAAACTTATGTTATTTCATTACACAGGAAGTTCAAAGTTAAGCCAATTACTGTTCATTAGCGCTGTCGTCCTGCTTTTCCAAAGCTTGGATTTATCGCACCTGGAGTAGAATAGGAGATTTGCTAATCAATAGCATTAGGATTCTAGGGGTAATGAAGTCCTTAACGCTTACTGTAATGGGGTTTGCAGTAATCATAGCTATTATTGGTGTTGATATTGAGAAACTACTGTTGTAACTTACAGAAAGAAAAGACTAAAGGTTATGTTATATAATTTATTCCCAAAGATAAATAACCCAAGTAATGTGCTTGTCATATATGATAGGAAATTGGAGACCGCTGGCAATCTGTCCTTACCCTCAGTACCAAGGCATTTTCTTATTTAGGGAAACGAGAAAGCAACACATCTTTGGGAGTGCTATTTCTGGGACTACAACGCACTAATTTCACGACTATTTGATATTTCAAAAAAGAGCTTTTCTTGGAAATTAATATCATGTCTTTGCCTAAATTTTTGCTGTGCTTCCATCGTTAGTTTTGAATTTAATATTTACCATTTGAATCCTATCTTCTTATATCAAAATATGACGCAAACCAATTTGCGACGGTATTTCTAATTCCATACGCATCAAGTGTCCTTAATGATTCCGTATATTTTACACAATCGAATGCCTTCCGTAGATTGCAAAACACCAATTGCCATTTTGTGCTGATCAATACTTTTCAATATGTGTAAAGCTCTATTAGCCATCGGTCTGTAATTCATAATATCCGCGGCGTCTCCTTTTTTTTTTTTGCAAATTGGTGTAATAACTGATTTCTTTAGAACATTAGGAAAAGTGCCTTCTAGTAAATATAAATTTACCAGGTAAGTTATAAAATATCTGTAAAGCATACATGACGCAACGGTAGGTATTGTAGAAGCAACTCTAACGGATTTTGTTACCAAAAATGCCTTAAAAATTGTCACAAGAATATTCCAGAATCTCAATATTTATATTTGGTCCAAATTCAAACATTTCAGGGAAGTTCAAGTACCATTCCCGACCATAATATGCGAAAATATCCATCTTCTTGCACCAGGATCCAAATATGTTGGGTATCCCAGAGCGTAAACCTTATTGATTGCTTCTAAACCAGTTCTGATCCTGTGATGAGTATGAAAAATGATTGCATCATCAAAACTCGTTAGAAATCGTTTTAAAAACATATCTTCTGGTAGAGCCCATTTTAATAGCAAATGTCGTAATATTCGCGATAAACGAATATCGGTAATCCATCTTCGCTGCTGAGCAAGAACCATTGGTAGCCTATTTGAGAGTGCTAAATGTCACAGTTCGCGCAGTTGTTGGTGACGTAATGTATTTTTTACTATTGAAACTGATTCTATATAGCTACCACAGGGTTGCAAAATACAACCTTCACACCTGAAATGGTATAATGTAAAAACTAATATTTAACAACAACCTTATCATTATAAAACTTTATATGGGGCAATATTTTTTTTTGTATTAATGGAATAAATTTTAGGTGTGGTGTTATTTTGTGACCGCCACATACTTTCAAAAAAGATTAAACGGAGCCGTCGGCAGCAGCGACTATGAGTGACTCGAAGCCCATGTACACACAACTATTGAAATATTAACGTGCAACGGTAGAATTTATGTGTCCTTTTATGGCACTTTTGGAGTAAATTTTATCCCGCCATTTCGACACAACACTTGTTACCCCCGGCCACGCCAGTTACGTTTAAATATTACGGGATTTTATTAAAATTTACTTTTCCGCAGTACTTTTATTACGTGACGGGTGAGTTTACGTCAACTGGGTGCAATTGCCGGGCAACCGAGACCTGCATATAGGGCAGAGGCGACCAACTGCTTCCGCCACCGAAAATAATAGGTCACGCTAATCTCATTCTTATATACACGAGAACACCAGCAAAACGCGATGCGCATATAATCTATTCTTTACGTGGTACTGAAGAATGTTTTATGTATATTACCAAAGTGGACGCAACTTCTGACATTTTCAGCCAGCACAAGCTGTTTGTTAACAAAATAAGACACACCCCTAAAGTAAAACTAGTTGAATTGATCAGTAGAACAAGCTAAAGGTTGAATCTGACGTGAAATAGCACCTTATAATACTCATTTCAATATTATCTTCGGTGACGACAACTTCGAGAAATATTCTCCTGTAGACATCGAATGATCAGATGAAAATACCTACGACTTTTCATGATGACCTGATACCTAGCACTGCTGCATCGTTTCGAAATGAAGAAGACCCAGATGTTTTTAATTGCGTTTCTTTGGTTTCAGCAATACAATGCACGCCATTCACATCAACTAAATCACTAACTAAATTAAAACAATCAAATTCAAACTTGTAATTTCTTTTTTTTTGTCAAAATAACGAATTAAGTTCGTGAAGATGCATCATCTAAATAGTTCATGCACACGCATCTATCTGTTGTTGTTAGTACGTCAGATTCTGAAATATTAAAACATTAATTTAATTAATCGACAAAAAAATGTTGTACATGTGACCTGCAATTTTTGTCAACTCAACATATTGCTTTTGTTGTTTCACTAAAATGTATTTGTTACTTCTGCTCACGCTTGTTTTACTTGTAGTGAAAGTGTGTTAACTTGTAATAACTAATCAGATTACTTATTTTGTTAAGAGTGATGTATCAATAATAACAAAATTTGAACATAATACATTTTTATTTATTTCACACATTACACTAAAACCAATTCATATTTTGAAATGAGTTTATATGTATAATAACAATTATTGATACATGTATATATGTATCTAATAATGACAAGGAATATCGACTATCTGTTACTGATTGTTAGTTTGTATGCGTTAAACATATCTGAGAGAGAATGACAGAAAATATTCAGGAAATTAACATCAAATAGACCCGTGTTCACCATACATTTTCGTATTTCTGTGTACATTTACACGTGGACGCATAAATCTGAACAATGGACACTATTATGTTTTGTCCGCAATTCCCCTATATAAATAATTTGTTTCACCAGTAAATTTCAACAAGCGCACACGACTGCGAAACGCGAATTACCCCGATTTCCATTCAAGATGTATTGTCATTAGAACAAAGCGCAGTCAGGGTAGTAAAACGAATACGACTGTTGATCTATCTACGTTTGAAGTCGACATAAGCACGGCGAAATGTACTTTGATGTGCAAAGTTATCGATGCGAAATAAACTAACCTTATTTTGAACATTTCAGTGCCAATTATACGGATGAAAGTGCGTGCATACTGTTTGCTTTTTATAATAAGAAATAATATCGTGTCTTTCATGTATTTTTAGAGTGGAGTTTACGGTTGTACAGAAGAAGGTAAAAATACTTCAGTCGAATGCAAAATTAAATTGCGCTCGATAAACATCGTGGGATCAATGGTTTTAATGACTAGAACGTTTCCGGCATAACTTATTTATTATCTTTCTGGTACATCTCCGTTCTGTTGTTGCTTCTTGATAGAGAAACGAGATGGAGAAATATCGTCACAGAGCAAAGAGAAATATATGGAGGATACAATGTAATTATAGAGGTTGTTTACGCATTTTATGAGTAATTAAAATGCATTAGCGTGGGTGAATTAATGGGAGGAAAATTGCCCGCCATCCCTTCACCCAACTGTGGCCCTCCTAAGCTCGTCCTATAGCCGATCCGTTCTCGTTTACGAGCCAGGACGATTTTGTTTGTTAATTAAACGGATTACCGTCTGAGAGAAGATATATTTATCGGTTCTTTTCCTCGGACTAATTCAAATTATTCGGTCTTAATCGCTCGTTTAACTGACGATATTGGATAATCCCCACGCGATCTTGGTTATAGTCTTTTTCTCTTGCGCACATCTCTTCGGATTTACACTTCCAGAGCTAAAGGAGTGCTTAAAATAGAACAAAATAATAAAAAATTGTATAAGGGTATTGTCTTTATATTTTTACAAATCAAAAGTGTATAAGAATGGCTAAAGCGTATTGCTTCAGATTTAGATTTTTCGATCGAAATAATCCTTTCAGTTCATGTTTGGCTTGCTAAAAATTGCTTGTTTTTTTTGCATCACAGAGGATGAGGTATGCGGTCTCTGGCATTGTATTAATAATAATAGATAGATAATCTTTATTGTCCAACCCATTTTTTTTTTTTTTTTTTTTTTTTTTTGTCGGTGGAAAATCCTTTATGGACGCTGTGTGCTCTGTGCTCTATGCACACAACAGTGTGGGACTCCCAGCTTCACGCTCCTGGTTTACCCACTAAAAACCACCCAAGGACTCCTAGCACATCCCACGGAACCATCCTATTAGATATTTACTTCGTGAGATCGCCGAGTATTTCACCGTTTAACCTCTCCCAACTCTGTCTGCTTTGCATTTTCCTCTCATCCTTCTCTTTTTCTTCCATTATGGTCCTGATCATCTTTTGCAAAGCGTCCCAGTGTTCTTTGGATCCTACCATCACAGCTATTAGATTCTGTGGAGTTACATCCTTTCCGACTTTATTTTTAGCCAACTGCCTTGCCGATATCCATTGTGGACAGTAGAATATTGTATGCTGTACAGTATCTAATTCGCCACAATATACGCACTGTGGCCCAGCTGCTTTGCTTATCCTATTTACAAAGAATCGGAATACCCTGTGTCCTGTCAGAGCTTGCGTGAGGTAATAATCTAAGCTTCTGTGTTTACACTCAATCCAGGTTTGTAAATTCGGTATCAACTCTTTGGTCCAGTTGCCGCTGGGTGTGTTTTCCTGCCATCTCTTCTGCCACATATTTAAAGTTCTTTCCTTTGCGTTTTTAGCGGATATCTCTCCTTTTTTTTTCATTTATATAGCTCCTTTCCTCTACTAGCAAATCAATTGGCGGAATCCCTGTAATAGCTTGAAGGGCTATGGCAGATACAGTCCTATAGGCAACCGCTGCTCTGATTAATATTTTACGCTGCACCCTTTGTAACAATAACTGATTTCTTTTAACTTTCAGAGCGCTTGCCCACACCGGTGCTCCGTATAGCAATATAGAATGGACTACTGCCACTAATACGGCTCTCTTGGAGCTTATTGGTCCTCCTATATTCGGCATCAGCCTGGTAAGTGTGGCTATCTTGTTGTCCGCCTTCTCTGCAACTTTTCTTATATGTTGTCCAAAGCTGGCTGACGTATCGAAGAAAATTCCCAGGTACTTTATACTGGTTTTTGGCGTTATTTTTACATTATCTAACTTGAAGCTCAGGCCTTCTCGTTTCCTCTTGTTGGTTATAATCAATGACTCGGTCTTCTCTGGTGCTAATTTTAACTCGTTTACTTGCATCCATACTTTTATACGTTTTAGGTTTTCGTTTGTGATCCTCATTAGGTCTGCCTTACTGTCTGCTGTCACTACCAATGCCAGATCGTCCGCGAACGCTATGCTTTTTGCTCGCCCTCCAGCTCGAGTTCCAACATATCATTGTACAACACATTCCAGAGTGTAGGTCCCAAAACCGACCCCTGCGGCACCCCGGCTTCCATTTCCAGTGTATCTCTCTTCGTTACTCGGATACACCTTCCTTTCAAATAGTCGTCGACGATGTTAATCAAATACGCAGATATCTTTCTTTTCCGTAACTTTTCCAAGATTAGGTTCCAATTGGCTGTGTTGAACGCGTTTTGGACGTCCAATGTTATTAAAGCGTTCCACTTCATACCATTTTTTTCACTTACATTTTTGATTACCTCGAGTGCTTGTATTGTAGATCGCCCTTTTCTGAATCCATATTGATGCTTCGCCAATCCTCCCTTTCTTTCAATCTCTTCCTCAAGCCTTTGTCGTATCAATGATTCATACAGTTTGCTCAGGGTATTTAAGAGGCAAATTGGTCTATGGGAATTTGGTTGTTTTAATTCACTTCCTTTCGGTATCAATATAACCTTGGCTACTTTCCAATCATTTGGTGTGGGCATCACAGAGGATGAGGTATGCGGTCTCTGGCATTTTATTAATAATAATAATAGATAATCTTTATTGTCCAACCCATTTACAGGACAATATAAACAAAAATACATAAGTATTATAATGGGAACGCAACCTCTTAAGAATAAATTAATAATAATAATAGTTTACAGACAATCTGCTGTGTTGATCCCCATTTTCTGGCTTTCAGTGCACAACGTCTTGTTAGAACACCTGCTACTATGCGAAGATGATTCGTACTAAGCATTAGCAGGTCTACACTCTTCCCTTAATAAAAGTCTTTCCATGAGTTTGTCTGATTGCGTTGTTCCAGTGTCGTTGGTGTTTGTCTTGGACCCAGCGTACATGCTTCTGTAGTTGGATTGATTCCAGCTTATGCGATCGGTGATCTTCACCTCGAAATATCTGTTAAATAAATATTCCCAGGAGGTTGCTTTCCACATGATGGACAATATTGTTGTGTCGCAATCCTGCATATCTGCCACTTGGTATTTCTTGCAATTTGAGATGCCCCATTCCATTGCCGCTGTAGGAGTAATCTTCATTGCTCCTGCTTTTCCTAAACACTTAAGTCTCTGTATCTTGCTGAGTTCAGTTATCGGAGTTTGCTGCTGCGTCTTTGTGCACCATACCAAAGATTAATAAATGATCATTGATGTAACCACCATGACAGTGACACAAATGATGTCCAGTACATCATATTTGGTCTTGACCCCCATGTTTGCCATGGGCTCCTCTAGCCAACATGAGTGTTGTCTCCGCCCTGGTTCAAATTCTCTGAAGCTGCCTATTCCAAGTAAGCTTGGGCTCAAGAATGATATCAAGATGTAGGCCCTCCTTCTCGGTTCATTATTCAACATGGAACACGTAGAGCGTTCTACATTTTGTACTTCCCGTCAAAATGATAATACTATCTGCGTATTCCAAAGTTTTATGCCTTTCATTGTCCAGTCTTACTAGTAGTTTATCCACGACCAAGTTCCACAGCAGAGGGGACAAACCCCATCCTGTGGACATCTCCTTTCGATAAGAGCCACCATTGTTTCTCCCATGATGGTTGTGTAAAGTGATCTCCCTCTAAGCATGCAGTCTATCCACCAGCAACTTGTTTCACCGATCAGATTTAGATTGGAGAGGTTAATCCACTTTCGTTAGTTTGACTTCGACGAGTCTATAGTGAATGTTAATTCATCTGGTGTTCATAAACTCAGTTCCAACTTCCTATAGCAAGATTATTTTATAATTTATTTCAGTCTGTAAAGAATTAAAATTATATATAGGTACATAGATTCCCATTCAATCGAAAATTGTAACCCAATATTCAATTATGTAAATTTAAAAAGCAGGAAGGTAAACTCTTAAACTCCTTTTTGAGTTTATTCTGAACTATATAACATGTAAAATGATTTATAAAACTCTCTTTTCCTTGTTCGTAGCAAATTGGAAATAGTATCTACCACCGGCAGTACAAAGTTGAAGCGAATAAATTGCGACTATATCGTAAAAACAATTTAGGAAACTTTTGCGGACAGCATACGTAAGTGAATACATATTTTATGCACTCATAGAGTTTAAAAACGTATTTACACGTCGACTGCAGATGATGCATTTTATGCAATGGATCCGAATATAACTGATCAGAACGATGTGTCAGAACAATGCTGCGAAGTTGTTTTTTTTTTTTAGCTATAAAATAGGTGTCTACCCACTAGTATATGTAAAATTCGACAGTACGGAGTTACAGCGCTGTCGACATTGTTTTATTTCAGTCAAACTACAAATTTGCAGTTAGTTATTGGCAGTAGTATTTAAATAACCTGCCTTCTAGCATTTTCGATACTGTACGTGCAATATAATGCTTAGTAAAATTATAGACAAATATCCCTTAGCTTTTTCAACAAACTAAACACGTTCCTATTAGCCAATCACCAAATTTCCGTTCAAGTTAATACCAGTGCACATCTTATTCCAAATAATAGTATTGAAAATGTTATAAACAATCTGACTACAGGATTGTTTGTTGTTCTTTTAGTAATATTTTCAAATGTCGTGTAACCAGGAAATGTAAATATGGAGGTTCTAATCAGATTAACCTTTTTATAATAATAATAATAATGGTTAAAAAAATATAAAACTACAAATAATCTTTCTACATATCATCTCAGGTAAGTAGATTCATTTACTATATAAAAATAACAATAATCTCAATTCAGACTAAGAACTTAATTCTGTGGTTATACATGCATAAGTTAAACTCAAAATTTTCTAGCAAACGACATTTCATATGTCAATACACAAACGCATGAAAATGAAATGTAATGACAGGTAAAACATATACAAATTCACCAAATAATTGTTATCAACCTCAAACATACAAATTACTAAAAATTCACTAAATAATTTGACAATTCATCAACAATTCTTTAACCTTGACAAAATATGCACTTTATATATTATCTTGGACTAAGTGGTCAATCAAAGATGTCAAGAATTCTCTAGTGTTCTACATTGTAAAGCCTATATTGAATCGTGATTAAATATAATGAATTAATACGCATTGCAGCAGCAATCGAATAATTACGGCTTCTTAATCGGGTTTTAACTTTGTTGGCTTTACTATTTTTCTGTGATCATCCATACGGTCTTGTAGAATTTACTTGAATCACAAATTCGCCAATAAAATATATTTTCTCTCTATAGATCATTATTCTGTTATACAGAATAGCATAATCAAACCTACTTTGAATAATATCGGGTGCGTTACGCTTTCCTGGCACAAAAGAGACGCGTTTTATAGAATGGAGAAATGTCTTTGTCGCTCTGTCAATAAGCTCACCTCTAGTTGTAGATTTTGCTCTAACAAATTGCGTTTTATTTGTTTTAGTGTCAAACTGCAATTCTCATTAATTAAATTGCTTTGTTGCTCGTCTTGAGTACATTGCTTGGGACGATGCCCTATACACTCCTTTTTTCATCTCGTTCGTTATTTTGTAAGTCTTGTAAATTTTCCTTACAATGTTCGGGAAAACATTAAATCGTCGTCTTATCTGGACTGTCGAACTACCATCGTTCATTCCTCCGATTTTATTAAAGCACGCATCTCTCTATATGAGGTTAAAGTTAGGTTTAAAGGTCGACTAATTTTCTAGACGCGTATAAATTTTAGCAACATGTATCTATTGATAACTTTTGATGTGGAACGCAATGTAGTTTACCTTATACGGTTGCGAGGGAAGAAGGTGAGTCACAGTTGCCTTTTCCATTATAAACTTCTGAATAAGTGAGTAGGTACAGAACGCAACTAAGAGGAGTCGGTTTACATAAACACGAAAATTTTAGAAACTTGTTTGATCAAAAGGGCCGACAAACTGTTTCGCTTGGAGAAAAGTTATACGCCCTTTTGCGACTCCGTGAAGATTAAAGGGGAGATCGGTTGATAAGTCTGCAAGTGACAGAATACTTAATAGAAACTTAATGGTAAAAATAGTAAACTGAAATATTGTTCAATTAAATATTCTTTATATAATATATTATATTAGTCTTAAGTTTGAACACGTATACAAGCATCTAAAATGAGTCACATGAGTATTTCATTCTTTTATAAAACGTCTTTTTATGACATTTTTTTGTAGTTAGCGTTTTTAATGCTTTTTCCTTTAATAAAGATTATAAGGAACGAACGGCCTAATTATTTTGTTTTAAAATATCTTTTGCTTTATTAATAGCGTTGGACCAAAAAACCACTTTCACAAAAAAATAGTGTCATTACTAGTTTAGCTGACCGAGCTAGAACTCTAGAAAGCCAAATTTTTCGGTTCGACGCTATTAATAAAGCAAAAGATATTTTAAAACAAAATAATTACCCAAATTATATTATAAATAAAATTTTTAAACTAAGAATTTTCCCTTATTATAATAAATCAACATGAAATACGAAAAATAATCAAATAAGAACAAAATAGATACACACTAAAAAATATATGCAATTCCTACGGAAAATTCCAGTACGTTACCTTATACGTTTGCCAATTATTAAATTACCAAAAATTGGGAAATTTACTAGAAAACTTTAGGTATATTTTCTAATTTTTGGTAAATTTACCCTATACATTACTTATTTGTAGCAGTGTTAATAACTGTATCATTTAATCTCAATTTACTTTTTTGCAGATGATCTTTGTATAAGATTTCATACTTTTTAAATTCCTCCAAGAAAACTGGGTGCTGGGAACTCATATCTTTTAAAAACAATAATTTATTTTTCATTTCAAAAATGTCTGGTGTAATCCACTTTTGAAATAAATTTGATTTATGAATTTGACGTTTAACCAAGGGAAAGCATGTAGTGTAGTAATAGGTAAATATATTTAAGAATGTTGAAAATGCTGTGTCTGGGCAAGGAGCTTCATAAACTGGAAGCCAAGTTTCTTTCTCAAGAAGAGAGTTAAAAGTATTTAAGGAATATGTATTGAATTCATGTTTTAGAATAAAATCAGTAACATTATTATGTGAAGGGAAAATTACATCTAGTTGCTCAGTATAATGGTCGGATAAATTGTTATCTAAACATGAGACTGTATAAATATCTTCCGAAAAATTTACAAAAAAATTATCTAAACAGCTTATAACAGTTATTAAAAATTCTGGTAGGTTCGTATATAGTCCAGTCTAGGTTGAAACTAGCACACAAATCTTCTATTTGGTTTCTTATTGCAGAAGGCATCAGAAAATTAATGTTAAAATCTCCCCCAAGTATGATAAATTTATTTTCATTATGAATAATATCTAATAAGCAACTTAAATTTTTCATAAACAAATCAAAATCTGACTGCGGCGGCCGATATAAAACAATTATAACAATATTGACTTTTACGTTTAACTCAACCCCACATACTTCAATAACATAATTTACAGTAAAGTTAGTAATATCGTCTCTCACTTTTACATGTAAATTAAATTTAGCAAAAAATGGCAACACCGCCATGCTTATAAGCTTGACGACAGGAGGATGCAGAGAGTTTGAAATTGTGTAACCTAATAGTCGCCAATTGTTCTTCACACTGCCCGTGTTCAGTTAACAACAAAATATCTGAAGAAGATTGTTTCAAAACTACTTCTAATTCACATTTTTTATTACCTAGACTACGTATATTTTGATGCATTATACGTAAAGTATCGTTGGTTACGATGTTCCTGATTTTCTGGCAAGATGGAGTAAAAAACGATTGACACATGTGTTTTCTGGCCAAAATTCCGGTCGATTCATTTGTTCGTAATATTTTGATGGAAAGGACACTTTGAAAGATGAATAACGTTCTGGGTATTTGCTCCGAAGTACTTCGCATTCCACAACATCCACATTTTTCGATTTTATGTAATTTTCTAGTTGATTAGGTGTTGTTGTAAGGTCTAAATTATATACATGCAAGTGGTTGTATGTAATTACACCTTTAATTGATGATGTAGAGTCTGATCCTATTAGGTTATGATATAAAACAAAATAACTTACGGTTTGTCGGGAATATTTTCTAGTCTCGTAAAACAGCCACAAGTTGAGCGCCAATTTTTAACGTTATTTTTACGCACTACATATATATAAACAAACAGAACACGAAAACTATTTATTTATTTAGAAGTACATAAAAACGTTATTATTTCATGGGATCTTGTTTTACGACTACTACAATATCATGCACTGCGCAGGAAGACCTTTGATTAGATCACGCCCACCTCAATTAGGCGCGAATCTTTCGAATTCAAAAATGTCTGTTACAAACGTACAAAACCAAATCCATACAAAATTAAAATAAAAAATAAAACATCACACCTTGTATATAAAATTGACTGTAAAAATTGTAATGGTGTATATATTGGTGAAAGCATGCAATATTTATAAAATAGAATGAAAGGACATAAATGTAACAAAAATCTTACAGCATTAAAGAAACACGACATAACTCAAAATCTATCATTGAAATAATCCGAATTTGTATACATAAAAATGCAGTTAATGATAAAACAGATATACAATGTTTTACCAAATTATATAATTTAATTTTATAATTAAACACAACAATACTTTTTAGAAATCTACTTACATAATTTAAAACGTTTTTCATATTTTCCAAAAAATAAATTTTTTTAAAAATTTTCATATTAAAAACAAACAATAATGATTTTAACATTTTTAAAATAAAAACCTTTATTTACAATTTAACAGTGTCATTTTATATTTAAATATATTATAATTTTTTTACATATATTCTTGATAAAGGTTAAAATATAACCGAAACGTTGTATGTATAGTGTTTTCATCATTAATCGACCTAAAACCTAAGAGAAAATACCAAAATTATTAGTTATTTGTTTACCAATGGAACAAAAGATTTGCTAAGTTCATAAACCTACAGCAACTGGTCCTTTGTCAGAACAATTAATTTTACGTGCGTAAAATGTTAAAGGAAAGGTGTGTTAAAAACACCAAACACACAAAAAATGCAATTTGAATAAAATCTATATGTTCGTAAGTATATTTACAGATTTTAGCTATGATTGCGCAACCGTGTGGAAAGTGGAATTTCCCATGTGGCTTTCTGGAATATAGAGACACAATGACATATATCGATGCTGACTTCCGAGTTTGTGTTACTTAATCCCGATACCGCTAGTTCCATGGCATCCAGAAATATTAGAGGTCCCCCGGGATCGTAGGTGTCAATTTTAATGTTCTACGAATAATTGGTCAGGACAGGCGTCTGCGCGCATCGATAGAGATCACGTGATATCTTGGCGGATGCCTTGAGCACCGATTTCGTTAGCTCTTCCGAACTAAACAACGTATTAATAGAAGTTATCTGTCAGTATAATTGTGTACAAAAACGAACATTTTTTTTCTGTTTTGGGAAACGATTGGATATGAATATTTTATTTGTTATAATATAAAGAATATCTTTATATTATCGCGAATGAATAACTGATATTGTTGAATATACGAATCACGAGCAAATTGGGTGCACTAGTATCTAAGGATACAATTGGTCGCTGTCATCGCGTTTTTGATGTAGCCTTAATATTTTCGAGATGAATTATCAACAGTTCCCAAACAGCTTGGGAGCAATTATTATGTTCTGAATGTGACAATAAATTCATTCGGGTTACAGCAAATTCAGAGTTTTCTTTCTTCTGGGCAGCAAATTAGAGAGAACATTTTAGCAGCCGATATAAGGTATTGTTTGCTATTTGCTAATTTAGGATAATGATAGGTTGTCCGCTCTTAAATAGCAACGACTTCATATCTATTTATCACAATGTTGCTGGCATAGATGCACAATAGTAAACGTAGTGGTAAACGATCCTAGCCGCTCGGAAGTCAGTATCCGGGTCAAGTGTATAGCAAACGTTGCTGAATCTGACACATATCTGGCTTACATGATAACTCCATTAAAATTTCATTAATTTCGGATTTGAAGAATTTTGAATTTGTGGGCGAATTGGGTGGGCAAAAATTTAACCTAAATACAGATATGCTCAGATGCATTAGAGACCTATATTTTTTTGCGAATAATCAAAGTAAGGTGCTCGCGGAGAGAAATTTGTATTAGAAATCAGTATAAATTTACTGAAATTTAGTATAATTTATTGCTATATTTGGGACGAAAACATAGTATACTAAATTTTAAAATAAATTTATTCCTGGAATCTAAGTATAAATTTTATTGTAATTTAATAGATTTTGTACTGAGGTTTAGTACGTCATCTGTGGTAGAAATAGCAAACTCACGTACTTGAATATGAGAATGAATTTTTACTTAAATTAGGAATAATGCGATTGCAAGATCAAAAACAAACAATTACTAGGACAGAAAACAAATTATTTAAAACAATTGCGCACGTACGTTAAATTAAGTATATTTTGTATTTATTTCCACTACTAATGATTCTTGGATTAGGTATAAAAAAGTCCTGGAAATATTTTGTTATAAATCTACAAGCCTTTTTCATTGAATTTGGTGGGATTTATTGGATATTGCGGAAATATACTAGTGTTTAATATTAATAGATTTATTTAAGAACATAAATATACACTCCAGTTAAATGTTCGAGAAATATCACATGTAACAATATAACATTCATCAACATATCAGTGGAGGTTGACAAGTATTAGTAAGAATGTTTCCACTTCACAGTACAAAATACTATATAAATATACTAGTATAATATTTGACAGTACCTACACCACTAACCCATAGAGAAGATAGAGAAGCACCAGTGGCGGCGCGTGGACTTTTATTTTGGGAGTGCACATGTGGGTAGGTACCAGGGAGTCCGGTTTTGAAAATTAACCTTCAAAACTCGCATTTTAGAGCAGTTTGTGACGTTCTTTCGCCTTATCTTGGGATAATATTCAGAAAAGGGCTTAGCGCAAAAATCCGAAATTGTTAGTTCTTCTTTTTATACAGAACAGTCACATCATAAACGAACAAAAATGACTTAAACTAAAATTTTTTTGAAAAATTGATAAGACCTTTAAATATACCAGGATTTATCGAATCATTTCCTTCGTAATGGCCACGTAATGCTAATTCGAAAGCACCACAAAATTTAATACAGTTTATAATTTTCGATAAAATGTATCTGTTTTTTTTTACTTGCTCATTATGTTTCTCCATATTCAGTCGGTACGCACTGTTTAATTGTTGTGGAATATCTTGTTTACCTAATAAATTAAAACCTAATTTAGCAGAGAAGTGTGTCTTGGAGCTTTGATGTTTTTTAATTTTTTCTTTTAAATGGATTAAATCCTTGACAACGGATGTGGTCCATTCTGTTTGAACATCACCAGCAAATAATAAACACGGAAAACAATAAATACTGTTACTAATTTCACAACCACATAACCAGGCGACTTTTTCATAAGTGTCTATCTTAAAGGTTCTTTTATAATCGTGTGTTTTACATTTTGTTACATGCGTGATCGATAAATTCGGTTTTGGACGACCGGCATTTTTGATTTTTTGTTTTTCTTCTAATGTCAGCAAAGAAAAACGAATTGTTTTTAAATATTGTACGCTAGTGCAAATTGGATTCTCCAAATTATCCGCCATAATTGCGCGCGAATACAACAAAAGTACACAAACTAAATGTGTACATATGGTAGCTAAGTACTGAGGACTATTACGGTAGGTGTGGGTGTGCGAGGGGTAGCTGCTGCTCCAATCACGGGTCAGTTCCAGAGAGCAGTGTACGAGCCGCACTACGCATGTTCGCGCCTGGAGTCTGAACCGAACATCGGAAATGAAAAATAAAATTAAATACCCAATAGAAAACGTTAGGTTTACGTCAACCATAAAAATAAATTCCTTTAGATGAAGATATTAGTTGGGGGTACACGTGTACATGTGCACTTATTGAGAAGCCGCCACTGAGAAGCACTAACCTTAACACAAACTTTGATTCACTTGACCACTAATTCCAACTCTTCCTTCAGCATTAAAATAGCGTCACTTTGCATCTCACTCTGCTCAATATATAATCGAGAAATAGTTCTCTCTCAAATGACATGCGCGTCAGGATTGAAAATATTAAAGACTATTTTCTTTGAAATTTCTAAAAAAAAGTATTTCTAAAAATGTACATTATGTTTTATTTGCACCAACTATAATTTTTGTGTTGAATTGTATATTTAAAAGTAATAAATTTTTATGTTAAAATTGAGAATATGTATTTTGTTTTTAGGTTTTACGAATAAAATTATTTCTGAATATAGAAAATGGAGTTCGTAAATTTAATACAATTTATATTAGAACATTTAAATTAACTGCCACAGATGTAATGCCAATGATGTTGAAAAATACAGCTATGCTCAAAAGTAATAGACATCTTTATGATTTACCATTAGTTTCGTGTTTTACATCTGTGGCAGTTAATTTAAGTGTTTAGGTGTTCGTTTTTATGATTTTACTACAGTTTTTATAGATACTTTTCCTAGATCTATTAAATTTTTATGCATGTTTACGTTTCTGAGACGTTAGTTTTTTACGCACTGAAAAAAGTATGCAACTGTATTAAAATCATTTAAATTAAGAGTTTTACTTTGTACTCACCTTACTTTGATTATTCGCAAAAAATATAGGTGTCTAATACATCTGAGCATATCTGTAGATCTGGCCACTGGAGAAGTTCAAACTTTTTTTTTTTCGATCACTGGTACTCAGAAAATTGTATAATTCATATCATTCTACACAAACACGAGTTTAATTTGGAACATTATGAAAAGTGGATTTTATTTTTCCTTAATTCGCCTCTAAGGAAGATACATAAATGAATGATAAAAATGTAACTTCCAAGTTATTTGATCGAATAAACTAAAGTGTGAACAATAAAAAAATGTGTTATGTCAACAATTATTGAATTAAAATATCAATATGAAACGTTAACTTAAGACACAAAATGCAACTATAGGAATTTGGCCAACGAAAAGACGGTTTACATTAAAAAGTATTAAAGAAAAAGATCCAATCTGCGAAGTTTCCAGCGGATTACCTTACATGCAGAAGAATGTGCACTGGTTGTGGTTATTGCATTACATCGGATCCTGTTTCTAAAGGAGCAATGCTGCGATGCATCTATCCAGGTCGAATACCTACCGTACTTCGTATAATATGCCGTTAGACTACACGGAGAAAAATGACATTGCAAATCCAACAAAAAAAGTATTGTCCTTACATTGCAATCGGTTCAAAAATAAATTGGTATTGCAGTAAAGTTTTGTAAGTATATTCCAAAACTTTTGTTTTGTTCCACCAACAACACTTTTGTTGGTGTTAAAATATTTTACGGTACAAATAATCGCTTTGGCGATAACATTATAGTTGTAGTTATTTCAGATCTAAAATACAGAACAACGTGTGCGATGAAGTGAAGTAGATGTAAACACAATTTTTCAAACCAGTACAGTCAAGAAATATTTACATTACACACAATTGTAGTTGACGCAACAGGGCGCGCCTACGTTGTCGATATTACAACTTGTCTTGCGGGAAGTCCTGGCATGGACAGTAGTATCACGTGATTCTAACCACGTGTTTCATTGGTCTTACATAGCCTTGAAGAAACAGACTAGTCTGGTAGTTACCAGGCGGAGTAGACCACGCCATATATTTTCGGTTGTGACGTTGTGTTAGCTTATTAGTTTTGTGTAAAAGAACGACAGTGTATTAAAATTGAAGAAAACTGGCTCACTTCTGACGTCTACTGACTCTTAGATATGGATAATTTTGTTACAGAGAAGCTAGCTGAATGGAATATTATGCGTACGAAGTACAGATTGCTAATGATGAGTACATTAAACCTTTCGATAAATTACCTAGTGTTTTCCCCTGTTTAAAAGTTGCAAAACGATCTAGAATATACGTTGCCTTGAGACATTTGTAAAATAAGACTTAGATACATTTGAAATTTTAATCTTCATTTTTAGTGTTTCCCAGTTTTAGAATTTATCTTGTTTATTTTTTTTGTTAATTATTAATAAAAAAATGTATTATCGTATACTGATATTTTACTTAAACCCTCCACAGCTTACATTTAAGACAGCACCGAATTTGTGTGTGAATCTACTAAAATATTGTTCGCTTTGAACAGAAATTGCGATTACAAAAATCAAAATCAAGTGACACTATAAACGTAGAAAATGATGACGGAAAATCAATTGTTTGTTAAATATCCACAACTTGCTGTTGAAGTTTCAAATTGCTTTGGTAGTGATAAACAATTTTTAATACTGTATTTCACACAATTTTGTTGAAAACACCATATTTTTGTGATTCGTTAAACAACAAGCAACTGGTTGATTGTAACACGTTTTGGGATTATATCCTTCCAAATTTTGTGGCAGTTCTAACAAAGTTTTTCGACAACAAGTTTTAGGTTGTATTGAATAATGGTTGTTGTTGTCATATATTTACCCACAAATTGTTGTTCAATGTGCGTCAATTGGTGCCACCTTAACAATAAATTTTTCTCCGTGTAGTCATAAATTTTGATGGAAAATTCCTGCGACCCAGGCTTACAGGTAGTTACTTAATATTTTGCGAGTGGTTATTTTCCACATAAAAGGTTTCTTTATAGCGAGCTTAATCCCGAACGTGTTAGCCACCGTTATCGATAAAAGCCCTTGGGAGTTGTATAATTCGATTGCGTTTAACGAATTTAATGTCGAAAAAGTATGGAGCTTTTAAATGTGTAAATGGTGTGTATACGATCTATTCGAATTCCATGTATATATTCTGTTTATGAAAGCCGACTGGGATTAGAGTTTTCGAGGAATGGCCGACGTTAACAAAATGTATGAATATACCTCTACCTCTCGCAAACTTTAAATTAATTTCTGAAAGCAAATATCGCGAAATTAAAACTGAAACTAGGGAAACAAGTTTCCCTTCAAAGGGAATTAATTAAACATGAAAGCGATTTAAACAGAAATATAAGTGAACAAAAAGAACTAAAAACAAATTCATGGGTATATTTCTGCTTTGTATCTATCTAAAAGTGCAATTTAAAAAAATATTTAGTAGAGAAACACTGTTAATATCATCATCAAGTACGGAAAGATTTGGAATTCCTTTTTAGGCATTATGCTAGACGTATTGGTGATTTCATCTTTGAAGTTTTGGTTTTAAGTAATTCTCTACAGTTTTGCTTTTGGATTTTATAAGTAACTTTCCGTTCTGCATGTACCGTAATCTAGTTTCTTTTTTTAAACGAAGCTCAAGGTTATTTCCAGAAGAAAAACTCTTCAAATAAGCTGCAGATATAAAATTGCTGGTCGTTTTTTCTTTCATTTTTAGAATAAAATCCCTCGTGCGACTCGAAAGTCAATAAGCGTTGCGCAAAATCCCTTTTCGTCCGTTCAGCTTCACAGCGGCGTGTTCCTCTGCGACTTTCTCTCCTCTGAACCGGTTTAAAGTACTCGGCAATAATTTTCCTTTTACGGTGTGACGTGGAAAACTTCCTGCTCGGCAATGTGCAAAGAGTACGGAAGCTCGGGAAATTTCCTATCGTTAAATTTGCCCGTCGCGTTGCGTAAAATAATTTCTATTACTCGCCGTGCGGAGGGTTTCTAAGTACTTCCCACTATAGACTGGCTACATACACAAATTGCTTTGAAATATCAATATTTACTTTGGGAGAGGTATCCTTTCCCATCCGTTACTCGCTACAACCTTCTTCCTGTAGTATCGGTGTCTTCCTATTGTAGATGCTAATACCTGACAGACTTCCGTTATTCACTCACCGCAGGTTCAGTTTGTCTCTGATGACGGATATATCTAAATATAGAAGCGACGCGGATGTCTTTATAGTTCCGCCAATATTGTGTTTATGCTTGTATGTATATTCCAGCGCTGACTTCCTTTTAATGATCGCTCGTAGTATATTATAAGCACAAAGTTTCCGCTCTAACGACTAGAGTTGTCGCTTCAAATACGATTGCATGTCATTGTATGGTTCTGCTTAAAAACTAAAATCCAAATTATGTGAAATTTAGTGAAATAAATTGCCTGAGGGGTTTCATGTTTTCTGTTTAAGTATATAGCTAAATTAAATACAAATATTTATATAAGGAACTATAGATATGATACCTAATTTAAAATTGGAATAAAAGTCATAATTCAAAAATTTTACAAATACAATGAAGCTTATTAAAGCAAGTTGCAAGTTATGTGTGTATCTGTGATATTAGGGTGATAGTACACTGCGACCTAAAAGATCTATTGTGTCCCCTCTTCTCGCTGTATTTACAGCTGGCCGTCCAGTCCGATTCCTTTTAAGAAGTGCAGAATGTCCGAAGGCCCCAGATTAGGTAACTCTCCCTCTTCGATTTCACATGCTCCCAGGTGCAGCGCCCTTGAGTTGCACAGTGCAACACAGGTTGTGAGTAGATGAATGGACGTTTCGTCCTGTTCCCCACAAAATCTACATTCGGCTTCCTTCGCTATTCCAAGCCTGCTTAGATGTCCGTTCAGTTTACAATGGCCTGTAAGGACCACTGTCAATATCCGAATATTACTTTTACTCAGGTTGATGCATTCTGCAGATCCCTTCTGGTTATAGGTACCCAGAAGAGTTTTAGCTTGCCTCATTCCCTGGAGATTCTCCCAGTATTTGGATTTTCTCTGCTCTACTTCATTTTTCAGTTTCTCCAGTGTTATGCTGCTACTTATCCCGCAAAAAGGTTCTGGCCCTACAAAAGGTGTTCTAGCCCCTCTCTTAGCGAGATTATCTGTTATTTAGTTTCCTTCCACTCCCGTGTGTCCCGGAACCCACAAGAGGGTTACCTTGTTCTTTTTGCCTAGCTCGTTTAGTTTTTGTAGACACTCCCAAATCATTTTGGAGCTGATTATGTTTGACCTCAGCGCCCTAATGGCTGCTTGACTATCAGATATTATGATAATCTCCTGCTTGCAAGTTACATTTTAGTTTTCTTTTCAATCAGATAACAAAATTCAAATATACAACCAAAATTTAATTTTAAAAACATATTTGTCGAGTTGCTGACATCTAGCGGGAAAACTCTTACCATTTATTATAGGTACCTGTAAGCTGGACTGTCAGATAGCAAAACGTATTTAATTGCTTATTAAAACATATTATGCATAATTAATGCAAAGGAAACAATAATTTAACGTAAGGAATAGTTTAAGGCCAGCCGCAAATTGAACACAGCAAAAGTGCTTCATTACACTGATGAAAGTTTCTACGAAGGACCTGTATGAAGTCGGAACGACAACCCAGTTTCAAACGCAATCCAACGGCATAGACTGTTTGAGATTTAAGTCCTAGGGAATCTGTGGAAGAAAGAGAAAATTATTTAAAAAATATGAAAGAAGAGAAGAATCATTGATGAAAATTTTGAGTTAATAAAAAGTTAAGAACAGTATTCACTAGAGAGAATGTATTATACTTACAAGTAGGATCATTTTATCAAAAATAACTCACCCAAAAGTGTGTTTCTCCGAGACCGATACTTATTCCAAGCAAAACAGATCTGCAGAATTTTTGATATCCAACATTGCTGAAAGTCCGTCCAAGCCACTACACGAATCCAGATATCGAGATAACTGCCGATTCC
Organism: Cetonia aurata; assembly: GCA_949128085.1. Taxonomy (NCBI): domain Eukaryota; kingdom Metazoa; phylum Arthropoda; class Insecta; order Coleoptera; family Scarabaeidae; genus Cetonia; species Cetonia aurata. Next base: position 63,862,575 of record OX421883.1, on the reverse strand, counting down.
GACAGAGAAGGAAGATCTAACAGGATCTACCAGGCTTGCACAAGTATTTTAGTAATTACAAGACTATTCAAAGCTCACAGCTACGATTAAAACGCGTAAAGCCAACAATGAGTAGTGTTTTCAAAATATTAAAAGATATTTTACATTGAGGAACGTAGGAATATTACTGCTTCTTGCTGTAGCGATTATATTAGCCATAATATAATTTCTCTCTTGTTACCTACGTCAAATTTATTTCACAATTTAAGGACAACAACGATCATTAAAACCATTAACCATCTTAATTATGTTTACATAGTTTTACAATAAACAGAGCTCGAATTCAATTATAGGTTAAGACGTTTGATGCATTATTAAAGAGTTGATTTTGCTGTTTTGAACCATAATTTACACTTGTGTTTATGTATTATTTCTGATTAAGGTTAATAACTAGATTTAAGATTCCCAATAAGACGGAAAATAAGCTATATTTAAATTTATTCAAGGTGAGTAGCGTTAACGATCAAGCGTTCCCCCAAAACTCCCTGAGATTAGTTTTCTATATTATTCAAGAATTTATTTTATATTTTCATTTCTCCAGAATTTCATTTCATTCAGAGTCTTTTATTATTAATTTTTTTTTTCATGAGAGTATTTGTATATTACAATACCTAATAATAATAGAGGTAAAACGAAGTTTCCGTTTATTTTAAAAACTATTTCAAGTTACATTATTGCAAAAAATTATTTAAAAATTGTAGAAAATGATATGAAATTTATATAAATAAATTTTTGTTTGGTAAATGATAAAATCCTGTTTGTTTTGTTTTAATACGAAATTTTTAATTTGTGTTTTATATAAAGATTGCGTTGTAAAATGTGTTGGTTTGTTTTTCTTTTTGACAAATATGAAAAATGTTTTTAAATTGTTCAACTTAAATAAATTTCCTAAAAATTTTGTTGTACTTAATTATAAAACTAAATTAACTATAGTTTAATGAAATATTAAATGTTCGTTTTATGGTTCACTGAATTATTATGTTTATATGTGTTTAAATTTTGCTGTGTTTTAGAATTGTTATATTATCAAAATCAAAAGAATAATTACACTGATACAACAGAGAAATAATTAGGGGATCAACAAGGAAAGAGAAAGTTTGTAACGTTTTCGCTAGGCTGTAAAAAATAAGGAACCTATTTATTTCTGAAAAGCACTCGTCACGTTTTAAATAATAGTCCAAAGAAGCAACTGTCCAAATTTTAAGAAAACCAGTTAATCTTCGACTAAGATCGATGGACACCTTAAGTGAGAGAAACGTGACTTTCTCGGCAAAACTGTACTTTGTTCTTTTTTTCACTTCTTAAGCACCGAAGCTCATTAAAACATTTTAAATCCAAATATTAAAATTGACTTTGCATTACCTTTTCCGTACTAAACTACTTATCTCTTTCAAGCTAAAAATATGAATAAAGGAATCGTGAATAAACATTGTTTTTCCCATTATATAATAAAGAAAACAAATCCGTTAATTAATCCACTGCCATTTATTTACAAATTAAACTGTGGATTAGACATTCCTGTCTCTGTCAGTGATTTTACGTTCTGGGTTATTCCAAATCTATAAATTAAAGAAAAGAAAACACATTTAAACTTAGATATTTACGTTAAAATTGAGTTAATAAATGGACAAACTTTAAATATTTCAAATAAACAACTCCAAGGCTTTAATAAATTCTTGTTTATTAATATCTAGGTATTGTTTAATTTTACCCCATCTTTCTTCTACACTACTTCCGTCAGTTACTTTCTTCTTCTCTTAATAGAAAAGTCAATCTTACATTTCTCTCAGCAGCAAACTATAAATTTCAGTGCTGAAGTAAATTGAGCCATACGAACAAAGATTCACAATTGCTGGAGAATTTATTGCAAAGGCATCACATTGTACATATTAGTGGCTTTTTTTTTTTTAAAGCTTCCGAGCAGTTACGACGTTAAAATATGAGTCAATTGCGAAAATTTCAGCCAAGAGACCATTATAAATCCCTTGTATTTGAATCGCGAACGCTTTGATCTTCATAAAGATCTAGCACAATGAACAGTAGCTAATTAAGCTACATCTAAAGCGGTTAGTCTCAGTATTTTTTAGTTTTGCTAAACTGTATGCTTTTCCATTTAAAACTCGAAGCGTAAAATGCAGTTGGTAAGAACGATTATTATCTTGTGGAAGTTATAGCAATAATGGAATATTATTAATTCTTTTGCAAACCTTTAATGTATGGGATATTTTTATTTCTCAGTGAAGCAATTATACAAAATAGTCAATTTATGATTTTATAATTTATTGGTTGGGTGTGGTATATGTACGATATATTCCGGTTCCGAACCTGAAGGAATATGATCTGGATCTGGCCAAACAGTATCGCAATATATCTATTAAGCTTATGCATAGAATACAGCACATCCGGTAGGGTATTTATCAGCTTATATAACATTATTATCTTCAGGGTACTGTTATGTGTATACAAACATAACATATACGTTGTGTAACCGGATAGCATGAATATATTATAGTTAGAGAGTTTTGATCGATACGGCATTTTGTCTCAAATAGTGTGTATGTACAAGCATTTCCATGCATACATCTATATGCAAACTAAACCATTAATCTGGTTAATTAATCAGACTCGTTATTTAGTGTTTGCGATGCGTTACCCGTCTTCTGCGATATCTGCCGTTTTGATCGAATCATTATTTGAATTTCAAATCTGATGGGCCGCGTTTACGTTGATTGTGAAAGATTGTGAATTGGCACGTGCCTCGTTTTAGTATGTTTGGTATAGATTATCCCACCGAAGGCTTGGGCTTTGATTACAGCTCCATTTGTCATTCTAGAAAAGAACCAATTCTACAAAATTTTTATAGAATCTAATACTGTATAACATAAAAATATTTCTCACTATACAGGCTGTCCCAGAAATAGGCAAACACATACCTATTCCGTTATTTTAAATACAGCCTGTATATTATTCCCTTTTTAAATTTCCCCCCAAAAAATAAACTAGCTTCATATAAACTACTACATGCCTATCTTTTTTTTTTAAGGGAATAAGTAAAGCCTAAGCATTTATAATCATCAGTATGATCTCAGAAAAAACCGATTATTATAATTGACTAGAGTGAAATTTGAATCCTGGAACCCACGTCTAATAGCCAAGTGTGCAAGTCACTAAACTATCAGCCGGGCTAACATTTAAATAGTAACATGGCCTCGCTGCAAACCTTCGGTTAAGGTGGCGTAGTTTGTATTTGCATTTGTTCTAGATATTTACATCTTCAATGCCACACGGAGAAAAATTTATTGTTAAGGTGGCACCAATTGACGCACATTGAACAACAATTTGTGGGTATAATTTCTTTTTTTTCTTGGTTTTTAGGTCCCAAATAATAAAAATATGAATGACTAGTCGTTAGTCATTCATATTTTTATTATTTGGGACCTAAAAACCAAGAAAAAAAAGAAATTAAACATATACATGGTCAAGATCCAAAGATTTAAAAATTTGTGGGTAAATATATGACAACAACAACCATTATTCAATACAACCTAAAACTTGTTGTCGAAAAACTTTGTTAGAACTGCCACAAAATTTGGAAGGATATAATCCCAAAACATGTTACAATCAACCAGTTGCTTGTTATTTAACGAATCACAAAAATATGGTGTTTTCAACAAAATTGTGTGAAATACAGTATTAAAATTGTTTATCACTACCAAAGCAATTTGAAACTTCAACAGCAAGTTGTGGATATTTAACAAACAATTGATTTTCCGTCATCATTTTCTACGTTTATTAGTGTCACTTGATTTTGATTTTTGTAATCGCAATTTCTGTTCAAAGCGAACAATATTTTAGTGGATTCACACACAAATTCGGTGCTGTCTTAAATGTAAGCTGTGGAGGGTTTAAGTAAAATATCAGTATAGGATAACACATTTTTTTATTAATAATTAACAAAAAAAAAATAAACAAGATAAATTCTAAAACTGGGAAACACTAAAAATGAAGATTAAAATTTCAAATGTATCTAAGTCTTATTTTACAAATGTCTCAAGGCAACGTATATTCTAGATCGTTTTGCAACTTTTAAACAGGGGAAAACACTAGGTAATTTATCGAAAGGTTTAATGTACTCATCATTAGCAATCTGTACTTCGTACGCATAATATTCCATTCAGCTAGCTTCTCTGTAACAAAATTATCCATATCTAAGAGTCAGTAGACGTCAGAAGTGAGCCAGTTTTCTTCAATTTTAATACACTGTCGTTCTTTTACACAAAACTAATAAGCTAATACAACGTCACAACCGAAAATATATGGCGTGTGGTCTACTCCGCCTGGTAACTAGCAGACTAGTCTGTTTCTTCAAGGCTATGTAAGACCAATGAAACACGCGGTTAGAATCACGTGATACTACTGTCCATGCCAGGACTTCCCGCATCACAAGTTGTAATATCGACAACGTAGGCGCCCTGTTGCGTCAACTACAATTGTGTGTAATGTAAATATTTCTTGACTGTACTGGTTTGAAAAATTGTGTTTACATCTACTTTACTTCATCGCACACGTTGTTCTGTATTTTAGATCTGAAATAACTACAACTATAATGTTATCGCCAAAGCGATTATTTGTACCGTAAAATATTTTAACACCAACAAAAGTGTTGTTGGTGGAACAAAACAAAAGTTTTGGAATATACTTACAAAACTTTACTGCAATACCAATTTATTTTTGAACCGATTGCAATGTAAGGACAATACTTTTTTTGTTGGATTTACAATGTCATTTTTCTCCGTGTATACAGGTATCCACTATGGTCCTCAACATTTGTATAAATTTAGTTGATTGTAACTCGATATTTTCAAATAGAACCCTATATTTTCCCTTATGTTAAATTAACCCTTACGCTAAGCCCTCTCAAAGATTGATACATATGTATGTGTACTATATTCCAAAAATATTCTAAATCAACAAAAGGCCGTTTAAGGCACACCAGAATTCGTTCGGGGAAGGAAGTTGTATAACATTTCGCCGGAAGAATAGAAGGACTTACCTTTATATAGAGACTCAAAATTGAAGTGAAGACAATGTTGCTGAAAAGGGAATTGTACAGCATTGAAGAACTGCGTCCTTCTAATATGTATTAATATTTTCATTTGTGTTTATTACATATTATGGTGATTTTATATCCTTAATCTTTGTTGTACTAAAATTACTGTTACAGTTTATCGTATTAAATGTTTGAAATGTTTTCCATTTACTTGTTGGCAATAAAATAATCCCTAATCTAAGGATATAATAATAATATTTCTTTATTTTGCACTAAGACGATTACACTATGCGTCCAAAATTTGTAAATATGCTAATATGTATTACATATGCATTTATCAAAAGAAAAATATATATATATATATATATATGTATCTATATATGATGGGGATTTGTTCGTAGCCGTTACTGGAATTTGATGTTTTTTCTTTTTTCTTGAGTTAGCGGCTTCAGTTTGCATTAAAAATGTTTCGCCATACACAGTTGATTGTAAATGACTTAAAATTTTTTATATTTTTAAGAAAATGTAAATTTTTAAAATACGTTTTTAAAATGTCTTGTGATTGTCCTCAAATTTATATTAAAAAAAAAAAATTTTTTTTGAATTATATAAATATTTTTTTCTGAAGAAACCAACAATAAAAAGTTTGTTGAAACGTTAAATGAAGAGTTTTATTGATTAAAAAAAAAAAAAATTGTATCTATATAGTTGTATAAATAAAAACGGGATTTTTGTAAGTCAATAATAAAAAGTGTAAATGAATAACAATAGCAGACAAACAACAGCAAAAGAATAAATAAATAAATAGTTAAAATAAATACATGTTTAGGATAGATACTCTTCAACCATATAGCACTTTTCACTGACTAGATATTCCTTAGGTTTGATTTTGAACTTAGTGGGTGGCAATTCTTTCAGTTCTTGTGGTAGCTTGTCATACAGTTTAGGCCCCCAGTAGTTTATATTGTTTTGAGTCGTAGTTAACTTATGATACGGTATTTGCAAGTGGTCTCGTTTTCTTGTACCGTAGGCTTGGTTGTTTCCGTTTAGTCCGAAGAGTGTTTTATTGTTGTGAACAATATAGATAACGGCGGCAAGTACATAAAGTGAGACCAAGGCGAGTATCTTTTCCGCTTTAAAGTGTGTTGTACAAGATTCGTTGTCTTTCAGTCTACATAGTATACGAACGGCTTTTTTGCAATATGAAGATCCTCTCTGCCTTCGCCGACATACCCCAGAAAAGGATACCTACCATGATTGAGATGTGACTGGAAGTTCGAGAAATATGCAGTGGAATTACTTTTGCCACTTTCAGTTGTCTTGGAATTACTCTTTCTGCTACACATCTGTTGTAAATGTCTGTAAGTAGGATACTTATGCCTTAATTTTCTGCAGGAGGTATACTGATACATTGTACAACATCTAATGTGTGCTTGGTTTTTAGCTGTTGTATTATTGTCTGTATTTCCTCAGGTGTTATTGGATGGAAGACAAAAGATCCTGCTTCGTGTATTAGCACCCTTTAAAGCAACTCCATGGGCGACACAGCACCTGTTACGCTACCTGCTACTCGTTTGTTTATGTTGCAGAAGTATTCGTTGATTTCCGAAGCTGTTATCATCGATGATCTGTCTCCACATATCTTTGCATGTCCTGCTCCCTGTTGATTACATTCCATATTGCTCTATTGTTGGATGACTGTACTATATTGTGCGTTCTGTTTTTGTTTATCCTACGCCGTTTTTTCTGTATACTCCTTTCTAATTTGTCTATAAATTTCGTATTTCCAGTATTCTTCTGAATCTTTGCTATTGTATACCTTAGGATTCGTTTGTTTTGCCTTTTCAGGGAAGCAATTTTCAAATTCTTGCATAAATATGTCATGGAAGTGAGTATATGACCGTACCGCGGGTCGTTCGTGGTACTTAGAATCTTTGTAGATTTGGAATTGTATTTAATATTTTATTTAAAATTCTAAAGTGATACATAAAATATGCTGTATATATGACACATTCTTTTACTGAAATTTCGTACTAAAATTTATATGTATTATATAGACCCAGCATTAAGTAAAGGGCAGTCTGGATCGAGCCCGACTGACTTTACTATTAAGTTATGAATATTGCATCAGGGCGGTAGCTGATGTATGGTCGTGGGAACACATGGAAAAAAAAACTTTAATATTTCGACCGTTCTGTACCACGTCTGCATGCGGCACCGTAATGCGGGCTGGAGGAGCTTAAGGAGAAAATTTAAGCGTCCCCCTTCAAAATGAGATCCCTTTAGTTACGTTTCATTTTTCACTGCTGAAAGTGGCAGCATATTTTTCACGCCCTGAGGATAAATTCAACGTTCTAAAACTGTTATATTCCGATCGAAAAATCCAATTATAAATTGCTATAACGAACATGGATTTTTCAAAAAGTATAGACGCAAATTTTAATTAAACCTGGAAACACAAAAACGTTCATCACCCCTTATCTTGTATTATACTTTTGCTACGGATCAGGCCGTGATGTCCCATTCTCGACGTTGCTTACGTAAAAGTCTACCCTATATCGAAAGTGGTGTTTTAAGTTTAAATATTTATTGAGTTTTGCATAAGTCGAATTCCCCCAGTGAAGATAACACGGAAGGGAATAATAAAGGACAATGAAAAAGTTCCGAAATTCAAGCATGCAGGTTCTATCTAAATGCAAATATCTAGTGCAAAATTTATTTTATATGATTCAATTTCAGCAGGTTTCATATCATACAAAGAGTATCCATGAGATATTTTTATATACACCTCTTCAAAATACACTTAGTAAATTTGGCTGTCAAGGTTAGTGTTGATTTTATATTGGAGGTGAGGTAGCTCACATAGAACGTATTGCACTTACTAAGGGATTTGCCAAGTGAAACTATGGTACAAGAATGTATCCTGGATAAAATGTTAAAGGTTAGAATAGCAGACAGGAAGGCGTGAGAGGAGTTCAAGGGCGAAATAATATATTGATGGCTGGGATATATTTAAAGGAAAACAATATTGATCAAAGTTCCCCAGCCATATAGGCATGAAGGGGCAGAAGTATTGACCAGACAAGGATCGACTTTTCCTCATCATTACCAAATCATAAATAACAAAATCCAATTATGAATGGATACTTAACAATCTAAAGAGTGGTAGCACAACTCACAAAGAAAAATACAGACAAAACAGTTCTCAAAGGGATACAGGCTTCACTTTGCAATTTGAATAAAGACAGGAAGACTATTAAATTGGCAATAGGTCTACTAACTGATCACTGTTGACTAAATATATAAATGCATACTGTAGATCTGGTTGAGCTATTTACAGATTTTGTCAAAATGAAGAGGCAACTCCAATTCGTATTGCTTCAGAATAAGGTCTCTACTAATTAGCTAGGGGAATCCCAGAGCAGATAGCAGGTCAAAAATGACAGGTTTAATTAGATAGCAAGGGTGTAGTCCAGAATATTCTCTAGTGGCAGGAGCAGAAGTAAGATAACATTGTTTTATTAAAAGAAAAGGGTTTTATTTGAACATTTGAAACCGCTAAAAGTAATTAGTTGCATTACTATTGGAATCTATCTAAATCTTACTTCAACATTAATCTACGGCAGTTCTGGTTAGATATTGACTAAATTTCTTTCTCAAATTTATTTTTAACTTCCAGAACCCTCTTTTTATGCATACAAAATCCGACAAACCGATTTTCTGTCATTTTTTACCGTATCTGAGTTTTCACCTTGCACAGAGCGCTGAAGAATCTCTCGATAATGCAGGTTGTGCTGGACTGTGCGAGCGTGATAAGTGGGTCCGTTTTCATCATCATGAGGAGAACAATTCCGTTTCTATAACTTGTGCTCTCTATAGTCTATAACCTTCAGTTCGGTGTTTGGCATATTTTTTTGCTTTCCGTCGGTTGTTCCAAAGTTCAGCTTCACCGAGGTAATCGTGCAAATTGTAGTAATGACAAAAAATTCTCAGAAAATTCTGGTACGTCATTTCAAGTATTTTGTGAGGGAGCAATGTAACCAATGAGAATATGGGCAAGTTCTTGATATTACAACAACCGCATTTTTACGGTTTTTTTCTCATGATGTCTGTGATTTTCTTTATATGATTTGCACACTGAAGCAAGTTCACACTTTTTGTCTAAAGAACATTTACATCTGATTGCAGGAACGCCGAATATTTTGATATGAAACAAACACTAACAATAAATTCTGATCTTCTAGCGGCGTAATGCATTTAAAAAGGTGCTTTCTCGATGTATTCATATCAACTAACTCTATAAAACCACGAATGTCCACCATGTTCTCTTCCTCAACAAATCTAACACCAAAGAAAAGTTACTCCTTCTCTGATATGTTACTGCTCTTGTCTGCCAGGATACCAGAAGCACATGGTTTCTTTACGTCAGTAGTGATGCTATATCTAATGACTTCGCCACATAGGCCGATTATTTCATTTTGTGTCTGTGGTGACATGTAAATGGCATATTTTACGACCTTTTTTTGTGTGCTCTTTTATATTGTGGTCACCAACGTCAATTTTGAGTTTAATCAAGACTTCAAAAACAGCTTTATCATTATATAATTTTTAAGAAGTGGATACCTTTAGATGCCTTGGTGTGAATGTTATGGCATTACGGATAAACGTTCTTTGATTAAAGGAAGAATTATAAATGGACACAAAGCAATTAATTTTCCCAAAACACTATTAAAAAACAATACATTAACGATAAAAAGTAAAACTAAAATAACGATTGAAAACTTTCATTAGGCCAGTAATGATATAAGCCATGCAAACACTGACAATGGCCAAATGAGAGATGGAAGAACTGAGAAGGTTTCAGAAGGGAATAAAAAAAACATCATGGGTGCAATGGCTTTCGAAGAAGAACAAACAAAGAAGTGGAAAAGGCATAATGTGGAGAGGACACTTGAAATCCTTAAGGCTAAAGTGATTTTGGATATGTTAGGAGAAGCCACGTAGCAAAAATAATAAAAAAAAAATACTTAAATAAATTGAAAAGCATCACTTCTATAAAGATATTGAGGCAGACCCAGGTATACGTAGTGATAGGCATTTTTTACCATGTAAACTTCTAGCAACCTCCACCAAAAATAATTCTTTTACAACTTTATTATAAACGATGGAAACAATTCCTTTGAAATGCACTGATGTCACTAAATTTTGTATCTAAAAAATAAAATATATGTAAATAATAAGTACAAAGTACAAAGTATTGTGCAAAACAGAAATATTTTCATGCAATTTATTTCTAACTCTTCCATCCTTATTTACCTTAATTCTTTGTCTTCAGGTGAACTTAAAAACGTTTCTATTTTAAATAAATTCAGTTAGTTCGAATTAATCCCAAGCGATTCAAGGGAAATGTACATATCAACTAATCAATATCTCTTAACATTTAATCGGGGTAACCAAGTAAGAAAATTCGTGAAACTTCTTCGGTAGCGCAAAACTTTTCCTTTACAATGTAAAATCGACCATTTCAATTCTGTGTCACGGCGTAACTTTTACCGAAGTCGATACCGTTCCATTGTTCGCCAGGTCCCTATTGGAAGCTAGGCAATGGCAATATAATGTAAAAGTTTCACTCGAGTTCTATTAACAGTGCTATGTCAAAGAGCGAAAGTTGTTTTATTGTATCTATGTAAGATAGTATAGACGTTCTGTGGTGATTATCCCCTTTTTTTGTTAATAAATTGAAGAAAAATTTGTGCGAAGCAAATTTATTTATCTGAATATAAAATATCTTTAATAAGCAAATATTCGAATCTGAGCAAGTCGCTATCAGGATATTTTAAAATGACCTGAATTCCTACTAATCGGATTATAAGGGTTACAAGGGTTATAAAACTATTACAGTATTTGTCTATTGGGGAGTATTCGGGGTAAGAGGCTGCAGGTGCTGTTTTAAGTAAGTAAATATTGAGAATCTAATCAGTATAATTAAACATTAATTAAAAGTCAATCCATGGTTTTAAAATATCGTGACGGCGACTATACTAGTATCGCAAAAGTAGTAAGATCTTCGAAGTACTTGCTTTTTTAATAGAATTTTACAGCATGTATCTAATACAACAAAGAGGCAAAAAAAAATACTATGTTATAAAAATGTAATCATATAATATTGAAGTCTGCACTTAGTGAATGAAGATTTAAAGCATGTGAGCACTAATTCTAAGTTATAATTTCTTGTTAGAGCATCTATGTTTTGTGGCAATTCTTACTTAATTTGTTTTGTTATTTGTAGCATCAACTGATACCAACATAATGTTTTGCTCACAACTCTTTCGTTTAATTTCACTGAAGATTATCATGTATCTTTTTTGATTCTGTTGATAGAATATTAATATCTAATAAGAAATACTGTGTTTGATAATAATATACTGTATGAGTTTTTAATATTTATATGAGAAATAAAGTAAGGTTAACTTCCTGAAATGGAATAGGAGGTAACCTATAAGAAAAACAATATTTTAAAATTTTCATTCAACCTTTATTGTAAGTACAAGTTCTCTTGTCATAATTATTAACATATATATTACATTGATAAAAACATAAAACGTCGATAAATGAAACTTAGAATAGTTTAATCTTGATGTAAATATTCTTAATTACTTATGTACAAATGACAGTGGATGATGCATTATGATTATTGGACAGAATCAAACATAAACTCGTACCTATTGGTTAATCCACACTTTGACCCGAAAAAATATGTACAATATAAGTAAAATACAGCACACCTCACAAAATAACTTGTGCAGGTATAACCACAAGTGCATATTTTTAGTACTTAAGCGCAACTCTGACCAAACGAATTAGAGCTACTAGAAAGGAAACGTCAATAAATATGCGAAAATAAATTATATTACATCCCCTAAAAACAGGTAAATAAATTATGAAATAAAGTATTAAAAACATCTTTTATTGTGGATCAATAGTATTTGATGTTATCTGAAGTTTGTTTTTATTACAATTTTAAATTTTTGCTTAAAGTTATTTTATTATCTTTGAATTTTTACTGAAATGAAGGTAGTTTTGGTGAGTTAGAGATTATTATTTAATAATTGTTGTTATCCTTTATGTGTGTATGGGAAAATGGGACAAAATTTGCATACTTTTAAACACAAAAGAATGACACTTTATGGAAAACAGCGCAATAAAATATTTAGGAAAGCAACTAAGCGTATCATGTGAAAGCTGTTTAATAAAGGAATAAAGAAAATGTTCATATTCTTGCAAAATCTACTTAAATAAATAAAATTATATTATCGTTTGCTTAAGAGATATCGAAGAAAACTCCCTTCCTATAGCGATTCTAATTGCTTTAAATCAAGTGAGGTGGATAAAAGTGTACAGCTATTCAGCCTTCTCAAATTGTTGCGTTGTGATACATAGTATCCTATATACAAATATGTATATGTAATTCAAAAGGATGTGTATTAAAATATTTTTCAAAAAATTATTAAACATGTAAATTATATATGTATGTTTGAACAATGTGTATAGGACAAATGGCTCAGGGTTCAAAAATCGCATCGCTTAGTAAAATGTATTTAAATATTGAAAGAAGGTGAGAAATTAAAAGCAAACATTGTTCTCAATACGTCATTGTTATATTTGATTTTTTAATGCATCTTTTAGTTGGTAATTTGACAATTTTACAAGACCTTTACCATAGCATTCTGCTACCATGACATATATTGAATGATTAAATGAATACTCTAATTAATAGAAAAACTAGGACTGTGAATACAATGAAGAAATAAATTAAAACAAAGAGACGTAATCTGGTGAAAACTGATTTGTTCAAGGAAAATGTCGTAACGAATACAAGGGAGATTAAAGAAATTGCCGACAGTCTTGTTGGGGTAAATTTTAGAATTCTTCTCTAAATATACCACAAGGTGATAATTTGTAATGTTCAGATTGATGTCGTGTCGTGAAAAATGATCTTGAATCGATACTTCACTATTTATCATTTTGCACCAGCTCTCAATTTATTTACATCACATCATAATAGTCCAATCAAATTAAACATTCGACCTTGCAAAAGGTGATGTAGTTCTCATTTTTGTATATGCTGTTGGGACCTAGCCCAATATTAAAAATCCAAGTTTGCAGCTTCGAAAAACCTGTGCGAGCTGCGTAACACCAACATAACCTCTAAAATTTTGCCTTTTTCAGTTTTGCTTAATATCTCAAAAAATCAGAACCTTACAGCAAAACAGGTTTTGGTTACTTCTAGTAAGTATATTAAATTGCATAAAATTTGGCATTCAATATTCTCGGTGCTATAGATTCAGTTTAAAGTTTAGCATTTTCTTTATTTAATCTCAAAAAATATTAGTTTTACTGCAAAAAATGTAGATATATCTTTTAAAATATATTAAATTGCCTAAAATTGAATGCATTACCAGACATCGTATGTTCAACACTCTGAAAGAAATTAAAAAATAGTATTTAAAGAAATTGATTTCGGGAAACAAATACAATGACAATTTAAATTAGTTCTAATCACACTTTTAATAAAGAAAGGTGTGAAACTTAAAATAATAAATTGTATAATTGTATTGTTAAATAACAAAATAGCGAAAAATGAAACAAATAGCAATAAATTAAATTAAAACCGCCTTCGAATTATTCCAGAAATAACTTTTACTTATTCCTTACTTTGTTAATGTACACTGGGTCAAAAAACTCTCCATACAGGCAACAGCATTCTCAAGTTACGGCTCTAGTTTACATACTTAATATAATTTTTATAACAAATATGTTACTCCATTATTGTGACAGGCAAATAAACAGATCGGCATCACAAATATAATATTTTATTTCACAAGAATATCTTCAAAGCATGTCAATCCGTCGTACGCGCAGAAGCGTTACAAAAAAATTTTCCATACAGAACGGGGAGTGGTCGCAAAATCCATATGTATATGTTTTTCGCTCAGTAGTTTACTTGCACTGTCAAGGTTAGTTGATGTATCTAACTGGGAAACTAGGGGATAGACGACGCATCTGTTTGCGAAATAATTGTAAGCACAAGCAGCGCTTCAATTGATGGAAATCCAGCCTAACCTAACCTATAATTCACTACAGTTCTTACATTCCCTTCCAAACAATGCTTCCTTTCTAATAGAAACACTTTACTAAACATGTGAGAAAACGTCAAGGTATTTACTAATTAAATATAATAATAATAATATCTATGATTTATTACACAAAACATAAAAATAATGTGTAAAAGTCAACACAAAAAAACCAAATGATCATTAATAAATCGAAAAGAAGCAAAAATATAAACTATTATTTAACAAAGTAAACTAAATTAAATAACTAAATAAACTAAAACTAGAGAAAACATGGGTGACTGGTATTAAAATTCATCTAAGCTGTAGAACGTGTTGCTATGTAAATAGGGCTTAAGATTTCTACGGAACACTCGTACATTATCCCCTACATCTATACATTGTGATATCTTATTATAAATTCGAATGCCCATATTAATGGGGCCCAAGCTAATGAGATGGAGGGTGTCAGCTGGTCTATGCAATCCATCTTTAGATCTGGTGTCATGCGTATATATTGCAGAATTAAATTGAAGATTATGTCTGTTGGAATAGATGTAACAACACGCCTCAAGAATGTATAAAGATGGCAATCGTGATATTTTTAAATGCGTGAGTAAGGGTCTTCGTAGTACTGCAATTGATCTCAACACAGCCTTCTGCGCAATGAATACATCTTGAGCATGGGAGGAAGTCCCCCATAGAACAATACCATACTGAAGTCTACTCTGCATCTCAGTGTAGTAAACAGAAAGTAAGGTGTCACACGATAAACTGCCTCTCAGGGATCTAAACAAATAAGCTTTCGCTGAAATTTGCTTAGCAAGGTCATGACAATATTCTTTCCCAGAGCATGTCATCCTGCATAGTTATACCCAAGAACTTGACACTACTCGACCGGTTCAACTTAATACCATCTATAAATAAGTCATGTGGCTGAATGCTTCTTTGTCTTGTATGAAAATGTAAAAATTTTATTTTTTCCATACTTAGAGAGAGCTTGTTACTAGCAAACCATTGATATAAAATTTGCAACAAGTCATTAGCATTCTTCAGATGTTCAAATGAAAAAAGAATTGATATATCATCAGCGTACATTGTGGTATAAATATCTGTCTGAAAGAGAGCAATATCATTTATATAAATATTAAAAAGAAGCGGACCGAAAACAGTCCCATGAGGAACGCCATCCCTAACAGGCAGATGGTGGGATCTGAAAATATCTCTCTAGGTCCACTTTTTTATATGTTTTTTACTATGTTTTAGTTACCAGCTTGTATCCTCGACTAAATGCTTTGTATGACATATATATCCGAATACATTATGTATTGCATTATCACGTGGTATTTGAATGTTCAATCATCAGTCCCGCTGCGTCGTCTGTCCCTGTTTTACCTTATCAGTGCGATTGATTTGTGATATTCGAAACAAATGTAATTTTAGTGAAATGAAGCAGTAATATTCGTAAATAAATTTTATCGTGCATTTATCCCTTAAATGATTTCTGTATATTTTTACAATCTCTTTTTTTTTTTTTAAAAAAGGAAATATCAAAAAAAAATTGCCCAAACACCAACACCGTTAAATAAATATTACCCTGTTACATAATATTGCCTCCAATTCTCAACAATTGCATCGACAACGTTATTATAAGCTTATGGAAAAGGTCTTGCAATATTATATCTTAAATATACTTGTCCTTTTTTGACTATTCTAAAACATTTAATGATATAAATGTTGTATCTTATCCTTAAATACGTACATATTTATGTATATAACATAATGTTTGAAAAACTACTATTTACGTATTTTATATTACATTGTTCCTCATTTCCAAAAGAAACAAATACAATCGAAATATTTACCACCAGAAAGAGTTTTTTTTTTACTTGGACAGTAATAATTAATTTCTTTTTTTGTTTTTATTTTTCGATGTTTTTGTTTCATTCCTTTGAAAATGTTACTTGTTAGAAATAATGATCGCCCTTTACTATTTCGCACGCCAATACCTCTAACATTTCCCACTCGTATCCATTCCTCTGTCTTTCACCTCGTAATTGTCATTAACGACGTTTGATATTTCACTCTACTGTACACTTACATCGCGGTTCAATTGTCTTCATCATTAGTAACTAGAATCATTTGTTATTATTCACTTCGAATACGCGTCGCGCGGACTCCGTCGATTTCGCTCCTTTTTCCCCATTCTACGGTCCAACCAGGACGACCAGCACGCTGAGGAGACAGGCCGGCAGGGGATATTCAAGACGCAACTGACCTCCATGTTGCATAGCTGCAGGGTGCTCGCCTAGAATAGAAAATAGCCCTTTCAGAATGTATAGAGCAAACATTTTCAAATTTATTGAACTATAAGGGTGCAAAGGGTATAAAGTGATGCAGTATCTCTACCCTGTTCTTCTAGAAAATGAGTTTTCTGATCTTCTACATGTTTCGCAATTTCCTTACATAAATGAATAAATAGGTTTGGAAACTATTGCGAAGCTTGTGAATTACCTCTGTGGAATAAGTTGAAGATAACGCTATATGTGGTACATACGATGAGTAAAATAGATTGTAAAAATCAGATCATAAGTCTCTGTATATTAATCGTTGTAATAAATTTCGTCGAACGAGAAATATGTTGTTTATTATCATTAAAATAATCAGATTTTATCATGCGTATAGTGAAAACGATTTGAATTGTATAGGATGGACCAAATTTGATATACTAAATCAGATTTCAGATTTGTCTTACCGTTTTCAAGATATTTAAAAAATATTTTATTTTTATTAGATATGTATATGTATATCTAGTGTGCCATGGATATCACATATGTACGAAAAAAGCCGGGAAAGTGTAAGGGTAAAAAGTAGCTAATAAGTTATGCATTAAGTAATAAATTCAAAAAGCAAATACATAAATATTATTTCTTTTAAATAAGTTGTAATTAGAGAAATTATAAGCATTCAATAAAATGTAATTTAATAACATAAAAAAGATATATTATATTTGTTACTGAAATTGTTGCCGAGAATTTCGAATGTATTTGCCTACAGACTTTACGGCGATATATATATACAGGGTGTTTCCTAACCTTTCTGATAAAATGAATGAGGATACTTCTCACAAAATTTTAAGACGAAAATGTGGTATAAAATTTTTACTAACTTCGCTTCGTTTTCGAGATACAGGGTGTACGATTTTTTTAATTTGTTTTTTCATTTTATTAATTAATGCCAAACGATATTCTAATGATATTTGTTAAACATAGTAAGGGGTTAGAGCACTTTACTTTGGGTCAATTTAAACTTTACAATTAGTTCATCGGCAGAGATCCTTAATTTTGCAAAATCGGTAATATGCACCTGTTAAATAATCGGAACTCTTTAGAATATCGTTTGGCATTAATTAATAAAATAAAAAAAAAAATAAAAAAAAATTATTTATATCTATTTCAAAAACGAAGCGACATTCAAAAAAAATTTATACCTCATTTTCGTCTTAAAATTTGATGAGGAGTATCCTTATTTATTTTGTCAGGAAGGTTAGGACAAAATTTCCTGAAAGTGTTAACTATATTTTTACGGAGTTACAAAGTGCGAAGTTGTTGATTTGCCTATAGATTTCGTTTTTCAAAAAATTCCCATAAAAAGGCTAGTGGAGTGAGATCAGGAGATCTTACAATGATCACGTGTGTATGTTTCCATAAGTACATTGTATCTCTCTATTTATTGGGAAAGAAGGTATTTGAATTAGAATAATCGAGTTTTTGTGGAGAGTGGATCTTTTGTAATAAATAAATTGCCCAATCAAAATTTTATAATCCAATAGCTTTTTCTTTCATTGGCGGAAAAATTTGAAACGTGCAACAAACCCAGGTTCCAAATCAATGGATTGATATTAATCCATTATGTAGAGGAAACGATTTTTAAATGATAACTTCACGGATGCATAGCGCTCAAATCAAACAAGATTGTGCGACAAGTTTATGTATTTAAACCAGTTTATTTTAGTCTAAAGAATATGTAATAAGAACCCTTTACAGACATCTGATATATAACTATTGTTAGATTTTACACAAATTCCTAAATTAGAAAAAAACCTCCCCTTTAGGATGCATTAAAGCTAATTTTGTGGATTGTAACAGCTCATAATATCCACACCTATAAATCTATATTTTAAAATCTATAATTTTGATTGATAATAAAGGCGAAGTGGCCGCACTTGCTCTAACATAACTTCAAAACCAAACCAGGCGAATTAAGGTCGGCTAATATGGGAAGCCATTTACATGGTAGCTTCTCCAATTGGGGCTGACAACAAATCACATCGAATGGCTAGGTAAGAACAGCGTTAAGTGGCAATTCCTTTCACTGTTATTACGTTTGAACCGTAACGTATAATGGTTTCTTTCGCGGCCGCAAAGCCAGCCGAGATAGTCGAGACCTCACGAGTGTTTAACTTCTACTCAATTCTCCTACACGTTCAGTAAACCGGCAAATGTTAATTGGATAATAGAAACCGATCTGTCTTCTAATGAAACCATAAAAATGTAGGCACATTAAAATCCCGTTAAGTATGAGGTTAAATATATTGCGAATACGTAGTTGATATTCTGAATGTGGAACAATCTGATCTAGTTATGTAGGTAGATATACAAATTATGCAACATCTTTCCTACTATTATCACAAGATTATTGTTGAACAAATTTTAGATGAATATGCATTATACAGGCTGTCTCCTCGTTGAGTCGCATAACATTGGGTTATTCCTTGTATCAAAATTAGCAAAACCCTTGCAGTCAACTAGTTACGGTACCTAATTTAGATGAATCAAGGAAGCATTTGGCTCAACTGGTAACTTAGATCCAATGCACTTGACGTAGGCCTTTTGACAGTTGTCATGTAAGCAGTTTTGTTGTATTTGTGACAGTTTGGGATTTCGCTCGCAGAACATTTAAAAATGCCTCTTTTTACGAAGGAAGAGTACGCCGATATGATATTTTTTGTATGGCTATTGCGGAGGAAACGCTTCAGCAGCGGCAAGAGAGTACGCAGAACGCTACCCGAACCGAAGACATCCTTGTCGGACAACCATCACGAACTGTTTCATATCGCTCCGGCAAACAGGATCCTACCCGAAAAAGACTAATGAACGAGAGTCTGCGCGAAGAAACCACACTGAAGCTGTTCTACATGACGTTTGTGGGAAACGGAGAACCAGCATCAGAAGAATTGCTGCCACCACAGGACAGAAAAGAGCGTCGATTCACAGGACTTTACGTGAAAATGGGCTACATCCATACCACGTAGAACAAGTACAAAATCTCTTACCTGCCGACTATACAAAACGGGAAGAATTTTGCTCGTGGATCCTAGAGAACCAGGATCTCCTTCCAATTGCTTTGTTCGCTGATGAGTCCATCTTCACTCGTGATGGGATTAACAACTCACATAACGAGCACATCTGATGGCGACGAAAATCCCCATGCTTTGTCAGAAAGTAGATTTCAGTACCGATTTTCGGTTAATGTGTGGGGAGGAATCATCGGAAATGTTATCCTAGGACCGAAAATCTTTGATGGAACATTGACTAGCCATATCTACAGGAGATTCCTAGAAGAAGAGCTTCTCATTCTTCTTGAAGATATCCCCTTGAACGTCCGTAGGATGTTGTTTGTCCATGATGGGTGTCCGGTACACCATGGAAGAGTGGTAACCGACCTTTTGAACACTGCGTTTCCAAACCGCTGGATAGGGCGGAATGGAGCTGTCGCATGGCCCCCGCGCTCGCCGGACCTGACGCCTCTCGACTTTTTCCTCTGGGGCAATGTTAAGACCATCGTTTATGGATAAGAAGAACTGGTAGGACGTAGAAAAACGGGTACCAAAGAAGAACTGGTAGGTAAAATCCAACGAGCGTTTCAGGAAGTTCGTGGAAATATGGAAAATGTCAACTGGATAGGAGGACTGAGTCAAAGAGCAGAGTTGTGTTTTTTTGAGCAGCTTTAAATGTTTACAGCATTGCTTGTTTATTAAAATCATTAAAACAATTTCTGCTCATTATTGTGGAAGTAAGACTGTAATTTAAGTTAATCGTTCCTTAGCAACCATTTCATGCCGAAATTCGAGCCAAATGCGTCTATGATTCGTCTAAATTAGTTACCGTAACTAGTGACTTTCAGCGCTTTTGACCACTAATATCTCGAAAACGGTTGAAAATTGGACCTATGACTAGAAGTGTTTTCTTAATTTTGATACAAGAACCCTATAAAGTTATGCAACCCAACGAGGCGACACACATATTTATAATAGTGAAATAATCGAGGCCATCTTTATGAAAATTGTTGTAATACAATATATTCAACGTGTATTTTCTGATACCTAATTAAATACTAATATTACAGGCAATCTGTGTAAATTGAACATACTTTTGCTCCTTCCTTCTTATTGTAATATTTAATTTGAAATTACAATAAAAAGAAGCAAAATAAATGGAAAAAAAATCTGCTCCACAGTACGGGGATTTGATCCATCGCCCTTAGAACCTGTATTTTACCGCTGGAGCACTACTGGCTTTCAAACATATCTCGTGTACTTAACCGAGTGTACTTAAGGGAGACTAGCAATCACTGTAAACTTTAAAAAATCGTAAAAGAAAAACGTCTGGCCGTTGAAATATTAGCCGTAGATGCTAATATTTCACAAAAGTACTCCACGTGGTCCCCACTACCAACAGACAAAGCCGGGATCAAAACTGAGGTGGACATTTGACAAGCTCTCCTTGTTATTCCATTTGTATCTGCATAATAAAGTCTGGAAGATTTTACATCATATGTAATGAAAATTAAGCATAGGCAGTGGCGGCGCGTGGACTTTTATTTTGAGAGTGCACATGTGGGTAGGTACCAGGGAGTCCGGTTTTGAAAATTAACCTTCAAAACTCGCATTTTAGAGCAGTTTTTGACGTTCTTTCGCCTTATCTTGGGATAATATTCAGAAAAGGGCTTAGCGCAAAAATCCGAAATTGTTAGTTCTTCTTTTTATACAGAACAGTCACATCATAAACGAACAAAAATGACTTAAACTAAAAATTGTTTGAAAAATTTATAAGACCTTTAAATATACCAGGATTTATCGAATCATTTCCTTCGTAATGGCCACGTAATGCTAATTCGAAAGCACCACAAAATTTAATACAGTTTATAATTTTCGATAAAATGTATCTGTTCTTTTTTACTTGCTCATTATGTTTCTCGATATTCATTCGGTACGCACTGTTTAATTGTTGTCGAATATCTTGTTTACCTAATAAATTAAAACCTAATTTAGCAGAGGTGTGTCTTGGAACTTTGATGTTTTTTAATTTTTTCTTTTAAATGGATTAAATCCTTGACACCGGATGTGGTCCATTCTGTTTGAACATCACCAGCAAATAATAAACACGGAAAACAATAAAGACTGTTACTAATTTCACAACCACATAACCAGGCGGCTTTTTCATAAGTGTCTATCTTAAAGGTTCTTTTATAATCGCGTGTTTTACATTTTGTTACATGCGTGATTGATAAATTCGGTTTTGGACGACCGGCACTTTTGATTTTTTATTTTTCTTCTAATTTCAGCGAAGAAAAACGAATTGTTTTTAAATATTGTACGCTAGTGCAAATCGGATTCTCCAAATTATCCGCCATAATTGCGCGCGAATACAACAAAAGTAATTTCCTGGTTCCCGGTATACAACACCACACTACAGACGACCGTACACAAACTAAATGTATACATATGGTAGCTAAGTACTGAGAACTATTACGGGAGGTGTGGGTGTGCGAGGGGTAGCTGCTGCTCCAATCACGGGCTAGTTCGAGAGAGCAGTGTACGAGCCGCATTACGCATGTTCGCGCGCCTGGAGTCTGAACCGAACATCGGAAACGAAAAATAAAATCAAATACCCAATAGAAAACGTTAGGTTTACGTCAAACACAAAAGTAAATTCCTTTAGATGAAGATATTAGTTGGGGGTACACGTGCACATGTGCACTTATTGAGAAGCCGCCACTGAGCATAGGTAGTGAAAACAATATTCCAGAAATATGGTTCCTATATAATTTAAATCTGTTGAACATGACACTTTTGTGTTTGAAATTAAATTGGATTTAGTTTTACAGTGATGATTTGTTTTATTTAATTAATTAAAGTGGTAACAATCTGCGGTTCAATAAGTATTGATTAATTAAATGAAAAATTGTCATGTTATGTATGTTATTACAAACAAAAGCTTTTTCAAATAAAGAATACAAATAACACTACCAATAATTGCCCGGTAAAAATATATTGATACGCAAATATTATTACTAATTGATTAAACAATGCATAAGCCGCATTGGTAGCGTGTTTACCGACATCTGTGCACATGCACGCGTGCGTACAAACAACTGGGAATTTATCACACCTGTTTATTTCGGCATACAAGCGTTTTGTATTTGCGTGTACGCGATTGTGGTCTAGCTGTCCGCATTTTGCCTGCTCTACTGCAAACATAAAATGGCAGAACGTACGCGGGGTCGCATACGAGATGCGGGAGCTCCACCTCGAAATGAAAAATTCGCGTTCGAAAGAACGCGGGCACGAAGACGTGCAAGAATGAACAATGCAAAACTCGCTAAACTGAAAAAGGAAATATGACCGAGAAAGCGTGTCCGCGTTTCTGCCGTTGCAATATCCTTGGAGGTGACCTATTCATATGTGTATTCTTTTGTGTTACGATTCTATGGAAATTTTATGCCGTCTGCGATTTATTTCTGCCCTCAAAAATGTACCTAGTCTTGTATAGGGTGCGGCAATAGTACGTTCGTCTTTTATTACTCGGTTTCTGTGTCATATAGATAACCATTTTATGTGAAGTTAATTCGCGCATCCGATTCAATAGGGACACAAGTGCAAATTTTATTGTTTTTGCGTCATGGCCGTATTACATTTTCCCTATAAGTTGTCTATGAAATATAATGGCGCTCCATATTGTATCTTATACAACTGATTTGCTTTAGCGGTCTTTATTAAGACGTTATTGTATTTTAACATAAAATAGATTATAACTAAAGAAGATGTTCAAGATGACGGTCCTTCCATTTCGACACAGGATCTACATCTGCTTTCAAAGGAAGCGCGCACTCTTTCAAAAAACAAGAGTTTTTCTCGTATTATCTGGCAACAGTGTTCTATTCGTTGGCGCAACTCTGGAAGATCGTTTACCGGTGTTGCGTACACTAAACTTTTCAAATAACCCCAGATACTAAAGTCCAACGGGTTTAGATCGGGAGACCTTGGAGGCTAAGCTATGGGCCCTACTCGCCCTATCCATCTCCCAGGAAATTCATTGTTAAGATGTTCCCTAACAGCACGCGTAAAGTGCGGTGGAGCTCCATCTTGCATAAACCAGAGGTTCAGTCTTAGATTTATAAGTAAATCTTCCAAAAGTATTTTCCAAGAACTCGAGGTATGCAGGACCTGTTAAGCGTTGTGGCAAAACAATCGCTCCTAACAACCGTTCCCCTATCATGCCTAACCAGATGTTTAGAGAGAAACGTTGCTGGTCATTAATCATTGAGGATTCTCGTCACACGTGATTGTTGTGGAAATTAAATATTCCATTTTTAGTAAAACCAGCTTCATCAGTGAAAAGGAAAGGATGTTATCAGCGAAATCTGGCCGATCAGCAGCTGTTCGCAAGAACCACTCACAAAAAGCCTTGCTCGCGCTTGATAATCCGGAGCAGTAAGGGCTTGTACGCGTTGGATATGGTAGGGGTATAGGAGTTGCTCATGAAGAGTTCTCCAAACAAGATTGCTGCTTACACCCACTTGAGTCGAAATTCTTCTAACAATAGTATCGGGATTTTCATCAATAATATTCAAAATTCGATCTTCTATCTGTGGAGTACATGCTAATCTCTGCCGTCCAGTATCAGAAGACCGCTTCTCAAACGAACCAGTTTCTCTTAGTCGTTGAAACACCGCCTGAAACATCACATGCGAAGGCAGTTGACGATCAGGAAACGTTTCAGCATAGAAGCGACGTGCTTGTAAAGAATTCCCATTAGCACGACCGTACATGAACACCATATCGCTCATTTCAGCATTAGAATACGCAACCATTGTAATTGCTACAAATTGCACAAAACGTCAAATTAAACTGTCATAAAACAATAGCTGATAAGCACCTGTTTACTGGGATATGTTATATCCATGTACTACTAGGAACACTCGCTGTTATCTCGTAAACGGTTGATTTGTGAACATATGTTTATTATGACTTTTAACCTTATTTTCGATCGTACTACATGCCCTTAAAATCTTTAAACGATGTTTCAAAACACCCTGTATAAACATTTGTCACCAAATGTTTTCCAACGGAGATACCGCATTGTATATTCACAAGCATAAACGTATTTTCATGAACAAAAATAATAACTTACATAGTTACAATATCAGAGATCCACAAATACATTCAATGAGACATAATTTAAACTTAACCGCCAAAAGTGTAGATATATTAGGTATTAAAATATGTAATCACTTGCCCAATGATTGGAAAATTTTACCATTAAGAAAAGTTAAAAAAAAAATGTTAAAACATGGCTGCAAACAAAATGTTTTTATTCTTTAGCTGAATTTTTTGATTGTAATCTAGTTTCATTATGTAATCCAGTAATTGGGTTTTGGAACCTTTGATGTAACAATAACTACCACACTGACAAAACTCAAAACTTTACTATTAATCATCTCCTGATGATGGTAACTTGGTTAGCGAAACGCGCGTCGAGAGATTGTGCATTGTTGTTTGGTGATAGTGGAAAAACCTAGCATTGACTGTTGTCAGTGTGATAGTTTTCATTATGTAGTTTCATAATGTAATTTCATAACGTAAGTGTATTGCTCTTTTTTCCTTTATACTTTCTGTTTTACTAATTGTTTCTGTTTAATCTTTTATAATGACATATTTTATATTTCTACTTACTTACTTACTTACTTAAAGCGTTCCATTTATATTGATATTGAAAATGTACCTACTTACTAGGGAACAAGAGAAAAAAAACGACAACCAACGGCGGATACCTATATCGAATTGCAGCAGTTTATGGCCTTCTGCAATTACGTTTGTCAAAGGTGACAATGCTCGACTTTTGACGTGATTTACGATCACTATCTCTTTTCAGAGGTATTAAGGCCGAAACGAACATCGCTACATTCTTCGACAGTAGTCCTTCTTTCCCAGTGTAGGAATATAAAATCTTGTAAAAAATGTGATTTATATGCGCGAAAATACAATTATCCTTTGTGCAAATGAAATATATTCTTCTTCTTAAAAATCCCTTTGTTTTTTGCGTTAATTATTCTGCAGAAATAAACCAGAAACCAAATATGCAAAACCACGTTTAACCTACGCGGCTACAAAAGCTTTCATTTCCGCTTTATTTTATTACTACACCAATGTAATAAGCGGCTTATAACCCGCATAACTAAATGATTCATACTTATAAAGGTTCCCTACGGTTAATTATACTAATCTAATGACGTGTCACTATATATTTCGCTCTCAAAGTCACCCTTGCTAACAGGTCGTCCGACTCCTTCACCCGGACGTTCCAATCCCCGGTAGGAAATGTGACTATTAATCTAATAAAATGGATTAGAGCCGCGGTTGGTAAAAGCCGGCACCATTAAAAATTAACAAATTTCTTACGCACGCCTAATTCCACGGGGAGAGAATCCCATGAATATTTCAGCATCCATCGCGATAAGCGTATTATCCGGCTCGGATATTTTCCGCTTTTGCCACTCCAGCACGCACTCTGCAATAATAAGCATATCGAGAGCGTCTTGATTTATTGCATTAAAAGTTTTGGGAAGCGACGAAGAAAAGGAGAGATAAATGTAGAATGCGATTGAGCGCGGTGACGTTTCGCAGGGGCGGATATACACCTATTAGTAATTTTCTCCGCGCGCTAGAAACACGGTTGGAAATTTAATTTTTTTTTAAATATTAATGTGGTAATGGCTTCTGGTCGATTCTTGCGCAAATGACATTCAGTATGCGTCCTCAGTTTCCCTTTTCGAGGATTTTAACGTTCACCAAACAACTCCATAATACTTTAATATCACCCGTTTCTGTTATCGGCAGAGAGTATTTGTTTCTAATTCAAAGCGCGTTTCTTTTCCAATATAAATGTCATCTTCGAAAAAGTTTTGTCTTTAAAATTCATCACCTAAACTCTGAGTTTTTTTTATCCTCCTAGCACTTGACAAAGTTCTGTTTTTTTCTTTGATATTTAAAATGAAAAAGAAGAAACTTCTACAGGGTGTAACATTGGAAATGCCGTGGTCTCTAGTAATCAAATTTTTTTTTATGTAGACAAATTAGATATACAATTTAAAAATAATACAGAATACACAGTTTGTTCCAAAACTTAGCATTGTATCAAAGTTATGTTTTTCTTAATGTAACATCCTATATGTTATGGCATTTTTGAATTATACACTAAAAATTAGATACATTTTATTTAAGATTCCCTATTTTTATAATTTATGAGATATTTAATTTTTTTTTTGAAAATGCAATGTTAGAAAAGTCTAGTCTCTCGACATTACTTAATTCTGAAAGATGAAAAAAACTTAAACAGATACTTTTCTGCTAATCTGCAATTAATATGAGGCGATTTTTATATTAAAAATTTTATCTTGTGTAGGATTTGAACCCGACACCCCTCGGTTACATGTGAGGTATTCGGCTTCCTTATAATTTGAATTTCCTCAAATACAGATCTTAGAAAGCTGGTAGGCTTTCATACTGTAAGAAGTGTCGCTCTGTAAATGACAGTTGTCGCAATTTAATGGAAATAAAGCTACTTCGAACATTAGAAGTTTCTATTCAACAATGTAAAGATATACTTTTAATAAATTTAATTCGCTTAGATCACACACAATAACTTAAAAACTAGTGTAGTTAGACATAGCGAGTCCTAATACTGGTTTAAAGACAATAACATTTTCTACCATCATAAAGATATACATACTGTTCTATGTTCTATTTCAAATAATAAAGTTCTCACGAGTAAAGTTTACAAAGTTTGCCAGAGGTACACGAACGCCCTGTAGAATTCTGGACAACGTTGAATGTCGCATTCAATTAGCCAAATAACTTATTATTTACAATTTTTGTTTCACTTTTCCGAATTAAGTGATTTTCGAGATAGATATTACAGTTTTCCTGCAACATCACATTTTCAAAAAAATTTAAGTACCTCATAAACTATAAAGTTTAGGCATAGGGAACCTTGCCTGGCAGTCACCCCACGGTTGCGTCATATTTCAAAAGAAAGCATTTTCTTTTTTTGTTTTTGAGATAGGAGGCCATGACTTCATATTTGAGTATAACTATTAATTCTGATCAGCTTTTCCTAATAACATTTTCAATTTTTCTTTTAAATAAGGGTACCTTAGTCTTAAGCCTTTTTCATTTTTGAGCGCACATTCTGATGTAGATAAATTGCGTTGAAGAGGCCTCAAATTAATTTTAAAAGGTGCGCAAAATATTTTTTTTTTAATCGGGAGCTGTTTTACCACAGTTATACAGACGCTTTTCAGTCATTTAAACGCAGCGTTTTAGTTACGTTCCCATTTGTTTAAAACAAGGGGCGTGCTAACTGTAAATACTTAGTAACCCTCCTGCTGGCTTTGCTGCAACTCTAAAAACCGTCTGTGTATCTAAATAATGCACTTATTTAGATAAAGTGTTGAAAAACAGAAGTATCTGTTCACCTTGACCGAAGCGATTTATTGTGAATGACCTTGATCCAGATTTACCAATCAACCCTCGTGCTTAATGCAAATCTGGTAGTTTTCTTTGATCACTTCGGGAGTTATTGTCTCTTGTGTGAAATGTAGCAGCTCTTGTGGTGAGAAACCTTTGCAATAACAAGTCCAATATGTGGTCCGCATCCTCGATTTCGCATTTCGGAAACCGATACATGTCAGTCTCGGGTTTAATCATCTTTTCGAGATGATATCTCAGAGGGCAGTGTCCGATAATGATCCCAATAAGTAGCTTTACTTCCGATTTGCTGAAGTTGAATGAGTCCGTTAGTATTTAACAATGGGTTAACTAGCCTTTTTGCTGTGAATTGTTCGGAAGTATATATCTCCAGAGGGGTTAGAATTCACCTCTAACCTGGGTTTTGAAAACACCCAGAGCGGGTTCTATCCCATAAAAATAACTGTTAGCTCCTCGTTTGGGGAGTTGATCGACCAAATGGTTATCTAAATTTTGGCTCTCCTAAACCTCCTTCTCGGTAGTTGGCAGGTTATATCCATTGCAACTACTGTTCATTTGTATCTGATTTCAGTTTAATGTTTTAATAATAGTAGTGTTAGTTGCAATTGTTATTCATCTCTTCTTGAAACGTAATTAGAAGCTAAATAAAATAATTAACTTCTAGCCAAAACTCCAAATTTTTGCCGGATCTGCGCAAGTAACTTTCAGCAACGATTCTCCCTCGTTGGCTTCAACTGCCACATCAATTTTGGCTAGAGCTGCAAGTCGTTTACCATCATCTAAATTGCAATAGTGGAAACAACGCAAGCTGTAATACCTTATCCTGTGATGGGTGGAGACTGTGGCTTGAAAACTATAACAAAAATCCCAAAAGAAAGGTGAAAAATCCCTTACCAAAGTTTGTGGCAAGGGATTTTTCACCTTTCTTTTGGGATTTTTGTTACTGTAATACCTTGAATAACCACGAAATGGAAAGATCCATAGGTGATATGGTCTTTTTGACAATTGAAATACATTGGCTTATAAATATTGTCAATAAATAGGATTATTGCTATATATTTGATTTAGGCACTCAGAAGCATAGGACGAATCAGTTATACAATTTTAGAGGTGTAGAATTTAAGATTTGTGGCATCGGTGCACATTATCTTTAAAATTTACGGCAGTAGAACTTTACCTTGCTGTTTGTTAATTCTTATTAACATTATTGAATCTATATTAATGCCTATTTCAAAAATGTTTTTATAGTTCGTTCATAAAGTGGGCTGAAGTTCATTAAATTTTACCGTTATACCTCTTATCGACATAAATCGCTTCCGTATTCTACGTTGACATTATGTTGAGGTAAAACCTACATCCGTCTACCTATATGCTTTAAATTGCGACTTTGTCATTACTTACTTTTACCAGGTAATGTCTAAGAGACTCCTTTCATTAAAATTACAGCGTCACATTTTCAGCCCCTCGGTGCTGCAAGTACCTTTTCAAATTTACAGAAGCCTTACCGACAGCACTAATATTTCAAGTCACGTACCTTGCGCTTATGTTATGTCTGAAATGTCAACCGACGTACTGCACGGATATGTTGTACGATACGTTAGATGATGTGCTTCCGGAATAAATTCCCTGGCATGTGGTGTCATAAATACTAAAGAAACTCGTCATCTATTTCGACGTAAACTTTGACCGAAACTATTGACATTCAATAAATATATTTTAGATGATCTATGGATCTAACGACATAAACATGATTTATTTCCGGAAATATATTAGACGGTATCTTGTAAAGTATGAATTTGATATAGCTGTCATTCTTTAGTAAAAAGGGCAAAATTATGTTTACTGCAATAAAAGTAAATTTGGAACAAACGCAGAATGTTTTGCTTTATGAGATGTAGTGAAACATTGTTGGTTCTAATATGTACCCCAAATTAAATGCATAAATCTTCCAAGATCATAAGGTTGTGGTGCAACCTGCGAATGTGTAATTTATCACCACTATAAATCTGTAAAATATGTATATCTTCCCATATTCATATTGCCCCGTATGTACCGATAAATCACGGGTGCGGGATTAACATTGATTGTTGAATTACCGCATCTATATTTGACATTTACTAATAAATTAACCACAGATCACTAGACATCCTATTCAATATGTATGCATCGTTTGCATATAAATCTAAACTAGTATTCGATGTTCACTTCAGCGCCATCGCTGAATTAATGCCCGAAGGGATGTGATGTACTTACAAGCAATCTGACGATTACCATAACCGGTCGAATATGCTCGGGGAACTAGGAAAACAAAATCAGAGGTTAATTGGTGTAAAACAACACGGAGACAGCTTTGTTGCCTATATTTGTACATGTAAATATCCGGGTATAAATAAATTATTAATGTTTTGTTGATCTGAAAAGATTGATTTTACTACATATATTGGCTACTATACTATACTATACATATATTCAATAGAATTTACAAGATTTTTGCAAAAGAATATGAATATCAACTTTAAAATTCTGTGCAAATCCTTCTTCACTTCATAAACATTTTATATTAATATCTCCTCACAATTACAGTAGATATAAAGATTTATGAGAATGAAGGCATATTCTTAAATGCATTAATTCTCATAAATCTTTATTTGTAACGTACTTTCCCACCGGATTTTACGTCGGAAATTTAATACTGATTCAACTAAAGTATAATGTTGCCCTTTAAAATTATCTTATTTTCTTATTCTTCAAAATTGCACAATTTCACCATTTATAATCTCCAGAGGCCCAATTATTATTATCCAGCATGAACTGCTCCAAAAAAGGATATATTTATCCTGGAGATTAATGATATGTAAATTTGACCCCTTATCATTTATAGAATGCCAACGAGATATCGATTTCCGGTAACCGTACAAACACGCCTGAATGTGCCAGATGTTCGGACGTGCAGGAATTTAGTACGATCTCGATTGTCAATTGAATAAATCGGCAGCTGCGTGAATAAAAACCTGCGGGAGTACGCGCTGATCCTGTCGAAATATATATAAATGTAATATTAGAATACATTTATTATTGGCTGTAGGTGACAATTTCTGGAATTGATTATGATACAGCTAGCAACATTTCAAATAATAAAAGCACAAGCTGAGTGAATGAGAAAACTTAGAAAATGGTAAAATTTGAATAAGATATATTAATATTATGCTATTGTTTTTTTTTTTTCAAAAAGAATCATCAATAACAAATAAAATACAATTGGATGTATTGTGCCAGTTTAATGGCATTTCAATTAGGTTTTTGCTGATAATCGGATAGAAATATTTACGTTATATATCTATTCAACTGATTGCAAGGCATTTACACAATGCTTTAGCCGCGCATCTGACAGCCAGCGAGCTTGCACATACTAGCATACAGCGATTTGACTGCACATTTTTATTAATGACCTAACCTAAAATCTGCAATAAGTTTTTTGTTGATCATTGTAGAAATAAACTGCATAAAGATTTTTTTGGGTAATAAAAAGGCGGCAACATTCGAGCAGAAAAAACGTGTTTAATCTTTCACTAGTCACCCAGCGGCCCTATGCCTGTGCATTTCTTATATGTCCCAAGTTTATAAGGCCGACAGTTTTGATAATTTTGATCATTTTTTCAATATTAAAATGTGTAAAACACATTTCTAAAAATCACTCTCTTTAAGGCAATCTACAAATAGCGCCCAACTCACTCTGTTGGTGATGATGGAGTGTCTTCATATATTGTCAAAACTTCAATGGAACATATTCTTTCTCCATTAGTTTATTTAAAAAACTTTTATTTTAGAGAAGACAATTTTCCATCTTGTTGCAAGAGAGCACCTATAATACCTGTTTTCACAAAAGGAGCAAACTAATTTTCGTCCCACATCCATTTTATCAACTTTTTCTAAAATCATGGAAACAATAATACCAATTTTTTTTTATTATATTTTAAAATTTAATTTATTATTGAAACATCACCATGGTTTTATTGCAAAATATTCAATCAACAGCTTTATTTCATTTTATTAACAAAATTTACACATCTTTTCACAATCGAACACCTTGCATGATAATGCTAGTTGATTTATCTACTAAAGCATTCGATGTGTTGATCATTCCATATTATTATTTTAGCTCTTGTTATTGTCCTTGTCGTGCTTTTTTTTTTATTACGCTTTGTACTTTTTGTTCTTCTTTATGTAAACGATGAATATGTGTTCATCGCATAAATATAGTCGTTATTTTAGTTATTTATAGAACGGATTCAGAAGAGATAGTGCGATAGATTGTGCGCAGTCAAAATTTATAGTTTTCTGTTTTGTGTTGACATGTTCTTTGGGTAAAGTATTAAGCCTGGTACACATTACATGTTACATTACACGTTGCATTCCATGCTGCAACCTGTAGTGTGTACATATATGTACATTTTTTGTATAAGCATACACATGTTGCGTTTGAATTTGATTTTAAGGCTTGGAGAATAGTCATGGCACTCATGGCCGATTATGATCTATTTAAAGAAGTTTTTGAGTTATTTGCAATTTTGTCAAAATTTTATAGTCATAGGCAATAATCGCGGCATTAGTAACCACAAAATCCTACACAGGCTGTTTAGAAGTTCATATCCAAAATGGCTACCTTAAAACTAAAAAAAAAAAACTTTTGTTGTTTCAAATGAAACGTGGTGATTTTTATCGTAGAAATGAATGCTGCGCGAAATTCTGCATCGATCAGTATTAAGATTTGGTATACCTATTCCTGATAGTTTTTGAAATATTAAGTTATTAAAATTTTTTAAATGAAATATAAAAATTCAAGAAAGTACGGCGCAATTTTACCCATCTTCGAAAATGGAAAAAGAAATAAAACTCAAATTTGAATAACAGATTGTTTGACAGCTATTTTGACAACTGAACCTAGAAAAACCTCAAATATTCACAGAAGAGTACGGTGAAGAAATGGCAGTGACGCCCTGGTAATTCAATTCGGTATGTACTCTACCGTCCATGGACGGTAAAGTAACGGAAGTAGTACGTTGATAGTTCAGGTCATAGTTTAATTCGCTCCTGTGGCGTGTCGTATTCTCGAATGAGTGTAGTAAGGTTGTACTTTCGACAGAAGTATACACAGAGAAAAATATTTTTGTATACAAAACTAGATTTTTTAGTAAGCATGTTGTGATAGTATTTACCACAATTGTAGTGTATATCGTATTAATCCATACCTGAACATACAAATGTAATTGCTAAATAGTACAGGTTTATTTCTTCACTGTTACAGCTGTTATTGAGGAACACCTCGTTACTTTATAAAAAAATATATGTTGTTTAAAATTATATACATATTTGTTTGTATAAAGAGTCAAACAAGACATAAGAAGGTTGGGTGCCGATATTTTGCACATGACGAATTTTATTTAATTTTAGATTTACATATAACTTAAGACGACTGTAGGTACATATTATATGAAATAAAAATAATACTTCCTCGATGCCGGCAATAATATCATAGTGTTTCTTATTTGAAATCGTATTTATTTCATTTCTCTCCAAAAAAAAAAAAAAAAAATGGAAAATGGGGTTGCTGTAATAATCTGTACATTTTCTTAAATCGTGTTATAGTAAAGTTTCATACTTATATAATAGAAAATAGTGACATGAACATGTTGTATTACAGAAATTGTCGTAAAGATGGCGTTGCGGTTTATTTCATAACTGTGAATTCTTATTCGTTATAAATAGTGTTCAGGAGGTACGATTGAATCAGCCAGTTTTTTCGGTAGATCCTTTAAACATCTCCATGGATTATTACTCTTTGTTACTTCAAAATAAGGTTGTTACATTGTTGCAATTTACTACGTTGGGAGTCAGGAGCTAGTAAGTAGTAGTAAATAACTTCTTTATTTCTACCGAGCACGGCTATAAATATTCTTTCAAACAATCTACCAGTAGATCTTGATAGAGGGGCCATGCTGGTTTTTAATGATCCCTTAAAAATCTCGATTAAACGCAAAAATGCCGCGTTAATTTGGAATTTTTAATTTCCCAGCCTGGCAAATTCCGTCGAGTAAATTACATTTTATCAAAATCGCCGCTTCACAGCCGGATATATCTATATTTTATTAGGCCGAATTCCTTCCTCCTTTCGTGATTTGAAACTCAACATGACATACCGTGATAGAGAGCGCTATAGAAGCGGAGTGCGAGAGACAAACAAGAGGACGACGAGAACTGAAAAGCAGGTTCGGGCGTAGAGGCGGCGATTTGGCTTTTCTTTTCTCCTCTGCGCCCACACTTCATCCGCTTCTCGCGACCCCAATCGATAGAATAGCAACCCCCACGAGGTTATAAAATACTTTCTGTGTCCCCACTAAGAGTTTACTGGGGATAAGACATTCCGTTTCCGAAAGTGAGCGAGGGGAAGGAACGAAGAGGAGAAGAAGAAATACCAGAACGTTCCTAGATTTCGTTTTATTTTGTTGACCGCCGAAATGTTATTTCATTAAGTTGACCCGCTTTTCCCGTTTTTTGAGGTCCCTTTCAATAACTTCGAGTATATGTAGGACAGACCCCGGAAGTGACTGGAGAACGTAACGGCCGTCGGTTCGAAGATTTACCAGCGTACCCGGTACAGGAGTACCCTTATTTATTATTATTCTTAATGCCACTGCACACTGCGAACGTATACTCTTCCGTTTCAATACACAGATACTTATCTGGAAATAGCGTTCCGGAAACGCGCATTAGAACGCTAAAAATAAAACGTAAAGGAACGCTCAGCGAAACCCATAATAGGATACAATACAAAACACGTACATAATGATCTGTACAGATATTATCTCTACTCTGAGAGCTCTTGTGGAGTTGTAAGCAATAATATAAATGTACTACCGGCGAACGAGGAATAACAAATTGTCTGGATAATCGCACACAGTATTTGTTTGGCAAATAAACTTCGGTATAACTACGCGCAAGTTTACTTGCAGGTATTGATATACTTTCCTATGTATTATTAAAAGCCGTTTTACAAAGATATGCAAGGATTGTAGCATAATAATAGGCACGCAAGAAATCCGACCACCCTGCGCTACCCAATTTAATGATTTCTAACCCAAGACCGAATAAATTAAGAAAAAGATTAAATGTTTGAACATTCTTCATTATCCCTAAACTTGTATTTGT
Source organism: Cetonia aurata (assembly GCA_949128085.1). NCBI lineage: Eukaryota > Metazoa > Arthropoda > Insecta > Coleoptera > Scarabaeidae > Cetonia > Cetonia aurata. Next base: position 63,827,336 of record OX421883.1, on the reverse strand, counting down.
AAGTACTTTGTTCTTTTTTTAACATCTACTTTAACCTGCTAGAATACCAAAAACACAAAGAAGGATGTAACTGGTAAAAGAAATCTGTTTATCCTCATAAATCAATCAAGAAGAAATGGTGCAGACGTGCATGTTCCTGATTCAATAAATTCTTAGAGAAAGAACTTATACATTTTTCTTGTTCATAGTTCAAGGTTTTCTCAATGTTAATTTTATGCCCGGTGTCATATACATGTTGTGCAACACTAGATAATTCAAGCCTTCCATAGCATGTGCTCTTTAAATCTAGTTTCGACTGCATTTTTTGTCTGAACAAAATATAAACTTTATTGCAGTCTCTACATCCTATTTTGCTAATGCCTGATCCACACTGGGGCCAAAATGAGAGTTTATTTCAGACGGATCCTACAACAACGACAAAAGTTTAGAAAATTAGCAACGGCTAACCCCAATAGTTACATTTTATATTTCCATGTAGTGAACATTACTAACTTTATTAATTTTTACTCCCTTACAGGTACCATAATACCCTATTATTTATCTCATACGTAATACGGAATGTTATTGTAAATGCTTGTGAAACGTATTTTTAGTTGTGCAGCATGAACTACTATAAAAGGCGTATATCAAATATTTGTTACAGATTAAAATATAGAATTGTAACTGAAAATCCTTCATGAATGCATGCTCCAATTTAATACTCACGTCGACAACATCTGTATCGTAGGTAGATAATTCTGTAACTAATATTTCCCATTCGCTCAGTTTGGGTTTTCCCTCAGGCGTGCAAACCGACGTTGTAGATTTTGGAACAAATGTCTACGGAAACTAATTTAACATTGTGTGGGCTTGCTACCATATGGTCGACCATTAAAAAAAAAAGATCTAAAGGAACCCTAATCTAGTTATGATTACCATTACGAATTTTGGTCGTGTAGGCATTCTTCAAGTTATTGGCCAAATAAATCATAATGACATTTTGAAGTTTATCAAATGGATCCCAGTTTTGGCCCCGGAATTGATTACTGTACCTAGATGGGCGTTGTATTTTATGAAAATGTCACTCTTAACACTATATGTTAATTCTAATTTTGGTGATGTAGGGTTACTCTCATTCTGGTGACAGTTTGGAACATTAGTAGCGTCGTACAGCCGAAGAAAGTTGTCTTCATGCAAAGCTTTAATTTTTCAAGACTCCTATGTACTCACATGCTAGATGTTTTTTTTTTATTTAGTATTATTCTACTAACCATTAATTTATTCTTATTTTCAATATATTTATTAAAACTTTTTTTTTATTTTAAGTCATCATATTTTAGAAGTTTGACAAAAATAACTTGTTTAAATGAGATCCTAATACCACTTTATCCTCATAAAATGATGGGAGCCTTGAGGTACTCTATTATTATTGGAAAAAAAAAAAATTCGACATGGCCAGATTACATAATACAAATGTAAAATGTTATAACATTAACCTCTACATTTACTTTTATTCGAGTGATGGAATAGGCTCGTCATCTGAATCATTTTCTTCTCCCTCTTCCAAGTTTAGGTCATCAAAATTTGCTTTTTCACCACCACCACCAAGACCACCTTGCTTCATCATTTCCTCAAAATCACCGCCACCACCTAAATTCATCTCATCTCCCGATTCATCTTCATCGGTTATTAATTACCTATGTAACTTCATTTCTCCATTCAGGTCAACGTTGTTAAATGAGTTTAAAAATAAGATTAGCAAATAAAATGCTAGTACCAAATGAAAAAGTAATAAGGTAATCGAAGAGGATTGTGCCATAGTAACACTGAAGCGGTGTCATTTAAAACATCCGTAATTAAGACATTCATTAGAAGCTGTAATCAGATAATCGGGATGGGAGGAGTACACACACTACTACTAGGACAATGGAAATCACGTGGGAAACCTTGGAATCTCCTATTTCGGGTAGTTAACTGACACAAACGAACTGAAGGAAATTAACTACTGGCTTTAATACCCCGCCTTAATAGGAGTGTTCTAATTCCTGTATTCGTTTTAAGGTTGATTATTCCCCGGAATACAATAACGCATACCGAATTAAAGAGGACAAACTCGTCCACATACAATTGGATTAAGTCGCCCTCCGTCTTTTCCTAAATCAAACGTAGTGGGACTCTGTCTAACTCGCTGCGTATTAGTCGTGCTGTTTGTGAATGAGTATTATACAGATATATATATATGTATACCTTTTATAATGACGTTGCTCTGTGTGCAACGGCAAGCGGTAGCATATTCCCTTGTATTAAACCCGAATATAGTATCCACGAAAAACGGAGAGGGGAATTTCACGTTTATTATTTCATATCAGTGGAAAGTCGTTAGCGAGTGAACAAGGCGGTATAAGCTACAATTTCCCGTACAAAGTTAGAAATCCGTTTAAGTTTAACGGAATAGTGGAATAATATGGGAGCGAAGATTGTTCAGCTATTTAATGCTACGTGCACAAAGTAACGTGGAGGAATTTATAATATGGAACAGATTGAATATGTGAATTTTCTTTACAAGTTAATTTTGTATCTTGGGAAAAATCTTTGTTTATGAGACCGCTTTCAAAATTTATACTAAAACTTGCTATTTTAGTTTACACAAACTAGATTAGATTTGATTAGGTTAGGATCAGGGCGGCTTTCCGACTTGATCTCATTTGTCTTAAAAAGCGCCATCTAGTTTTACTTTCTTAAATAGGCCTAATATGTTAACAGCAGGAAGGGTAAAGGAGGTATTCCGATCTCAATCGCGATTGTGAATGCTTTCAAAGAATCTTTTCAGTCTTTCTATTTGCCCAGATCTTATTCTGCATTGCAAAGCACACCAATTATTGGGAACTACTTAATGATCTACGTGGATCATATTACTGAGGCCGAAATTCTTTGCCTCCTAAAATCACTGAAGGATAACAACACTATGGGGAATGACGGAATACCTACTTTTATTTTAAAGGATTGCGCTCATGTATTGACCTATCCACTGTGCTTCCTTTTGAATTTATCTTTAAAAACCGCTACGTTTCCTGATCTTTGGAATGTTGCTAGGTTGGTGCCCGTGTATAAGAAGGGTGACCGACAATTAATTGAAAATTATAGACCAATAACTTCGCAAAAGTTTTCGAAAAATACCTTTATTCCTGCATTTACTCTAAAGTCAAGTCATTTATCTCAATTTATCAGCACGGATTTGTTACCATTCGAGCAACCGTTTCTAATTTACCAGTCATCACCCAGTTTATTGCTGAAAACATGAACAAGACTATATAGGCAGGTTGGTGTGATTTATATTGACCTGAGCAAGAATTTTGATCGTATTGATCACTCTACCCTCGCAAACTTGATACAATTTTCTGCATCGATGGTAGACTTCTTCGCATCATACCTGACACAGACGACGCATTATGTGGCGTGCGCAGGTCATGAGGCTCAATACTTCTCCCCATCTTCTGGTGTACTACAAGGTAGGAACTTGGGACCCCTTCTTTTTACATTATATACAAATGATATGTGCGACACTCTGAATTGCACTAATTTTTGCCGATGATTTATAAACTTTATCGCATCATCAACACCGTTGGCGATCAGCTACATACATTGCACACATAGTGAACTAATAATAGGTTAACCTCAAATGTTAACAAATGCAATGTTGTGAGGTTTACGCGCAAAAGGCACTCCATAATTCATACATACTGCAGTTTTAAGGACCTTGTAGTAATCTTCAACAGTAAACTATCATTTGCTGATCATATCTCTTCTATGGCTAGTGCTGCTCTAAAAACTTTCAAGTGTCTTAAGTAAAAGCGAGAACAGGCTTAGTGGTTCGGGTATTTTACCTATCTTAAATAGATATACTACGCTTATTTTTTGCAATGCGATTAGAACGGGTCCGAAGACTGTACATGCTCTGAAGGTTTTTGCGAGACGTGGTATCAGTACCTCTATCCTTTTCTGGAGTAGCACTGGCAACTCTCCATCCGTGCCCGCAGAATTAAAAGGCGAACCAATGCTTTTTAAATCTGCGGGTTTACACAAACTAACTAACTTAAAAACCAGTTCCGAATGTAATTTTCGTCTCAGCTGGGGTGATTTGCATTCGTTTTTGTGTTAGTTACTCGAATGAAATGCGATTAACAGTCATGCTTTGACCAACTATGTCGACGTGTAAGTATATAAAAGAATTATCCAAATTTCGTGTTTCATTTAATTAAACTTCATCGCAATTTGTATACGAATTTTTATACTCAGGGATATATATATATATATATTATATTACAATCGCTTCCAATGGAATTTTAGGATTCAATTAAATTTTGTAATTTAGTTCGAAAAAGGGCTTTCAAGTGACAATTTGACATGCTCGAAATTGGAACTTTTATGTTATAAACTATTTTCGCTGAGGGATTCAGTCGGTCCAGACTACGTTACTGAAAATAGTATTTTCGTACGGCACATTTATTGCTTTATAGTATTTTTGTAATTAGCGTTCTCTATATGCTTCTCAGAACCAGTTGTAGTAGTGTGTTTATTATAATTATTACGTAATTGAATTTGAATATTTAATGAAATTGTTTAAGTTGGTATTATTGAGTGAATGTTAATATTAGAATTTGAGATTATGGTTATATTCTATTTCAACAAATATTTTATTATATTAATGAAATTATACTAAAGATATCACAAGCAGCTATTCAACGTTTTCTATACAAATATGGAAATTTACACGTTAAGCACCGCTTCAGAAGCAGTAAACTTGAAATTTCATTATACATTGGGAATTTAATACTGATTAGATAGTAAACAAACACTGTGTACTAAGTAACTACTTAATAGTCATTCCCAACAACTGTTATGGTTGAAGTTTAATCGTTAACTTAAAAATTCATTTTGTGGGAAGCCTAATTATGGATTCTGTTTAATGTTTACCTTAATTTTGATTAAAAAATAACTGCTTCAAGCCCGCACTAGCATGAACAGCCAATTATGTACTTGATTCATAATAGGGTGCTGGCATTTCAACCAGAGGGTGATTAAGCCTGTAGCATATGCTGAAAAGGTTTGGAGTCATATTACTTAAAAATAATTGCTATAGAATTAAGGGTAATTGTTTCTTATAAGCAAAGTCATCCAACTGCTCACCTCTGATTTCGATAAAATACTGCGAGCATGTAGAGCAGCGAAAAACAATTTTTTCTTAGCTGCGGATATTCACTTATAGGGGGGAGTCATTTACCTCTAAAGTTACACCCTTAGAACACATTTTTAACGATATCTTTGGAACTAGAAGAGTTATCGAACTGAACTAAAAAGGAAAATATTCTTCTTGACAATTCGGATATTTTGGTTTAACTATTTCGCGAAATCAAAAATGGTGTTCCCAAGTTTCGGTCTTGGGGTCAATACTTTTCTTAATATGTTTTAATGACATATCTACGTGTTTTGTTTAATTTATATTTAGACTTCCTTAAGGCCTCGACTATTGCCATGTGCTGCTGGTTCAAATCGCGCTCTAGTCAATATGCTTCTAGTCAACCAGATTTTTGCGAAGTCATGATGCTAGTGGCAAATTTGGCTCAGCGCGGATACCTGACAAGCATTCAATACCCTTAAAAATATTTGCTGTATAGTTAGCGAAAATAGTGATCTATCAACATATCTTAACTTTAAGCAAAACTCTTTTTAAACAGCTGCCTATGATGTCTAGGTATATCTATTAAATCTTTTCTGCGGCATTGATATTGTGCTATTGTACGATATTTTATCTTGTTTAATAAATAAGCAGGGACACCAGTATTTAAGATTTTATGGACAAAGCAGACAAAATGAAACTATCTACGGCGTGCCATACTCAGCCATACAGTCATTCTGCACGTATGTGTTTGCTCTAGTATTACTTCTAGATAATTGAATGTTGCGACTATTTCAAATTCATATTTTTGCATTCTCAGATGATCCTTTCTCTGTTCTGCTTCGTCATCAAGCGTCATATAATTTGTTTTTCTTCATTAGTTTCCAAACCATACCACTTCGCTTCTTCCTCTAGCCTGTTGCATTTATCAGAATCTTTTGATTGTTTGCTATTATTGCTGCATCATCGGCGTATGTTACAGCTTGTAGTGCATTATCAATAATATTTTTGTGGTGTAGTTTGGTCTTTCGTTAATAGAAGCATTAATAAACCATACAATTATTAGCAGTCAATAAATTCCTCATTGAAATCTTGTATAGAATTTTTGCACGCCATAATATTACCGCTTCGAAATGTTACCCAGTTAGTTCCCTTTGTCGAATAATAATAACTATAACGAAACAGTTCCTTTTGGGAATTAGGTTAGGATACCATATGGCGTTGATTATCTACTTTCCATGCGGTTAATAACTCCCATCCCTTTGCGGTTATTCCTTAGCATAATAAGGTTAAAGGGGCCAATATTAGAGACATAGTTAATTATTCTCTTTGGTCGACTTACGAAATGCAAAGCATTAGCACGCTCTCTCTTCGTTCGTTGCGAATCCAAAGATTACGGCAACTGGGTCGCAAACGCACCCCATCGACCCCTGGTTGATTGCGTTCACGGTATCCACATAACATGGGCGGCCTAGAGGTAGATGGGCGAATAGGCCTGTCAGCACTCATGCCTTCGAATACGTGCCAGTGCCTAACGTAAGAGGAGAAAAGAGGAGCCTGTCTGGAGGGTCCCGGTTCGCGTGTTTGTCTTGCTGCTGCTGGTGTTTGCGGCCGCTGAGAAGCAGTGGATTTGGCGGCTGTTTTTGCATTTACAAGCGCGTTTAGACGAGAAACTCTCTGGCTCTCTCGACGCCTATTTATTTTATATTGTACCCGATGTTTTCAATAAGTCGATTAATATTTATCTTTTATATTAGTCTCGGAAGGGAGTTTATAAATATTTTGAAAATATATTTAAATGAGCAAACATCATAAAGAGATATTCTGCTGTTAAAATATATCTTCATTCATCATTCATTCATAACGTTAGGGTGGACACCTTTAGTCCGGGTACTTGAGCTAGGTGCTCATTGTATCGTTCCTATTAAAGCTCTTACTTCCACTCGATCAGCTTGGTGTTCTCTATAAAGCCCAGTATCTTGCCCAGTGGAAGCTTGAGAACCTTCGAGGGCTCCAATAGATCCTTCCCGAAATGTTTCTGCCGGAGTACTTTCAACTCCTCACATGTGCAAATTACATGTAAACTCGTTTCTTCCTGTAGCTCACATGTAGCGCACATTGTATAGATGCTTTTTCTGGGAACAGTGTCCAGTTACCAGCCCAGTAATGGTTTTAACTTCTTTGTTGCTGCGTCTAAGTATTGGAGAACTTAGCATCCCCACCCCCAATTAGCGCTTTGGCTTGGAGTTGACCTTCAGTCGTCCTCCATTTATTTGTGCTTGCTTTGTCTAGCCAGGTCCAGATCTCCCTTTTAGCAGAATCCTTAGTAATCACACATACGGGCTCTGCATCTATGAAGTGTCTTTTAGAGCCCTCCTTGGCTAGTTCGTCGGGTATTATGTTGCCCTTTGTATCCTCATGTCCCGGCACCCAAATCAGCGACACCGTGTGATCCTATTCCAGTGAATTGAGGGATTGTTTGCAGTCTCTAACTACTTTTAACATTGTTACAGGGCTCGAGACTGCCCTGATAGTAGCTTGGCTATCAGTCATTATACTTATTTTCCTTCTCATGCAGCCCCCCTTTGCAAATATATCTTAACATAGGAATACCCACACAAGAGTATAATACCATTAAAAATGGAATGGTATGAAAGTCCCCATCTTGATCTGTGCGTTTGTTTAGATCGGTTATTGCTGTTTTGACCGATTTGCCAAGCATTGTTCTTTTTGTACACGGCCCTCCAATAGGGAAAATGAATTAACGCAGAAGGTACGGTAAATTTCAATTCTACAATTAGTTGGAATGGACGTCTGGAACTTACCTGTGTGTCCCATCATTTAGGGCGTATAAATATGCGCAGGTATAAAAAAAAAATGGAACGGGTGCCAATTTGAAATCCGCCTAAGTGAGATGGTCGGGTAAAACTAGCTTCCAGGTAATCACATTATTATATTCAAAATTAACAATAAAGTCAAATAAATAAAAGGAATTCTTTTGAAAAAATTCCTATATTTCTTACGAAATGATTTCGCAACTAAAAGAGAAAGCTGTTTTTGTACGTGTCGAGAAATATTGCAGGTATATGACCATTAAATAAGAATTTATTTGACTACAGCAAATCCCATTTTTCAGTTTCAGTTTCGCATAGCTACATCGCAAAAAAAAGGAAAGGGAAATTACCAGCCCATTACATGGCAGCAACGCTGTTTCTGTACGTTGCCACAGTAATTGCAGCTTTGGACCGATCTAATTGCAAAATGTTTTCCATTTTCACAATATCCCATTCACCTGATGGTAATGGCATAATTTTGTGCAACGTTTCCACTACATTTGCCGGCCATTCTGCGTTGCATTTTAATAAATGTGTGTCTAGTTTGAATTTCAACATTAGACCTACTTTATTCATATTTAATATATTTATTAGCGCGTTTATTTATTGTTAAAATAATGAGACAAACATATCATCATAAAAGCCTTTATTAATAAAATTACCTCAAATTTCGTTGCATAAAATGAAAATAATACCAATGTTACGAATCATTTGGTACTATGAAATATAAACCGGATGAATTTAAAATTGTTGTGTACGTGGCTAATGATTAATACTAAGGCCAATAATATAACAGATTAAACTGATCAAATCGCATAACTTTGAAAATTAAGATTTTATAATTTTTAAAGTTAGGCGATTTAATCAGGATTGGGCTTGCAATATTTCCATCGTAATGTTTTCAGGTCTATTGTGATCTCCTTTTTGCCCTTTTTGGCAAATGTGTTCCAATTTTGCCTTCTTAACTAGACTTGCAAGCTATGCACTCTAAGCTTAATAAGCTAAGTAGTAGAAACCTTGACCGTGCCAGCCCATTGGGGTGGCAAGGAAGGCTTTTTTCTTATCTTGGCAGAATCTGCAACTAGAATTCTCTACCATGCTGCTACATATGCTTATTTAGCCTACAGTGATCGATCAGCAGTACCTATTCATTTTAACAGTTTTCCTGACTTTACCCAATAGGTCTCTCTTTATTATATAATTAATCTCTTAAATTCCTTTAGAAGGGCTTTTGCCTGCTTTAGTTCGGGAGCGTTTTTCTCTTTTGACTTATTGTGTGATTTAGTTATGTTCAAGGAATAGCTTTGACGACCTTTATCGAACCAGTTTATTTTTCGCTTCATTGGTTTTCGCACTGTGTGATTCAGTAGGTACCCAGGTAGACCAACGTTGTTTTAAATCGAATGCCCACTTCGTTTAGGATGCTTGTGCTGTCTGCAATCAGCTAGGAGTCCAATATTGTCGAGTTGAGAGTTCAGGAGTGAATTAAAATTCGCTGACAAGGCTAGTGTAGTTAATGTTTCGCCGTGGCCAACTCGTTCACCGGATTTAAATCCCATCGAACATGTGTGGGATATAATGGGCAGGAGACTGTCCACTTTGCACCATCCTCCACAGACTCTGACTCAGTTAATCCACTAAGTTCAACAGTCTATAACATATCATAGAGCGCTACTACACTATATAACGCGTCATACAATGTGAAGTTAAGCAAGATCTATTAGCTTACTGCATAGCTAATAGATCAAAACCCCTAAATGGCCGTTTGGTAATATCTTGTAAGTTTGCTACTTGTATAGATTAAATTGAGGATGCTGTAATAGCAAGAGATCGCTCGTTTATAGGTAGGTAATATGATAGAATTTGTATAGCTTTGGAAGCTCGGGCACCAACGTAACTAACTCCCTACTGGTTTTATTAAACTAAAATAATGCGGTGATGTATTGCGGAGAGAGCACGAAAATATGTACACTCATAAATATCCGACCGGCGGCGGATAAAACACACAGCACAGGTAATTTCAACTTAGGTAAAAGGGTCACAGGACATATGTATGCGGTGTTGTTACACGCATATACGTGCAGCTATTGCCGCATGAGAAAGTTTTGGCGTTTCCGTTATTTACGATTGGTAATTTGCATGTAGAGGACGCGTCTCGGATAAACAGCATTATGCATGTGAAATTAGCCTCTGCTTTTTTGTCAAGCCGCGCGCGGAAACCACAAAGGGCTGGTCTCTGTGTTGCGTCACATAGATGAGAGGTTGATGCGAAAACGTTCAGCAATTTTGTTCGTTTGGATTTTAAGAGGAGTCGTGATAGAAGCAATCTAAAATGAACAGAGAAAAAAAGAAGTTTCTGTTTTTATTCCAACCTGTAGTGGTTTAGAAGCACTAAACATCTTGCATGGGATGGATAAAACGAACTAGGTATATGCTAATACCTGAAGCAACAGTAGGTTACTGGCATAGAAGTTACTAGAAGATGGAACTACAAATAAGAAGTAGCTCTCACATTGTCACTTTTTTAACTTCCAGTTTTACCAGGAAGATCATTGATTGAAGTTTTAAATGAAAGGGCTTCTATATTCTTGCATATTTTGATATCTAGAAGCCAAAAACGTTTGATTTATTGGTTTTTGCTCTATTTGGTTACCAAAATTTTGATATAGTATAGTTGAGCATTTCGCCTTTAAGTTGCACGACACTATTCAATGGTTAATACGCAAAGTACGTGTATCTTCTCCTTTTCTTTTTAGTAGCATTCATAAAAAAAGAAGGAAACCCAATTTCAAGACCATAAAAATAGATTCATTCATCTTATTCTAGACAACAAACTCATATGGAATCATCATGACCTTGAAGTAGCCAATAAGGCAAAAAAGCCCTAATGGTTTGTATAAACTTTGCTGGTGATAACCTGGGATGCAAACCAAAGTACTGTTCTAAATGTATATCGCAATAATGGGACCAATCATCACTTATGGAGCAGTTGCTTAGAGCAAACGAACTAATCTGTCTACCGCGGGAACTAACCTCTCTGAAGTGTAAATATTAGCATGTGTATGCAAAACAGAAACAATGGAAACAATGGAGAGCATTGTCAAAAGCACAACATAGAATGATCGGGCAAGGAATGATTAGGTATAGGCCTCAGCCTCCTGCAAATGAACATACCTGGGATAAGCTTCGAGAGGGTATACCGAAAAAGTTCTTAAATGAGTGGGATCACCAGAAGACACCATGTTGATATTCAATAGAAACGCCATAAAATCGTACACGTGTGGCTCCAAAACGGCAGAAAGAATTAGAAAAGGGTTTTATGAGCCTAGAACCAAATATTTCGAAAGTTTGGGCACGTATTCGAGTATCTTCCAGACGAAAGCATACGCTGTTGAAAGATGTGTCCAGATCAACTTTGATAGAAACTAATGGTTTACCATAGTGTTTGATATTCAAGCAGCCTTCAATTTGTTGAGCTCAAATATAATCATCTTCGATATGGTTTGGGAGTGTTGGGAAAAACTAAACGAGCTAGATAGCCCTTCCGTGGATTCTAGGACACACAGAAGCCGGAGAAAATGAAATAACAGATAATTTAGCTAAGAAGGGGGTGGAGTACCATTTGTAGTATCTACATCCTTTTGCTGGATAAGTAGCAGTACAATATTGGAGAAACTTTAAGGTGGAGTAGAGCAGAAAAATCCAAATATTGGAAGAATCTCTAAGGAATGAGGCAAGCTAAGACTCTTCTGGGAACTTATAACTAGAAGAGATTATAGTAAGCATCAACCTATGTAAAAATAATATTCGCTTATTGACAAGAATCAGACCATAGTAAACTAAAAGAAGATCTGAGCACGCTTGGAATAGCAGAGGAAGCCGAATGTAGTTTTTGTGTGAAGCTAGATGAAATATTCTTCCATATCCTCTCAAACTGCGCTGCATTCAAGGACCCTGCGCCTTGGAGCATGTGAAATTGAAGAGGAAGCCATAAAAGAAGTCTGGAATGATAGATCTTTCAAGTGCTAGTATACCATTACTGTCATCTTACATGCATACATGTGTAACTTTTTGGTGTTATATCAACAGTTAGGTAGGTTTTTACAGCAGTCTAGACTGAAGAAAAAAATTAAAGTTTTGGTAGTTAATATTCGTTTTTGTTTGATTTGATGGGTTTATAGATGATTCTAAAGACATAAAGGCTGTTTTTCTGTACCACAGAAATTAAAATTGTGATTTTAAAATGCCAAAACGTGTCGTGAAGATTGTTCTATCGAATATAAACAAAATTTTTCCGTTTATTACTTGTTCTATAGGTTAAGTCTTCGTTTATTTGGCTTTTTCATCACCATCGTGATTTCTTCTTGTGCCTGGATTTCTAGCTATAAAGTTTTATTGTGGTTTTTGCAATGTTTTTGATCTAATTCATAATTTTTTTAATAAATTCATAGGGAAATGTGTTTTTAAATAATTTAGCGATTAAAATATTACCAGAATAAACTCCGAGTTGGTTCTTGGTTAAATTTAAGTGCAATAAAATAAAAGTAACATCTAAATGACTGACGCATTTAACAGGAGCGTTATAAAATTAGGTATTCACTAACTTATACCAGACTAGATCCAAACAGGACGCGAATTTTGGAAGTTGTTCCCCTTTATGCGCACTTAATAAACATAATATTTAGGCGTAAAAAAAGAAAGATAAACTTAATTTCGGACGTAAAAACTTTACCGTCTTGCAGCAACCGGGTAGGTGCCATAAACAACGCAGCGGAGAAATTCATGCCGAGCAAAGTTGAGAACACTAAACAAAGCCAGGGGCTCCTGCAAAAATGAAAACGATGAAGTGGAAACTGCTCTCTGTAGTAAAGCGTGCGGAATTAAACAATTATTCGTTTGGCGCGGATGACTCCTTCATGAGTTATTTACGTGCGAAGAAAGTGAGGTTTAGCGGGGCCTTCCTCTGTACCTTTGCGCGCGAGAACTGGGCTGCTATTTCGCTTTTCGCTACGCGATTGTCTTGAATAAATATCGTTAAATGTTTACTGAACTTCGTGTTTCCAGGGCCCTCGCCTTAAACCTCCGATAATGAATGGAGATTGCTCCTTCTTTCAGAATAATCAACGACGACATGGCTGACCTGTAAATAGAATCGTCAGCAAATCTAATCATTCGAGTTTGCAACTCGAAATTAATGCTAAAACATGTAATAAATTGATAAAATATTTTATTTGTAATGATTTGTAATGAAAATATATTCAGCAACAGAAAAAAGATGAAAATTTTATATATGGGGACAATTTTTGACGTTCTATGTGGAACAACTACAAATTTGATGCTGAAAATAGCAACGAAAGACTGACAATGGGAAATAGTAAGTGATAAAAACCTTCTTTTGTATTTTAATCGTTCTTCACGCAAAAAACAAATAAATAGAATTCCGCCGGATTTTTAATTTAATAGCAATAGAGTGAAGTGACTCATGCTTGCGGAAATCCTCGCCTTGATGGTTCATATAAAAACATTGAATTTAATTTGAATTTTTTTAATTCTTCTGATACAGTGAGTTTGTAGTCGGTGTGTTTTGTTTAAAGATTTAGAACGAGTAAACATAAAAAGTTGCACGAAACAAAGTTTTTTCTGCAATGCGAATCCAGATATTTCCACTAGTTTAAAATGTGATAAGGTATGATAAAGAAACTAACTGAAATTAAGCGTTGCCATAATATGAATTATACTGTAACGGTCATTTTTATTTGAGTGTATACAGTATTATCATGTGCTTGCAATTTAATTTTTAAATATCTGATATCATATTTTTAAAAGTCAAGTAATTTCACTTAACGTTTATAAGTTTAAAATAATTTAATTAGTTGTTTGCGGTTTTGTTTAATATTTGTTTGGATTATTGTAAATAATAATTTTTTGCGCGAAGATTTAAGGCGGACGTATCCGCATAGAAATTCGTTCTTTTCGGTTCTGGTTATTGTAAAGTGCGGGCAGTTTAGTGCAAAGCTTAAAAGATCTAGGTAACGACTTAAATTTAATTATATATTTTTCTAGTAAATTCACATTTTTAAATCACATAATAATAAGCTTTTTTAATTTTTGCATATTCTATTATTTTAAACTATATTTTACAATTGTTAATATTAATATGTCACATTTTTTTACGAAGAGCACATGGTAATTACTTATTACGATTTTAGATTTTTGTTCTTTTTTCACTTTTTCCTTTATCTTTGGGATTTGGTTGCTGGTTTTTGCTTCCTGCAATTTAATGAGACCTGGAAATAGTCCTGTATTAAGTATATGAGAAATTTATTGTTTTTTCTTTTTTTTTTTTTGAGTTAGCGGCTTAATTTTAATATAATGAATTAATCAATAAAACTCTTCATTTAACGTTTCGACAATCTAATTTTATTCTTGTCTTCTTCAGAACAAATTTATATAATTCAAAATTTTTTTTTATAAATTTAAGGACAATCACAAAACATTTTAAAAACGTATTTTAAAAATTTTTTTACATTTTCTTAAAAATATAAAAATGTTAATAGTCATTTAAAATTAACTATGCATGGCGAAACAATTTAATGCAAACTGAGTTACAACTGAGCTACAGTATCTGAAAGGATAACAAACGTTAGTACCTTTATTAATTAAACAATTATATAGAGCCAAATACTTACCTTTGTATTTTAAGTTTAATATCATTCATCATCTTTATGTTTATTGATGCAAGTCAACTCATTGCATTTGATTGTTAAGTACTAACTTATATTTTTAATTGTTTTTACTTTTATAATTATTTGTAAGCTAAATATCATTTGTTTTGCGTTTCACGCTTTTTATTAAACTATTTTCAATATTTACACATTTACATAATTTATATATTTATTATAAAAGCAACTTTAACATTATTTTCATTAAATTTCATTTTGAACGAAGTTCTTGTGTTTGTTGTTTGCTAAATCCTGGCTTCCTCGCTGTTGGCCACAGCTGGCGCCCTTTTAAAAAGAATAAGAATTAAGAACCCACGCCCTTGCTCACGGTTCACGAGCGGCCGGACCATCACTTAGATTTTTACTGGATTATCTGGCAAGTTCTAGTGTTACAATACAAAATGCAATAAAAATCAATTGACTTTATTAGTTGTGATATTCTGCAATTAATTATAGTTGATCAAAACGTTGGTGATTCCAATTAAATCTTGTTGATTTTCGTTAATGTTCGTCGGTTTGAAAACAGTAATCATTGTACCCATCATATCCCTCGATATCTTCACGATCCGTCAAGATTTACGCATTGCCGTTACTGAAACTAATAAAAAAAAAAACAAAAAATATAAAAACTTTAACTCCGAAAAATGACGATAACAGTATTATAAGGATTTCCGCTAATGCTAAAACATGCACAGGTCTGTTGACACATATTTTGAATTTTATTAGAATAAGACTATTTTATACAAGTTAAATTACATCATAACTTCTATGATAAATTCAAACGGAGTTTTGCTTCAGGTGCAACAGCCAACCGATCACTGTCATTTTATTCACGTAATCTTTCTAGTTTTAGGGCTTCGTATATTGAATTACAGTTTGCAAATGAAGAAAATAAGTGACCGGAAAAGGAATTGTCCGTATGTCCAAAGAGTACCTACTGTCTTGTTTAAGTTCAGTACATATCCATTACAGTCTATATACGAGTTAAAGTTTCGCAGTACCTATACAATTTATATACATATAGTTCTTCTAGTCTTTTAATGCTTGCTTGGTTTCCAATATTCATGTTATGTTACATAAGTGACAGTATTGCCCATTAAACTGACGTTTAATTATGTTTATTATTATGTATTTTTAGTATTATAGATTTAATATGATATTATTAGGATTTTGAAAGATATCCTTGCGTTTTGTGTACTACAAAAATGTTTAAAAATTGTATCTTTAAGAGAAAAGTGCATAAAACGTGGCTTTTGCAGACAAAAATTGTAACATCATGTTCTTGGGATTTTTTTAATTTATAATTCCAAAAATTAAAGTCACTAGTCATAAATTTAACTGGAAAAAAAGAAAAATACTTGCCAGAACAACTAGTTTATATAATAAATCATTATTATTACAAGCGCCTCCAATTAAAACAAGAAATATGGTATATAAACATTACTTATAACTTATTAGTAATAATTGTTTCTGAAAATTAATATTGTTAACGGTAGAACTGAATTCTGGAATACATCAGGTACAGACTTTAGCAAGATATATTCCCTCACACCGCACATATACTCGAACTACGTATGTATCATTTCCACTATTACGCTGATGCACCAGCACTCAGCGTAGTACAAAAACGTTTCTTTCATTTACTTTTATATTTGAGTGACTTCACGTGATTATATCGTAAGTAAATACAGCTTAATACAATCACTGAACATGATGGGCGCAAAAAAATAGTTTTTATCTTTTTATAGAAATTATAAGGTGGACATAAAAGAGCACGTGGAACCGCGGGCTTCGTTTTGCATTAAAGTTAAATTATTATTGAAGGTGAAACATTCGTTCAGTCAAAGAGAATTAGTCGTGTCCTGTTTTCCGTTGAAATTTGCAAATTGGAAGAAAGAATATTGGAAGTAAACGGTAAACTCGATGTAAATACAGTTCACCTGGCAAATATTTACACAAACTTAACCGGCGAAATTATTAGCGAACATTTTCGGTTTGTTTTCATTTCCGGCTTCAATAGACGATAATTTATTCGAAATATTCGCAATAATGGATCATTAGGCTAAAAACTCACCGGCACGGATTCGAATGCAAATTTATTTTCGTTTGGAATATATTTATACGCCATAAATTCGATGCGGGTGATCTTTATTCTGTCAGTTTCGGAGTATTTGCGAAGAGTTTCAAAGTAACACGAATATGAACAAAAGCATTATTTAATGTCGATACACAATATTTCGCATCGGCCTTTAAATCTACAGCCAATCGTCGATAATAACGGAATATATCGTTTGAAATTCGAAATCTATGTTAATCAACTTGCAAATTAAAGGTACAAATGTAAAGTTCTCGATGCGACTAGTATTGTCCAGTGCGGCGTGATTGAAATATATGCATGCAAGAGTTTAGTTACCTAGTCGGTAAGGTATTTGAAATTGCCTTTGTAATTCTAGCCTTATATACAATGAACGGTGAATATATGAACTCACTACAATATACGTAGTACCTCCCATATCTCTTTGCGTATCTACGTGCAGATACCAATATAAAATCGATGCTATAGGTGCATGTTGTACGTAGCTTGTATAATTCAGAGGTAGCTATTTTCGAGGCAGAATTTATAAAAGTAACTGCGGCATTAAAGAAGAAACCAATTCACACTTTTATTGTTTTAACCTCTACAATTTTAGGAAAAGGACTTGGACTTTGGTAATTTTTTATGCAAATTTGGAATGTAGGTTATATTTTGAATAATAGCGAAACTGCATAGCGATTCTTCATCATTTATTGCAACTGTGAGATACAGGTTTAACGAATTTAAACGTGGCTGTCCATTTGTCTTTGATTAGAAACACCCAGATTATCCAGCAGACGTGATTGAGAAAATTTTTGGAAAAGTCAATGACATGATTCTTGCTGCTTGCCGAACAAAAGTGCGCGAAAAAGCAAATGCTGTCAGTGTGTCACTTGGAACAGGAATAAACATTTGCAGGACAAATTAAGAATGGCAAAGCTGTCGGTCTGCTAGGCGCCGCACTTGCTCACCTCGGATAACAATTTTTAAGCAGTGTTTGGACATCAAACAAAAAATCAAGTTGGGTCCTTAATTTAAACTAAAACAAACCACCCTTCACAGGGGAAAATTATCATAACTTTAAACTGAGTGGGCATTACAGAGAGTGCAGATAATCGAGAGTGTCCGTAACTAGTATTTACCTGCATACATTTTGAATGTGATAACTTAAGTGTTGAGAAAAAATATTCAAATCCTTTATCCTTATGCGAGTATCTCGAATGGGGTGACATTAATTCAGCTAATTGTTAGTATTCAAAAAATATGTGATAGCAGTATTTATTCGCCTCAGTTGTAGTTCTATAGCTTTAGGCGCACTTTTCAATAGTTTATCGGAGTAGGGCCTTTATGCTTTCTAGCCTAACCTAAATTTAGTGCAATAAACATAAACTATAATAATTTATTTACCTCTTTGTCTAGTGTTTTTTTTTTATTATTTTCTATTTTAACAATACTAAAAGGCATCTAAAAGCAGTACGCTATTAGTAGCATGCACGCCTCTAGCTGGTATGACGACCTTGAACGACGACGAATTAGGTGTGAAATAAGCACAAAGGGGATCGAAGAAATGGTAAAACATTATTAATTAACATTATAATTAATGTAATAATCATTATTCCGAAGACGTCGGTTACCAAGCATGTAAATTATCGATAGTTGACGGATATCTAAAGCAGATAAGAATTTTGTGTTTTCTTCGATTGTTTTAGTGTTACAACGGAGAATAATGATGATACAGTATGTGTAATTTGTAATTAAGAAAAATGAATATACAGGGTGACAATTCCACGTTTAATTATTACAATATATACAGTATGTGTGATTTTTAATTAAGAAAAATGAATATACAGGGAGTACCAACGATCCCAAACTAATCACAGGTGTAGATGGGGGTTAGCGGAGAGTGGTGCGGTATAGGAGGTCTTAATGGGGATCAAACCAACGATTGCAAGTCTTTTTACAGGTGGGAGGGGTCTTTTGAGGGGGGTCGTAATCCGTTATCAAAACAACGACTGCGAGAAGCGAAGCGTCGAGTCTTTTTACAAGTGAGAGGCAGGAATTAAGAAAAAGGAATGTGCAGGGTGTACCGACCAAACCGCTGGTGTGTGTACGAGCGTTCGTGGAGGGTGGTGCGGTTTAGCCGGTCCGCTAATTAATATACGACTATTTAATTGGCTGGGTGAACGGTCCAGAGTTTACTAGTTACTATTGTAAATTTAATATTGTGCTTCTCAGTTCGTATAAACCCCGAAGTTTTTCCCGTAATGCATGTCCTATTTCCATCGCTGTTTCGTCACCGATATACATATGGACGTACGTTACCCAAATAGGATTTTAACCTCGCATTTTTCGACGTGAATATCCAACGAACAAAGCGGGATAGCTGCTGCGCGAACAACGGCTCGCGCTGTTTTGTTATTTTAGAAAACGAAGTACTCATCATTTAGCGGGCAACAGCATTGAAAGACAACAGACTCCAAAACGGAAATAATTTATGCAAACCTCGGTGTTTTTCGCCACCATTAGGAGCTCGACGAGCCGAGCTGCCAGCTAGAAATATTTCAATACACTGCGCCTCGCTTTAACGTAGCGAAAGAAGTTGGAAGAGGGACGAAAAGCGGAACAGAATACACATTCCGAGGACCCTTTTCGTATAACTCTTGTCTTTGTATAGGAAACAAGAGATGTTGATATTCGAATTTCCTCTTCTGCGTGTGAACGGAAACGGACGCGTCTCTGTAGGCGTCCTAAATCAGTCCCGCCAAGTCAGGGTAACGGTAAACACTTTGGTGAGGCATATTTCACCTAGTAGGTGTAATATTGGATCCGGTTTTCTCTGAACGAGGGCAACAAAAATTGAATATCATGAATGCGAGCCTGTGTTTTATTGCTTCTAGATGCAATTATCGTTCTGACTTAAGTTAATATGTTTTGTTATTGGCACCAGGTTTTTGGAATTCGTATATTTGTATAAATAGAATGCGGTTATAGATCCGTTTCTCCGGTGAACAGAAGAGTATGAGTGTTGTATTCCGGTATGGATATTGTAGAAACAATTTACGTTGGACTAATTTCTTCGCTTATTTCCCTCCTTTATTCTTGCACAATTATTTTCTGTGTAAATTACACGTTTTTTTTTACACCTTCATTATAGTTAATAATAATATTCTTTAATACTAGTAATTTAAATATAATAATAATAAAAAAAAAACCATGACCCCCCACCGATTGGATTATGAAACCGGGCACTTCGTCGCTGGGCGATTGCGATACTTAATGATAATAACGTTTCGTATTCAGGTATATCAGGCATTTGAATTTAAACGAGCTTAAAATTAGAGGTAGTAAGTATTACAGGAGCATAAAAATTGTTTGACAATCAAAACAAAGAATAACGTAAATGAATCATGTTATGCCTGTTGTTAGTCATTTCTATAATTATAAATTGTTTTCTCTGAAGCGCAATACATAACCTTCTTGTCCACACAAATAATAATGTTCAACATAGGGCTGGGCACTCATTAATCTCACCTGATTCTAAATCTGTCTTCACGCTTACCAGTTCGGAAACAACATACATTACACCACGAGCAACATGCTAAAAGAGAAACACGCGTAATTCACGTGAATTATTGTCGGGGGCTCTTTCGCCCGATGTTCCGACATTATTACCGGTTTATAAATCATATTAAAGTGGCGGTCTTAGAAGGAGAATATCCTCCATTTCCGCCTTCTGAAGTGAACGTCTTAATCGTAGAGCTGAAAAAGTTCTCGAGTGTAAATTCGCAGTAATACATCCATATTTAGTTTTTGTTTGAAAGAAAGGGTTTTAGGTTCGTGAACTTGTCAAATATTATATTAGTCTGTTATTATATATAATTTTTATTTCCATGTAAGAAATTGTAAATAAAAATCAAGACACCTAATATACAAAAGAAAAATGAGGAAACCGCAGGGCGAAGTCTAGCAACTGACCATGTCAGCAACTACTTCTTCACTTAATGTTGTTTGTTCTAAGTGTAATTAATTATAAAGAATATGCTAGAGAATAGATAAAAAAGATGTCTATTGCCTAAATTTGGAAGTATTGTCAGATAGTCAGAACTAGATAGCTTCACTGACAACTGGTAAAAAAATATCTATACGCAACGTAAGTATGACATTTTAAAGATTCCCACACAGCTGCTTATTACCAAGAAGCAACATTGCTGACTTCGATGAACTAAGAGAGACTGAGTGCCGACAGCATGCAAACGAGATAACATCATATAGATGATAGAGTGCTGATACTGAACTCAAAACTGCCATCAATTGAAATGCGCCGTATTGGAACACAAACGTCATCAATGACGTCGATACCATGGCGGATATTCAAATAAATAAAGTTAAGGATATCAATAAATTTTAATAGCACTTGCAATTTGTAATGATAATTAGTAGCATATGTTAGATTTTATCCTATGTATTTTATATGGCATTGTTTTTTTTTATTAAAGTTGTGGACAAGTAAGAACTATAGACAGTTTCTAAACTTACGATGAACTGGTAACATATACTTCATTAGCTCTCAGGTTTAATAAGAGAGAAAAGAAAAAATAAAGTTAAGGATATCAATAAATTTTAATAGCACTTGCAATTTGTAATGATAATTAGTAGCATATGTTAGATTTTATTCTATGTATTTTATATGGCATTGTTTTTTTTTATTAAAGTTGTGGACAAGTAAGAACTATAGACAGTTTCTAAACTTACGATGAACTGGTAACATATACTTCATTAGCTCTCAGGTTTAATAAGAGAGAAAAGAAAAAATTTCTTTCAACGCCATATAAAAATACGTAGGAAAAATCTAATACAAGTTTCATGAGATCTTCACGATTTGTCATAATAATCCAACAAAGAGAAGAATTGTCAGAAAAACTTTATAATTTACAGTATTAAACACTTTTGAAGGATCTAAAAGCACCAAAACAGAAACAGCACCCCATCATCAGGGACCTTTAATAGTACTCATTTACAGCTGTAATCAGAGCAAAAGCCGGATTGATGAAGCAATTGCCTATGAATTACTCTCTCGAGAACTTTAGAGAGAACTGGTAGCAAAATGATTGGCCGTAAAATAGAGCAAGTCTCCAGATACTGCTTCTTCGGCAATGGTATTATTAAAGACTGCTTTCAAATTCTTTCCAATATACATGAATTTATGATATGAATGATATACTCATAAGTCAAAAGAGAAAAACTGGCCAGGACGTATGCCGAGAATGTCCAGAAAAACCGTGATCACAAATCCGTATGTCGAAGTCTAAAAGTTTATTATTAAAAATTTTTCATGAACGTATGTACTAACTATATTACTTAAATATCCGTAAAACAACATTACTGTAACAATAAATTCTTAACCCGATCCATATAATTAATCTGTTTTTTTTTTTACCTTTAAATTTGATGAATTTGCAACTTTGTTATTTCGCAATTAAGCCAATGGTAATTGCAATATACTAAAGAAGATTAAAATAGTTGGCATCGATTTTTACAATATTGACGTTTACCATACGAATCAATACCAGTACATAAAGCGGAGTAAAGTTCCTTGCAGTCAGGAAGGTGTAGCGTACATTTTTGAACTGTCGATAATTATTAAACTCTCAATAGTTTATCGCGCCACAGCTGCGGAGAAGTTTAACGAAACGAAACAATGTTGCCTCGGCCCGCAGTGCGGAAAACAGCTGCCTAGAACTTGATAATCTGCAGGGAATACATACGACGCTGTAGTAGTGACGGGGTAGACGGCAACTATATTCTACAAGCAATAGGAATAACGGGGTAACAGACTTGAATTAACGTTGTAGCTTCAGGAGCATCCAGAAGTGCCAATAATCGATTTGCCTTCCCGTCTCTCGCATTGTTTTCAGGGCAATTCTCTACTACCTATTTTCGTAAGAAATTGGATCCCTAGAAAATTTACATGGATATTTGTCCTTTGTCTTCGAACGGTAGGTACGCGTTCACATCCAGTATCAACCATGAGAAATACTTTATTATGCGGATTCAATTGTTATACGTTGCCGATGGTACTGGATTTGCACCTTTGTTTTCGTAACGTTTTCATGTCAAACGAATGGCAAAATAGTGTTGTCATTTTTTGATATAAGATATCTGCATGTATGTAAGTATGTGATTATCATTCTACCATAGTCAATGTTGCAGAAAGAGCTTTTCAAGTGAAACGGTTGTCAACATCAAATGTTAATCAATTGGTTGATGCCTCAACTGTGCAACACTGTGCGATTTTTTTCTATGGGGATTTGTGAAAGGCCTGGTTTACGTCCCTCCGCTTCCTAATGATTTAAATGAGTTAAAACAACCCTTCACGCGAGCTGTGGAAAGTGTCGATGCAGATATGTTACACCCGGTTTGGAATGAACTAGACTATCGCCTTGATGTGTGCCGTGTGACAGGAGGAGCCTATATTGAGCACCTATGAGTTCCCAAAGTAAACTTTAAGAATCACTTTATAAAATAGTTTAAACGAATTCATAATAACGTTATTAGTTTTGGATTAATAAAACATTGAAAGTTGGTTTGTAGTAACCCTACACTTCGATCATTTAAAAATTCTGTAAAGAACCGCTAGCATTTTGCATAATTTAATTGATTTTAATGTTGTAAGGTGTAAACTCTGAAAAACATTTTCTTGTTAATCCCTCTTTCAATCTTTTTACCTCTTTATTTTTTTCGTCAGGAATTAATATGGGCTAATACCGGATGCTATGCTTTAAAAGGATAAGCAGCTTATTTCGGTGATAATTCCGTTATGCAATATAACCGGAGCAGAAGCGAGGTTTTCATCATTTTCGAAACTTGTTTATAGAGAAAACAAGAAGATAAAATACAAGAGGAAGTTGATTTTCCTTGAGCGAAATTTATAATTTCCTATAAATTGCTGTTTCTTCTCCTTATTATTTGACCAACATATAGGGGTTGTTTGTTAAGGCTTATTTATCGAAGATGTTGGAGAAAATCGTGATAGAATATAAAGTTGATGACAATGATTTTACTGCATTGCTACTAGTATTTCTACGTTTAAAATTGCGTTAATAAATCTAATAAATGTCCAGAAATTATAAAAAATTGCAGATATATCTTCTATATCTATCTATCTATATATATCTAAAAATTTCATCTCTCTGGTTGAACGGCCTTTTTTTTTCTGCCACACTGGTTATATATTTTCATATTCGTTGCATTATGAAAAAAAACCGCTCATTTAAAGCACCGAGCAAAGCTGCAGATAATTGAGGAAACTTCGTTAAAAGCGAAGTATAATTAAGATACATTTCGTTATGAAAATGCAATAGAAACCGACCGCATGTCCGCTAAAGTCGTATGAAAATCCTATTATGGCAGCCATAAAAATGAAGTATTACTCGCTATACTAAATTGATAAAATTTTCCGGATTGTGGGTTATTACTCCGTTCGTTTAATGAATGCTGAACATTAATTATTTACTATGTTCCTTTTTGATTAAATAAATCTTAATATAATATTTTAATAGATAGTATGCTTAGAAAATAATTTTCATTCTAAACTTTATGTATTAACGAGACAAAACGATGAATGCCTGAGCTGGAAATCCTTTAATTATTATCTTTATTTCGTCGGTGTTGAAACAACGCATTCGGAGTTTCAGTTAAAATGTTTGCAGGACAGCCGTGTGGAAAAAAAAACTACTGAAAACCTAGCCCACTGCGGTTAGTTTTGCGAAATATTAGGTATACTGGCTTCGTCTTTTTTTGCGCACACAGCGAATGTTTTGCTAAAAGTTTTTTACGTTGGATTTTTACGCATTGAAACCTGAGTGCTACATACCCGACATACATAGATATACCGGGAGAATACTTGCGAGCTGTGGATTTCATTCCGGACTAGTGGATGGGAATGGGAGGGACTTCAGCTGTAAGCGTACCAACGCACAAGGTCGCAACACAAATTTGTTAACGTTCGGTGAATAATCATAGCCCAGTGGAAGTAAAATGAGCGATATATACTTTCTCTCGTTGGAGCTCACCCTTACATCACTATTGATGGTATAAACAACCAATTATCTAAGTGAGCTATTGTAAATGTGATTTACGAAGTTTGTAAAACTAATATTAAATCCAATATTACATTTGCATTAGTGAAAAGGGAAATAATAAGACCATACTCGCTTGATAACTGAAAAGGGCAATAAACTGCCATGCGTAGCATTGATTTGTTTTTATTCATACTTATTTTTATATCGAAGCATCAGCATAAATTATAAATTTCAGTGGCAGAGCTCATAAATAATATCAAAAAAAGGGAGGTGCATTAAAAAGGTATTAAATGATATTTTTGTTTAACACCGAAGGGGGGTGAGATGTGGAGGGGGATAATTTTTTTAATTTTCAAATTACTTTTTTTGCAACACAGGAGGAGAGGGTGCATTAAAAAGGTATTAGATGATATTTTTGTTTAACACCGAAGGGGATGAGATGAGGACGGGAATGATTCTTTTTTTTTAATTTTAAAATTACTTTTTTGCAACACAGTGGGAGAGGGTTGCATTAAAAAGGTTTTAGATGATATTTTTGTTTAACACCGAAGGGGGTTAGATGGGAAGGGGGATAATTTTTTTTAATTTTAAAATTAAAGTTATCACAACACCCGGGAAGAGGGTGCATTAAAAATATTTAAAATATTTTTTTTTACCACTGGAAGGGGTGAGAGGGGTATGCATTTTTTTAAACTCAAAAATTACTTTTTTTACAACACAAGGGGAGAGGGTACATTAAAAAGATTTTAGATGATATTTTTGTTTAACACCGAAGGGGGTGAGATAGGGAGGGAGATGATTTTTTTTAATTTTAAAATTATTTTTTGCAACGCAGGGGGAGAGGGTGCATTAAAAAGGTTTTAGATGATATTTTTGTATAATACCGAAGGGGGTAAGATGGGGAGGGGGATAATTTTTTTTAATTTTAAAATTAATGTTATCACAACACCCGGGGAGAGGGTGTATTAAAAATATTTAAAATATTTTTTTTACCACTGGAAGGGGTGAAAGGGGGATGCATTTTTTTTAAACTCAAAAATTACTTTTTTGCAACACAGGGGAGAGGGTGCACTAAGAAATTTTTAAATACTGATTTCTTTAACAACGGAAGGCATGAGAGGGTTGGGGGTTGAATCATTTTTTCTTCTTCTTTAAAAAAAACCATCCCTTTCGCCCACCTAGATGTTAAAAAAATATTTAGTCTTTTCTGTATTAAGTTAGATAGTTAGATTTTGTATACTTGCATATGTATTTTTATAATGCAATGTTGTCCTGTAATTGGATTTTCTCTGTTGGGCAACGTAATAAATTATTATTATTGTTATTATTAAAGCATTGTCTTCTGAAATAGTAATAATAAGTAATAATTGTTCAACTTATAATTATATCTTTGAACTTTTAAGTGTATGCTGGGTAGACTATAAGTTTTGGATTTGAGTTGTTCAGAATTGTTTTACTTAACTGCCTTGTTCCACACGTGCTCCAAAAGAATGCAGAAATAATAAACAAATAACAATTATATTTTAACCAACAACACAAGTCATTGTTAAATATATTATAACAAGAATGTAATAATAGATGTCCCATACTTTATGTTGGAAATACAAAGCCGAAACTATTTTGCATATTTATAAAATAATGTCAGCATAAACCTGCTGACCATAAAGACCCTACCGCAACATTCTAATGAGTTTGTAAACTTTACGAATATCACCAATTTCAGTATGTCATTAGCAACCCATTTTCTGATACATCCAAGTTATAGATTCAAACGAATCGATTAAATGGAGCATACGTAATTACCGATAACGCTTATAGCCTCACTTTAAAATTAAAATCAATTGTCAATTGCATCCGAACTCAGTCTAAAAGCGTCAATTAATTACTGAGGTGTGCTCATAAAACTTTTACAGATAGGAAATACATGTATGTACTGTACCTACGTGTATCTTCAGGATGCATGAAGCCTTTCACATGCCACTGCACATGCTTCAAGTCAATACCGGTTGAATTAATGGAGAAGGGGAACGAGTCAAGCAGACTATCTGTTGTAATCGAATGCGATGCAATCCACTGCAATTACCTCTCGCAGAGCGGTTAAAGGATTTGAAGGGAATTGAGTTGGACGTAAAAATTCTTTTCTTCTTGCAGAAAGAACTTGAATTAGTATTCATTAGAACACACTCGACCTGTTTCGGTGATTTAAGTATAAATACCCTGGTAATGGTTGTGTTCGTATATTGAAATGTAAATATTCAATGTGTATCTACTTAAGTTGGAACCATATGGAAAATTTTTATTGTTGGTTTTAAGAAGAAAAAAATTATTCGTTGTAAAATGCAGCCATTATATATCATATACGAAGCTTGTCCAAAAACAAAGAGCCAAATACCTTCAAAAACATTAGAAAAGATGTTAAACCGTAAGATAGGAAAAGTAGGTCTTTCAGATAGGCTTTTTCACCTATACCAATATGCGCATCAAACAAATAAAGAATCCAGTCTCTAGGGTTTCCGATTCATCACAAACCAAGGAAATAGCAATAGCGCTATTCTGAATCCTATTCATTAAATTTACCGTCTCAACCTGCCGTTATTGTGATCACTATTGGTGGATGACCTTTTGGTTGAACTGAAGCACAGGCCTAAGCAGATGACATCGTAGTGTAGCAGGCAAGATTTGAGACTTAGCAAGAACGAAACTATGATAATACCGTTCACCAAGAAGATGATAGTAGAATACTTGGTACTACCCACTACCGAAATGTTGGACTTGCATTTGCAAATAAACCAAAATGTGCAAAATGCAAATTCCTAATCTAAAATCCGTATTTGGAAAAGGTCACAGGCCAAAGTGATTCCTACTGTTCTGTCAAAGGATAGGTGTCAAATCTGAAAAGACATGCCCAAAACTAATCCATTGGCTTTATGGATTGGTACTTCGTCTAATCACTACATATGGAACGATGGCATGTTTGCAGACGATGCAGTAAGCTAGACCCATAGCTGAATTACATTTCTTACAAAGCATCGCAATTACGCGAGCGGTGACTTCTTCTTCATCATTCGCATTAGAAACCAGACCTTCCAATCTTACATATTGTGGAACAGGAAACTAGATTAACTACGAACGATCATTTCTGACAGCATGCATGCATTAGATACGATGTGTATTCGATGCATTTTGCACCACCTTCTTTCCAAACAGAGAGTAATTCAGATGCAACGAGAAAACACTAACGAAGGTGGACACTTGTTGATGTACTAACGATTCAAGCGAATATTTTAGCGCAGTGATAGAGTTAAAAAATACTAAGGCCTTGAACACACAACGAATTTTCGATGTGCGCTGAAGAGATTTTGAATAAAAACATCAGACACAAATGAATAGGATTTTTTTAGGTAACAATTAGGCGTTGTTTAAAGCACTAGAAAGTTATAAAAATATTCTAAGTCTATTGGGGGCGGCTAATTGAGGTACTTCCGGACTCATTCATTCATCAAAATGGGAAAATAGAAACTCTTGCGAGAAAGGGTATTGTGATGCAATTTCAAGCACCAAAACCTACCATTGACATAACTAAATAGTAAATCAGTTGCTGGATAAATCAGAAAGTGCATCAAAATTGGTACAATTATCCTGGTCTGGTATATGTGAAAGAGTACAATTACATCCAATCATGTCAGAATCAAGAAACTATTTGAATTTGATTAAATTTGGTCCTTGAACGGAATTGCAATGACAGTAATCTTAATTTTAGTTGAAAGCATAGTACGGAATTTACCAAAATAGAATAATTTCAATAAACTATCAACTCTAGATATTATTAGATTTGTTGTAACAGCAAAAAGAAGTACTTATTTTTGGCAATCTTTTCTTGCACATGTTGCTTTATAATTTTCGTCGGTAAGATTACATAGCAATAACGATAATTTTGGTTAAAATATTATATGAAACATTTTTATATCTTTGACTGAAAAATTTGCAACAATAATTAACTTTTATCCATTTTCTATTTTTATGACACGCTGCATAAACGTAACTTTAAAATGTGCTCTACATTCTATTCAAAATGTGCAAAGCACGTCAGGAATCCCCAGTCTTCCAAATCCTTTCTATAGCTAAACTGTGCGCCAAGTTTTAAGAGCTGTTTGTAACATATAACTACAAACTCCGGAAAACTTGCAAATTGCCCATTTAATCACTATAGTTCTCATGTTCGGAGATAAGTTTCCTATAAATCACCACACATTTCTTTTATTTGAATTCGAATACTTGTAGCTTTTCTTACAGGCAACTTTTATACGATTTTACCCAGAATCAGTAAAAAAATGTGTTTTTTTTTTTTAGCGTGGTGCTATGATATCTGCCTAATTTATGAGTTTGTAAACGTTTTGAAAAGATATTCTTACAAATTGCTGTAAATAATCATTGAGCAAGAGTAATACTGAGGTTATTCAAAGGAAAATAATACTAATCTAACTACCTAGCCATATTGAGGTTAAGAAAATTGAAGCTGTGCTATAACCAAATGACACGTAAGAAAGTTCATTGCATAATACAATAAATGCTTGTAGAAAAGCAAATATATATTTTTAAAAAAATTGTAAGCAAACCATTTTCTAAACCTTGTTATATTTTATGGATTGCTTCAGAACATGATGGGCTTGATGATGTGGTAGAATCCGCGAAACCGGTTGCTAAGCAAATAGAAGGTAATTGTGAAATAGACTATTTTCTGCTGCTCTAATGAGGAGGCCAAGACGAAGAATAAATCCCGGAACAGCATCCTAACAAGGAAATTAGTTTTACCAGTGGGCCCAAAGAACTCGAAAACAGACAGCACATGGTAAGGTAAGGTAAAGTTCTGGTCGGGGAAGGTGGTGAGAACACATGCACTTAGGCCACTCTTACCGGGCCCATTGTGCTACCTCCCCAGGGTGCCGGACACACCGAGCCGCTTAGGCAGAAGTTTTTATTGAAATGGTCACCCATCCAACAACTTGTTATGCATATTGCTGTTTGACGCACAAAACTGACAATGATGCAACGTACCATTAAGCCGTACTGCCGGCTATCGACAGCACATGGATAAACTGCAGTCAAAAATGATGGTCCTCTAGGAATAATGGCAATAAGTTGACCTAAATGAGTCATAGAAGAAATAGGGCTTTGTAATCATTTCAATCTTAGTCTTTCCAGAGAATTTATAAATCTACTAAGTATTTCTAAAATATTCATCAATCTTCCTACACGCTCAAAATGAAATCTTTTCATTTTGCATCTTTAATAAGCTGCAATTCTTTCCTGCAGAAAATGTCTAGAATGAAGTGTCACTCCTACTCCGATAAAATTAAATTTGGAAGACAAATGAGGGTTGAATTATTCAAAATTTATATTCCGATTACCTTAATACACGTATGCAAAAACACTTAACTATAATCACTCATTCAAAGTAAATGCTTAAACTATAAATCAAACATTGGTATGTGATTACATAGCGAGCGTTGTCACTTAGTAACGAAGAACGTTTTCCTGAGCAACGCAAGCACGTAGATACACACAGATATAGCTTGCCAACGTGAACACATATACAAAATATAACGTACAGTCCTCCCTTACTAACGCTAATGGGGAAAGGAATATAAATCTCTATTTAAGCTCACATCTCGGACGTACTAAATCTAATTTATAGTGACAGATTCAAGAAATTGCAACCACGAAAATTATCTTTCCAAGGCGGTGAGGCGGTTTTGGAAATAGCGCAAGTTAATATCATGGAAATATGTACCTAACAATAAGTAGGTTATATGCATTTTTGCACCTCACGAGCGCTTTCACATATGATTTACTTTCTTTCACGTAAACAGCATCCTTACGTTCTTCTGCAATCGTAAGCTGACGCTGTGACGTGCTCATCTCAGGTATGTAGCATTTCAAGTAACAACTGCTTTTAATAATACCTACAATTTATCAATCATAAAATCAAGAAAAAAAAAAATATACCGCTGTAAAGAGAATTTCTTAGAGTTTTCAAATAGATAATAAAATTGGGTACATTTCATTTAAAACTTTGTATGTATTTTCTATTTCTAACACATTTGATGCTCAATTGTTTTTTATTCTAAGGCATATAATAGGGAATTAGATATAGAACAAATTTTCTTCTTTAACATTTTGTCGTATTTCTAACAATAGCCGAATATCTGAGGTGACAGCTAAAATCAAACAGACTGTATTATAATCTAAAACCTTATGTTATCCTCTTGAAAAATTATCAAGAAAAAATATCGGTTTTGATAATAGGTACGCAAAACGTCGGTTTTGATAATAGGTACGCAAAACAATAAAAAGAAAAGATATTACAATAAACAATGTTCAGTAAAGAATTTTTTCCATTCCTTCTTTAAAACGGCGTATCTATGCCACAGTATAACCAGTAAGGACATTTGACTGTTTTTGGGTAATCGAAGTTTCAGTGCGCAGAATCTGATTCGCCATTTTGATAACACTGGGCAACAAATTTTCGAAAAGTTCATGCTTCCAAGCTGAAAATAGTCATTTCTTAATGAATTCAATGTGCTGAACACGAAAATGACTAAGAAAAAGCTGAATTGGCTACGGGTTTTCTGTAATATGTACGCATATTTCAGAAAAAAGTGTACTTATGTCAATATTATAATACATGGTAAGAAAACATTTACGCATATTTCAGAAAAAGTGTACTTATGTCAATATTATAATACATGGTAAGAAAACATTTACGCATATTTCAGAAAAAGTGTACTTATGTCAATATTATAATACATGGTAAGAAAACATTAGTCTGCTTCTGGCTTTCGACTTCTTTTGGCCTGCCGTTTGTAGTGGACTTGTGGAGCATCTCTACTGATTGTCCAACAATAGTCAGCTAGCATTGACGTAGACCATTTGCCTTGGTACCGTTGCTCCATGGTGGCAATGTCCTGATGAAAGCGTTCGCCGTGCTCATCGCTGACCTTCCCGCAGTTATCAGGAAAGAAATCTAAGTGGGAATCAAGAAAGTGGATCTTTAAGGACATATTGCACCCGAATTCATGAAACAAAGCCAACATATCCTCAACCAGACGCAAAATTTCGTAATTTCTCACTAAATTGCATTACATTATGGAATAGCATCTATACAATGGACAAAACGTCAATATCTCTGGAACGTGAGCCAATCAACTTTTTTCAATGTGATATTCGTGTTCAGCACGTTGAATTCATTCAGGATTGGGTACTTTCACCTAAGAAGCAATTTCACTGTTGACCAGTGTAATCAGCGTTTGTTTACTGTTTACATCGTGCTTGATCGTAGTGTATTAACGTTTTGTGATTTTAATTGTTTACGTTTAGTTCACTTATTATTATTATTAGTAATTTAGTTAAGCGTGTAGGTAGGTTAAGGGCGTGTATATAGTAGTTGTAAGGGTTTAGTTGGTTATGGAGAAGGCAAGTAAGAAGTGACCTCCTGGGGCCAATTGGTGCTCTGTATCAATTTGTAGTAATAACACAAACAAAAATGAAGGCTACAGTTTTTTTAAGTGCCCGAAAGAAGAAGAACGGTAAGCTATTTATACAAGTGTTACGATGTAACCATGTCTTTGTTTGTTTATTTAAAGCTCTTGAATGGACAGAAAAGTGTGACCACAGTGACATTTTAAGGAGAGATTAACTACTTTGACACCCACAGACTGTACTCAATGTTAGCTGTATTGTATAATCATCTTGTTGTAATCCAATAACTTTTCTAAGTAAATCTGTGCTAATTTATTAGAATTTAAATGAAAGGAAAGAATGTAAAACTTGATATTCTAAAACATTTGTATTTTAATAAAATATTTACTACATTATGTGCTTATTTTAAATACGCCTTCTTTCTTTACATTACCGTTTCTTTTCGCATGCGCTTATGAAATGAAAAATATTATTATAAATATAAATTAAAAAAAAGCCATACCTAACTTTTGTTTCATAGTCTTAAATCATTCTATCTAGTAAATTGTTGATACATTTTATGACATTTAGAATCAATAATCGTAGAGTAATTTGTAAATTCGTTCTTAAAAAAGAAGTGGACGCCCATCTTTAACCTTTCTTAATATACATATGTAACCATCTCTAACTAGATGCTGATTTTCAAAATGGTGGTTCAAGGTAACTGAAAAGAGCCGTCAAAACATCAAAGTTCCGACAATAGTGTCCTTACTGTTTATACTGTGTCTATGCCCAAGGCACGTAATTCTTGGCACAAAAACTTTCACACAGATACACTTACAATTCAGTTCGTAATGACTTATTGATTTATGACCTGATATACAGTAGTTAAGTGTGTTTCGGGTATCGTAAGTCTTATTAAAATCATTAAATAATTAGAGTTTTTTTTGTGCATATACAACACATCATACAGAAGAACTTTCTCGAAAACTTTTGAAAAAACAGGAAAAATCTGATATTGGTCTGTAATTTTTTTTTTGAAGGGTATCTTAGCAATTTTTAAAATATCCAGGAATTTAATTTAAAGAAAATATACCCCGTAACTATTTATATTGCAATATTTGAAACGGCTCATAAATGATTCTACTGCAACTGGGAAGTTGACAGAATCTTATGGGATAAAGAAGCGATATCCAAACTATGATTAATGTATCAATTTTTGTAATAATAAATTGCACATTTCAGGTTTTAATCGGCTTATCCTAGTTTCAGGTTTTTGGAAGGAGCTTCGGCAGACACTTGTACTAAATCTATTTCTAGTGGTAAATAATGGATAATCAATTCGAAAATAAAAGCATAATGAAATGGAATTGGCCAATGTTAACTATTTTAAAAGGGACGATACTACCATAATAAAAGCGCATTAATCATTTTCAATCTCGACAGGTCGATCGATATGGATCTGTAAATTACGAAAACCTGTGAGGTTAATTGCGAAATGTGATTGCGATGTATTTGAAGTTAACGTGGAGCGAATGATAGATGTGTTCTTAATTAATTAAAGATGGTGCCTCGGATAATATTTTTTCCCCATTCTAATCAGTAGGTGGCAATTTAACTGATTGCCTGGGAAATTAGTAGTAGCGACAAGGCCATAATTGACATGCTCTTCACGTACTTTCCTATAGGTGTAGTAAATGAGATAATGATAGATTCCCAGTCAGAGGTTTAGAAGTAATTATAATGACAATAAAAAATAGATTGACTGGTCATAACGAGTTTTTTTCGGAAAAAAAAAGAAAAATATATTACTTTCAACATCTTGCTACTAAAACTAATGAAGTAGTTTCTTCATTTTTAAGTTTTGTTTGTAAACAATAATGGGAATAATAAAAATATTTGTAAAACGTTGCGGTTTAATGAATGTTCATGTATGATTTTCTTGTTTTATTGATAAAACTTTCTTGTTTTAATTTGAAAATTTTGTGTGTCGTATAAAAATTGCTATGTAATTTCTGAATATTTAAATATTTGAATATTTTTGCATATAATTTTGATTTCTTCGCTTTCGTTTTCATGGTTATCAAATTTTGGATTTTTTATGTTTAAATCTAGAGTGCTGCGAATACCCCTAAAAATCTCCCTAACTGTCAACATAACATCTACAAACTACAAATTTAATATTACACTCTTTTTCTTCTTTTCGGTAGTACCCGAATATTCAAAAATATACAGGGTGTTCCATTTAAAATTTTCCGCTAAAATCAAAAGTGATAAAAAATTATAACATAGTTTGAATAATTTTAAATTTACAATAAATTCCACATTTCCAATTATATAAAAAAAAAAATGTATATTGCTACGAAACTTGTAGATAATTAAATACTGTTTTATTCTCGTTTCATACAGTCAGCGTCATCTATAAAATTCTCATTTACTCCACAGATATGCTACGTCCCATTTGTAAGATGACACTACAGTACACAGATACACTAAATTTACCCCTCCACAGTGTTTTGGGTACACCGCAAACCAATCGGATTATTATCATCAGTCAACCTCGAGACGTGGAGAGGTATGTCTCACCACTGTATCATTTTTAAAATTTCTAGATAATTATTCGAAATGCAACTACACTCAGGAAAATACGAAAAAGAGTCCTTCACATTTGTTTTCAACAACTTAATATCTCCTAGGCAAAAAGGACTCCAGCAACGATGATAGATATCGTTTCCAACGATACGATACAGCATAATAAACCCCCCGTCGAAGCAAACCTATTTCCTTAAAATCCATGGTAACCTGCCCTTTTTGAATTATATACGAAATAAGTAAGTTTTTAGTTTAAATTTTAACATATGTTTACAATATAAATAAGTAGTTCCAAATGCATTTACATAAATAATTTTATAATTGATGTTTGATCCTGTAGGTTATGTTTAGCATGATATGATGATGTTTTATTTTTTCAATTTTAGATTTTAATTTTATGTTAATTTGGTTTTGTAGTTTATTATTATTTTGATCTGCTATATTAAATAATTTTGGTAGTTATTTTGTTTTACAATGTTTTGCTTTATTATTCAGATAAAAAATTGGACTTGTTAAAATTAAAGTTCTGTCAGCTAAACTAATAATTTTTCTGAAATTAGTTGTGATGATTTAAAATTTAGATAACGGCTAGACAAGGTAGGTTTAATATTTCATTTAGCTAAAAAAAATCGTTATTGTTTTTCATGAGTTGAATGCTTAAAAATGTAATGCTGTTGATTTCTTCAATCTGAAATTCTTTTAATCTGCGGTAATGGGGATTATATATTTAAAGTATTATTAGTATATTTTCTTTTCATGCTAATCTTTTTTTTCAAAAGCCATTTTATGTAAGATTTCTTCTTCCATATATTTTAGAACAATGCTAGAAATAAATATACGTAAATAAAGGCAAACATGGATAACCACCAAAAAGATGCGTACCTGCTTCAGTTGATGTTACTGTTTTAGTTCATCATTTTCTCAAGCATTGTAATAACTTTTAAACAAAGCTAACTCGAGTATAGTAGTCCTTCAGCGGTTTCGAATTAACCCTTGTTTTGTTATATATACATATATCCCCTTTATTATATGCAGATACTTTACGTATTTGGGTGTGCACATTACTCTTGAATTTTTCACGATGCCATAAACGTAAACCTATTTGTACCACTTATCTAGAACTTCTCTCATGTGAAGTGGAATTATCGCTAGTACAATACATTTCCGGGAAAGGCCGATATTAAAATTTTATATTCCTGGGATCATAAAAGTTTTATGAAAACTTAAAGCGAGCGCCTCACATTTTTTTCTGCGCATATTTCTGATGTAAAATAGAATATCATAAACATAGTCTTAATCATAAGGTCAGTTATTTTCATTGAATTTTCTTTCAACAGAATTATGAAAGGTGTAGCCGGTGTTTTTAAATAGCAGAGTATGAACATATGTATTACATCGCGAAATACATTGAGAAACATTTTAGATAACTCCAAAGATGAATCGAATTATATTAAGGGTCGGGCATTTACAAAATTGAACGTGCAACACATTATCAGTATAGGAGGCTTGTCACATCGTGTGCCACACAACACATCAATGATACCGGACATAGTATTAAAAAAATAAAACACATTAAATTAATGAAAAATGAAAAGTTAATAATTTATAGAATCGGCGAAATGCTGCTTTCCAATATACGTTGATAGATTTATCAGGCTAAACGGATATGCTCACTCTTGCATTCATCTTTGGTTTGGAGAATTTTCGAAACAATTGTTCTGAATAAATAATCTCTACAAAGTGCTTGCCTGTACTGTTTCCATTTACTAAAATATCAGATTCCATCGAGGAAAACCCACCATAGAGAAACAATATATGTACGCATATCCGTAAGCGCGTTTCAATGAGAAAACCGATGTTGAACAACGACGAAGACCTACATCTATTCGATCAGAATGCACGATAGGATTTAATAGAACAACAGGAATATAAATTCTTCAAGGGATGCAATAAATTCCGGGGGAAAAGTATAGGAACAACCTCGGGAAGGTTAGAAGGAAAGTGTCGAGTAAAATAAAAAGACGGAATGTGCCTAAAATAGCAATGCAAATAAATCGGAATTGTCTCCACCAGACGCGTATAAGCGCGGATATGCTTGCAATAAAAGCCGAATATACGATATAAAATTTCTGCGTAACACCAAAATAAAGTTTTCAGCGAAATTGCCATTTTGAATTTGTTTTTCTTTTCCGAAACACGGCAGTTTCTCCTTTAGAAAAGTTAATAACATATCTGCTATAGATTTGTATTTGTGATAAATAAATATCTTTGCAAGATATACAATTCAGGAAATAAACCTTGTTTCCAGTACGGCACGGCGCATTTGCGGAGCTTAGAAACGGTCAAATAAAAACGTGACCAACGTCTTTTGCGAGTAAATCATAAAACATGCCAATCAATTTTTTAATTTACTATGACCTTGAAGCAGCTGTTTTACAATTTTAAATACTTTAGAGGAGGCTGCTCATTCCGCAGAGAAAATTTATAAGATATATCAGAAATACAAATTGAAAAAATTTAATTTGTGAAAGAGGAAATTGGTCATAAAAAAAAAAAATAATAAAAAATTGAAAAAGAAAGCAGACGATATAACCTTTTATTAGACGTGTGTCAAAAGTTACGCATTATATAGGGTACTTTGAAAAATACATACAATACTTAATAGAAAAACGTAAATTGGTGGTGCTTCTTAGACGTTTTGTGCTGTTAACAGCAATTATTAGAATTTACGTAAAAATCAGCGCATTTGTGGTGCATTTTTCTCATCTGCTTAGTAAATTTTGATATTGATTAGAGCTATTCTAGAAATACACTTTGAGATAAGTAATATTTAAAATTAAAACCGTTTTTTGTAAAAGAGTTAATCGTTGAGAAATAACAGACAGCTATTTTTTTATTATATACGCTTGCTGTGAATTTAATGTTTGAGATTCGTGTAATAGGTTTTGGAAACAAATATTATAATAATATATCTTTTAACGAAGACAGATTTTAATTTGAAATATTACTTGTCTTAAAGTGTATTTTTTAAAATAGTTTCGATTTATGTCCACTGCCACCAAGTAGGTGAATAAAATGCACCAAATTATGAATTTTACGCAAATTTCAATTAACTTTTGATAGCACCTGTACTGCTAATTTACTTTTTTTTTTAGTTATATCAACGAAATAACTTTAAACAGATTAGATATTATAACTGTGGAATGCATAAGGAGCGATTCAGAAAAAAGAAAAGATTTTTTTGTTTATTTTTAAGATACAAAGTTGTGGTTATAGTATTTGTCTATAGCTATTAATTCTGAACAACTTTTCTAAATAACATTTTTATTTAATTTGAAAAATAAGGGTAAAACCTCCTTCATTTTTAGTACTCTCTCTGTATACGGTAGAACAGAAATTATATTCAAGTAGATTTTAAAATAATATAAATTAAAGGAAGATTTAATAAATCCACATTGATATTGCCCTACTATATCTTTCACTCTCCTCGCCAATCTTTCCTGGATAATTGATGTCAGGATCTTAATCTGTATATGTATACCTAATTCTTAACCAGAGAAATTACTGCTGCAACATTAGAAAAATAACAGAAAATAATGTAGTATTTAGGGGATAATTTGCCTTTCTTTCATAGTATTTATAATAAAACTGGAACTTTGACAAAGTCATTACCTTGATTGAACCAACTTCTATTATACCTTTCTAATGCTGCACGCCCCGATTTTTTCACGTATAAATTATTCTATAACCTTGACTATTGATCAACAAGAAAATACTAAAGGAAAATTCTCACTGACAATGAAAATGCTTAATTTTTACAATGGATTTTCTTCGATAAGTGAATTTTCATGTAAAATATAACAATGTAAATGTGTATATATACAATTACTTAATACATTTTGAATGTAAAAAAATATTTGCAGAAAAAAGCAGTAACAAGACATTTTCATTGATAAAACCAATCAATTATAATTAAGTAAATAAATTAAAATTGTCTTTCTAACTATTTCATTTGTAACCTCTATCAATCTTCGTAACACACAACTAATTGATTTTTTTAAGTTTTAAAAGCGGTTTAGAGAAGTATTAACGCAGACGTCGGTTGATAGTATCGCTTTAACAATTTTTTTTTAGAAATAAACTTATTTCGCTTGGCATTTTTCCTTATATTTTATTATGAGGACAATCCTTAGCCGTCCGCCATTCAATTTAGTTTCATTTTCTCGCCGACTTTGTGTCGTAAGTTCCAATTTAATGAAGTGTCCAGGATCTCCTTAATTCTTTGTAGTCTCCGTAAATTCAATTATTTTTCTCCTTATAATACGCAACTTCCTCCCCATTTCTTTGTTATGTGCCATAAATTTATGAAATGATAACGGAACGGTTGTTTTCGTTTTCATTCTTTCATTTTAGGAATTAGGGAGCCGTTTTTAATCAATTTATTGAATTAAGACATAAAACAAGCGGACTATTGAATTTTATTTGCATCGTCTTTCGCCAAACAGATCGTGGATTATTTTGTTTATATTAAAAAAATTTAAACGATTTTACAAAAATTGAGATTATTTCTGTATAAGTAGTTTTGCTTTGTATGCAGAATAATTTGGCCAACCCTGCTTTATAGCACAGAACTTTTTAATAATTACCTAAGTAACTTTGCCAACTTTTATCTGGTAATCATAATTAGAAAAATACTTTCAGAATATTATAAAAATACGTAGTTGAATACTCACAGTTAGACACTAGTTTATAGTTTTATAACCGCAGCTGCTATTATGAATAATTACATCACAACTTTCCTTATTACAGCACTGAGAGTGCTTTTTGAGAATACTTGAGCTTACATTTTGCTCTATACACATACACAAGTACCACTTGCATACTTTCAGTACGTAATTATTTAATTTTGTTATACAAGTTTCACTCGCAAGTTCCTCCTGTTTTGCACTGTTTCACAGCAACTGCTACTTTAAAATGAAAAGTACGTAATATAAATCACATTTATCGTGACATATACATATGTAACAATAAATTGCCCAAGTGTATTGTTATAACATTCAGTTTGTGTAGTGTACTAGTATAATTATTAGTAATAGTTCTAGTTGTTAGTCTTATATTAAGGATTTGTTGTGCGCGGACCACACGCATTTTTATTATATTTTAGTTGTTCTATT
The DNA here is from genome assembly GCA_949128085.1 of Cetonia aurata. NCBI lineage: Eukaryota > Metazoa > Arthropoda > Insecta > Coleoptera > Scarabaeidae > Cetonia > Cetonia aurata. The sequence continues at coordinate 63,787,246 of OX421883.1, read as the reverse complement.
TCTGTGTTTACCTTCAACGTTTATTGAACTGTCCCTTCATTTCATTTTACGACTCTTCTCAAATTTTAACGTTACTGTCTTTTACCATTACGTGTTCGGTCCCAAATTCATTGTATTACCCAAAAACCTTTTTGCTGTTTATATTAGTTAGATCGTACACAACTGTAACCACCTTACTTTGACATTCACCAACAATTCTATACTTCAATATATATTTTCTGTTTATAACTTTAACACCCTCCAATCGCATAGATCCGACTGTCTTGTTTACCAAAACGCGACAGCGAAGGACCACCCGTTGCGTTCGATTCTATGAAATTGCCGACCTAAAGGTCATATAAGGATGCCCCTTCAGGGAAACAAGTTAGAATCATCCTGTTGTCCGAACACTCCGTGTATCTCCGCTGTTATACGTGTTAGACAAGTGATTGCAAATTGTCCTAAGTAAAATCACTCTTTTTGTATTTTGTGTAATAAACATAGTTAGAACAAGTGAGTGTTTTATTTTAACCCGGACAAATCGGTTGTGGACGAGCGGAACCATAACAGTATTTATCTATTAATATTTTACACAAAAAGGTTTTTTTCTTTACATACGGCTTTAAATTCAATATGCCGATGTGAATTTCAAACAAATAAATTACAAAATAAACCTTTGAAATTCTGTTTTACATTAAAATTGTTATTATGACAAGTTTAGTAGTTTTAGTAATTTTGTATGGGTTGTGTTTCAAATTACCCGCTAAGATAATTTGTGGTTTCAAAATGATGGACGTCATATTTTTGTGTCTTTCCAAAACCTATTTAAAAGCAAAGCTATGCTCGTAGTGATTAAGATTTGTATTCTGCCATTATTGTTCGTGCATTATAAACAGGAAATACTCTTTCCTTAATGCGCTTGTTCACGATAGTGATATCATTATAAGTATATTAAATGTCAATATTAGCATATTGATTTTCTTTAAAGCTACTATTCATATAGTTAGAAAAAACATCGTAGCTTGTACAAAAAAAAAAAACTATAGCAGTCAGTTTTTTTTTCTAAAAAAAGCAAAACATTATCTGCTCACGTGCAATATAACCCGAAGCAAAACGGAAAGAATTATAACAGGAACACAGAATTGGAGGAAAAAAAATAATGTCTTATTTATTCTAAGTCTAAAATAAGGCGTTTCGTTTTACGCCAGGACAATTTAAGGCGACTGACTGCTGTATAGCTGTTGTGGCGGTGTCTTCTTCCCTTTTTCAGTTTAAAGGACATTATATGCAAATTTCATTTCCTGCTATAAGGTTTCCCATTATTCACCGGGGCAAACCGCTGGGATTCGACTAGATTTTTTAGAGCCGGGGTTCCTATCCCTCCCGTACTGCGGTGCTGGGCGCAGATTTTGCTTGTATTAATATATCGGTCTAATGTTGGTTTCGACGGTTTACATTTACTTCTTTGGTAGTGTTCACCGTGAAGCGTTCATTAGGTTGCTACTTATTTGATAAATTGCTTTAAACTTTCATTCTAAGCGCACAATTTGTTTCGCTAAAACTGCGGGTACTTTTCTGCTCCCGACAGTTTAAAATAAATAACTGCGATTTCATAACTAATATTGTGTTTTCAATAAAAAAATGTGTTGAAGATGAAGCGATCTTCAACTACAATGAAAAATTCGCATTTATTACGTGCTCTGTAGATTAAATCTTTGGTTATTTGGCTGCTTCTTCGGTCTCGTGGCTTATTCCTACGACCAGGTTTTTAACCATAAAATTTTAGTTAACTTTAATCAGCAACATTTCTGTGACCTCATTCCTAAATCTTCAAACCGCCTCGGCAATGGAATAATGCTGTAATCTGTCCTATACACAAAAAAAGGGGACACATTCAATTGTCCCGGGTATAACACTTCTAGATGTAATAGCACGGTTATTGAAGAAACGACTGAACAAATACCACAATGCGGGCTAAGGAAATACTAAGGAGGTTTCAAAGAAACAATCATAGATCAAATATTTATCCTAAGAACAGTCGTCTCATTTAATTTTTCCTAAATTCGATTTTAAACCCTGTAGCATCATCCAGCTTTAGTTATCGTCACTGCTTGGAGGCTTTCGATATCTTCCGGTCAAAACTATGTCCATTTCGTGATGCATCGTTTTTAAGTATAGTAATCTCTTAGTTATTTAGCGGTGAATATAATTTCTTTTCTCTGCTTAATTTTTTCTTTCATGTAGTCATCTACAGTCTTTTATGTAAGGTGTTCACTATTTTAGTTTGGTAGTGCGTCTTTTGTCTTGACGCAACTATTTCCGAGACAGAGGACGGACAGCAGCTATCGTAACACCACCCGACTCCGTATACGCTCCGCGCATTCTAAGGCATTTTACCGCAAAGTTGTGGGTTTTGTCCCGTGATGTATACCGCAGAATTGTTTGCATCTTCGGTTTTCTGGACTGCCAGAAAAGTTAGCCAAGAAAGTACCTTCAGTGCAACCATTATCCTTTTGAACGTGCTAAAAAGGGTTCGAAGCAGAACTAGTGGTTAGTCTTATTGTTTGAGACAACGCGCCCCATAGTATCTGGATTCAATGGACGAGAACGCATCAACCTCTTTCTAACATTGAGCCCGTCAGTACCCGCTTCAGCCGGTTCAATCGTTCTGGGCATTTATGTCATGTTTATATTGTTTCGGTAGTTTCACTGACGTAACAAACATCACAACTCGTGCAATCAATTTTATATGCTATATTCCAAGTAATTTGAATATCAATTTTGTATTTTAAATTAGTAAATATATAATGTTTAAATTCTTTAAATTTGATCTTTAACTCCAACTATCTATGATTGCCTGTGATGGGTGGAGACTGTGGCTTGAAAACTATAACAAAAATTTATTTGTTGTAATTTATTTGCTAGTTCGTTACGTCCCACTAGATTTAGATAGTATATAAGCCTTGTTGTTTGTAAAAGATGTCAGTGTTATTCCACTAGTGATTTGGTGAAGAGCATATCTTCCAAGGTTTACCTTAGCCGAAAACACTACGTTTAACACTGCTCTTCACTTGTTTCTACTGAAGATGGCAACTTAGTTGCCGAAATACGTATTTAGATTTGTTATCTAATTTTGTGGTAAGGGATTGTTCACCTTTCTTTTGGGATTTTTGTTATATCTATGATTGTTTTATCATTGTTCTTATTATAATACTTTTTAGAGTATATTTGACAGGTTTTCTAATTTATTTTATTATAATTATAATTAATTATTATCGTCTTGAAAAAGGTGATAGTAATGAACCAAAGGATGGTCTTAAAAACTTTTGGGTATGTATTAAAACATTTTCTGCTCGTTCTTTTCATCAATTCACCTAGTACATTTACATTTATATTAGCTCATGTTTATTAACGTCAATGGCATATGGTGGTGTATTTTGTCTAAACAACGCATGTTTTTTTTTTATTTTGCTTTATGGCATAATCTTTAAAATTTTAAAAATCAAGTTGAGTGTTTTGCCATTGTCGTTGCTTAGTTAAAATCACGAGTTGTTAAATCATAAATATTAGCAAGTCAGATTTCTTCTTTTTTGTTTTAAACCGAGAGTTTTATAAAATGACATTATTATTAACGTTTATTTACCGATTCCAAGTTCCAAATCTCTTAAATGAACAATTTATTCTCTTGTGCAACATCAGGAAAGTTAGGGGATTGTTGGAGCGGGATTAAACTTTTCTTAAATGATTAATTTCTTTTTAAATCCCGGGGGGTGATATGAATTTTCCAGAGAAAACAGTTCAAATTTTATGGGCATTATTTCATAAAAACAGTAATCAAATTATTTCTTTCGTGTCCTCTATAGACTCAAACGCACTCGCAATAATTGCTCAAACATGCGCATATTTTCATTACCAACGATGATAGCACGCGCCATCATTGTGACAAAACTAGTTTCCCCAACTACTCTTGCGGTATTAAATTCTTATTTTCACGTCGCCGGAAATGAAATATGACGAGAGGACCGCTACGTCGGTGAATTTTAAAATTTATGGGGTCATCTTCCGACCCGTATGCATATATCATTGGGATTCTCCGAACATTTGCTTAATGTCAAGAATTATTGATTACTTCGCCGCCGGGAAGACGTATTGTGATCCCTTTTTGATCGGCCAGCAAACTGTCCGTGTCGGAATATCGGTTCCGTTGAGAGGAAAGGAAATACCGGGATTTTCGTTTGATTTTTTCCTGAAAAAATGTCTCAGATCAGATTGCTTTATTTCTTCCGTTGGGCGGGAAGGTTTTTTTTTTTTTTTATAGGCGTGGCAAGTACAGAAACTTTAGTTAGTTACAGCAGAATTATTTTTAGCTGGCGAATGCGCGAGAGCAACAGGGTTTGCCCAATGGAGTGAGTCACCCGGAGAAATATGGAGGAACATTATGACTCACTATCTTCGGGATTCGTACAAAATACGAAATTCAGTTTTTATTGTAATACGCATTCAGTTAGTCCCGCAAGGTTAACAATTCTTGTAACATTCTCCAAGAATAAACACCATGTCAACCATTTCTTCTTGAGCTTGGGGCATTTTCACAACATTTATCAGAGAACAATGTTTCTACTGTCACTTTATTCTTATTTTTACTGTTTTTTTTTGACAATTGCACCTCTTTTATTTTATCATGGCAGGCTTAATTTCGGTAACAGATATTTTCCGACAAATTAACATAACAACTTTTTCTTTCTTAAAGATTTCGTTATGAAATATTCTGAGGGTTATTGTTCATATTATTAATTCATGTATTTTAGATAGTGTGTTTCCTGCTGTTTGGAGGCGGGCATTAGTGATTCCTTTGCCGAAGAGGCGGGACCCGCAGAATTGTTCTGATTTGAGGTCTATTAGCTTGCTCCCAGTTCTTTCCAAGCTTTTTGAGAGGGTGATTCGTCATGTTACCGAATATAGTATCTTACCGTCTTATCAATCCGGATTTCGTCCAGGATACAGTTGGGAATCAGCACTATTAAAAGTAACTGATGATATTCTGACAGCCGCAGATGGGCGTGATATTTCTGTTTTGGTGCTTCTAGATCTGTCTAAAGCATTTGAGACTGTCAATCATGGTCTTTCACTGTCGATTCTTCATTTTACTGGTTTGTCCAGTGAGTCTATATCGCTTCCGGGCTCAATTTTAATCAACGGATCTCAATGCGTAAAAGTTTATAACAATATTTCTTCGAGTACCGCATTATTGTCTGGAGTGCCGCAGGGTTCTATTTTAGGGCCCTTGCTCTTCTCTATATATACATGCAATCTTTTTTCTAATATTTATAATAGTCCCCAAACATTTTCCTTAATATTCGATGCTTATATCGAATATTAAGGAAAATGTTTGGGGACTTAATGCGGGCATGGGGGGACGGTTGCTTATGGGCACATGCACACAGACCTTGATGTTTGTTTATTTGTACATGTGTTTATATATTTTCTTGTAATTTTTTTTTACTTTTGTTTGATTTATACTTACAGATCCAGTAATTCGGTTTTGGAAGCTTTGGTGTAACAATAACTATCACACTGACAAAAGTCAATGCTAGGTTTTCCACTATCACCAAACAACAATGCACAATCTCTCGACGCGCGTTTCGCTAACCAAGTTAGCATCATCAGGAGATAACAGTTAATCATCTCCTGATGATGCTAACTTGGTTAGCGAAACGCGCGTCGAGAGATTGTGCATTGTTGTTTGGTGATAGTGGAAAACCTAGCATTGACTTTTGTCAGTGTGATAGTTATACTTACAGAGGCTAAAGGAAGAACGCCGTATTCCATTATTAATGGTAGGCGATTTAGTCTTTTTGGCATCTTGTTATTTTTTTTTCTCTTGTATATTACTTCAGCCAATAAATACTTTACATACATACATACATTTCTACGTGTTCGATACACATGTATACGGATGATACGCAAGTATATCATTCTTTTTCAGATAACTCCAGCTTACTTGCACTGGGCGCTGTCCAAAGTGATTTGGATACCATCTCGTCTGCATGCCCTCGCCATTCACTGGGTCTAACTATTGATAATACGTTTAGATTCCGGCAACAAATATCTAAGTATGTACAGCGAGCCTATTATAATCTAAGAATGCTCTATTCTTGATGTTCATAACTTAAAAGTAAGATTTAAGGGTACCCTGCATAAAACTGCTCTCTTTCGGCGCTCTTCTTTTTGCCATATACAAAATATATAACGCTATACCTGTCACCATCAGGGCCAAGCCTCTGCATACGTTTAAAAAGTTATTGCGTGGTTTTATTTGGGATAGACAGCTACTTGATATCAACGGTCTTGCTTTTAGTTAGCATGTATATTTCTTATAAATATTCTCCAAATATTTTCATTTTTTATTTTGTATGCAAATATTGTTTTTTTATTATTTTTCTCCCATACTAACGGAATTGGATTAAGCAATTATAGAGATTTGAGTATTTTATTATTAATTAATTAAGGACGTCAAGGTTAAGTGGAAGAGTGGACGCTGACGGTTGTCAGATGCAAAACTTCTTATTTATTGTATTGCTTCTTCCATTGTGTTGTTTGGTATTATTTATAATAGGTGAATATGTTTGATTCCTGTATATTTTTGTTTCGCTGAAGTTGGAAATAAAGATTATATTATAAATGTGTTGTCTTTTTGGTGCCAATGAAGAATTTGGAATTTCGGCTATCCAGCGATGTAATTTTATTTGGGGGGTGCTATTTGAAATTTTAGAAGCAAAGGATAATTTGCGAATGCCAATCAAAATTATCTTCTTTTCATAAATCACTTGAAAACAAATTATGTGAGGGTACAAGAGGTCTTAGTCTATCCCTCAATTCGAAACCTAAGCGCAGGTGCAATTTAGTTCCTGCCAAAAAAAAAAAAAAATCAAACGATGGCCCGACTATGTGAAGAAAAAATGTTATAACAGCAAAACCGCTAAAGTTAGGGATATACCATGTTGCATAAAAAAGGTGCTCTTCGAAAATTTTCAAAATCTGCTATAAAATATAGGGTGTAAAAAAAACATAAGTTTGATACGCCATTGCTGACCAGAAGTATTTTAGAAAGATAGCGAGGGTAATTGAGCACAATTTTGCTCTTGGATACCTTGTATGATAGGGAATCAATGGTCCGACTAGAGATGGCAACGATATATCGATATAATTAATATATCGATATTTTTTCAAATATATCGATAAATAAATATCGATATAATAGTTTCGATATATCATAAAATATATCGATATTTTTGTTTAAATATATCGAAAAATTAATAAGTTTGTTTACAACCAACATTTATTAAATTACTTAATAATAGTAGCGTGGAGCAACGGAAGTAACTTAGTTACATTAGTTAGTTAGTTACATTTCATACGATAGGTACCAGAATTATCGGTTATAATCGGGATTCCTTTCAATTGCTTTAACAAAATCAAGCTCTTCCCCGAAAATTTTTCTCGGGGAATTACCGTACAAAGTTTATAAATAGAGTTCGATCTGGAATGAGGTGAAAGTGGTATATCCCAACTTATTTAAATTAACGGCAAAATATGTTTGTGTTATGGCAATGTCGGTCCCCAGTGAGAGGTTATTTTCAAAAGCCGGGCCAACCGCTACGAAAAGTCGCAACCGTCTCACGGGAAGGCTTTCCAAATTATTATTTCTGAGCTCTTTGCCTGATAACTTGCATTTATGGAACTGATGTATCCACAAATGCAGTCAAACAGCCTACTTCTTGTCCTGTGAGACAGTTATTTGTAGCCTGTAAACAAAAAATAAATTTTCTTTTTTTCATAAAAAAATTAATTTTGTGGAACTGGACATTACTTGTAAATATAGTCAATAAATAAATACTTCCTTATGTAGGTGTAAGGTTGTGTATTAATAATTTTTACTAATTCTTTCCTTACGTTATTTGCAACTTTGTTGTTCAGATTTACACCTTCTATTATGACGTTGTGTCTCTTCTTTTCTTACGATTCAGAAAACTTGAAATTTGCATATAAATAAAAAAATATATCGATATTCGACTTTTTTCATATATCGATATATTTGTTCCGATATATCGCGTGTATCGATATATAGCTTTCGATATATCATATGATGATTATATCGATATATTTATATTTTTTGCCATCCCTAGGTCCGACGCCTCTTAGGTGCTACACCCTGTATATGTGGAGGCTATAATTTAAATTATATTGTATGTGAGTGCAAAAAAATTTCATTACCGTACAGCGCTAACTAAACCTCGTTACCTAAAGTTACGATTATAAAATTAACAACGATGAAAACCCCAGTGTATTCCCGTATGTCTAGCAGGCATAGCAAATTCAATCCGTTTTTATGTTAGTTGGGTTACGACCATAAATGTACCGCAGCGGTAAACATGCAAGCGCGTTTTGTTCAAACATACATCGGCTGTTTTTTTTTTTATCGAAAGTAACTGTATTACGTTCAAATGAGTGGATGCAGGTTGTTTGCCCGGTCATATTTTGCCTTGCCCCGACGGAAATACAATTTGATTTTTGCCAACGTGTTATATGCGGAAGTGCATAAGCGTATGGGTATATGCGTTAATTCCGCATTCAAAGTATAATTAATTTTATGGGAGTTGGTAAATTTACATAAGTTGTTTGGGTAAATGTACATTATGTGAGTTAATGAAATTATATGAAATTGATTGTGCTAATTTTAACAGAGGATTTTAATCGGTGACCCGTGAGATACGTACAACATATAATACATGTTAGGTACATGTTTTTATTTATTACTGTAAAAGGTTGACTCAAATCAATTTTAAAATTATAAATCTGTTTATATGTTAGGGTTGTCATGTTTGGGACGTGAAATTGTTAATGTACGCGTTAGGTTTCAGGTTCGTATCAAATTTTAAAAGAAACTTTATTTACTTTTTACAATTTTATTTTATTTTAAACACTTTTTGGCACTTTTGAAGTTTCATAAATTTTACCAACACTTTTGCTACTACAGCGAGTATAACAAACGGCGAGTTGGTAGTAACTAATTCTAATGAGGAATTGATCCCCTTTCTATACTAATAAAATGCTGTGAAGTCAAATCGCCTTCAGAATTAATGTTCAAGGACAACCTTGCGGAAAACTGGAAGTTGGCCAGACAAAAATTTGTTAACTATATGTTGCCCATTGGAAGAAACAAGAAAACAGAGGCCACGAAAACCTCAATTCTTTTGAATGTAATTAGCACCACATGTTTTATCTCAAATACATCATAATCTTTCCGTCACGATAACAAAGGAATTAAAAGTTTCCCTGAGTAGCTGTATTTCACCAATGTACAGGGTGAGGCAGAATAACGAGCGATTTTAAAAAAGCTGTAAAAAACAAGAAAATCAATATTTAGGAATAAATTTATTATTTTCTTAGAGAACATAAAAAAGCATTAATTATTTTATTTTTTAAAAATAACTCCGGAAAGATGACGTCCGTTCAGGCGTACACATTCTGCCAATCGTGTTTTGAAACTATTCATAACATTTTGCAGCATTGCTAAGGGAATGTTTTCCACTTCCTGTCGGATCCGTTCTTTCAAGGCCTGAATTGTTTGTGGTGGGTTATCTTGAAACACTTTACTTTTTAAGTACCCCCACAAGAAAAAGTCGCACGGTGTGAGGTCCGGTGAACAGGAAGGCCAGGTGATGTCCCCATATCGAGAAATCACATGATTTGGAAATAATCTGTTAACAACATTCATGCTTACTCTCGCTATATGGGAGGTTGCTCCGTCTTGTTGAAAAAATGTTACCTCGTTAACTTCGTAGCGTGCAAGCTGTGGTTCAAAAAAGTTTTCCAACATGTCGGCGTATCTTTGTCAGTTTACTGTCACAGCATTGCCACGAGCATCTTCAAAAAAGTGAGGCCCTATGATCCCCGATGAAGACATAGCGCACCACACGGTAACTTTTGTGGAGTGAAGGGGTTGTTGATGCATTTGTCTAGGATTTACGTCACTCCAGTATCTAAAGTTCTGTTTATTGACGTAACCGGAAAAATGGAAATGGGCTTCGTCACTCATCCATAAGTTGTTTAAAATTTCTTCATCTTGATTAATTAAATCTGAAAACTCTTCACAGAATTGTTGTCGACTCACATAATTCGTGCCTTTAAGAGCCTGCACAATTTGGATTTTGTATGGATGAAGATGGAGATCCATGTGTAATATTCGTCTGACGGTTCGTGTGCTTGTAGTGTAGTGCTATGCCGGCTAGCTGAACGACGCGGGCTTCACTCGATCGCAGTTCTTACATGCTCGATATTTTCGGGCGTACGCACCGATTTTGGCCGACCAGGCTTCTTTTTTGTCGTTGACGACGTTTCCTCAAAGTTCCTAACCCATTTTTTAATGGCACAGGCAGACGGCACTGGTTGATTGCGATTAATGTTAAAATGATTTCGAAAGGCTGAGGGGTCCAACGATCCATTGTTACTAAATGCTAATATCAAGGAAACATGGCCCATAGCGTCCCTACCACCTCCGAATGACACAGCGCGAATCGCGGGCTTTTTAAAATCGCTCGTTATTCTGCCCCACCCTGTATATACTATATATAACTTACTTTAATAACAACCGTAGCCCGCGGGTTCTATGATTATTTAAGGGATGACGTGGTATCTTGTTTAGGTACATAACCCTAGGGGAGGATGGTGGAAGAAAATTGAGATAATTAAAATGCAGGCCGACCCCATCCTGCCGAAATCGATGACGATAATTGAAATTTAGATAATCCAACGAAATCCACCAGATAGGCTTCAGTACTATGTAATTACTGAATAACCAATTATTAAATGCTGTAACTTATGAGGATAATTACATGGTAATTATCAAAATATAGATGAAAGTTGCTAGAACGCTATAGCAGAACACAATCTGGCGAAATCATGAGAAGGCCTTTATTAAGGGATCATCAATGACAAGGCAGGAGGTTGTAGTTATTTTTATATTTCAAGTAAATAACTATTTAGAAGAAAAACAAAAATGAATCTTTTTCGTAAATCCATGTGATGTATTTTTTTGGGTTCATAGTAAGTTGCAGTAGTTGTGGATGAGGACTATCTGCAGTTTTGTGGACGTCCTCCAAGTAAGCCGAAATGTTGCGCTTTGGAGCACCCCTGATTTTCTCACCAAATATAGTTAGTACATACCCAAGCAACATTTACGAATTACAACTCGATACAGTGGGTATAAAATCTAATAATAAAATAAAAGAATATGGTAGAGCAACATATTAGAAAACATTATTAAAGTGTTTACTTATATTTTTGACTTACTTCAAAGACGTCTAGGATAGTCAGGAAAAATTGCAATCGACAACTATTAGAACATACCACGCAGCCAAAATAATATATGACATAGCTTAACGATAAGGATTTGTTTTGTTTTTCTTCTAAACAGTTGTTTACTTGAAAACTATAAGCATTACAAACTTAAAACTTTCTCAGATTCAGTATTATATACAAAACTACTTTAGAACAAAAACTATAGCTTATCCGTTATAGCCTTCGCGAGCAAGTTGAAAGTTAGGAAAAAGTTGAAAAGACCCGGACATCGGTGTTATAAAGTGCAAACCCGTCAAGAAATTTTCACAGATAGATAGATTTTGGGTGGGATTGGCTTGGGGTCCGAATTTGGTGGGATTGGCTTGGGGTCCGAATTGGGTGGGATTGGCTTGGGGTCCGAATTTGGTGGGATTGGCTTGGGGTCCGAATTGGGTGGGATTGGCTTGGGGTCCGAATTTGGTGGGATTGGCTTGGGGTCCGAATTTGGTGGGATTGGCTTGGGGTCCGAATTCTATCTTCTATAGAATCGTGCCTAAGAGAACTATATTTTGTGAAGATATAATGACATCTAAGATTCTGATGGTATATCAAGTAAAAATTTGTGGTCATGAGCACCAGTAGCCCTAAAGCTTAGGCGATTTCCAAAAGAAAGTTATACCGTTGTTGTTAATAGCGTTAACCTTGAAACGGTTTCATATGCGTACTGTCAATCGCAGGGGGTCGAGATATTTGCAGCATTTGTTTCATTAAATACAGTGCATTTAGTGTCTCATTTTGTGGGTTAGTTTGTAGTGTAGAACAATGCAATAGTTATGAAGTTTATAGAGTTCCAATATATTTTATACATCACCATCTAGTTATTTATGCAAGTTTCAATTTAACTTTTGTGCGTTTTAATATAGAGAGTTAAAAGCAGTGCGTTGCGGTATCTGGTGGCCGGTATGTAAACTAATAAACAGTGATTATGTACTAAGATTAATCATTCGAGCCAATCTTTGATTGACATTATATTAGCTAATGAACCGATCCTAGTATTCCATTTGAGTTTGAGTGGAATTGCTTTTATAGATTATACATCTATATTATGTACAATCATAAGGGTTCATGCTGTTCAGAGTTTGTAAAAGAAATATTTCGACGAAAAAGTCCCCTTAAAGATTTTTTTTTCAAGCTTAAAAGCACATAAAAAATTTGTTGTCGATCACATTTTCCTAAATACTTTACCGTTTGGGCCTGCTGTGATTCCCAGAGCCACTTAATATTCAATTACGGTATAATTAAGTGTCGTCTAATAAGATTTTCGTTAATGCCGGCATCAAAATTAATTTTACCATGACATAGCTAATACCTGCCAGATATGGTAAAATAAGGTAAAAAGATTTAATAAACATCAAAGGAGAGTCATACATAAGAATACCCATAAGAAGAGCCCGTCACAAGTAAATAAAATTACTGTTGTGAATATATAGATTAGTTTACAATAAAGCTGAAAAGACATGTAACCTTTTTAACGAGGTCTCTTTTGAATCGTTTAACCTCCAACAGCATTAATCTAGTTTCCTGAATGATTATACTTAGCTCTGCGTTTATATATAGGTATGTATAAGATTTATTAGACAGAACAGCATTCCTCGTGAATAAAGCATTATTCTGATTACAAACACAACTCACATATAGGGTTGTCAATATTTGGACACGATCCTCTAGCAACCAAATAACATGACCTAAAAGTTTTTAAATTTTGTGCAGTGAGCTTAAAAAGATGCTTTTATTTCACATTTTAATGTACATAAGTCTTGACTACAGCCAATACCAGTCGTTAGTCAGCCACCTGGACTTTCTTAAATCACAATACGTGAAAAAAGATGTATTTTAACATGAGTAAAGCAAGGATTCTTCTAATAAGTTACATATTCTCGTAAACGGAATAAAAGACTCAAATGTGCAAATATTAACATGAACATTAATAGTATGGAAATAATATATAATTATATCTGATAAAAAATACTTACCCAACTGCTTCATGCTTTCTGTTGTTGTTTTACTATATTCCCTTTTTTTTTAATAAAGGTATAAAATTCCTAACATTATCTGGTAGAAATTTTACTTTAATTTTAACCTAACAATGCATATATGTACCTTTTGTTACGTAATAAAAATGGTGAAAGTGTAACATTAAAAGTTATTGCCAGTACAACGCATACATAAAATAGATCATGAGGTATTTATTTTATAGTTGAAGTTACGGGTTATATAACATAACTGTTTTACGAGATATAAGCAACTACATATCCACTACATTAATAAGAAAAAAAAATAATCTTTATCTTCATAATATAATGCGATGAAAATCCCGCAAATTTGTTATTGTAGATAAAAGGAAATAGGCGGTAATAGAGTTAATTTAACAGGGTTAACGACGGCAACCAGCGGCCATGCACTGACAAATAGCCCACATCTATTTTTATCGCCTCCTTTTTTTCTACACGTCACCACGTTTCCCCTTCCCCCACTACTTACCATTTAATACGTGAACGATGACGGTCTTGGGGTTTGCGTTTGAAGGATGACAAGTGTACTTCCCCGAATCGGATTCGGTTGCCCTCTGCACCAGCAGATAGCTAACCGTGATGTCTCCCTTCTCCGTAATAACGTTTACACCGCCCCTCGGGGAATCGTAATTTATTTCCTGCAAAAGAAAGAAATGAGAAAAAAACTTTATGAAAAACCGTCTTCATATTTTTCCTCTTAAGAGGGTGCTTCCTTAACACAAGTCTACAACTCTCCGGCGGTGGGCGGCTCAATTTAAATACGCGCGCCCCCCGATACAAGCAGATAAATGTGTTTCGGCTTGCCGGATTAAACATTCATCAGGGAATTTTATTTGAAATAAGAAGATCCGACCGAGGGGGATTTATATTAAAAAATAGATGAACAGTCGCATTTCGGACCGGAGCAACTCCTATCAATCATGTTCTTTTATGTGGGTGTATTTTCATTTTGCTCTAGGTATAAGCGCACCGATATACAACTATGCTCAAATGTATTAGACATCTCTATGATTTAACATTAATTTCGTGTTTTGACATTACATATCTGTGGCAGTTAACTATAGTGTTTAGGTATTTGTTTTTATGATTTTACAACAGTTTTTATAGATACTCTCCCTAGATTTTTATGCATGTTCACATGTTAGTTTTTTATTCGCCGGAAAAGTATTGCAACTGTATTAAAAGCTTACAGAAATGCGACAAATTACTAAAATTCTTTATTAAAGTACTATTTATAACGCATTTAAATTAAGTTTTATTTTGTACTCACTTTACTTTGATTATTCGCAAAAAATATAGGTGTCTAATACATTTGAGCATATCTGTATGCATATATCTAATTTCATATTAAAATGCGGCTTTCTTTTTTTAGCTGTTTGCAATAGTACGGTGATCATTTTCACTGTTACTTGATTATTATTATTATTATTATTGCTACACCCAGTTGTAAAGTATACCGCCACCACTGCCTCAGTGCTGGTGCGTCAGCGTAATAGTGGGAATGATACAACAAATACCCATGCGTGAAGTGGAATGATCCAAAATACATTTCATCGGAGTGAGCAACAATTGATTTTTGAGATTAAAAATATTCAATATTTCTATTAAAAAGAAAGTTATTTCAAATTAAGTTTTACAATCGACGATTTCCCGGTTCTATAAATTTAAGATACTTTTGCACAAAGCCAGCGATATGATGCTACGTTATGGAGATAGACGCAGAAGTTTAAAAAACGTTTGTAATATATTTAATAATACGAATCCAAATAGAAATCTAAATTCTAAATCCGTTGTTGGTAAAAGTTTAAAACGCTTTCAACACTGGGGTGGCGTCAAAGATTTGCCAAGGAGTAGTAGAGTTAGAACGTCGAAAAGCGATGATAAAAATCTAGATGTTTTATTAGCTGTTTCTCTAGATACCCATTTACCAACAAATCTCAATATTTTAGAGTGATGGGTGGTAGCATTTCTAAAAAGTGAAAAGTGCATTTTAAGGTTTAACTTGTACACGAGTTAACAGAAGATGATTTTGACAAAGAATTCCAATTTTGTGGAAAAATGTCAAATATTTCCAACAATAATGACAATTTGGTCAACGATATTCTTTTCTCAAACGAAGTTACTTTTTGCAGTATTGGTGCGGTAAACAGATTTAATTGGAGATACTGGTCACCGGAAAATCCGTCCTGGTTTTTGGGGCATCATACCTAATACTCCCAAAAGATTAATGTTTGTGTTGGCATTTCTATGGAGTCATATTATCGGTCCGCTTTTCATCAATGGCAATTTAACTTCCGCTATGTATTTGCGGTTATTGCAAAATGATATTATACCTGCTTGTGCTACGATCTATCCAGATGAAAATGATGATAACTTCCTAATAATAGTATCTGATTCCAGCAAGGTGGGTCTCACCACAATATGGTGTAAATGTTTGTTAATATTCGGACGACGTTTTTCCTAATATAGATGGATTAGGAGACGAGAAAATATTGAATGAGCAGCCCATTTGGCAGATTTAAGCCCTTCAGATTTGTTTCTTTGGAGATACGTAAAAAATAAGATTTACAAAGTTAAGCCCGATGTAAGACTTAAACATTCGAATTACTAGAACGGCATTCGGGGTTTTATAAATGGATTGGGTCATTCTCAAATTCGTAATGGGCGGCAACTTGAACACTTACTCTAAAATACTTATTGTTAGTTATTAATTTGTTTTTTTTTGTAAAAATGTTATTAAAATAAGTTAAAAAAAAATAAAAATATTATTGTAAAGAGAAAAAGATGATTTGTCGTATGGTAGAGTAAAATGTACAAATTCCTGTTTGAAAACAAGCAAAACTTAAAAACGAAGGAAGAAAAAAAAATTGATTTTCTGAAATGTAGATTGAAATTTCTTAACAAACTTTTACATTGAACAAAATTTTCTAAAATTGATATTAGCGATAATAAATCGTTCTATCTATACTTTTAGCTAATCCTATTTGTATATATGCAGTGAGTCCGAAAATCTGGAAACACCCAAATAACTTAATTAATACTTTTTGAGAAAAATTATAGAACATGTCAATTAATATCTAAAAAAAGCTATCTTTTAACAATAGTAGTGTCGTTTTTGCAATGACCTTGAAAATTCAAAAATTAAGCAAAAATGCTGTATTACCATTTGAAGAAAAGATACATGACGTCATAACGTTTTCAAGATCATTGCAAAAACGACACTACTGTTATTAAAAGATAGCTTTTTCAAGATATTAATTGACATGATCTATGATTTTCCTCAAAAAACATTCATTATGTTGTTGTTTGGGTGTTTCCACAAGATGAAATTAAGGGAATTTGTAAACCTTTCTAGAGTTATTAAATACTTTCATCATTGAAACAGTTGGTTTGGCATACGACGCAATAAGGTGCAAAGCAAATGCAAGTCGTCTTCACATAGTAATTTCATCTTAAAAGCCGACCGAATTTGTATTCTTAATCGCGGAGAATCATCGTAACTTTGACAATTTAATAAACCCTCGTGAACTTCGTTGATCTAAACAATATCACGTCCGCAAAGTAAAACTGTACTTATAGGGCGTGATCGTACACAGGACGACGATTTCGATGAAAATATCAAACTGGGGTGAGCGTCTTGTGGCGGCACCATCGCATGAATGCTTTTTATTTTGTCATTTTTGTCGCGCGATTTATTATTCCCCAGCCTCCGTCGCAGCTGTTCCACGCAACTTATGCTCTTAGTTGGTTTCGAAATCCGGGACACGAAGTTCTCGTTTTCCCCGCGTTGAGTCACGAGGATATTTCAGCGAATTGCCCGCAACTTTTCCTCCGTTTTATACCTGCCCATAGAGCGGATGGCCAGAACGGTGTTGACATCGCGGAAATAAAATAATCTGTTTTTATTTTAGACTAGTTGAATGCTGTTACTCCTGTAAATTACTTCCTTTCTCGTTATTGGTCGGTTGTTTCATGTTTGTTCGCGAAACAAAGTTTTATTATCGCATTTTAGTATCTGCCTGCTTTTTATTGTTTATACACAATTATTGTTATACTTTTGCTATATAAAACTGGTATAAAAAGCAATAATGTGTGTTTATATATTGTGTATATTAAATTAGTTATTTTTAAAATTATTTTTCGACATTTTTAGTAATTAACAAAAAATAATAATTTTGGTAATTTAGGACATAATAGTAGGTTGGTCATACTGACATTTAAAAATTAGGACTAAATCCAAATTTCAATAATTTAAACTGGACATTATTATTGTAATTGACATTTCACTAAGAAATTCATTGCTTTAGAATGAGTTATTAAAAGAATCATCCTAGTCAAATGATTTCTTTATCATTTAAACAATAAAACATTTCTTCATTTAAAACATAAATACATATCATAATATCATAATACCATTTATTGACAACTACAATCGAAATACAACTGTCAAAAAGACTATATCACCCTTAGGTATTGTTCCTATAGCCTCGGTCTTCGGGTTAATCTTCACCCTTCCAAGCTAATCAATATCCAATCGGGTATATTGGGGTACGAATCACCACCATTGCTTTTGCGAAAAATGTAGACTTTGGATGATTATCGCTTACTGATAATTTTGATGTTGCTTCTGTCAGATCACTTTGACATAATTAATAATTACTATTCATATAACCCTAACCTCAAATTAATAAAGTGTCAGAATGTTGACAACTAATCCTAACCTAAAAAGATTAGATATCAATTAGATTGGATTAGATTTATTGGTCGTACAAGGAATACAAAAAATGCATGATGGACATGTCAAATTCAATACGAACGAATTAATGATGCAAATATGTATCATCTGTTTATTATAATCTGATGTACCTACATATACCAACATATTTTCCATAAACATCGACATTTGGTTGAAAGTATATTACACCATTTTCTTGATATAGGAATCATAAAAAGTATTTTAAAGTATATGTACTTCATTGCAGCATATTTTGACGTACGATATTACATTTGAACTAGTAGTTGAATATACACAACTTCATTTGCTTGTTTTTCACCCGCAGTTCTCGTGGAAGACCGTTAATTATAACTAGCCATGACACAGTAGCACTATTTGTTGTTACCTACTGAACTAAGGGTAGGAAATGAATCATTACGCTTATATAAATAAAAAGTGCAGAAACAAACAATGATGTTGCATTTTGTAGTACCTATGGTAGGAAATATTCTGGCCATAGTTGTGTAGTACAGTTTTTCGTTCAATTTCAGTTTTAAGTCTTTTTAATTTAATTAAGTCTGGTGGACTAAACTAAAAAGGCTTTTCTTATTATTATTTTTAATAGAAACCAAAGAGATAGAGGCACAAGAAATTATTGAGGCAAGAAGGAAGGTTTATCTTTGTTATTTGTGAATACTTTTTTATACGAGTCTCTACTAATATAATTAATAATAAAAACAAAATAACTGAATTATGCAGTGCTTTCAAGAAAGAAAGGCCAAATTGAAGAGACCAAATTTGCGTTTCTACAAATTGTCAACAAACTCCCTTTGATTAGATTATTTTTCTATTTTCTTTTTATAGATGCAATTAACTTTCAAAAGAAATAATTGCAGGTGGAAGCACTTGGGGTACTTTGCTTTTACTAGCTTCCAATAAAAATTTTGCTGACGTTAGCGTTAACAAGAATAATAATATTCTCAGATTGATTGAAATGTAGAAACGGTAGCTAAATTTCATGTCATGAAATTTTCTAAATGATTCCAGACAGTGGTTTATCTTTCTTCCAGTGTAAGATAAAACCGAACGAAGTCATCCATAGCGCGGTTGCATAACCAGAATGAAGGTACATGGCAAAGAAATAAAACGAGAAACAGACAAAAAGGCAGAAAAAAATTGAATTGAGCAGTAAATCACAGATATCGATTGTTTTATGCCGGCTGTAGTGTGGATTTATGCGTTTTTTTTTGTTCGTAAACTGTCGATGTTATGGCAATCGCTTACATAGATCATTTCCAAATTTTCAGAATAAGTCAAATTACTACTAAATAAAGAATCGATGATATAATTTTAGTTTTTAATTCATTAATTATCTATTTATTGATCTTATCAAACGAGTACCTAAAACATGTGAGAGTACTAAATTATTAACTACTAACTAAACATTTTTATGCAAGTCTATTTATCTATTTTACATTTTTCTAATTAGGTAATTTTACTATAATTGCACAAAAACTAGGTACATACTCAACTACGATTTATAACGATTTCCCGATAACGAAAAGTAAACCAAATGTTCCTCTTTGTAAAACATTATTCATAGTAATTGCATGTTGGGTAGAAACCCTAATAATATGAAAACAAGTTAACTATGTTATCTTTCCTTTTAGAACGGTAGATAATACTGAGTGATTATTTCCGGAGCGAATGTATGTACATACAACGTTGTGCATATGTTAGTAAGTTTGTAGTAAGAGCTACTGCATATTAATATTAAATACTTCAAGAATTGGGGCATGCAAAAACTGTTTTTCAGTTAGCTGCGTGTGTTTGTCTGAAAAATCCCACTAAGTGTATAGTAATTAGATATTTATTGTATTTGCGCTTAGACTATTACAGAATATGTCAAAATAATTAGTTGTATAATGTAAACAGCAAAAACACGAGACGTACAAACGTATAATTAATAAATAATATTTTAAAGAATGAATAAGGACTCGAATTTACGACATTATTTGCTGGTTATCAGCAGTTTAATCAAGGAATCCTGATAACCAGCAAATAATCCCGTACATTCGAGTGATTAGTTGTTCCTAAACCATCTCAAACTCCCTATAACATGACCCACACTGTTGTTAACCTGTCAACACGATCTTTATCTACCGATAAGATTGCTATCCTATCCAAAAGTACCAAATTTGTACCTACACCTAAACATAGTCCTACCGAAGACATTATCGCTGACATACAGGCAGCTCTTGTTAGAACCTCTAACGACATCGCCGATCCCATCCGTTATGAAAGCTCCAAAATCCTTACTAATGCCAAACCTCCTAAATTAAACATTTCAAAATCCGAGATACTTGCCCTTAAGCACCTAAAATCCGATCCTAAAGTTACTGTACTTAAAGCTGATAAGGAAAACACTGTGATGGAGAATATGAACAGAAAATCCTATCCTTACTCCAAGGTGGTTCATACAGACTCCTAAAATGTGATCTTATCGCACGCATTGAACTTTCCATCATCAAATCTATAAAATCTTCATTTATTCCACCTGCACTGTACAAATCCTTGTTATATCTAGTGATTCCATCTCTCCTAAACTATACAACAGTCAATCCAAAATCTACAAATGTAATGTTCCTTCCTATAGTTAATACCATAAACATTCCTACCTACAAATTCTCAAAATAACTCTCCAATTTCCTAAAACCCTACACTGGCAACAGTGATTCCTCTATCTATTATGTATCGTCGACTAAATTCTTTCTATGACATATATATTCGAATGCATTACTGCATTATCACGTGGTATTGATTGGTGCGGCATCAGTCCCGCTGCGTCGTCTGTCCCTGTTTTACCTTATAGGGAATAAAAAATAACCCGTTACCACACTTCTAATTAATTTCGTTCGTCTATTAGTCTGCAGTGCCAGATTTTAATTGAAGTAAGTATGGTTTTTTTTTCTATTAGAGTCAATCATTAGTTTAGAGTTTGCAAATTGAGTTCAATTTCATGGCTTCAAAGCGAAGAGAAAAGGAAGAATTATTACTGGGGAGGAATTGCAGAAATAGTGTAATTAGTAATGAAACCAACAAGCGTGATTCTATAATGGAGTGTAGCAATCAATTTAATTGCCAACATCTATTAGACGCATCCGTTTAGAATTTGTCGACAAATTACGCAAACAAAAGTTTCAAAACCATCAAGTATTGTCGTAATGTAAGCTATTTTAGTTTCACCATACCTAACAACATGATTACTTGGACGTAACCACTTACAGGAAATCAAATGCAAAATACGGACGCTATATCCATTTTGCATATTTAACGGTGGGCAACAAGAATAAAAGATTAGCTTCGACGTTTCTCCGGCTGCGTATAAAAAGCAAAGCGACGACCGTGTGATTCGATGTAAATGGTATTATGCGTCATCATAGCGTAAGAGTAGGTAGTCGCGTCGAAACAGAAAAAAAACGAGGCCAAAAAAAGATGGATTCCGAGAGAGGCTATCATTTCGAAATATTACCGGTTGTAACAGTTTCATACAAGATTGAACGGAGTATTTTATCCTTATATCACGGACTGAATCTCGAGCGTTTGCGCTTTTTTGCCTTTTTTTTCTAGATTGTCGTTTTGTTCGCTTCGCCACAAAAAGCGAAACAAAAGAAACATTCGTAGGAAGTGCAGAAAAATTGCATAGATATTCATAAAATATATAGCGAACGATAAATCGCGTAAGACAATGATAAATTCTCTTGAAATACAATATTAAATGTACCTAAAAGGGTAGAGAGAAGGCAGTGTTGTGGAAGTGCTGATATTGAAAATTGCTCTACTATATTACACGATTCTTCTTATAGACGCAAAATGTATTTCGATACCTGTTGTGCCAAACTGCATTACCCCGTTTTTTTTTTAAAAAAAAAAATCTCTTTTATGTTACAGGAAGTTTCAATGCACCCTTAGTGAACTCTACACACAAATTCCACTGCATGTATGTAGAGATGACTCAGACTCGACAATTGAGTATTTCCTTGCATTGTATGCTTCGCGGAAAGACACGTTCTGTGATTTGTCATCCGTAATCAAAAATCAATACTTGAGAGATTGTGCCCTTGCAATTGCTTGAACGATACCATAGGTGGTACATATACAGCGCGATTCAAATTAAATACGCACCATGGATTCTAGAAAGTATGATAAATTAGCAAAGTATTAGTGTTTCTAACGTTGATTAATATGAAATTTATAATTGCCTGTATATTTTTAAAAATTTTGATATGTGTATATTTTAATTTATGATATAAACGTTTAAATACACTATTGTTTTAATACAAATAATAAATAGTAGGCTTCTTTCACTTAAACCAAAACAAATAGTATGGTGTTTGAAATTGTCAAACATTAAAAAATGTTTAAATCCTTTGCACGTTTAATTATTAAAAATGGTTATTGCATTTTGTGTTGTGCTCTTTGGTTCTCCTTTAGGACCCATTTGATTTTATCATGTTTATTTTCATTTACAGTACGTTTTACGTGCGATTCCCCCAAGAATACCGATTACACAGGTCCGCGACTAAATTTTTTTGTAAGATATAAGGGATAAATCCCATGTATTTTTGGTTCCTGAATTCGGGAAAATTATCAAAAAAATTCCATCACGTAAGATTTTTCCGCAAAACACAAAATACTGTGGGATTGCCTATCTTAAAGCGCAAAACGGGGTTTATTGCCGAAATATTTTTTTTTTATTAATTCCAACTTATTATAAGATAATGTTATAGACTGAAACAAAACATTTAGTAACTCATAACAATAAAATTAGTCAGCGTTGAATCATATATATCGGGATTTTCCATAGTAAGTATGATGAGAGAATGCGGGAATTTCCAAAGTGCCCACTCCCTTCCATGCCCTTTCATCTATTGATTTCTGTTCAAACTTTTGTTACGTGTTTCAAAAATGACTTCAAGAGGTTGTGTAAATTCTTCTGACAGTTTTTGCTATATTTGTGGTGAATTTGTAGTGAAAAAACAACAAAGAAATATTACTGATTTTGTTAAAAAAGTGTATTTTGCGTGTTTTGGTGTGAAGATAGGGTACCAGGACAAATCTTGGGCCCCGCATGGAGTTTGTTCAGGGTTTTGTTGAAGGACTTAGAACGTGGTCAAAAGGTAAAGTTAAATCTTTTCGTTTTATTGTCCCCATGATCTGGAGAGAGCCCTGAAACCACAGCGATGACTGCTACTTTTGTTCGTGCAATGTATACGGGTATAATGCCAAAAATAAGAAAGAAATTTGCTACCCAAACATGGATTCGGCACTCCGCCCAGTCCCTCACGGACCTGGCATTCCTACACCACAAGCACCCCAAAGCCTAGACGATTTCCCATCATCAGAAAGTGAATTAGAAGAAAGTTCTAGTGACGAGTTTCAAGTAGGCGACTCCAGTGAATCTCAACAATTTTCTCAAGCCGAATTAAATGACCTGATCCGAAATTTGGGACTCCCAAAAGAATCTGGGTTCTGAGTGAGTGAGGGTGAGTTACTAGGATCCAGACTGCAAGAGAAGAATTTATTGACACCTGGAACTTCCTTTGCTTGGTATAGAAATAGACAAAAACATTTTTAGCCTTATTTTTCTCAAGATGGCGGGTTAATCTATTGTTCCGATATTAATGGTTTAATGTCCATGTTCAAAGTTCAACATGCAGCTGAGAATCGGAGGCTGTTTATTGATTCCTCGAAAAGAAGTATGAAAGCTGTTTTACTTCACAAAGGGAGTAAATACGCATCAATACACGTTGGTCACTCAGAGCATTTGAAGGAAACTTATGGTAACTTGGCATTGATCTTGGATAAGTTACAGTACAAGGAATTCGAGTGGACAGTTTGTGGGGATCTTAAAGTAATTTCAATGATACTTGGACAGCAAGGTGGTTACACAAAATTTCCTTGTTTTCTTTGTGAATGGGATAGTCGTGCTAAAGCTAAACACTGGAACCACAAAGTCTGGCCGAAAAGAACATTGAAGGTCGGAGAGAAAAACCTACACTTTGAATCTTTGGTTGATCCTAAAAAAGTCCTTCTACCACAGCTCCACATCAAACTTGGCATGATGAAGCAGTTTGTAAAGGCATTGCCAAAAGATGGCGAGACATTTAAATACCTTTCAAGCAAGTTTCCTGGTCTGTCTGAAGCAAAGCTGAAGGAGGGAGTTTTTGTTGGGCCTGACATTCGTAAGCTGATGAAAGATAACAACTTTGAAACTGTGGTGAAAGATGTTGAGAGGTCAGCATGGAATACACTACAGCAAGATGTAGTTACGAAGTTTCTAGTGAATCGAAAGGACCCGAACTTTGTTTGTTGAGAAATATGTTGTGCAATTATAAAAATCTGGGATGGTCAATGAGTTTAAAACTCCATTTGGATTACTTTCCGAAAAATCTTGGTGTAGTTAGTGAAGAGCAGGGTGAGAGGTTTCACCAAGATATCAAGGAAATGGAGAGAAGGTATCAAGGCCGATCGGATACAAATATGATGGGTGACTACTGCTGGATGCTGCATAGGGAAAATATAACGTCCCACAAAAGAAAAAGCACAAAACGAAGCTTCGAAACTAAAAAAGCAAATTCTATAAAGATTTATAATTGTATATAATGTAAATAAAATATTTTATGACTTAAAATTAATTTAATTTGTAAAATTTTATAATTTTTTTTTTCTTTTGAACATTCCCTACATAGTAGTGTAAGGCGGGTTTTGCCTATATTTTAATTTCCACTTTGCGGGAAATCCTTAGGTGATGGGTCGAAATGGATTGCATTCTCGAATTCAGCATACCGAAATACATATAATTCACCCATTACCATCTAAAAAAAAAATTTTAAATGTCAATTTGCAGACCTGTGTTATTAGTGGGACGAAGATGACATCGTATCCGGCATAGGTAAGTCTCAGTTGGAAGGTTAAATCCCTGTATTTCATTATCTTTTCGTTCTCTTTAGCTCTGATATTTGTCTCTCCAGTGCATCACATATCTATAATATACTTAAAGCCTCTTTTCTTGATCATCAAACACAACCTGGCTTATTCGCATGCAGCTTCACTGCGGTGGAGAAAGCGAAGTTCCAAAGGATTTTACACTGTTCGTTTTGGACTGTTAGTTGCCCCTCCGCATGATGGTATGGAGGTATGGGTTCTTAGTCGATCCCGTAGCTGCGCCTCAGATGGTATCAGTATAGTGTTTTAAGGGCCATGTCATGTCTATCGATATACATACATCGTTGGCACGCACTTTGGGCAAGCCGACAGCAGGTGCATCGTGGTTTCTTCGAGCGTCTTGCACGCCCTACATCTGCCGTCGCGTATTCGTGCTCCGATGACATGCTTCTGGTATGCCAAGGACCTGAACACACTGTCCTGCACCGCAATTATATATCCCTTGGTTTCTGCATATAATACAGGGGATCATAGAAACGCGAAAGTGAGCTTTCGGGATAGTTTTAACTCTGTGATGTTCTTCAAAAATTGTCCATGTTCTTATGTTCAGTATGTTTGGCTCTTTCTGTCGCGTTATTTTCAGCTCTTTCTGTGTCAAAAAGAGATGTGCCCACTTTCCAGGTGATTGGTAAGTTTAATTCTAGGCAAGTTCTTTCAGCCGTCTTGTACAAAAATGCTTCTTGGCCTCCTTTTTCCTGATCGGCCAAAATTTTCAATAACGCTCCTTGAAAAATTTGACTTGCGGTGGTGGTGGTAATTCTGCTGTAGAGACTCTATGTCCATTAGGGCCGTTCCATTCTCGCAACTTCTGCACCGACGCGTGGGGGTGATAACACATGTGCTTTGCCATCGCGGATGTTGTATCTCTGTCAATCTGGTGAATTTCGTCCATATTCCATCTTATGACGCCAAAAGAAAACACAATCGGCCGGCCAATGCATTAGTTGCCTCGCACTTATTCCTGGCGGAGAGCTCGGAGGAGCAGATCTTCCGTAGTGCTTCCTTGTATCTGGCGATCAACTCCGAGGGCCTTTTGTACAATACTAAATTATGGTTATAACAGGCAAGAACTCTTTCTAAATCTTGGGTCTATTACCGTTTTCATAATTCTTATAAAATGTGTTACTATTGTTCATTTAAAGTTATAAATATTATATTGTAAAACTATATTTAAATCGTATAGCTTAAGTCTAACTTCGTGCTATACTTTGTGTTAAATCAATCAAAAGATTTGTGCGACAATGTTACATTTTAATTTAACAGCATGAAGAAGACAAAGTATGGTCGAATCATGTTCAAATAAATTTATTTAAGAAAACAATTTTGCATGCTTTAAAAATTATAAACTTCATTCTCATGGACATAAAATTCAAAATCTTATATTTTGATTCTAGTGCAATTTTTATTTAATTGCAGTAGGTTTATTTAGGATTAGATTGTTGTTGTTTTAAGTTTCCTAGTAACAATAAAAAAATCACTCATAGTTTGTCAACTCTATGAATGTGCTTATGTAAGTTTAAACAACTGTAATTATCGTTAAGTCAATGTCTAGAAGTTCATTGTGTGTGGTTATGTCGAGCGTGCATTTAGTTGTTCACAACGAACGTTGCTATCATCGTCTAATGTGAACTGTTAGTCCTGAGTGTGTTCTCTAACGTACAGCTCGCGAACAAGCAGACAAGATAATTCCTAATTAACCTAATAATTTAATTAACTCCTACTTGGCCCCATTAATAAGCAAGCCACTTACCATTGAGTTATGCGTCCAAGTAATGGTCTGAGGTGGCTCTGGACTATGCTTGATAATGCAGGTTAAATTCATAGTGCTCCCTTTATTGATGTACATCTCAGGCCCTCCCAATAAGTTCGTGATTGGTTCTGTAAAAGGAAAAAATTGATAGTTTAGGACAATTTAGAACAGTAAAGTTAAATATAGGTTAATAAGAAGCTATATTGGAATTCCAATAAGTAACTTAACCCCAAAATCGTCGTCGAATTAAATCCATTCTCCAATCTACTGTATAATGAAGTTGAAATGTGAAAGATACACCAAAATAACTCGGAAAAAAAAATTAAGTATGGAAAGAGTCTCACAGAAGATTTCGACAAGGAAGAAATAACTTATGCAGCGAAGTTTTGGGATCTTGTTGGAGATATATATAGTATTGAAGCATTCAAACCCTTGTCAATTCTGTCAGATCCAGTTTTGTGAGTAGTCATCGCCCCCTGAAAGCCGAATGATAAATAAGTCGAAAGATATCTACTCACAAATGCAGTTAGAGGAATTTAACAAGGAAAAAGAATGTATTAAATTAGTTATAACATTTTGCTAAAGCTTCCTAAAGTTCCTGGTAAAATGTTTAGAAAGTTTGTTTCAATATATTTTATTAAGTAACTGTATTAATGATTAATTTCTCTGGTTTAACTAATTCTGGTTAAACCAGAGAAACATCTACACAATCATAACGATGATGCAATAAGGATTGATTCTTTTACCCATTATGAAAACTAGTTAACTACGTAAGTTTCTTCATTTTAATATTGTTTAATATAAGACCTTTATGCAATATTGCCAATAATAAGCATTGCTTGTGACGTGCTATTAATTCTGCATGAATAGTTTGGAAATTAAATAGGAAACTAATATCAAACATTACAGTTTCACAAGCTGGGTTTCCAAACTAAATTATTTTTGTATCTAGACTGTCAAATGCGGATAACAAATGAGGTGTTGCTGAAAACAAAATACATATTATAATGAAACATGCCGGACGACGAAAGGTAATTAAATATTTGTTTATGAGCTCACTATTATCACCTTTGTCAGTTGATATATTTTGAAGAAATATTATTTCCCGGTTCCGATCTGGCATTATTTAGCGAATCTGTATAAATAAAATCGTAACTCATGCCTGCGCGCGAATCGTGTAAAATCTGCTGAGAATATCGAAATGCGGCTTTTTCTTCAAACTGTTTGGAATATTTGGTGTTTAATGACAACATGACCATATGTAGCGCAGTATGTTAAAGTGTCGACAAGTACTTTTATTCTTCTGTTTTACCGACGTGTTTCGGAGTACCCCAGCGTTCGGTTCTGGGCCCAATACTGTTTTTACTTCTTATTAATGACATAGTAGACTTCATTGACTTTTTTTTTTGTTTTTATATGCCGACGACACAAGTTCTGTGGTCTCTGGAATCGATCCTGCACAGATTCGCGATCGCGCAAATGTTCTCCTGGTCCAACTGTGTGAATGGTTTAAACGCAATAAACTGCACATTAACGGTTTAAAAACTTTTTTTACCTTCTTTCACACTTCTCAATCGAGGATGAATTTTGATGTAAACATTACCTTGAATGGCAACCTATTAAAACGCGAAATTTCCGCTAACCTGCTTCGGGTGCTTTTGGATGAAACACTCAGCTGGTATGATCAGTCGTGCTATCAGATCCGAAATCTTAAGACAGTATTGAATCAGAATTCTTTGGTGACATTTTATTACGGTCGGGTTTTCACCAGAATGTCATACGGTATCGTCTTTTGGGGCTCTTCGCCGCATGCGCACGATGTTTTTCTTGCCCAAAAACGAATAATTCGTTGCATCGCAGGCATAAGTAGCAATCAAGCATGCAGACCATGGTTCAGGAAATTTGGTATGTTGGCTGTGCCTAGCGTATATATTCTAGAAACCCTAGTGTGTGTTTGCAAAAATAGCAATAAATTTCGGCTAAATTCTGATGTTCATTCATATAACACGAGAAGTAGAGCAAAATTCAGACTGCCTCTAAATCGATTTGAAACCACCAAAAGATCTCCGATCTCAGTTGGACTTCGCCTTTTTAACTTATTGCCCGATGCTATTAAGGGACTACAAACCTTAAAGAGATTTAAATCTGCTTTGCTTGACGAGAATTTGGTTATTCCAGGGGTATAATAATGTCCAATCTATGTTTATTGTTTTGGCAACATGCTTCGCTCATGAACCGAGCATCTTCCGGCAAAAACACGTCGATATTCGAAAACACGAAAATTATGAAATATTAAATCGAACAATGATCGAACGTAAGATCGTAAAAAGGTCATAATTTGCAAACTTTGATCATTCATTTCTCCCTTATTGGCAAGCAAAACATCCCGTCTTTGAAAAAAAAGCTACTTGAAAAGTTTCAAAACATTTTGTTGCGAATGCAACAACGTTTAACACCTCGGCTCTCATAAGATATTAAACATACAACTTTCCAAATTAATTAGTATCTCTTACACGAGCTTAAACACCGCAAATAAACTTCTGGAGTAGTTGTGCTAATTGTAAGCGAAGGTAAATAGGAGCATTGGAAGTTTCGCCAACCCACCACAAAACTTTAGCATCATGTTATCGATGTAATTTTAGTCACACTACCTTCGCGTAAGTTTTAAAACAAACGCTGCTTCTACTGGGAAATGAAATCCTTCCTAATGATGTTTTTTTGTTTATGTTATGAGTTTAGTGTAAAATAATTAATGAAGCAAATAATAGGATGTTGCAGCATTATATACAAATAAATATTTGGCATGTCCCATTGTTTTTAATTATCATATATTTTACCTTATTCTATAACTACATACATAAAGACTTGGACGGACGACAAATCTTTATTCAAACGTTGCCTCGAGTAACAAACTGTTACACATAAATATTCATACGCAATATGAATCTCTGTTTGGCCTACAAGGGTTTGCTATGTGGTGGGAAAACGAATACTTCCCGGGGTATTATAAAAAATTCACAAATAAGAAAGGAAAACAACTGGAAGGCGTGCTCTAGATGTTTATGAGAGAAATTGATGAATCTCGAAGGACCCACCAACCCTTGTGTATTTAATTTCGGGGCCGAAGGGCAGAATAAAAAGTAGACTGCCTATTCTGCGGTAGCCATTCAACTGTAAATCGAGAACGAGATGTGCAAATAAAACAGCGATGGTTCCTTTATTTTTTCGTTGGCATGCAAACGCTGATAGAATTTCGGTGTGTTGTCAAAAGGAATAGGTCCGGTAAATATGTGTATAGCGAGGGAAAATAGGGAATTCGATATTTTAACTACATGTAGGTGTTCGTAAACTTGTTTAATATAACGGTCGAGTAATAAACTAAGTTTTAAACTTCCCACTTGTACGGTTTTATCATTTGCTAAAACTGAAGTTATCTTTCTCGCGGTTTGTCGAAAGTTTATTACATACCAAAGGATATTTTGAATATTCCCACAGTAGCAACTCACATCGTCTTTTCAGAAACAACTTTATCGGCATCTGGGAACTCCTACGTACCTACTTAGTCTCTGTAGACGTTTCCAAGTAAGGCAATGAAGTTTATATCTCCAGCGTCTCTCTCTCTTCTTTACTCCACTTTTTTAAAACATGTTCCTTTTGCTAGGCGTATCATCATGATACACAAATTGTTCAATCTATGCCTGAATTGGATGATACTGAAAAGAATGGTGCTACCTCAAGTCAAGACAATTTTTGTGTTCTCCATTTGCTTTGGAGAATTTTGACAAACAGTTTTGTAACTTGGCAGGCTATCCTATTATGATTAGTAGTGACACACGACGCGTTAAGATCTATGAGCGCAATTCTACCTCAAATCAAGATCAGTTGATTATTGATGTGTCGTTATAAATGATTCTGAACTGAATTCAGTTGAATGTTGCTGCTGATGATGGTAGCTTTCCTATTGAAACGTGCATTCAGTGTAGTGAAATTTGTGGTAAGGTATTTAAAAGTGTGTAGTGTTATCAATGCCACAGTTTTGAGTATTTTTGTCATACATAGATTCAGCAAGGTCGAATTCGGTTAGGATGGCGCTTCTATTACATGTTTAGTTCGGGTGTTTTAACATTATATGTATGTCTTTACAGTGTGAAATCATTATAGGAAATAATGTTATCACTGTAGTTTAACTTAAGAAGCAATTTTATATGAAAAAATTGCGCTCTGCCAATTGAGTCAACGAGTCGTCCGAGGTTCGTACGATTTGAATCACATCAAATACAGTTCTTAGAAAGCAGTACGGCAATTATATACATAAGCCCAAATAATCTTTCTAAATAAAAAGACTTGGTTCTATCGTTTTTGTAAGTTCTTCTTGTAGTATTTTTTCGTATTGCTTCATAATAGTGCTTAGCAGTTACTTATATTATATATATTATTCTTTTAATAATGTCGCTAACCCCAGTAAACTTATTAATTTGCTTATAATGTTTGACAATAACCATTTCTCCTCAAACAAAATCCCCAAAACTTTTGATTCGAATGTGTTGTTTATATAAAGCCCTGTTTTCAACGCTGTGTTTTATATATGATTTTAAATTATTAAAACAAGTTCTCAAATTACATCCAAACATGAAAAAAGAAGGTGGAACTCCATTAGTAATATGATCGTCACTTCGGTAATTAAATAAAAAAATGGTTTAATTTGGTATTTATAATCCAGCTTTTGTTACGACGTAATGCATTTCTTAAAGTATTTTTAGTATTTTGGTGGTATTTTTGGCTGCTTTATTGTGCTGTGGAAATGTTGCACCAGTTACATGATTAATTTTATACTTTCGGGTACAATAACTTTAAACAAACCAAATCTAGCAAAAGTGGTACCATGCAAAACTGTTAAAATCAAACTAATTGTTATTAACAAGGACTTGACAATTTACTGTAGAATCTTCCGTATTGTTTTGACCGCAGCAAATAAGCTGAGGCAATCTAAAGGGAGCTGATTTCCTACATATTGTAATATAATATCAATATATGATGAGTTATAAAAGTGAATGATGTCAAGAAAACCACAAACATTTAGGTAAACTAAATAGATTATATTAAACAAATTTGTAAATAAACAACAATAATACAAAATGAACTCTTTTAACAGTCATTTCTTTTAACCTACAATTATTTTTCTCGAGTTTCTCTGTTTCAAATTGAGTAATTTATCCCGAGCATTTACACCGAAAATGATGAAAACTGAATTATTTGCTGTAAATTTTCTGAGCAGTTGATTTCTTCCCTATAGTTATCAATTCGATCACAGAAAGTGTCAGACAAGTAAATGAAAGAACGTCAATGTGGAGGAGCACCTGTCTGACTGTAAGGGAAAGAAATAAATAAAATTTCACACTTTGACTTTGATTTTAATATCTCGTCTACTTTTTTATGAGCTACCAAGACTTGTCAAGATGTATACACTTACCGAATAAAGTCAATATTATCGATACGACATACAGATAGAATTTTCTCAAGCAAATATAACATCTCAGTCGAGTAAAAAGTAACGATAACGAAGTCGAACTCTTACATACGGTCCGAAAATCCTTCACTCAACTTTCATCGGCAATACCACCCCATCAGCTTCCCTCCTACATTCGTACAGACGCATCTACACGCATACATATGTGAAATCGGCTGTTCCATTCGCACGGGAGCTTCCCCATACAGATAAGGTATCCGCATTTCCTTCTGCGTGTCTGATTTAGCGAGACGGACAGGCCACATATAGATATGAATACGTGATCGTCGATTGTATATGGTGCGGCTGGCATTCAAACTTATCAAGAGGGATTGTGGATATGTTTCGAACTATTTCTTGGTATGTACCAAAGCGGTACATGCGAATGTAGTTATTACGCGTATCGAATTTATGGAATTCAATTTGAAGAAGTGAAACTACTTAGAATATTGGTTATTATGTTATGAAAGAGCTACAAACATATTATTACAAAAAGTGAAAACTTTGTCACTGATCTTTATCCAGAATCGAATACCTAAGATGTGTTTTTCTTTGTTTTAAATAATTTCGTTATTTTCTCACTTTTTCTCAAATAGATTAAAATTCAATTTAGCTAATTTGAAAATTGTGAACAATCGGAAATTAGTATACTTCTTATAGTGTGAAATCATTAAATAAATGCTTTTCTGCTAATCACTGTAATTAGTATGAGGCAATTTTTATATTAAAAATTTTACCTCCTAAAGGATTTGAACCCGACACCTCTCGTGTACCGGACGGGCGCTCTGCCAATTGAGCTAACGAGGTGTTCGGGTTCCTTATGATTTGAATTGTCTCAAATACAGATTCTAAGATCTGTATTTGAGACAAGGACTGCAAATACGCATTTAATGCACTTCTTAAAATCCTCAAGTAATCCATTGTAATGACCTGCAATATTATAAGGAAATAAACGTTTAAAAAGTTCCATGCGATGAAAAATTTGTATAAGCAGGCATTTATGCTCTAAGTTTAGATTACGCATATCCGTCCTAAATGCTAATCTTTCAAATGAAAGTGTCGATTGACTTTTAATGATATTATGATGGAATTAAACATAGGCAACGAAACCTCTGCCTATTGGAGCCACTGGAATTATTCTAATTTATAATTTATGTGTGCATACTTTCTAATACCAAATATTAACAACAAACACGGATTTCAAATTTTCTGCAGACAATATTTATCAGCTGAATCTAAAGCAAATATAATATTACGATAATTAACATGGCTATGAATCAATCAGTTTGCTAGAAGCGCCTTTATATCACGATGAAGTACATATCTCAACTGATGAATAATTTTTAGTGCTATGCGTAGGCTTTCAGAAGGCAGTGCATAATATCTTTCTTAAAGTGCAAATCTTTGTGTAGGTATCCAAAGCCCCATATTATTTATTTCATCCACAATGTCAAGTTTGATACCAATGAGTTAAATCCTTTAGTAGAACTGGCTTGGTGTTGATTTTTACAAAAAAGTGATTTTAACGGATTAATGTGTTAAACAATATTTGCAAAAAAAACTTAGAGAGGTTCTTTAGGTCTTAATTAACAAACTTGCAAGTCTCAGTAACCCCCAGTACGTTAAACAATTTGTATAGCTGTGTATCATTCGCATAAACATAAAATTTATAATTTAAAATCTGCGAGTCTAATTTAGAAGTGTATATAGTATACAACAAGGGCCCTAGAATAGAACCCTGGGGCACACCGACATTATAACGTAGGTATGTATGATACGTTTACGAGTATGTTTGCTAGTGTTGTGTGTAAATATAATTTAAATTGGTTATAGATAATTTTAGAGTTTTTGTGGAATTAGACGAATATAAAAAAATTAAATATTGATAAGATAACGTAACTCTGTGTTGATGCCAAACAATAGAAGACGCGTTTTCATTGCTATAAAAACCAAAATACAAAATAAAGTCAATTATACACAAATAATATAAACAGCATTTATATTTTAATTGTTGGTAAATGAAATAACAAACATTTACTGACCCAAGCCGTGCAGAATATAAAAAAGCAAAAAGATGAACTTTTTGTCTGTCCTAATTTGATATTTTCTACGCCCTGAAATCCGATCTTTAGTAATGATGGACATCTGTTGTGTATTAATACAATTCTTTCCATAGAAAAGGGGTCGCAGATTCAATAAACGAAACAATCCCGAGAAAATGATCAAAAAAGTTCAATACAGTTTCTGGCCCACCTAATTAGGGGATATATATTTAGGCCATCTATGAAACACATGTGCGGCATTTCTTATACGAAAAAGGCAGACGGAGATATTCGATAAGGACCGCCTTACTAATGTAAGTTTTTTTATTGGAAGCAAGGAAAATCGATATTTGGCCTTTAATTTTCCTTATATAGCCCTGCAAAGATAATAACATTAAAAGGAATTCTTCATACATAGGTGCACACATTTTAGTCTACCTCTTCATACGATTAAATAGGATCACAATCTATTAATCGGTGAAAGTAGGTTAACTACAATATAATTCCTAGAAACAAATCGATCACATCAGAAATATTTATGCGCGATTACCACAATGTCGCCAATGGAAAGTTCCTTCGCATACCCTTTGCATAACTACAAACATGGATGGTCCGTTTCAGTATTTATAATGTAAATGTTTCAGAGCACATCGGACTGACAAGAACAAAACCCTTCGGGAAACTTTAGGGGATTACATGTCCGTTGGGTTGTCAACGACAACAGAAACAAAGTTCTCTGTCGATAGTTTGAATCAAATTTTAAAACTTCCACGAAAGGAAATGGAATAGCTAGTCGATATATGCAGGGTATATAAATGTATCTGCATGCTAAAGCTGAAATATCCTTGCTTTATATAACATAAAACGCTGGGCGGATGTAAGACAATAAAATCAATCATTTCCCTAAATGTAGAATGGATAGTTAAAGGAGCTGCAGACCCTCTTATCGCCGCATAAAAAAAGTTATAATCTTTATGGTATCTATAAATCCGCAACAAAATTTTCCGAAACCTAAAGGGATCTACATATGTATATCTATATATATGTAGCATATAGATATATTCTGGAGGTCGAACTGTAATACCCAATTTATTTTATCTGAGTACCCGGTTTTAGCATTGAGAGCCGATTTTTGTGCTCTTTTTCATTCTTTTTCGCTGCGAGATCGGAAAATTGCTTCGCATTAATTTCGATTTTCCCGCAACACGGGTTGGGAGACAAAAGAATATATAGGCGAAGGATTTTGCTTACTGGACGAAATATAATTCGTCTAATTTAACGTTTATATTCGAATGGCTTTGTACGATATCCATGCATAAAGATGACGAATCCATTGATAGTGTTTTGCTTTTGGCAGACTATGTAAAATACGCGTCATTGTGAAATTGAACACAAGCGATCGTAAATGAGGTGTATGATTAAAATTTGATGTGGTGTTTCCATGTTAAAATGAAGGTGCACGTGATTTGTTTTTAGTACAATCAAATTAGTTCAAAACCTTGAAATAAAAAAAGGAACGGTTTGAGTGTTTAGGTAAATTTATGAAGAGTAGTTTTTGAAAATATGGTGTGGAATTATCTCAAAAAATCGCACCGATATCCAACAATATTTCACTTTTATCGAATGCATGATTATTTTTCTGAACAAAAAATTATTTATTATAAACACTTTTTGTCATATTTTTATTGACAACATGTCACTGGTTTCTGGAGAAAAGCTACGATCGTACTTCGGGAATTATTTTACATCATATTTCCAAAAATTTCGAAATATTGTGGTGGAACAGCAACCTTGAAAGCATAAGAAAGGAAGTCAAGAAAAAGTTTAATAGAGTTAAGAGAACATCAGTCTGAGATGAATATAGAAAGGCGCTTACTGATTACAGAAAAATTACAACAAAGCTTTGAGATATTAAAAGAAAGAATCGTGGGGAAGGTACTGGGAGGACATTGAGCAAGCTCCAGAATCTCCCAGACTTACTAAATTATTATCCAAACAACCTCGAAGCTCGATAAATACTCTGAAAACAGAAAGCGAAGGCTGCACCAAGGCGAGACATGAGACTATAAAAGAACTCTTTCAGGTTCATTTTCCAGGATTTACATCACCTCTCACTGCAACAAGGCAGAATTGGAGCTCACAAGGCGGGCATCTAGGGAGCACTGGCAGGCAGCAAAGAAAATTGTAAATTTGGAAAACCATTCAAACCATATAAATCGCCAGGAACGGATGGTATTTATCCAATTATGTCACAAAAGTGTCTGGTAGTTCTGTTGCAAAAACTTAAGTAGTAGTGTTACTCAAATTAAGTCTTGCACTAGCTTACACACCAACTGCTTGGAGACGGATTAAAGTTACTTTTATTCCAAAACCTAGCAGTATGGGACATATCGGAGCAGAGTCTCTAAGATCAATAAATCTGATCATTTATGCTGAATGCTCAAAACTGATAGACAGGCACACAAGGGATGATGTACATATTACCATATCGGCCACTACATCAAGACCAGTATGCATATGAAGCAGGAAAATCTACAGAGACCGCGTTATATCAGCTCATACAGAGAGTTGAGCATATTACGCAAATCTAAGAAGTGCTTCTGTGTACATTCCTGGATATAAAGGGAGCCTTTAACAATACTTCCGCGACGTGAACGTCCAAAGCATCGAGGAATAAAAGGATCGAAGAATAAAATAGAACAAGCTGCTGGTGGATAGACTGCATGCAAAGGAAGATCAATTTACACAATCATCTTGGGAGAAACACTGGTGTCTCGGATCGAAAGGGAATGTCGGCAAGATATTGTTTTGTCCTCTTTGCTTGTCCTCTGAATCTGGTCTTGGGCGGGTTACTAGCAATATTGGACAATGACGAGCACCAAATAATATTGTAATTCTGAGTCAGAGAAACTCGCCAACGTAGTGCGGGACAAAATATAGAACGCTCTACAAATTGTACAGGAATGAACCGAGGAAGAAACGACCACAATAGCATTCACAAGAAGGAGGATGTTAGGTGGTCTAGCACCAATAAAGCTCCGGAATGAAGAAATAAAGTTGTCAATGTCCTTCTTGAGTCCAAGCTTACGTGGAATCGACAGTGCGGAGACAACACTTATGGTGGCTAGAAGAGCCCATGAAAAAACATGAGCGGTAGGACCAAATATGATGTATTGGACATACAACGGTGGTCAAGTCCATGGTCAGTTATGCATCTCTAGCACGGTGGATAAATATGCAGACAGGACTACTCTCACAGTGCAAAGGGATGCATCCTAATCCTCCTTCTTGTCCATTTGGTGATAATGGTGGAGGCAGGGATGAGACATCTCATACTGCAAGATATACCAAGTTGCAGATATGCAGGATTGGACCACAACAATATTGTTCATCATATAGAAAGCGGATCCCATGATTTTGACATAGACTAGTACATGACATCAGGATATTGGAGTGGTAAATAGGATCCACGATTGAGCCTTGTGGAATGCTCAAAACAAACCACTAGCCCAAAGACGACTCTGTGCACTCGGAAGCCACACCCTAATCCTGTAACCGCAAAGTATAAGATTTATTTTACAGTGATTGCCACTCTCAAAGGCAATTTGTTAGTAGATTTAACTTTTTTACAGTTCCCCAGACAAAAAAGAACTCCAACACAGCCAGTCTCGATGATTGAAATGGTTGGTCATAAGAGTGACCCATTATTTGCAATGCACTATTCATAACTATTCGTCTTTATCGTGTATTAAAAACTTTTGCAGAATGTTACAATATCCATTTAATGCTGAAATGTTTGGATATGAAATTAGTACTTTTTTTTGTTAAAAGTAATTATACGGCATTCATGTTAGTGAAATAGAAGAATTAAGCCATAACCACTCTGTCTTGACTGTCCCCATATGTCACATGAACAAATGTTTGACCATGTACTGTAGCAGGAATTAAAGGCTTAACTCCTTTTCTTTACATAAATTTTGTATACTTAAATATAAATAACTTTGACGAGTTTATATTTTGTAGGGTCTATAACAGAACTTCCAGTATTAATCAAAACATCACGAACAAAAGTTATCTGACCTCTCCGCCATAGACAAAATATATCAAACCCTACCCAATTCATTCAACAATTCGAATCACTTTCATTGGAGATAATAAATTGCTATCGAAGGCTAATGAAATTTAGCTTCCGTAATTTAATCTCCTTAACAATTAAATTTACTTTCGGTTGTTCACAAAGTTAGACAAACGCCGGGCCAAGAGTCCTGGGACGGACGAAAATCCGGCTTAATTTACTTGAACAAAAACTAGGAGAGGAGACAAAGGCCCAAAAGAGGAAACGGTGTCAAGTTACTTCTTCGTAAATGGAGCACCCGCACCCACGTGGCATTCGGAGTGAAATTATATTTACATTAGTCTTTGCAATTAAACGTTTAGCCCACAATTTCCCAAGTCAGAGATTGGATTTTCTCTTCGTACGGGTTAGTAGTGTAGTATTCGGGCGATTATGGAGATTTTAGAGCACGGTAACAATAGCTGACTAAGGCTAAAAAGAAATATATGTATTGCATGTTATGAGATGAAAAAATTTACAGAAACAAGTAATTTTTCACATTTTGACAAGCTAACTAGTCTTGGCTAGCTTAACCTTACAAGACCAAAAGATTTATTACGAATAGATGTCGGTCATCATATACAAAAAGTTTAGATAGTCACTAATTTTCTTGAAGTCCTCTTGTTCTTACGCTAGATCGGTCCCATCAAATTTCATTCAAATTTCAGATGTAAAACACCAAAGTTAAAGTATGAAGCAAAAGAGTTCAAGTTTTCCAACATGGATTCGTTAGACAAAAACTACGATGTTATAAACACAAATTTACCAAATTGTCCAACTATCACCACTGTTGCCACAATATTAATTAAATTATTGAGTGGAGAAGAAGCAAACAACCAAAATTGCTACTACACAGAATAAGGGCCGTGACTACAAGGTTTTCCATGTCAGATGTATAAAAGTAACTATTTAACAACCATGACAATGATGCTGAACCACCATTAAAACATATGGTGGTGGTTCATTATCACCACTAGAAGAAACATATATTTTCTGCTAACATTTTATTCCATTAATTATTCAAAGCCACGTTTGAAGCCCTAACGAAAATTTTATAGTTAACAATCTAGGTGCAGGGATGAGTCATGACTCTGAGGATACAGTTTAATAATAAAAAATTTTACCTAAATTTAAATTGAGATTGAAGTATTCGAATTTGAGATTTTCCAATAAATTGTTTTTTTTTTCAACATCTACCTACTCTAAATTCTACGTTCATAAAAGAAAAATGAAAAATGAACAATTTCCCTCAAAATAAAAATATAAATAAAAAGAGGCGACTACTCGAAGACATGCATTGGAGTGAAACGGGATTATCGAGCGAGAAATGATGTTGTGCATGTATTGTAAGAGATGGGATTGGAGTACTACATATATACATACATACAGAAATGGTTGGCAATTGCAGTGGGAAGTTAAAGTTAAAAACAGAACTTAGTAAGTAAACTAAAGCGTAGATGATAGGAAGTTGTACACAGTTTAAATTGAAGACCAAGAGTGAGAGATGTATGTTTGGGAGCAACTACCACACACAAGTGAAAATACAAATAGAAGAGTAATACCTGTAATAGGAAACTTCAACGGTTGCAGATAGAAAATTGATGTGGAAATAGGAAAAGTATATAATATTAATGCTGGTAAAATTTATCAAGAGCAATTTAGTTTTATTTGAGAAACATTCCAGCGTATAAAGAATTAGAAATAAAATTCAATAAAAAAGAAAAAAAAAGCAAAGCAGATAAGAAGGTTGAAAAGTAAAAATACAAGAAATAAAAGAGAATCTTGAAAATTTACTTAAGAAAGGTTATTAATATAATTTTAGATATAATTACACCCATAGGAATGCAATATTGATTCAACAGTTTTATAATCCCCCAGAAGAAAAAATCAAGTGGTCTGAGATCCGACGATCTGGCTGGCCATTCTATGGTTCCGAGATAGATACTTGGGGGATTCCATACCCTAATGTTTGTATGGCAGACCTATCCTCACGCCACACCACTAGTTGATATCTATTGAAGAGATGTGACCTTGAATCTTATGTCATAAAATTCTACCTTTTTCAGAAATTTTTATCCACTGAATCAAAGACTTTGATTAATAAGTGCAGAATTTGGACAGTTTTATGCTATACCGCCATAATCCCTGCAAAGTCAACGGTTGTACCACGCATGTGCATCTCCCGCTCATTCTTCTTACTGCAGTAGGTATTCCCCTACATTCAGTCATTTGTCATAGCCACTCATAGCTCACAACGAATACTGGCGCAAGCGCAGCGGTTGCTTTGCTATTCAGTCTACACGCAGAAATGTGTTAATTTTTAGTGACCGTGAAACGTATTGTATTTTCATTATGAAAATGAATAAATTGCAATATGTATTGCTTTGGACACACGTACTTATAAACTCAAAAGGTGTACTGAAAGCGTAAAACAGTAATTTATAGTATCTATTATGTACTTAAAAATAGTCTTTGCTCATGACAAGAAAATTAAAGTAATTCTAATGAACGAAGAGCAAAACCCTCATAAAGAAATAATAAATTTAACGAAGGAAAAATAAAACTTAATTCTGAGTAAATAATTTTAAAAAATGAAGACTTAAAAGTAACTCTTAATAATAAATTAAATAAACTTTAACACTAGCTCGGTTACTATTCTATTCGTAATAGTAATAAATGAAGAAAAATAAAATTAGGGTTTGTTCATGACTGGGAAATCAAAGATATTCTAATGAATTTAGGGCAAAACCCTCAAAAAGAAATAGTAAATTTAATGAAGGACAAATAAAAATTAATTCTGGGCAAATAAATTTAAAAAGTAAAAAACTAAAATAAGCCTTAATAATAAGATGGAAACTGTTCACTTAAATAGCTTCGGACAGCCACTGCATTATGTGCAGGGCAACCATCTTGCTGAAAGTAGATGTTTTGCATATTTATGTCTGGAAGTTGCTGTACAGTAGGTAGAATGTGGGTGTTCAGTAATTCTAAATATGCATTTGTGTTCAAATTTCCATTGATAAAAAAAGGCCCAATAATGTGGTTGTTTAACAAACCTGCTCAAACATTTACTTTTTGCTGTTGCTGACTAGATGAACTTAAATATCTGTGCTCGTTTTGCTTCGCCCAATATGTTGTCACAGATAAATTGTGACTTCTAACCAAAGGAAAAGAAGATACATCGGTAAAGATAATATTGTTTACCAATTTAGCATCTCGGGTAATTAAATCACTTAACTTTTCACAAAATACCATACGCTTAAATGCGTCGCCGTGAAATAATTGTTGGCGTTTAGAATATTTAAAATTGTGATACCCATTTGCTTGGAGTATTCGCTGAACGGAAGAACGGGATATGTCTAAATCATTGGAAATAGTGCCAGATGACAAGAATTTATTTCAACTGCAGCACATACTAAAACGGACGTATTATTAGAAATTCTGCGAGTTGGAAGTGATGTTTTTAAATTTTCGACCGAACCGGTATTGTCGGTTTTATTTTTTAATTTAAAAATTGTGGCTTTATTTGGAATAGGCCCGTTGGGGTATTTAGCTGCAAACATGTCGTATGCCCTTTGAAAAGAATTGCCAGCGTGATACCATTATTGGCAATGCACTATTCATTATGTTAGCATATTATGTTAGTCGAATCAAGTATAAAGCAATATTATTGGTTTCTTTTCTTTTGACTTAACTACAATAATTAATTTTTTTAAGCTTTCATTTAACATATAAACACAATTTGATGTACATAGAAAAAAAACAGAAGACAACATTTGCCTTTCACAAAATTGTACAAATACCATGTCTTAAATTATTACGTAATATTAAAAATAGATTAACCTAACAATCGAGAAAACCGATACACTTAAGAATATACACCTTAATTGCCAAACTGCGGCTAGACTGAAGCCTAATGGACGATAAAATTACACGAGTAAAACTTTCGAAGGCAGATTAATTAAGGGCGGTTTCATTTAAGAAACGTTATCGGTGTTTCAAACAATTAGTGCAAAAGTTCTAAGGATTATGACACTTGTTCCGTCGGGTTCATAATTTTATTACATTAATTAAATTAACTTTCACGTATGGGTTACGGGAGATAGTTTTGTGCGTCGTGGCTATTAGATGGCGCAAATGTTCCTTCCAGTAAGAAACCGGTGCCGATCTTAACAATGAATGTTCCTAATTACTTTGCTAGCAGGTGAATATAGAATGTTGTAGTTAAACTATAATCGCCCTTGGCGAAGACCTATAGAATAGGAAATATATCCTCATATAGCGATTGAATATTGGAAGTCGTGAACTAAATAAAATATGTTATGCATAATGAATTTTGTATTCGAATGCGTTTTTTTTATATCGTCTCTGAGCGATTCTCAAACTACGAGTACTTTGTCGTCCCTGGTATTTCAGATCGAAGATATAATAAACCCCGAAAACGAAACTACTGCTCTTAATAATTGAACACTAGTTTACACTAAAAATGTACTTTGGAAGAGGGACCTTTCTTATGAATCTACCCCTTCTCACTTCAATAATAAATATCATTGGATAAATATTTCTGTTTTGGTGGAGATGTCACAAGTTGCTACCACCTTTTATCTAATTGGTGTAGGACTATTTCGAACTAGTTTTTTCTTTTTGTAGAAACCAATAAAAGTGTTAAACGCATTCGTTCGGCAATATTTTCTAAACGTCAATAATAATACTGGAAAAAAGTGCGTACCACAGAATATCGCCGACACAATTCCTCGGTCTATTTACCACGCAAACACATCCCCAAAGGAATATTCATTAGTGGATGCCGAAGAATGCCGCGCATCACTCGGATGTCACCCGGAGCTGGAAGCCAGGAACAATGTTATAGAAAGAATCCCAATTATCTTAGCAACTCACTCGTTAATGAACACAAATTCGCGTCGTCAGCGTCGATTTCCATTTTTTTAATTACGCCTTTTGTTTTAATTAAAGTATTTCCAGGCGCAAAACGGCCCTCAAAAATAATTATCTCGAACCTTTTATGACAATGGGAGCCGCAAAGTTCTCCTAAGGACAATCGAATAGAAGAAAGGCCACTTTTAAAGACCTGGAATTTCAACAAAGTGCGTATTTAGTCTAAAGGCGCCCTTATTAAGTATCCACAATGGGGATGGTGAAGAAGAGATTGGGTTAATCTAATCCAAAGGGCGTCCGGCGGAGCACCTGGTCACTTGATATTGAGCTGCTCTTAAGAAACAAAAAGTCGGTAAAGTAAAGTCTAACTGCAATTAGTATTATGATGCCCGAAAACAAGAAAAGGATGTAATGTAAAAGATGCTATTACCTTTTTTTGTCGGTGTTAAACCAGCCAATTTTTTTTCTACGAGTTACTTAGGAAATAATAAATTAGTTCAGTTAAAACTTGCTAGACAATCATATTTCTTTCGCAAAAGACCGTCCTAACCATGAAATATTAAATTTATGTTGGCGTGAAACAAATAGCAATAAAAAGTATGTTTCAGTTTCATTATGTGCCGAAAGTTCCCTTTAATATTTTGTCGTGATTTCTTTTTAGAGAAGAAAGGTATTATGCGTATTTTGCTTCTGTAATATACAATGTACAAATTATTGTGTACTGCAATCATATACTAGCCTCTCCAGGGATAGGTATATCCACTTTGGAACTTATATTTATATGTAATAAATGTAAACTTGTATGCATGAGAGTTTTCTGCTCTGTGACTTTTTCCTTCTTCAGAAGTTGATGGTTGAGATTTTTTGAAATCTGATTCTACAGAAAGATTTATTCAAATCAAATCCAGTAGACGATGGAAAAGGTCCAAACGACACCAACTCATATGGATAATCAGAGCCAACAAAGAAATAATAATATCCATTCCAAT
This sequence comes from Cetonia aurata, assembly GCA_949128085.1. Classification (NCBI taxonomy): domain Eukaryota; kingdom Metazoa; phylum Arthropoda; class Insecta; order Coleoptera; family Scarabaeidae; genus Cetonia; species Cetonia aurata. The sequence continues at coordinate 63,742,836 of OX421883.1, read as the reverse complement.
TCCGTATTCAGGAACAACAGATTCATTAGTGTTGTGAATAAAACACGTTTTTGTTAAGTTTAAAATGTAAAATATAAGAGATAATCTTGAGATGCTCGTATAATACAAGACACCAAATATTTGAAGAACTTTGTTGCTCATCGATTTTTTTTTAACCAATACTCATAGGCGCCTATAAAATTTCTGAGTCGTGCAAAAAGAGCGTCATCTGCATCATCCAAGAATAAGCATTACTTAGCAGTACAAAAGTTCATAACCTCATTGAAACTTCATGTCACTGAACAGTAATCGATATTCACCAAAAGTTGACTTTGGTCATAGAAGTTAGGGCTTTGAAAAATTGTTGCTTAGTATGTTCCAAAGCTAAGCATGCCATGAAAGACAAGAATAGATCTTTCTGCATCCATCTTCAATCAATTCTTTTTGCATTGCTTCTCGTCCCACACGAAATCCTTTGCCAAAATCTTGATACCCCCTACTGTTTGTGCAATGTTGCCGAATTTGATTAGGTTTAACATTTTCAATGGTGGGAAACGGTACATTGTGTAACTTTCCTTTTACGAATTGTCAAAGTAATCAGCACCGCTTGATTCGAAACTGCGTCGTGTCGCAATCCTCCACTCTGCCGATAGTAAAGATTGCGTGCTCTTCAAACACCCTCACTGCTCACAAGAAAGAAAGAGTGGTTTCGATTTGATCTTGATCCACTCTCGCGTTTAAGAGAGCAGAGAACCAATGATACCTAACCTAGATCTGAAGTAAATTGAGCTTTTTCTTAATTTTTTTCTTCAAAATTTCTTCGTGTGATTATATTAAGCTGTTTCTTTTCATATTTGCAACAGTTCAAAATGCACGATAATTTTTGTTGGTTTAATCCATACACATGAAAAAATTTACGGTGTAAGTTTCATACCAAGCAAATTTTATAGCAAAACAGCAATACTATGAAGTCGTTTTAAAAGAGAACTTACACCTTTAAATCTTTGATAAATTTTCTTACACTTAAAGAGGCACTTGTAAACTTTTACACTTTTTTTTTTACTTTAAGTGTTAGTTGTGGTTTCTAACATATTTTCGAGTTACATTATCTTCATATTTCCACTCCTAAGTGATATAAATCTCACTAGACAAAGTATATTCTCGCTCCGAAGGCAAATATTAACACTAGTTTTGGTCAGCGGATAATTACAACACTGGAAATAAAGAGAAATTTATATTAATTTAGTAGTATTTCACCTTATTACGTGAATCTAACATCAAGCGAAATGTAAAGTCAAATTTTTATAGATATCTGTTATATGTATTTAGTTAATTAACTCTAGAGAAGAAGAAATATTTCATAACTTTAGAGCGAGTTAAATAGTTTTCCACACTTTTAGCACAGCTTTTAGTATCTGACAAATTGACTATGAAGAATGGGGTGGTCGCCAGGGAGCAATCGAAGTTGTTCCTTGGGCATCGTTTTTCTTTCTGTGATTGTACAATACACAAATTACACCATATTATGTAGTATTAATCCGATAATAATAAATATGATGTTTCTCTGATATAAAATATAATTATAGCGGGAAATATTTAAAATACTTTACTCGCGTAACATCGAATTCGCATAAATCAAATTCGCATAAAAGGCGATTCCACTGTGCATCTATTATGTCATTTAAGACATTTCTTTCAATGATATATCGTTCCGCCTTGGAAATTTTGAGGGCTCTCCTCAAAATTAATCTATTGATGTGTTAACAATTATTTACAACTTTCAGATTTTGTATGTACTGAAGCGATATTTTGATTCTTAATATATTCACAACGTTTAAAATTGCATTTTCAGTTTGTTTTTCTTGTTGTCAGATGAATATAAAAAAAAAAACGTATTCAGGAACCTCTAAAAATTACAGACCCTTAAAATTTTAATTTTTTTATAATTAGTAAAAACCGGTTTCATTTTCCGTTAGGAGTTTACATTTTTCCACACAAACAAACGGGAAAAATCTCTCCGGGATGATATAAAAACGAAAAACTTGTTTTCACATCGGAAGTGCGAAAATTAAATCTGGTGCAAGAATAATAAGAGGAAAAAGATCACAGTTAAAAATCATTTTACGGCTCATGAAACATTCATATTATACGGTTTATATTCCGCTGAAGCTTCCTCTCCTTGAGCAATAATTTCCGCACAGATACACGACAAGCTTAATACATATTGAAGTCGCGCAATATATGAAGAACGCTTCTATAGTATCAATATAACATGTGCTATTTGTCAAAGGTGTGATTGAACGTTTATTGAAGACGATGCGATGAACGCGAAGGCCCGGAAACGAAATAATAAATATAGAGATTTGGTGTATTAATAAAATAGACAGATATCCCCAAAGCCTTTTAACACAAACTATATAATATATTATCAGAATGTTAATATTTCTTGCCGTGAGGATGCTTTGTACGCGTATAAATAATTCGCTAGCTTTTGTCCTCTCTGTTATTTATGAAGGATGGCATTTGAAAGGACATAAGTATGATCAGGCGATGGTATGCAAACCTAATGTATTGCAGTAGCATACAATACAACGGAGGAAACGACACAGTTATGAAATCAATGCCTTAGTTATTCATTGCAATATTTGTAATATTTCAAAATCTGGATTTCTTGTTATAATAGCACAAATTTATTGTGTATTGAGTATTGAGACGAAGACAGCATCCAGATGGTTCGACTAACTCTCTCGTCCATTGCGGCTTATTGTAGAGCGAATGTTTTCTTTAAAGTTCATCCAACAAGTTGAGGCGCTTGAGATAGCTCAGAATCTTTTTATTTGTATGTATGTATGTGATATTAGGGTGATAGTACACTGCGACCTAAAAGATCTATTGTGTCCCCTCTTCTCGCTGTATTTACAGCTGGTCGTCCAGTCTGATTCCTTTTAAGAAGTGCAGAATGCCCGAAGGCCCCAGATTAGCTAACTCTCCCTCTTCGATTTCACATGCTCCCAGGTGCAGCGCCCTTGAGTTGCACAGTGCAACACAGTTTGTGAGTAGATGAATGGACGTTTCGTCCTGTTCCCCACAAAATCTACATTCGGCTTCCTTCGCTATTCCAAGCCTGCTTAGATGTCCGTTCAGTTTACAATGGCCTGTAAGGATCCCTGTCAATATCCGAATATTATTTTTACTCAGGTTGATGCATTCTGCAGATCTCTTCTGGTTATAGGTACCCAGAAGAGTTTTAGCTTGCCTCATTCCCTGGAGATTCTCCCAGTATTTGGATTTTCTCTGCTCTACTTCATTTTCCAGTTTCTCCAGTATTATGCTGCTACTTATCCCACAAAAAGGTTCTGGCCCTACAAAAGGTGTTCTAGCCCCTCTCTTAGCGAGATTATCTGTTATTTCGTTTCCTTCCACTCCCGTGTGTCCCGGAACCCACAATAGGGTTACCTTGTTCTTTTTGCCTAGCTCGTTTAGTTTTTGTAGACACTCCCAAACCATTTTGGAGCTGATTATGTTTGACTTCAGCGCCCTAATGGCTGCTTGACTATCAGATATTATGATAATCTCCTGCTTTTCATAGCTTCTGTCAATGTTGACCTGGACACATCTTTCAATAGCGTGTATTTCCGCCTGGAAGATACTTGGGTACATCCCCAAGCTTTATCTTTTTATTTAAATGAAGTCTTCTTCGGGTCTTCTAGGAAAAGAGGTGTGACAATTTCCCAAAGATTTCATACGTGATCCACGCTGCGAGGAGGAAGTTGCAGAAGATGTGCTTAATTGTATTTTTGTCCTCCCAACACATCCGGCATTCTAGTTTCCTCAAAGAATCCGATTCTGTCTAAGTGCTTCCTGAGTTTGCAATTACTTGTAAAGACTGAAATTATTATTTCGACATTATAAAACGTACCTTTTTGCCTGTACCAAACCAGGACAATTGTTCCAATGTTGGAGCACTTTCTGATTTGTCCAAAGATAGATTTGCTGTTTAGCTACCGTAGTTATGTCAATGGCTGATTTTGATCCCTGATAATGCTTCACAACACACTTTTTCTTCCTCGTTCCATGAATGAGTGTGTGCCCATGTAACCTAGATTAGAGATAGATTATTAGTAGTCCCCACTGTATTTAGAGTGTTTTTACAGATCCAGATCAGCCTCAAATTGCATTTATGCGTCTCTAGTGCTTTCGGCACCGCCTGACTGTCACTAAATTTCTTTATTAATTTGTGTTTTGCTGTTTATATCCAAAATCCCTGAAGCACACATCTCATTGGCATAGACATCAGCCTAAAAGTTAAAGGTTGTAGTATTTTACAATTCCTGGATTACGACAGAATACTCCTATGCCAATACTCTATTTTCAAGCCCTATGTGAACCAGCAGGTGTTTGCCTGCGTCAATCCATTTTAGTTGCATCTCCATTCCTCTCTGTTTGGAATGGAGATAGTGAAATATGCATCGATCATTGGTTGAGTACACATCATATCTTGTGGCATTCCCAACATAGCGTTGGAAATGTCCGATTCTGGCAACTTGTTAGCCACACAGATATGGGTATATGGCGATTAATTCGTAATGTGCCATAGGCGGAATGTAGTCAAGAAGAGTTTCCAATATTGTTCCCGTAATTGTAATCCTTTTTTACGGATGTAAGTTTTGCTGTTGTTTTTGGCGTGCTGCGCTTTCTGCCCCCATGTGATCGCTCCAAATGATTGGATGTGGTGCCATCACATAAAGCCCATGAATTAGGTTTGGGGATATCCCCCAAGATTTCCTACATATTTTTCGGCAGGTCTATAAAGATAACCTTAGATATTTTGATTCCAGATTAGTTGTCTTATCAAATAGGACACCTAGATATTTTATATTCTCTTGCAAATTCGAGTTTTACACCTTGTATAGTGGGTACAAAATTGTTAGTAGAACATCAAACTTTTCGAGGATAGTTGACAATTCTAAACTGCAAGTCTTTAATATTTAATGGTATCTCATATATCTCTAAAACTGATATCAATAAATTGTAATTGTGACTCCAATTTAATATTTTATTGCGTGAATAAGTTGTACATAAAAAGTAATAAAGCATTTTCATTTCCTGTTCATATTATCAACAAACTTATTTATTGAACCTATGAAAGAATAGTTACTATAACAAATATTATCCTTGTACTGATGTAAAATGGTTTATTATAATAATCATTCCACTAACGAATCTTGTTATTACCTAACCAGAAATCGTAAATAATATTTTGTCAAAGGAATGAAATGTTTCGATCTGTCAATGAAAATTCACTCGATAAATGTAGATTATTGATATGAGGAGTATCTGAGACATGCTCAGTGCGCATAATGAAGCACACGATAAAGATTTATAGCCATCTTCCTGGTGACTGAAAGGAATATAGTGTGTAAATGCATGATTACCTTGGCACTTTCTACCATACATATTTATGAAGACAATCCGTGTGTCGCATGTATAATAAAGTCACTTTGACTGGGAAAAGCACGAAGAAACAAAAGCAGTGCAATCTTCCCATCCTTCCGCGAATTTCTCGGTAAAACCTTGGCGCGATGAGTAAATGGGAATTAAACTTCTATTCACAGAAGTTTGCAAAAATAGACAGACGGATTTAATTTAAATTCTGTCGCAAGCGCGCGGAGACTTCTACAATCCGATCTGTTTATCTTTAATTTTGCTGTACAGAGTCAGAGCAAGTCATTCGTTCAAATCGGAGTGGACGCTTAAAAGTTTTTATGAATTTGGTAAAAGCATAGTCTTTCCGAAACAGGAAATCATCATATATATATATGTGTGTATGTACGTAGACCTACCGTGAAAATTTAACTAAACTAAAGTTTAATATTACACTTCATCTGTGCAAATGGAAGTTTGAATAGAATTCACTTCTCGCAATATAGAGTTGGTTTGAGAATTTTAAATTAAAATAACTTAGGAACGTGATAAGAAGGAAACTATAAGAACTGTGGAAATAGATTTATGCGGATTGCATAAGTGCTGTAAGAATAACTTTCGAAAGTGCTCTTAATTTATAATTAAGGAGTTGAGGAGTTTGCGTAGCAAACTGCGGTTATCCCTAGCCATTGAGAAGTTCCGTATTGTATATGGGAGTGAGCCATCTTAGTTTGCAAGGCGCAACACGTCCGTGAAGATAAAATAAATTTTGTTACCTGCGCGATAAAGTTTGTTTTAGGAAAATGCGGTTCCTCATTAAAGCGTATATAATATGAGTAACATAGGAACTCGTATAAAGATACGACGTTACATTTCCAGAAAATGTTCATTCGTGTTTTGAATTTCAAATGTTATTATCTTGCATCCACGCCATCTACGTGCAGGAGAGAATTTATTCCGGATTTAGGGATTGAATGCTTTCAGGATTCTGTACTAAACACTATCGAACTCTTTCACTATAGCATTAACATACAATTCTGAATCAAAGTGACGGTTCTGTTAAAAAGAAAAGAATCTTGAAGATAAAAAAATGTCGGTACATAATTTTTAGTGACAGCGTATTTAATAATTTATTCATTCAACCGATTTTCCACTCCTTGTATCTTGTAAACGGCCGCAAATCGATTGGGGAAACAACATAGAATAACAATTCTTCGAACGCAGTTAGATGACAAGAATCTTAAACAGGAAAAGGCCAACATGTGATAATATCTTTGTTATTTACTTTAAACATCACAAACAAGACAATTTTGAAGGTAAAGAGTTTTTGTTTTATAACGTCCCAATCACATGTACGCTAGACTACACAAAGTCTTAGGGCAGCCCTTGGGAGTGAACTTTATCGATATCTTGTCCGTTTTGGCGGGCTCTGACTGCTTTTTCCGGATTCTGCATTCCATGTTTTTCGATTCTTCTGGAACTCTCGGATCGCGTTGAATTTTGACATTTTTGCTACTCCTGAATACACTTCCAGGTAAGTTATTTCTCAAAGACTTTGATTATTACTGCTTTTTTTTAATTTTCCACTTTTTGTAGTTTTATTATTCACTATTTATAAAATATACTTTAGACCAAAATACTGCCTTTATATTTATTTTCCCCATCAAAATCATATTTTTGTAAAAATTTATAGCATTTCTTAAAATTACCTGCGTTCTATACTGAAGCCAATTTTTTTTTCTCCATTCAATTTTCTAAACAACTGTTCTTTTATTTTGTCATCTCCTTGAATCTACATATCCTGTCGAATGCGTTGTTTCAAACGAGTTATCAAGAAAACGTCAAACGATGCTGAATTCACGAGATGTCCTGAAAATATCACATTTTTACGTAACACATATTTAAACACGTTTATTACGCTCAATAATGGTTCTTATTCACTAATGTTTGATATTTTGCTTTGATAACACATTAAAACTTAATAATTTTTATTTTGAGACAAATTAAAATCCTTGTTTATATATATATATAGTTATTCAACCGGTTTGAAGTACCTTTGGTTGGCGTTCAGATGGCGTGTCAGGTTTGGCGTGCCCATTAATTTTTTTTAATAATGTTGCATTGTAATATCTTAATTTTGATTGGTTTTACTTTGTTATTAACTGCCAAGTTTATTTCAGAATCTGCAACCAACATAGCTCGCATTCCAATGAATATTTGGCGGTATTTAATTTCATTCTTCAGTACTTTTATACTATCGCCGCCAGATGTCAGCACTTTACGCAGCTCGGTTGAATAACTATAAGATATATAAACAAGGTTAAAATCGACAACTGATTATAGATATCTGTCAACTTTATTTTTTTCTGTTTCTGTTATTCTGCCACTAGATGACTCTAGTTTGATAAGTCAAATTTTTAAATGGTAATTCAAATATTAAAAAATGAGTTTTTGAAACATAAATAAACTCAAATTTTAAACTTATGTTAATGCACAACAATCTCAAATAATGGATTTTAATTTGTAAAGTTTTTTAAATTATGAAATTATTTTCTCTTAATATAAAAAAATCCATGAACATGTTAGCATTTTCCTTATTTCTACAATTCTGAATTCTGTGAATTCTGTTGTTTGTATGTGTTAATTTTTATGTGTGATATGTTTTTATATCACAATATTTACATTCTGAAAGGAACTGTTTTTTATAGTTTCTTTATCGAAAAGGTTTGGCAAAAAAAAAATGTAAGTACTTGAAAATATCAACACATTAATTTTTAAAAGTGGTCAAGCTGTCAATTTAGTTGAAGTGAAAATATGTATGTACATCAAATGGCAATTTTATCTGAACGAGAGAGCATAGGAGTTCTAACGATGATTGAGTATGGCTATAGACTACAACTATACATGCAGAAACATCTGAATAATTTATTTAGACAACCAAGAGCATTCTGATGGACACCCTATTAGTACATGATTTACAGTGAGTAAATTGCTTGCCAAGTTTAAACGAACTGGCTCTGTATAGGATCGGCAGCGACAAGTCCGAAATTGAATAAATGAAGATGTCAATATAAGTCTGCTACTTGCAATAAGACAATCCATATCTTTCTACAAGACAACCTACTGAAGATTTTTTGGATGCATGGTATATGCACACATCCCAGATAAAAGAAATAAATTCGATTCAAAATGTCTGAAATTATACATGGTTGGTTATTGTCCAAATGGATGTAGACTATGGTATCCAGATCAATATCAAATAATTTGCTCAAGAAATGCTAGATTTGATAAAAATTCATTTATTCTACAGATTGGATTAAAACAGATATTAGCAACCAATTCAGAATTTTCAAGGTTGTAGATGCAGAAACAGAAAAGATAGATGCAACTGAAAAAGAATCAAAACAACAAGAAACTTTAGATGACCACAATAATGAAGAAACATCTAAGAAGAGAATTAGAAAACCCCGTTTTGTGGCAAAACGGCTTTGATTTCCTGTTGTAACAATTACCTTATTACAAAAACTACGAAGAGCTTCCGTCTGCAAATATTTTCCTTTTCAATTTGCTGTTATTCCAAGAAGCTCTATTTCACTTCCGTTTTATGATTATATCAACAAGACCTTCCTTTGTCGTGCCAGGCGATTTCAAATAAAAGAAATCGGTGTCCCATCGTTCCATTTATCGACCTTAAAATTCTCAAACAGAGGATAGATTCCGAATTACAACCCGTAAAAGAAGTATTAAATCAAAAGTAGCGGGATCAGTGCGCCTCGATATGAAATTAAAATTACGTCGAAGAATTCGGTTGACGACCGACCGCGGATGTCGAACGTAAAACGGAGCGATTCCGGAAAAATGGCCGTCGGTATTCCTACATTAACCGTTACGCGGGGATCGTTTGCTATTTCGAAATTACTTCGTGGCGTTGGCTGGTTGGTTGGCGCGACTCGCCGCCGTTCGAGCGCCAGCGCCTTTCGTCTCGAGTGAGTCGGCTTTGATGGTTGAAGTAGATTCAATATGAAACATCGTAAATACGTTTTCAAGCTAATAAACGTGGCAGACTTCTGGAACTCTAAGAGAATTGAATTATTATTTTCCCGCAAGTGATATACGATCCTAACACGTGTTCTGCGATGGAAAACAAGAAAATACGTCAAGCCTTATTGATTAGTGATGACTAGAGCAGACCACTTTCCGTGCGCGCCATGTGCGCTGATGATGACTGTTTATGCACATTACTTTAATAGCAGAAAACCAAATGTATATTTAATTATTTCTGATAGAATAAATGTCTTTACTTCTATAGTTATATCGGTAACAAGCTCATGTTGCGTCCCTATTCTATCGCATATTCTAGTATATTACGAATTACACTCCCATAACGGCGCAGATGGCGCGCACGGAAAGTGGTCTGCTCTAGTGATGACAGTTTTATATAATGTACGAAAGCCTGCAAAGTTCCTATGTATGTTTCTATTAACACCTTTATTTGAAGATTCAGATTTATTTTAATAAGTAATATTTTTTATAACATGTTTCGGCCTAAGCTATCTTTAGGTGTTCACAATAGAAGCTGCAAGATTCGCATTGTTGCGTAACAACTTGTGGCAAGTTGTTGCACTCCAGAATCCAAATCGAATAGTCTGCGAGCGTCACCACAAGCCAAATGGGGCAGAAAAATACAAGTGCGCATGCGCGCACATTTTGTTACATGATGCTAGTGCTATCTTCTTGTAAGTAATCGCAATTCAAACAACGCGCGTATATTTGCAACTAATTTGAAGTAATTGTAACTTAAGCAGTGATAGAGCATAATATTAGAGGTATTTTTTTTTTAATAATAATAAACAATCTTTATTGTCCAACAGCGTACCATTGACAGGACAACAATACATTAATAAGTGCAATCAATTTTATTGGTGATTAATTTCTGTAGGAATGCTGCCGCTTGACATTCACGCCTAGACGCCAACATCTCTACATTAATTTCATGCATAATATTTTGTAGATCGGCTCCCCTAGGCGGATATATTCCATGCAATCTACACGATATAAATCTCAGAAATCTGCGCTGAATCCGTTCTAAGCTTTGGATGTGTGTAACGTAGATAGGATACCATACTATACTGGCGTACTCTAGTTTTTAGATTAAAAAGGCAAAGTAAAGTGTTCTTATGAGAGCGATATCAGTAAATTCCTTGGAGTTTCTCATTACAAAGCCTAAAGCTTTTGATGCTGATTTACATACATCTTTAATATGTGGCACAAAAGACAAACAAGAATCAAAAGTTACACCAAGGTCACATATTGTAGTCCTTGCCACCAAAGGAATGCCGTCTATCATGTAAGTATGTATATTTTCGTTGGTTCTTTTTGTATAACTCACTTTAAAACATTTACTAATGTTTAGACTAAGTTTGTTGATCTCACACCATCTAGATATTATATTAAGATTACGTTGCAGGACTGCGGCATCGTCAGGGCCCTCTATTGCTGAGTAAATTTTAAGATCGTCTGCGTACGCCAAGGCTGGACAGTCCAACAAGGTTAATAAATCATCGATATATAATAAAAATAACAATGGGCCTAAATTCGATGCTTGGGGCACTCCAGATGTTATTTTATATTCAGAAGAAAAAAATCCGTTGTAGCAAACGTACGCAGATCTATTTGTTAGATAAGTTGTCATGAGTTTCAAGAAAGAAGGTGAGAATCCGAACGCACTTAGTTTTGATAAAAGAATAGGATGGCAAATTGTATCAAAAGCATGAGAAAAATCCGCGTAAATTACATCAACTTGTTTACGGTTGTCAAGATGTTCAGAAATATACAGTGTCACGGTGGCCAAGTTAGTAACTGTCGAGCGTCCACTTATGAACCCATGTTGTACGGGAGATAGATAAACTCTAACACTATTATATGTCCAGTCAAAAAGTAGCTGTTCATAAATCTTAGCGAAGTTTGACAATACTGAAATTGGCCTATTAAGGCCCTTTCTTAAATACTGGAACTATTCTCGATTTCTTCCACCTTTCTGGAAACACATTTGAACGCAAACTTAGGTTTATTATTATAGACAGTGGTTTAGCAAGAGCACGCCGACAATCTTTAACAATAAACGATGGTATTGAATCATCACCAGCAGTACTCTTATTTGACAGTCGAGACATCGCATGAAGCAGACAATCCTCCGTTACTGTAGGAAGTTGGATCGTTGAGAAGTAAGAAAAAGTTGACGCATCTGATACAGTATCATCCGTGGCATATGTTTCAGAAAATAATTCAGCGAAAGCGTCTACTACTGTATGTTCTGTGGATTCTCCAGCACAGTATTATTATATTGAAGGATACCCGGAATTCTGCTGTTACCTTTCTTTTGATTAATATATTTCCATAGCATTGATACATCCGACTTGATGTTATTTTCCATGCGGCTGACATAACTACTATATGCTTCTGATATTTGCTCCTTTACTAATGCACGAAGCCTCTTAAATCCATTTAAATAATATTGGTTTCTACTGGCTAACCATTTTCTCCTGTAGTAATGCTTAGTTCTAATGTTTTGCTTTATTTCAGGTGTAAACCAGACAGGAAAGGAAAGCCCCACTGAATTGAATTGTTTCTTTGGAACGTGTAAAGCCAGTATACAATGTAGTTGTTTATAAAAAAGATCCAAAGCTTCATTTACATACACAATTTTGCAAGTTTATAAAGAGAAAGACAGAGAAAAAGCATATCAAATAGTGGCTGCAGCACTATAAATAACCTACCGAACTCATGGATACCAAATTGAAAGCAAAACATTTTAAAAAAAGTCATTTCGGCTTAAAGAAGATAATATACTCATATGATATAGATTTTATCTGCTCCTGCGTGCTTAAAAAGTAACGCCATTTAACCACGAATTGGCTGAAATCTTGACAAAAAAGTGCCTACGTCGACGAATTTAACTTCGCGATTCAGGACGCAAGGGATTTTTTTTTTTTTTGCAAATAACAATATTTCACACGCGAAGTACAGATGACAGATAGGGCGGGTGGTGATTTATAATTTATACTCACCGACAACCGAAAGTGACATGGAATGGCCAATAGGTGGCGTCGTGCCAACTTGACATTCGTATATTCCGCTATCTCTGCGCTGCGGATAACGAATTTGCAACGTCCAATCTTCCGTCATGGGATTATGGATACACGTGAACCTCTGGTCGGACGTGTAAGTGGAGCGACCCACAGTCAGCAGGTGTAAATCTCGATGACGTATCCACGTCACCTGAAAATCGGAGAACGTTTCAGCGCCCGTCGATTTTGCATACGGGTAATTAACTATAGTAAAGTATTCGGCGTTGCTGATGCAGCAAATGAAAGATCCGGCGCGTTCGCGAGATGATTTATGAGGGAGGGTAAATTTTGTTGGTTCTTTTTAACTATGCGAGGTTTAGAGTGCATTCCAATACGTAGTAACGTATGCATTTCTGAGTAAATTAATACGTTAAAGAACTTTTATTGATTGCGACACTTATTGAATATAAATATTCTCTGACTCTACACCTACATTAAATATATTTTCTTTTTCTTAATATCGATTTAAAAGTACATATAGGGCACAAGTAAATTAAGCATGTGTACATATAAACTAGAAGTAGGTTTGAAACACACGTTGTACCTTTGATAAATAGCGAAACAGAGCCACAAGAAATTTGTGTTTTAACATCACAAGGGAATTCATTTAATCCCAGATATCATGAGCACAAACATTTTCGGTGTAATATAAATGTCACTAACTAATGAATCATAAAGTACTGGCAACTAAAAAAAATGTATCATTCGTAAACAACACACAATATATCCGATCGTTCGGCGCTACAACGATTTAAATTAATTCCGGACAATTGTTTCGGAAATTCGTGGATTTCCATTTTCAACCGAAGGCCGAAATAGTTGGTCTTCGGTTGAATTTCCGAAACAATTGTTCCGAATTATTATTATCTCAGTATTCGTAAACGGATCGGATTTTGAACCATTCCTGGATAAAACTTAAACATGTACCTATATAATTCTATATATACAGGGTGAATCACAATATATGCGATAAAATTTAAGAGCTGATTTCTGAGGTTCTTCTGATTATTAAAGCTCATATGAGTATATGTCCAAAACGGTTTGGTTTAAAAGTTATTCAATGTTTAATAATAAATTATGAACTATGACTAACACGATATAATATCACAGTTGGTTCTTCAAAATCAATTGTGTTGAGAGTGAATTGTTTATTATTTCAAAATTTGACAGTAGTTGTCAGAGTATTCATTCAGTTTATTGTCAGTTTCTGTTTTCTAAAGTGAATTACACGAATGCCGAGATGGGTGATATGCATTTTGTTTACGGTCTTGCCAATGGAAATTCGCGTGCTGCTAGACGTCTTTATGAAGAACGATACCCGAACAGTATCATACCGTATCATTCAATATTTGCCCGTCTTCACCAACGTCTTAGTGAAATGGGAAGTTTTAAAAAACAGACGACTGATAACGGGCACCCATTTACAGTGAGAACTCCACAAGTTGAAGAAATGGTACTAAATGAAATTGAGGAACATCCTACTACAAGCACCAGAAAAATTGCGTTTGCTTTAAACATTAGTCAGGCCACAGTTTGGAGAATATTGAAAGACCAACTGTTGTATCCATATCACACACAACAAAGATTGGCTTTTTATCAACGGGTGTAACATGGGTGTTTTTAATGTCACAAAGAAAGTATGACATCATACACTCACTAATTATTATTGTGGTTAAATTAAAGTTTTAATTCATGGGGCTAACTCTGGGACAGAGAGTCTCGTGTTCAATTTTAAAAATCATTTTCACTAAGCTAGCTAAATATTTGTTTTCTCATATTTCGATTACAAAAGTCATTGAGTTTTTTCTTTAATGTGTTGTGTTGGATTATCTATATAAATTAGAGGGTAAATCACAGCAATACGTTTCTTTTTTGGACTGTATGACTTAGGGCTGGTATTTCAAACTCCTAATAAAGTTCCTAACAATACTTAGGTATTTGTGTACGAAGGGTATTAAGTAGATGCTGGAGGATGACTGAAGTCGACCATGTCGCCCGAGCCGTCCTCCTAAACGTGACGTGCAACATTTTTTTGGAGAAAACTTTAATGAGAGAAAATGGTTTCAAATAATAGATTAGTGCAGTGGCCTGCGAGACCATCCGAGATACCACTAAAAACAAAGTATTTAGCTTTGAACTGCCAGATATCTGACAAATTTTAGAACAAAATCGGAGGTTTTTCTTTCCACCAAAAGAATTGTCTTAAAAAAGTGTCTGAGCAATGCAAAATTTTAGAAACGGTCACTTTAATGGTTATCGATTATTGAATAAAATTGAAAAGGACTAACTTTGGTTTTTTCCAAATATCTTAAAATTTAAAAAAGTTGGGGTAAATGTTAAACGACATTTCTTGCCAGCATTGAATTCTGCAAAACATTTTTCATTTAACCGTTGCTTTGTCTTCTCATACCCGAAATACCGATGGTACTCATCGAAATGTGGATACACTGTATATTACCTAGATTGTTATTAGATACCCTTATTAGCAGTTTTTATTGGTATATTTTACTCTGATATACCCCCACCACCAAATTTGTCCTCCTCGAACACATTTAAAACGTGGCAACATACATTTGTATAAATAATTACATAAATTTAGTTTCCTTCACACATTGCATATGTTTAACTTAAATTTTTAAACATAGAGAAGCTAATAATGGCATTTTCACGATTTGATTGGTTAATACTCTAACTTAATAATACAACGTAACTGAATAAAACCACAGAAACGGATATAATACTAACCCCAATGCTATCGATAATAAAAGATGCGATAAATCACTAACACAAAGTATCCCCCATAGCGCATATACCGGCATACGTTCGAATTAGATTGCGACAATGTGCAACGCGGATTTATTGCGAAACATTAAGCGCTACCAGCATTATAGTTACGGTGAATTGTCGCCTGCTTGGTGGGCTAAAATATCCGTAAAAGAAAACGCCACGCCGTAATATAGTGCGAAGAGCTGAATGAACCGGAGAAATACAATCCTAAGTTCTGCCAGTTCACGACCCATAAAGTCACTAATAGCGACGGTAATGGATACACAGTCGCGTATGGAATTTTAATAAAACCCAGGAATTGGTCTCAATAAAATTTATGAAGGGATTCATTACGAGGCATAATTTCCAATTAAGACCTTATGAATATGATTACTCCCGAGCAATCCGAGCCGTTTGTTATTGCGCCATTCGCGCCGGAGTAACTACGCCCGTTTTGTTCCGACAGGAAATTAAATTACAACTATAAAATGTAACTGGCGGCAATAGACATCTGTTTTGTTGCCGATACGGTTTTCAAACATGGAATTCGACGCCGAATAAAGCGTGAAATATAAATTTGGTGTGTGTAAACGGGATTGAGTTTTGACGGATTGTGAAATTGCAGTTTTTAAGCGAATATGAAATGAAATTAAATGTTCATATTGGTGCAAGGGTATAGCTTGTAAAGAAATTTTAATCATCAAGATATTCAAGATACTTTCTAGATACTAGAAAGAAAGTTAAACTACACGATAAAAAAAAATTGAAAAAATTGACATATTCGAGCATTTTTCATAACATAACCATAACATGAAAAATAAGTTTATTCCATACGTATTTACCACACTGTATAACAAAAAACATTTGAAACGATTTAATAGCTTGCTCACAGACCTGATAGACTGCTAATGAACCGTATGCGCATAGCTACGGCGCACCATCAAAAGACTAAAGGACATCTTGGAACACAGACGTCATTATATGCGTCATGCTTACGTTAGTTTTAGGAAGTATTTGCGTTAAGTCACGTTAAGTTTTTTGCAAGTTGACAAGTCTTTTTGGCATCTTGTTATTATTTTTGTTTTCTTGTATATTACTTCAGCCAATAAATACTTTACATACATACATACATACAAGTGTTACTGATGTTCTAGTCTGTCCATATTTCTAACGATTTGCCTTTAGAGGGATTAAGAGTATTACCTGGGACTATCCACTACCTGGTGCCGCCAAATAATGCAAATGAGGTAATGGGCCGTATTAAGAGAAATTGGAGTTTTTTAAAGTAGAGAAGTAATTATGTTTCGTTTAATATAATCTACCGTTTACAATTTAATCTAATTGGCTATACTATTTATTTAATTATTTCCCAACAATGTATGTATGTTTATGTGTATATAAATAAATATATTATTTAGTCGAACATTAATCTCTTTATAATACACTTTTAGTATTATAATCTTAGTGAATACGTCCCTGTTAACCACCCGTGCTCGCAAGGGATTATAAGGCAAATCGTTAGAAATATGGACAGACTATACCTAACCTTGCAGTTTGATTGTTTTATTTACTTTCTTTGCTTTATTCTTTCACGGACTCTTTCGACTATTATATATTATTCACCCGATATTTTTGTTTTACGTGTAAGGCTGTGGTGTAAGTATGCATATTATAGCATTACAATTGGGCTTATATGGCAATTAATCCAGGTAGTTTTTCCTAAAGAAAAGTGATGCCATCGTGTGGTGTAAAATCCTGCAAAAGCAATAGTTACAAAGATGACGGAGAATTAACTTTTCACATGTAAGTTGCAGAATAATGCCATAGCTTAAAAATATTCTGAAATTATGATAATAAGTACTTAGCGTTTCTATGTGAAATAATGTTTTGTAGAATGCCCAAACATTGTTGTGTGGATTACTGTTACAGAGGGTACGATAAATCCCTGCAAAAGTAAGCGTGCATATGTTTGCTCACTACATTTCCTCGAAAAGGATTTTGATAGAACGGGACAGATTGTGCGAATTAAAAGGGGAGGAATTCCAGCATTGAATTCGGACAAAGAAAATCTAAAAAAGTATATTTTTATTTAGAATCACTTGATATTCATGAAAATAAAGAGTAGAGGTAAATAAATGATGTATAACATATATATTTCGTTAAATTTTCTTCACTATTTCTTAGGTAAATTAATCTGCCCATCAAAGGAGGTACGATATATTTGCCAATTCACCGGAAAAAAAATTCGGAAAGTAATGGTCTTGACAGGAAACAAGATTCCACAAGAAGACTTTTGTTTATTTACTATCAAGTCATGTTCACCAAAACATTTTTTCTAGTTCATCCCATCATTTGTTGATATGTCACCTCTGGAAGAAACTCATGTTTCAATTTTAAGTAAAACCATAATATCGTCTTATAGCAAAATTAGATTTCATAATTTAGCGAAGAAGTTTACAGAAAAAATACAAGGAAAATCAATAAGGAAGGAATTAAGTAAACTAATATTATTTTTAATAATAATAATAATACGTTATTGTCGTGGTTTTCAAGAAAACATTGACATTGTCAGTAGGAGTGGACAATAAATAAACAAATATAAAAATACAAAATAAGCAGCTATATAATGAACACTAATGATGTTAATATGTCAAATTGCTATCGAAAATATTCCTCCACAGTGTAGTATGTGTGTGCCAGTAGATATTTCTTAAGTTCTCTTTTAAATTGAGTTTTTGAAGGGAGCGATTTTATATATTCTGGCAATTGGTTGTATATAATAGTAGCTTGATAAGTAGGGCTGGATTCATAAAATTTGGTTTTATGTCCTGGAATATTTAAATTATGGCAGCCTCGTGTCGTCATACCGTTAAATATATCACGATTTTTGGCAAATTCGGTCTCATCATCTTTATAAAACATTAAGATTTCATAAATAAATAGACCAGCCAATGGCAAAATACCGAGGGCACCAAACAAAGAACGGCACGAATCTCCGGGTGCAACCCCCATCATAACTCTAATTATCTTTTTCTGAGTCACAAACAACCTCCTCGCAGATGCAGTGGAACCCCAGAAAACAATACCGTAACGAAGCCTAGATTCGACGTATGCATAATAGAATAATTTCAAAGAGTGTAGACGGACACTACTTCGCAGTGATCTAACAGCATATACTGCTGAGCAAAGTTTGTGGTGAAGGGAGTCACAATGTTGTTCAAACTTAAGACGTCTATCTACACACAATCCCAGGAAGTTAACACATTCGGTCTCAGGTATACTTCTACAGTCAACGCGCACATAGACGCTTGAAGAGCCACTACGAGTCACAGGAACAAAATGCAGTAGACCAGTCTTGGAACCGTTCAAAACAAGTCCATTTGAGCAGGACCAATCTACCATGTTGCCCACGACGTTATTACATAGTACCGATGCTTCCGACGCTCCCGCCACAATACAACTAGTATCATCAGCATATTGGGCCAACGAAGAACAAGGCAGGTGAGCCCGAAGATCGTTTGTGTATACCAAAAATAATGACGGTCCCAAAACTGATCCATGCGGAACACCGCGAGATACCTCAATTAAGGAAGATTCTCTCGTCGAAATCATGTTAGCAGCTTCACCCGTGACACTCACCCTGGTATACCTATCTCCCAAGTAGGATGAAAAAAGATTATGAGCTGTACCTCTCACACCCAAGGAATAGAGCTTATCCAGAAGTAATCTATGGTCTACCGCGTCAAAAGCACTCGACAATTCAAAAAATATACCAGCTGCAACGTTCTTTTTGTCTAAGGCTTCATACACCACACTCAAGACACTATATATAGCACTACACGTTGAGTTTCCGGCTATAAATCCGAACTGCGTGTTGGACAGTAAATGATTGCTAGTTAGAAAATTCATAAGGCGGGTGTTAATAACATTTTAATTTTTAATCATTATACAACAACTACTGCAGTATATTATTTACTTCTAAAGACAACATACAATGTTGGATTGTTATGACAAGTCGTGAAGATCTCATGAAACTTGTATTAGATTTTTCCTACGTATTTTTTATATGCCGTTGAAAGAATTTTTTTCTTTTCTCTCTTATTAAACCTGAGAACTAATGAAGTATATGTTACCAGTTCATAGTAAGTTTAGAGACTGTCAATAGCTCTAAGTTGTCCACAACTTTAATAGAAAAAAACAATTTCATATAAAATACATAGGGTAAAATCTCACATATGCTAATAATTATCATTACAACTTGCAAGTGCTATTAAAATTTATTGATATCCTTAACTTTATTTGAATATCCGCCATGGTATCGACGTCATTGATGACGTTTGTGTTCCAATATGGCGCATTTCAATTGATGGCAGTTGTGAGTTCAATATCAGCACTCGTATCATCTCTATGAGTTTGCTACTCTGTTATTTTTTACATCACTGAAACGAAGATAACAGTAGTGTGATCGAATCAAAACTGACACATACAAAAAACAGGTCTGTAAATATCGTTGAATGGAAACATAAACATTGTGGAACAGGGAGACACCCCCTAGGGAGAATAGTCGTACTTATTGTTAGTATATGTACATGTTTATGTTTTGTTTGATCTGAAAGCAATAATTCACCCGAAACTGGTTATCTGAAAATTGCGATGAACCCACGAGATACAATTCATATCAATTTTAGCCAATATATTATGAGATGTAAACAACACGTATTTTGATACGTAGGAGATAAATAGAGTGATCTAGAAATCCAGATATTCGGCGGACAACGTTGGAGGAACCGGGGAGTTCTTTAAGCGGATTCAAGTATAAACGTCACGGATACCTCTTCAGATAGAAGATTTCTTTGACTCAAAGAAATCTACATACATGCGAGTTAAAGGGAAATGCTTGGGTTCAAAGGGAATCCATAAAACGTTTATTTTCGTTTAGGTAGCTGTATATATGTATATAAAAACTAAATTTAACTTTATTTACCGTTGAACAGAGCGGGGAATAGCGATATTGACATTGCATTATGACCCTTCCGTCATTATTTTTATATGAATGTGCTATATATGCAAAAAAGCACAACGCCTATTTTACGTGCAACAACGATATTAATAAGGTTTATGATACTCGCGGCAAACACAATTATTCAATACCAACTCACAAATCAAGTCGTTACGAGAAGGGTCCCAAGTATGTCTGTATAAAAATATTTAATAAATTGTCGCATGAACTACGCTCGTTAGATATGTTTAGATATAAAAGAGCGGTAAAAGAGCATTTTACAGAACAATGTTACTATAACATATCAGAGTTTTTAAATTGAATGTGTGTGGCTACTGCTTGAATCTCAGTTATCCAATGTTTATTTAATTAGTATTGTTAATGTTCATTTATGTATTGTATTGTGCTATTTCGTTGATTTTGTGACAAAACCGATATCTTTTATAGATACTATGGTGAATAAAGGCTATTATTATTATTATTATTATTAATTATTCCTTATATATGTAAGCTGATTATAAATTAATAATTTTCTGTTACCTTATTGTGTAGTACAATGAAATCAAGCAACATTTCCCCCTCGTGGGCGTTATTTCTACCTTTTCCTCTTCTATTCTTTCAATCCTTTATAGTATTAGCAGGCGTGGGTATCGCAAGTTTGTTAAGAACCCTTGCGAAACGGACGTGGATGATAACGGAGGCTTAGCGAAGCAACAAATAGCTATAAACCTTGTGAACGTGAGAAAATGTTTGGAACGTATTTACTTTCGGAAGTGACAGTAATAGAGTTACCAAAAGAACAAAATTTCATCCGAGATAGAAGGAAAGGCCTAGACGCCCTCGTCCCGAATATAAAGATCACCTACATTATTATTTGGAACCAGCAAAACCAGCACTTCCCTACTCTCGCCAAATCAACTGTGAATAACGCAAATATACAGTAGAGTTTATTCTCCTAGGGTAAACGGGAGACGCCTGCTTGTCGAGTAGAATAATGTTCTTTGTTGAGTTTATCAAATTCTTTGCACGGATAGGATGTTTCAGCATTGTATCATCGGATTATCTTTTATGTTTACGAAGTTTTAATAATTTCCAACGGCCGTACTTTGTGTAATTCTACTCCCATAGGGTTGTATAAAAAAGTGAAATTATAACTCAAAGATAGATCGTTCAGGTTCTCTTCCATATTGTCGAAAAAAGGAAATTTTAATCAATCAGAACCGTTCTTAATTTAATCCACACTTCAGTGGTAATAAAATGGAATATATTGCTATGATTCATCATATTTATAATTTTTAATTACCTACTATGTAATAGGTAAAAGAGGTCATTTACTATTATAAACAATTACTTCTATGTAATTTATTCAGAATTCAGTTGAAAATTTAGTTAATGAATATGTTAATCACTTTTAATTTTGTCGCCAATAGACAAAACTGATACTTTCTCTCTTAAAAGAGATTCTTAGATTTAGGCCACAAATATTTGAGAGACGAAATTACAATAATTCAAAATTTCCTATGCTAAACCATAGCAAACCAAAATAGCAACTTTGTTTTTTACTAACAGTCTGCCACAAAGATCGAAAAGGAAGTCATTAGTTTGAAAATCGAATGTAAGCAAATTTTCTTTCTCGGATGGTTGTGAATTGATTTTCAACACATTTCTTTCTCAACGGGAAAGTCTTGCTTAACATCAACAGAAGTTTAAGTGTCCTTCTCTCGGGAAGCAATCTTATATATTATGAGATAAATATAATCGTCAACAACTTTTAACATTTAAGAGTTTTCTCCCCAGAGTTAATTTCTCTGTCGTCGAATTTTGTCGTTGACAAATTGGTTCCATTAGCGAGCTGTGTACGATTTTTTCTGATGGTTCTAGCCTCATCTATCATGTGGAATGTTAGTTTCTAAATACTATAAGATCCTTTTACAAGGTTTCGTAAACCGAATACCTTATATAGGCGTAAAAAGTAAAGAAAAAAAGGATCGTTAATCAAATACGCGACGAATGATGTGCAAATACGTCAAATTCCTCTTGCATGCACAGATGACATCCATGTATCCAGACTAATACACTGCGACCTGAAAGATCTATTGCATCCCCTATTCTCGCTGTATTCACATTTGGCCGTCCAGTCTGATTCCTTTTAAAAATGCAGAATGTCAGAAGGACCCAGATTAGGTAACTTTCCCTCTTCAATTTCACATGCTCGCAGGTGCAATGGCCCTTGAGTTGCACAGTGCAACGCAAGTGAAGAGTAGATGGATAGATGTTTCATCCTGTTCCCCACAAAATCTATAGTCGACTTCCTCTACTATTCCAAGCCCTACTTAGATGTCCTGATAGGATCCCTGTCAATATACGAATATTATTTTTACTTAGGTTGATGAATCCCACAGATCTCTTCTGATTATAGGTTCTCGAAAAAGTTTTAGTTTGCATCATTCCCTAGATGTTTTCCCAGTATTTGGATTTACTCTGCTCTACTTTGCTTTTGAGTTTCCCTAGTATTATACTGTTACTTATCCCGCAAAAAGGTTCTGGCCCTACAAAAGGTATTTTAGCCCTCTCTTAGCGAGGTTATCTGTTATTATTTCGTTTCTTTTCACTACAGTGTGTCCCAGAACCCACAGTAGGATTACCTTGTTGCTTAGCACTCCCACTCCCTCAGCGCCCTGATGGCTGCTTGACTATCAGACATTATGATAATCTCTTGCTTTTAATAGCTTCTGCCAATGTTGAATTGGATGCATCTTTCAATAGCGTGTATTTGCTTCTGGTAGATACTAGGGTACATCCCAAGCTTTCGAAATATTTGGTTCTAGGTCCATATATCCCTATTTCAGTTCCCTCTGACTATTTCGAACCATCCATGTACCATTTCATGGCGTTTCTATTGAGTTTCAAGATGGTGTCTCTATCCCATTCGTTCTTGGGACTAAGCTTTGTGATAAATTGTTTCACAAAACTGAGCTTCCTTTGCAGATCGCCTCGGGGCATGTCCCAGATTTGGTCACTAGTTTCTGAACAAGTCATACAGCGAGAGTCCCACACTACCATTGCCGTAAATACTAGGCAATGGTGCCCATTAATTATTATTATTCTATATGTGCTATACAATGGCAAACCTTCGAATAAGACAAAATGTTAATATTACAGTGAAGCAAAATTCATTAATTACTAGATACTATATATCCCTATGTTTGAATACAATAATGCAACATTTGGGAACCTCCACAAAGGGCGAGGATGTGATAGGTTACATTTCCTACCCGCCAATATTCAGTTGTTCCCTATAGGAATTTCCAACAAATTGAATTTAATAATTCAAATATGCTCTACTGGCTTAATCTTCCACTTTGTCGGATGATAGGCATGTGTGCATCATACTGATTGATTAATTTATAGCGTATGCACGGTGTTTTCAATTATCACTAATCATCCCTATTGTGTCCGATTACCCAATTGTTTACTTGTGTACCTACATACATGACCCGGAAATGCTAGTTACAAAAGTGAATAGCGAAACGCGTCCTGAGAGTAGAACGTCTGCCTATTATGCACAACAAAGTCTGCTCAACTGTGGTGATAGCAATGTTTTCATAATACGAATTTATCTAATCTGAATCTCACGATGTAATAATGACCTTGTTTAATTACTCACGATTTTGATGTGGTCTATTGTATATTACTGCAGTATGAAATGTTGACTTTAAGAGGGCATAGCACACCCCAAGATATGTAGAAAGGTCTTACCATCACCATTTCTAAGATACGCACCCCTTCTCGATTCTGCAGAAAAAAAATGTATTTATGAACAAGCAACGAACGCAAAAGAAAAAAACTTCTTCGGAAAGGTAATAGGAAAATAACCTGCAAATTTTAGAGGAACAAAATCCATTGAATACTACTTTGAAATTAACAACAGAAATATTGTCTCAACAAATACACTAGAAAATAATCTTGGGCGACGAGCAACAGGATTTTGCAGTGGACGATTGTCCATAAATGAAATATTCATAATAAGCCCAGCTACTAAAAAGCAGTTGAATATAAGTCCGCAGTTTTTTATATGCTTTGTAGACGTAAAAACCGTTGAAAACTGCACAAAGAAGGATACAACGTCTAGGGGTATGTAGATGACCTGGTCATTGAAATTAAAGGCAGGTACGATGAAATCTGATCAAATCGCTTACACAAGGCCCTTGTTAGCGAATGGTACTTGGAGCAAGAGTTTCAAGTAAAAGCTAACAGAACTTAATTTGTACCATTTACGAACAGATAGAAACTATTGTTAAATAAAGTATTCATGAAAGACGAACAACTACAATCTTCCAACAAGATCTGAGGGTCACACCCGACCACAGACTGAATTGGAACAAACAATTAGACAGAATCACCAATAGAGCAACAACGGCATATTAGTCCTGCCAAAGGCTCTTTAGGAGAACTTAGGATCCACAGCCAATACCGGTATATTAGCCATATCAGGGTGGCATAAGGTCTATGGTCACCTATGCTTCCATAGTATGCTGGTCAAAACTGAAAGAAGAAACAGTACATGCTAAATTGCAAAAACTAGAGAGAATTGCCCAACAATAGCTATGAGTTGATTCCAAACATCATACACCTTCATCTGCATGTTAGTAGGATGGCAGTCCTCAGTGCTTATAGGTTAAAGTTGACATACAACTTTAAAGACGGTGACCTTATAGGACAGCTGGGAATCAGAGCTGTTGGGTCGAATAGCTTTAAGTCAAATCTTCCATTTTTCAGCCAGAAATATTTGCCATAGATTTTTGTGTCTCAATAACTACTTCCATATATGAGCTGATAACTAAGCCACGCTGAGCACTCTAAAAACAGTTAGCTTTGAATCTAGGCTGGTGTGGGAGTGCTTAAATATTGTAGTGCGGCTGGCTATGACAAACAAAGCTACACTAATATAGCTATCAGAGTATTCTCATAAAGTAAAAAAAAAGTAACGGGCTGGCTGAACTATCTAAACGAGAGGCCAGTACCCACTTCTATGAATCTGATTCATAGAAGTGGGTACCAGCCCTGGGTATTGCGAACACCTAGATTAGAGGTGAGCTCTAAGGATGGAAGCATGAGGAAGCGATATCCTTTTATAGCCTCAAACTCCCAAACCAAAAATTTGAAACTATCTAGCATTGACAAGTTGCCCAATCAATGCTTATTGCTTTGCATTGCCTGTTTGCTATTAAACGGTCTTTACAATTACACCGCTAAATTTGTCCTAAAAGAACGTTGTTTAACCAACGAATTTATTGAATATTGTATTGTGCCATCAATCTTCTTAACTTGTCCGACGGAAGAATGCACGAAACTTAACCACTCGCTCGATAAAAATGTCGTATGCACCGCAAGATTGAGTGAATTTATTCGAACACAGAGAACACGTAATATATTATATTGCTGCGTCGTTTAAAATTTACTGCCTTGAGGCGACTTTTTATGGTGTCACATTAATCCTACTTCGTAATATATTTTTGATAGATGGAGTATAATTATCTGATAGCACTCTACCCATTCATATACACGTTCATGTGACTTATTAACTACTTTCTATCACTTACCTACTCGTTGAACGCCAAATTTAGCCTAAGGTACATGATTTATTATGCATTAAAACCGTCAAACGGCATGTAAAATTATTTCGCATGAATATACAAACCTTATACTTTAAAACTGTTTTAGATACGTTGATATGAAGCGTGCGGGCAACTGCCTTTAAATATGCATGAAATTTCCTTAAATTTACCTTTGGAAGATCTTTGATAATGTTACATGTTGATCATGCAACTCATTCCGCTTCCTCGAGCTTAAAGTAAAACTGTCTGGTTTATTTTTGATTCCCTCTCGGCAGTTGTGGCCTGCTTAACACGAGAGCCGAATAATCACGAACCAAATGAGTAATTTGTGTAGTACAATGAGACAACAAGTTTATTTGTTTGTGCCGATGTTGTGGTAAAAATATAGCAAGATCTCAAGATTATATTTGTGCCGAAATCAGTGCATTGGAAGTGTGTCCTTGTCTGTAGAAGAATTTATCTAAATGAAATCGGAAGGATCAATGAAAGATTGGGAATCTCCCACATGTAAAGCTGACTATATGAGAGAAACGGCTTGTGTTATTTAAAAATTTTAAAATATACTAATTTCGATGGCAAGTTTAGGCAACCTAAAATACATGGTTGTAAATATGGTTGTCTACATATCCGGATGAGTTTTAAATAAAAAATAAATTATTAATTCAAAATTACTAATACTGGATTATAAACCTAGTAGAATGATTGATAAATAATTCACATAAATAACATATCAATATATGAAGAAACTACTGAAGAAAATATGAATTTATTTATCTGCAATCAGTTATACAAGCTATCGAATACTTCCATAAGTTCACCCTAATATCAAATAGTCAATGTAGGAGCTATCGAAAGAGTTTAAACAAACTCAAATAATAGGTGTCCGATTTCCGCTGGTAAAATCAACCGTAAAATGTACTCGTATACAGTCGGCCTGCACAAAATATATTCCCAAAAGGTAAGGTTAACATACTCGGTTTCAATTTCCAGCATCAGTGATTACAGCCTACCGTATAAACGAAATTTTATTTAATTGTCGAAATAACAATAACAATTCCGGAAATATCCAGTGTGGGAGAAGAAAAGAACACATCAGTGTCGGAGGTAATTCGATGCTCCCGCACCAGTAACATGTTTCGGAAAAGCTCTGCGTGCTTTTGGAGCCAACGGCGGTATTATCGGATTAGAGGGATGAATTTATTTTTAGGTAGCGTTCCGATCCCCGTTTAATACTGCTGCCTTTATTTTTTCTCTGCTCCTGTATCGGAAAATAAGTTTACTGGGAGAGAATGTGCAAAAAGTTGGCGTTACGGAGAATGCTATCGCACAAAGGAGAGGGGATTAGTGTGGGACGAACAATAAGATATAATGTTTACAGGGGCAGTTAAAAACGAGAAAACATTCCGCCCTCCCTTGACGGGATTATGGGTCTCTTAAATCGTCTCCAAAGTATAATAAAAACCTAGGGAGGGATGTAATATTTTGGATCGCTAGCTTAAGATAGATTTATTCTAGTGCAAATATGAATTATACGTGGCCAATATATTTTCCTATAATATTCTTTGGTAACGTAGCGTAAAGACCGCCAATAAAAACATTTTATGCCCTACTATTTTTACTACAAGACATATTTAGTCGGGGGTGAGGCACCCTGAACCGAAGATACTTAAGAAAACGCCTCGGCACACTGTCAACCGCAGCTTCGAGCGAACAAAAGAGAAGTACAGCGTCTTGAGCGACAAAAAAAAATTCGTGAACATTCTGGTGTTATATAATATGAAACCCATGGTGTATGCAACGGAACAAAGGACCTATCCAATATGGTCCACAAAAGAGAGATAGGCATCAAATAGTATTCCAAAATCCTTAACTTTGGTACAACCAGTCACTATTTCGGAATCGGTTTGCTTTTCACTAGGCGCTGATTCGATTATAGGCTGAGAAGTTATTTTTAATTGTGGATTAAAAATCGTTTGGCACGTAAGAAATTCCTACCGGAACGAAACTCCTTCGCGTGTGTCAAAATATTAATGAAGTACGGTACAATACGTCAAATAGATGTCAATATCTAGAACTGTCAAGGTGTATTCCACAACTCGAAGCTTCGCACAGCAACAAGCAAAAACCAAATAATAATATATACAGGATCCGGGACTTTTTTCTTATTATTAATCTAAGTATTTTGCATTTTGCTATATTCAAGTTTAATCTATTGCAATTGCACCGAATAGATATCGACTCTAGATTGCTTTGTAGCCTCATAGAATCATCATGTATCATCATATTCTTCAGAGAACCTTGATATCATCGGCAAACACAACCAGAATTTCGCAATCTGCAATATCAGAAATATCTTTGATAAACAGTAGGAAAAGTAGGGGTCCCAGATTCAATCCTTGTGGCACTCCTGATGTAACTGTGTTATTTGCTGAAGAATAATCGTTATACGATTGATTAAATATGAGTTCATTAGTTGAATGCGAACTAAATGTATTGAAACGTCAACTTTTTGTTTTAATTGACATTAGGGCGTTTTCTATCGTGAATTCTTTACAGATTGTTTAGAATAACTAACACAGCATTTATTTACAGACTTAACTATTGCATGATTTTATTTTTCGTAGAATTTACTTTTGCCTTATTAATTTTAATTTAATATTTATAAAACAGTGTATCCCGTATTGATAGAAAGAAACCAAAGAAACATGATATAATATCCACACTTATTTAACTAGGTCAACCAAAATGATTAAGCAGATTAATGCAGAAAAAATTCTTGGGAATGTTAAAATATTATACACTCACACAGACATATTTCTTGCTTTCTAATTAAATCAATATTTAGTTAAACGCTATATTCTTTATAAGTTGACTTATTTCTTCTTTATTATTAGAAATCTTTACAAATTCTATTTGACAGCTGTCAAAATGCTATACATTTAATAATTTTAAATGGAATTATTTTTGTTTCTAGCATTAAAAGAAATTGGAATTTGATATCATGGCAGCTGATATATTATATACACATTGCTAACGTTGTGTTTCTCTATCCAAAAGTTACGTAATGCTTACATATGACGCCAATTTCCACCCAAATGAAACACACCGAGTTCACAATAAAAAGACGAACAACCCTTTTCATGTTGTAAAAATTTCTCAGTTTACGGAAATGTATGTAGATTAGAGAATGCGGAAGTAGTACAAAGTTGGAGTGACAAAAGCAGCAACTGCGGTTTTCGTGTGGTTCAGCAAAAGTCATATTTATTTATTTCCTCTCGAGGTCATTTATATCAGGCGACCTTTTTTTAAGAGATTGATTGTTGTTTGTAACAAGGGTACAAAAAGGGAAACAGCTTGGGATTTAGGTTGCATACGTTGTAGGTATGTATACGAGCCACCAGAGGAAAACTTCTTGTAAAAGTCAGTCTACGATATGCATGTATGTTAGATATTTTCCTTTAAGGAGAGAACATCAAAGCACGTCAGAGGGGAATATGAATGGCGAAAAACTATGCGAAGCATAAGTAATGTAAATCATTGTAGGCGAAGTGTGAAAACAAAGTGCTAGCGCAGAAATATGCGTTTGACATTTGCAAAAGTTTATAATCCTTTCCTCTTATTTTGATTTCTCTATTACCGTGTTACCTTCAGCCGAACCCTTTCAATGAGAACGAACACCTGGATTCTTGTGACCAGCCGTAAATGTTAAACAAAATTTATTTTACTATTGTAGACGCAATTTAAATTTCACCAGGGCAATTTTAACTTTATACTAAACTTTAATTAAAATGCCAATTACATTACACATCAAATTTCTGATGTCTTGCTTTTACATCACTTTGGGAATTCGGGTTCCTTCGTACAAGGGGAACCGGGCAGAAACAAAGAAATTAAATTTTATCCAACGTGCAAAATTTCGTGACGTCCCGAATTCTAATTAAAACATGGCCTCCTTTGATTAATGCTTTGTAACCTGTTTTCATTGTAAACAGACGCGAACGGCCTGAGCCTACGAAGTAATTTTCTAATACTCAGAATATGTCAGAATATGTTACTTTATTAAGTGCTTTTAGTAATTGTAAACGTTGTTGGTCTCACGTTACGCAAAGGTAAATGCGGACAAAAGAAATAGAAGGTATATCCTCGTTTAGAACGTAAAATTTTCTTTATGGGCGAAATGTTCTGCGCATAAAATACGTATTTTATGTTGTTTTAGTAAGTACAAGAACCCTTTGAGAAACCGCAGTCCTAAGTAACCAAGTAGAAAATGAGGGGGAAATCATTAAAGCCTTTCATCTTATTTTAATAATCTGTAGTACCTTGTAAAGTTGCGACGCAAATTAGTTTGTTGCGTTGCTACTTTAATATTAGTGGTACCTAAATGGCATGATGATACTGTAAAGAAATAGATCCACCGTATATGCTTATAAAATAATTATATTTGTAAGAGTGTATACCGTAATGCTCACGCTACTACTAAATATATAAAGGTGTAAGACTACCGTTTATGAAACATGTTTATTTAAATAGATCGCTGGAAAGTTTAAAATTTATTAGTAATGCTAATCATTCTCATGTAGTTAAATGTTCTTTTTATTCCATTCCAGGCTACTACATCTACAACTTCTTGATTAACACTAAGGTTTATTACAATCTCCCAAGAAATAGTTGGGTATGTGAAGAACTGGTGATTTATATGCCCATTAGTGGAAAGTTTATATTTCACAGAGTCCAAAGTGCCTGCTGTAAGCAATTGTGATTCCTTCATATTAGTTCCAATGAAATATCTTGATATTAATCATAGGAATCAGATATTAATCATCTGAACAAACCCTATGAGCTAAAGTGCAAATCAGAGAAAGCAATGATGGATATTGGTATCCTGCATGTTTGGGCCAATGTTTCCACTAAGATTTTTGGAAAGTTGGTCGTTGATTACTACAAAAAATAATTTTATCATTAGGTAGTTTTGGTGATGACACTTTCAACAAATTAACTAGAAACACATTGAAATCGCATCTAAACATTATAAAAACCATACCGAAACTGGGTGAATGAGCAAATCAAAGACATGTTTGTTATTGACGTTCAATCTATGCCCAAGTACGGGCATTTATTTCTGCACTTTATGGGGCTTTAGGATAGTTATTAAAATTACTTTACAATGGGCTGGTGTAATTTGATTTATACTTTTTGATGTTAATAGTAGGTACTGCAACAAGCCAACTTGTGTAAACATATAATCGTCACTCTAAATCTGTGAATATCTGGTGAAATTTTTCGACACTTCCAATGTTTTCAAAACTCTTTTTCCTTACAGTATTTCGTCGGAACCTGCGTTTGAATCAGGAGAAGCTGGTGAGGCCACTGCAGTTCTTATACCAAGTTCTTTTACTTCCATCCATACCTTCTATTTGTGCTCTACTAGTTTCTTTTATTTCTTCAGTGCAAATAAATGAATACTTAAAGTCAAGAACACAAGTTAAGCGCTAAGGGTGGGCGAAAGCGTGGAAGGACCATGGTCGTTATAGAAATAGCTGGAAAGAAAGAATTGGACGAAAGAAAAAAAATGCTGAAAGCAGAAAGGCTTAAGTCACGAAATGGCAAATACAGAAAAAAAAGAGAAGGATACTTTGTAAGAAAACTTTGCGGTAGAATAATTAGAAGAAAGATTTATGTAAGATTATTCTAGTGCATGAGAAGAAAATTAAGAGAATGGCGAATGCCATAAATATAATTGTATGATTGTAAAAGTACCATCAAAGGCAAACAAGTTTCAGATGAAAAATTGTGGCAAGAGTAGAAAAGAAATTAATAAGATGGATTAGAAGTAAGATTTTATAAAACTGTGCTTCTAATACACAAATGAAGACTGAATTTTTCTCAGCTGTTTTTATTCTATCAAAATCGATGAAAGCCAGGTTTTTCAGATTCTAAGATGTGTTCGAACGCTAATCTCTTAAGTTTCTGCTTGCGGTAACTCTTGCCAACACCTTTACTTTTGTATTTAGGACATATTATTTGAGTAATAAAACTTTCTGTCTTCAGATCACCGTTGGTATGTCCGTAACCATATGTTCATACCATTATCCTTGAATACTGTGTAAATTATCCCGATAATCTGTGATGATAACAGATTGAACAAATGTTATACTTTAATTTCACGCAGCGTTGTAAGAAAAGTAATGCTTCTAAAAAGTATATATTAAGTGTGATTCGTTTTGTAAGATTACGCTAAATATTAGCCTAAAAATAAAGAATGTAGGATGTTTGACAAACAAAAATGTCAAAATCATTTTCAGCTTATGATTGGAACCTAGTGGTGCATCCAAAATATTATTCGGTATTATTCCAATTGTTCGCAGAATTTTTGTGCAACGCAATTATATCCATGAAAATATAAAGAAAAGAATTTCATCAAAACCAATTCCGAAACAGGACGAGACACAATTGCATATTCATTCACAACCTGTTTCTTTCTTTGTCTGTTATTTCGAAGTCGTTCTAGTTAATGGATTACCTACACCGATAGGATTTTCATCTTCCTTAGTTACATATAAAGTAGGTCGACTTAATATCCCTGAGGTATCCAAGTTTCAGCATCCTGGCAGAAAAGTAGATCCATAGGCTAGGGAAAACGTTAACAAGGAAAGCGAGACTGGTCGAGCTGCCACAGCGATTAAAATTGCAATACCTCCTCGCGGCCCATACTGTTTAACCACTTGGAAAGAGGAGACGACTTGTGAATTATTTCTAAATTGAGAAAGTTACAACGTAGTTGTAGTCAGATATGTACCTACAGCAGTGTATTTTTAGATATCCTCATAATCTGCATTCGTAATCCATTGAAACAAATATTTACATACAAATAGCATGTAGATGTTTTACGTTTGGGAATAGTACAAACTGAAGTTTTGCGAATGGAACATCCAATTTAATTCAATCTGTTATGCGAAAGTGAAATGTAGAATTTTATAATACGTAGGTACATATCATTTTGATTTTTTCGTATTTTAAATTTTCTTAGGGAAAATAAAAATTACGTTTGAACATTTTCATTCTCGTGCTTTACCTTACCTCGTTTTTACTTTACCCTCATTTCCCAAGGATTACAACTCTGCGACAAATACCCACGTAAATTAAATTTAGAGACCAAAATTATTGTTTGCATTATCTGCTTATTACCAACGAAAAAGTTAAGCAAGAAATTTAAAATATGTGAATTACAGGTAATTTTATACGTAACTAACAATTGACTTATTAACTATTATTATTAACTAACGTTATTTTCAGTATCTAATGAACTACTGTACCTACATTTATTCTTATGCAAAGGTGTTTTGTTCTTACATACGTTTAGTGCCATTTATATTATACTATATTTCTCATAATTTATGAACGATTTTAAATGTTCTAAAATGATTGCGTTCAGTATAGAATAAAAGCACTGTGAAGGAAAAAAAGAACAATTCTTTTTATAATCATAATAATCTTCTATATCCGTTAGCCAATATTGGATAAAAGGCACCACAAATAGATTACTATAAAAGCACCAACAATGCAAATACAACAAAATGCAAACAAGTAGGCAAATAAGAATAAAAATAAAGCAAAATACAATACATAGACCCATGATAACCCACGGAGCAGTAACGTAGTGGCCAAATGTACGACAGGTGGGGGTGACCAAAACACTAAGTGACATACAAACCTGGCTTGTCTCTGTGCATCGTGCTCAGAAACTATTAGATGAAGTTATCCCCTTATAGTGATGCCAAGTGATGCTTTTGACTGTATCAGGTATTAATACCAGACAGAAAGGACTTGGGAAAAAGGCCTCTAATAAAAGCATACAGACTGCTTTAAAATTGACTATGGCATAGGAACCCGAAATATTTGGAAAGAAGCCCAGAATAGCTCTTTCGATAAACTCCAGCAAGGACAGGATGGTGTTCCAGGCTAAGGTTCCTGTAATTTATCACAGTATCAGAGAAGCAGAAAGATGAACCCAGTTAGGTAAACGCCATTTTCTCTGACAGATCTGTTCCGCTAAGCTGGTTTGAAACTGTGTAAGATAATAATAGAGCGGGCCAATTATATTGGCCTGGGTTCCCAGCCACACGAGCGTGAAGGAAAATGAGACAGCGGACAATCTGCTCAGACAACATTTGTCAAAGTTTGTCTTTGGAGCTGGTTCTACCTTCGACATTATCAAAACGCAAATTAACAAGTCCTTTAATGAATGGTTACATAGCAGGTCAATTGAATGTTGGCAAAAATCACAAGCACAACGACAGGCAAAAGAGTTGTTCAAGGAACAAACGCCTAAATGTACGAAAGACCTTCTTGCGAAAACCGAAAATTGCGCCTTTCTAACTTTCGTATTCCCTGAGGTATTTCCAAACACCGAAGACACTGCGAATGTCATTTTTTTCGAAAAACGTCATGTAATTCGGAAACGGTACAACTTAGCCCCAATGTATTCCTAACGTATTGTTATTTAAATTTAACAAGGAATCCAAAAGTGCACTAATATACAGGGTATTCCATTTAAAATAATAAAGTTGGTAGTTACTTCCGGTACAACCGGAAGTCCGCCATTTCTGAAACTAATTTTTACATTTGTAGAATATGATTCGAGGCAACATTTATTTGAAATATTTTTTCAAAAAGACAATAATAAATCGGCTAGGTACCGTTGCAGCTTAGGCTGGACACCCGGTATATGTAAACTCAGAATATCTACGCAACATGATGATATAAAGCGAATGATGCACTTTGGAGCCATAAGTATTTTATTACAACTAATTGGTTGGCCCCATATTATTATATTGTATAGCATAATTAAATTAGTAAATGCATAATAGACCTTAGCCGCGTTTCTTTTTTTTTGTGGCAAGACTTGGTTTTAATTGCATAATCGCGTGTATAATATCTGGCATTTATTTTTTTATTACGTATTCAGTATGCGAATCTAATGTAAAATTCTCGTCCAAAAGTACCCATTCCAGAACTCTAGAAGACGCAAGAAACTACGTCATCGCACTGTAGAATTTGTCCTTTATGAAAGTAAACCATAGCCGTCATTTCATTATTCAAAATTAACTTATTTTGGCTACACCACTATGACAATTGTAGTAATAACTCGTTCGAGGGCAAGTAGCAATTCTTCGCTAAAGTCATTGAAGCATCACCCGCAAGCAATACCAGAAATTGAACCAATAAAAAGTTCGAAAGATCATTAATGGTCAATAAAAAAAAAAAACCTGTGAGGAATACCCAAATCCATATCAAAAAATCATCCGGTAGATTTCAAAACTTAGCTATGCATTCACTGGCAGATTTCCTATTCAATACAAAAATGGTTTTGTTTTTCTGATGTTCACCTGGTCTCCTTGATATATTATAACAGAAACGATTTCGCAGAAACAATAAACGAAACTCTGCTTATTACCTAATAATGGCAGGAATAGATCGCATTACATTCGACCTAACAAATCCACCTAATGTCATTCAACGATGGTTTCCAGAATCAGCCTACCGACATGAATAAACCTGAATCGTGCGGTGTCGTATAACTTAACACACATCATTAACTCCTGTCCTTAATTCCACGATTCTTCGTCGGCTTGTCGTGGATAATGTTACGTCTTTCGTTCTATCAAGTGCCGTACATACATATATCACCCGGCTGGATAAAGGGCCTTGTTTTCCATCAGCTCCGTATTTGTTAGGCTTAAAACGGGATAGGAATTACAAAATTCAATGGATGCGTCTATTCTAATATTGTCAAGGTATTGTAGAGGATGCCATCAATTCTCCACGGTTCATGTCACTTCCTTCGATATTGTTGAACACACACACACACACACACAGAGAGAGAGAGAGAGAGAGAGAAGGAAAGAGATAGGTACTTATATCAAAGTTGACGTTAACTGCATGTTTTCAAACTTAAAATCATAAATATTTCAGTAGATGTAGTTTTTCAATTGCCATGGATTCAGAATAAGTTAGCTTTAAATAAAATATTGATAGCAATCTACGTTGTCATACCTTTCCTTACGTATGTATACATGCAGAAGTAGTGGTAAAATTAAATTCTGGCGCAGTTCATCGCTTGTCCTTCACCATTTCAAAATTAAAATTAAATTTTCGCCAAACCAAGACTTCCCAAATATTTCTTTTACGGCGACTATTAAATTTCCCTCTACAACCAGATTGTCATCTAGTTCCGCATAATTTAATATTATAGACGTATTAAAACAAGGGAGCACAGGTCTGTTCAACAAATAAAATTTTATTTTACGATCGAATATTGGCAACTGGCGCCGGCAGTCCGTTATTAGTTGGTGATATTTAACGGTCCAATATCTCTATCGAACCGAATAGTTTCACGTTGATATTTAGTTATTCGAATTTATTATCGTTACCTATCTGTTAAAACCATTATGTACATTTCAATATGTTTTGATTATTGATACACAGAGCGTTTCAATTGAAACGAGCCAGCTCTAATAAGCGCGAAATTTTACTATACGCACTATAATAGCAAGCGAGGAGACTAGCCATAGATTTGGCTCCGCACCGATGATTAATGCCATGGCTGAAAGCAATGTCTCCGTAAGTGCACGTGCACTTTATACGGCGAATACGCATGGTTGGAGGCTTGCCGCCGCGGTGAGATCCTACCCGATCGGCATGTTATCGGTCGTAAAACGTTGCTACGCAATTACCCATGCGACTCCCAGCTCCCAGTACTAATAATTTAAGAAGCGTTGGCCGAGTTTTGTTAGGTTACGCACACTAAATGGATAAAATGAACGAAATTAGAATTTGCCAAGATATTGTCCACTGGTTGGTAAGAAATTCTTTTAGTTGTTTAAACATAGAGACGAAATTACACAGCGTACAAAACATTGAGAAACCACGACCTAATTTATCTGTAGTATCTAACGACGGCAACCGGCAAAATCGTGGTTTTAGTTCATTATGGTACACTAAATGTGGTTGGTTAACTGGTTCAATTGAATGGGAAAAATTATTTTGTTGGCCATGTCTACTTTTTTGTAACCAAACCGAAACGTGGTCGAAATTAGGTTATACAGATTTAAAAAACCAACAGCGCGTTATTGAACGGCATTCTAAGTCTAAAGAACACATTTCATCGTTGTGCAAATTTAAATTATTTGGGAAACAAAATATTGTTACTGCTGTAGACAAATTTGCGCGCGCAAAGATGCAATTATTGCCTATAATAATGAAGTTAGAGAAAACCGCAAAAATTTAAGAAAATTAATAGGCGTAACAATATTTGTAGCACATCAAGATTTAGCTTTTCGGGGGCACAATGAGACTTCAGATTTTTTTAATCCTGGAAATTATAAAGAATTACTCGAACTCTTTAGTAAATATGAACCTAGTTTTAATAAATTTGTTAGTAGTAATATTTTTTCGACGAATTATTATCGTTTTTTCTTTTAACTTTTCCCTGAAAAAAAACCTGAAGAAGATTTCATTAAGCAAACTTCTGAACTACATCGAGAAATTGAATTTGTGTGATGAACGCAAAGATAACATCCCCTTTGCGGTAAGCCCTAGAGGACGCAGCGAATTGTTGAACTACACAAATACTATCTCCTTCGATCAATCAATAATAAATGAAGTTCCATAACTTATTTCTTCTTGTTTTAGTTTAAATTAAGGATTCATAGTAAATATCTAACATTTCAACAATTTTTATTATCTGCATCAGAAATTGTAGTAGGTTTGTAACTACAACGCTTGTTTTTGTTTCCCTTATTTTTAATTTAATTTACGTCACATAACAATTAAAAATAATTGCTTGGGCAAATACATATGATGAAGGAAAGCATTAATTCATTATTTGGAGCAAAAAGAAAACATTGTGCAGAGGAAATGGTAACAGCGTTTTGAAAAGCTATTGGTGGAGATGTTGATGAACTCCAAGGCCCTATAAATGTCATCAACGTATCTAACAGAAACCTGTGGAAAATATGCCAAAGTATTTTTAAGATCAGTTTCAAATTTACCCATAAAGAGGTTAGCTATAAAAGGAGACAGGTTGTTACGCATTGCTGTTATTCATTGCCGTTTTGAGAGGGTGTTGTTGTATATTAGATGATATATGTAAAAGTTCCAATCAATTCTCAGACGAAACAATCCACAATGAAAATTTTTGAAGCATTAAATATTTATTCTGAATTCTTAATTTAAACATAAGTGAGAAGAAATAAAGTCGCTACCTCAACGGTAGCAATAATTCAAAGTTTCATAATATTCTTTAAGATTCGTTAACAAGAATCATTAAGACATGTGGAATCGACTAATGGTCTAATCTAAAGCGTCCCATGATAGGAAGTACTTTCTGACACAATCGCATAAAGCACCTCGAAATTTGAATAGAGAGATTATTAATGGAACAGATATATCAAAGCGGAGGTTGTAATTGCACTAATAAATTATAATCTGAACCCCCTAGTTTTCTCATAATGACGCAATTCATTATCTGATAATTAGATTCACCGGATACGAATCCATAGGTCGTAACCTTGGTACTTTTCCTTAAATTACGTTTGGGCTACGATTGTTATTCAGTTTAATTTTATACAGAAATCAGAATGTTAACCCGAAGATCAATACCGTGGCGCCTTTAATTTTATACAACACTTGCTGCAATAAATTCTACAACTTTTCTGTGTGTAGATAAACAATTAAGTTTATAATTTACTTGAGCAAAAATTGAGATATAAACAATAACCAGGTTCAGATGGAATTACGGATTTCATTTTTAAAAAGATTTTAAATATTATTATCAAATCACTAGCATTTTTGATTAACACGCCAATTGGCTGGGAATATTTCCTGATTTGTTATAATATAATATATTAAATAACAAACGACATGGTTTTGGAACAAAACAAAATCCTAGCTGCATTAATTTCATTTGGTGAGCAGGTTGCTAATTATATTGGGGAGGGTCCTGCCTTGGTCTTTTGTGACTTGAGCAAGGCCTTCGATCACAGTAAATTGATTTCTAAGCTTTGGGATTACGGGATTAGGGGTGTGTCTTCTGACTGGAACAAGGCCTTTTTGGATGGCTGATAGCAATATGTGTCATTCTGTTCTCGATGTTAATAGATAACCCCACTGAATTAATAAACTTATGTGTTTTATAACTTATGAACAGTTCCTGACGTTGAGCAATTAGTTTTTATTTATTATGCTCAGGTAGAATCAAGAATGAGTTTTTGCACTGAAGGAGTAATCAACTTTCACACTTACAAACCACTCTTTATGAAATATAAACTGTTATTGTTCCTTGATATGATTATATGTTCTTGAAATTTCAATTTATATTTTTAAATAATTAGTAAAAGTAAAAGTATACGCAAGTGAATGTGCATTCGCTGATGATCTTGTGATATTCGGTAAAACGGAGAAAGACCTGCAGGCAAACATAAAAATATGGAATACATCACTGAAGTCCAATAATATGAAAATCAATGCTAACAAAACCAAAATAATGGTAACAGGTAATGGCTGCACGCAAGCAAATATCACACCGAACGGAACAAAATTGGAACAAGTTGAGACTTTCAAGTACTTAGGGGTAAATATAAATAGCAAAGGGTATCACGACGCAGATTGGAGAACACATCCAAACTATAACACAGCCTGAGAAGATCATTTATAGAAAAAAGGGAGATTGCAGAGAGAACAAAAATAACAATATACAAAACTGTGTGGCACGAACACAGTTTTCGAAAACTGTGTTCGTGCCAACACTCACTTTTGGGTGCGAAACCTGGGTTCTAACACCTGGTATGAAGGGTAAGATCCAACCAATGGAAATGAAATATCTCCGCAAGGCAGCTGGCGTCACCAGAATGGACAAAATACGAAATACGGATATACGAAAACGTCTGAATGTGGAACCCATACTGAAAACAATTGAAGACCGACAGCTTAAATGGTTTGGCCACCTAACCAGATTAGGAAAGACTCGTAAAACAAGCATGGGAAGTAAGAAGACACGAGAAGAGATTTAGAGGAAGACCGAGGAAAACGTGGGACGACAATGTGAAACAAATACTAGAAGAAAGGGGGCTGACTCTAACACAAGCAAGGGACATGGCTAGAAACAAGGAGAAGTGGAGAAGATTTATTTATGGAAATGGAGAATAAATGAAACAACTGCACACCCTACACCTTCGGGTATATAGGGATGATTATATATATACCAAGCAAGGACTTGTTCCGCGTGCTTTTTTAAATATACATATACTGCAATCGCTCCACATTCTATTGGACCAAAAATTTTTCATAAATTGCTAGAGTATTTAAAAAAAAACGCTAAAACCATTGATTTATTTAAAAAGACCCTCAGGTAGTACCTGCTGAATATATATAATTATATCATATTGAATCTTGGAAAGTTCTGACTTTTCAATTTTCTAAAATAACTGTCTAGAAGAAAAACCAGAAAGAATCTTTGTCGTTAATCTATGTGATATTTTCTGTTGGGTTCATAGTATGTTGTAGTCGTTGTGTATGAGGATTATATTTAGCTTTTTGATGATCCTAGACGTCGCGTCGGCCAAATAAGCAGTAATATTCAATTTCTAAAATGTTTGAGGAGTTTAGACAGTATTCCGGAAGCAATGGTATTTTTTTTATACATCTTGATTGAACCAGTACTTTCACTATATTAAATTGCTTAAGTTATTAGGTTGCTTATCAATTTCAATGGATTCTCGAAGTTTTGGGTTACAATAGTGAAGATTTCTGGAAAGAATTTGGACAATTGAACTGGATTTGGTTGACGGTCTCCAACCTATGCTCAACAAGCACTCACCGAATTACACTCAACGTCCGAATCCGACGCTCATGTTCTGCAACACGAGTGTCCACCGAACGCTTTGTTTCACCAATCTAACCACTGCCGCACAAACATGGAATTCGGTAAACAGCAAGAGCTTCGAGAGGTTTACGATCTTTGATAGGAAAGGAATCTGAAAGTTTGGAATTAGGTTTAAAAGGGGTTTGCATGTGTATTTTGGCAGAATTCCCCCATATGGTTCTGGATTAGGATTTCGGCAACATGGTATAGCTGAGATCAGGGGTTCGCATGTGGCACCTGTTTACTAAGGAGTTTATGATTCCTTTATGATTATAATAGGGAATTTATGTAACGGTGGAAGTGTGTCGGTTTCCGGTAGACGGAATTTCCCATTCCGTGGTGAATTTAATGCAACTGTGCTGGGAATTAAGGAATGTAAGGAAAATATTGAAGGAATATCCCGTCCATGTAGCCAGATTACGAAGAAGTCGTCAATTTATCTAAACCAGCATTTAGGTTTCTGGAAATACAAGATTAGAATTTTTTGTTTTAATACCTCTATAAAAATGTTGGTTACAGCTGGAGAAAGTAGGGAACCCATAGTTGCACTTGAAACTTGTTCATAATAGTAGCCGTGGATGTGGAAGGTTTGTTTAGTTGACCAATAAATTGGAAACAAAGACTTGTTCTGACAAATATTTTAAAATTTCTGACCGTTTGAAATTATTAGCGGAAAATTATTTTTTTCTTGCGATCTTTTTCATCAGAACAAATTAAAAAAAAACGATAGGCACGCATTGTTTTTTTCATAAAATTCAATGTTCGAAATATTGATTTGTGTGCTGGAGATATCATGAGCTACCATTACTTTTTTTTCTAATTACGATAGCATAAGGTTATTTACAATAAAAAAAAAATCTTTCCATTATAAAACCAATAAAATTTAGTATTTTCAATCAAGAAAAGCGAGCGGTCTTAGTTTCAAAGATAATTTTAAACGACTTATGAGGTAAATAACCACCTCATCGCATATAAACGATTACACACATTAGAATTCCCGCAACATCGTCCAATATAACGTAATACGTTCTACAAGGCCTTCAACTTCTTTTAGAAAACATCAATTAAAATTACGATTAACATCTAGAGTAATTTCATCCTGCTGCGAGAACCTTGATAATTGAAAACCTTCAGTTGGAAACGCTTTAATTAAATTTTTTCGAGGCGTCGACGATAATCCTGGTCCTCCCGGTGTTGTCGCCAACCCAAAGATGCGGAAAAAACGAAACGGAAACACAGAGGAAGTAAAACTGGGGGGCGTAAAGGTGGCACTGACCAAAAAATCGCAAATTGACGCTGTGCAGCAGCGCCATTCCCAGTTAGACCAAGCGATTACCAGATGTCCGCTTGCCTGAAATTGACGTTTTGATTAAAAGCGCAAAAAGTGCTTCTTTGCGATGTGGCACGGCTAGGAATAGGAATGTATGCGTACTACATGTACGGTTTCAAGGAAGAAGGAGATGTCCGATAAAAACAAGAGATGCCAAGTCATTTGTTCGTTCTCACGCTGTTTTTTTTCTTAGCCCACATGCGTCGGGGAAGTCGTTAGGCTTCCATTTCAGCTGTCAATTCAAACGGCATTCGTAAAGGTAAATTCGCTGCATCCTCGTGATATTTATTTGTGTGTTCTGGTTTACAGATTATTTGAAAGAAAACAGTAGGGTACGTAAGCTAGCAATATTGTGAAGGGTTTCATGAAATGGCTGGATATGTGACACTGCCACGTGCAAAACAAATTTACTAGTGTCATTGTTACATCTATGGGTGTTAACATCTTTGTTAACTTTTACACCGCTAAATAGTTATAATACAATATGATCAATTAAAATTATCCTCTAGAACAGTGATTCACAAAGGTGGTCGAGGTGGACCCCCAGGGGTCCAC
Organism: Cetonia aurata; assembly: GCA_949128085.1. NCBI lineage: Eukaryota > Metazoa > Arthropoda > Insecta > Coleoptera > Scarabaeidae > Cetonia > Cetonia aurata. Next base: position 63,700,118 of record OX421883.1, on the reverse strand, counting down.
GGGAGACTCGACGGAGGTCTACGTTGGCGTGACAAAAAAATGCGGGTTCACAATTCGTAAGCGGGGGTTCACGAAAATGTATCTGGTCCATTCACAAACGTTATTTCGGTGGCAACAGATGGTGCTCCTGCCATGGCCGGACGATGTCGTGGGTTTAAAAGCCATCTTAAAGGAATTATACCAGAGGTAACTGCAATTCACTGTGTCATCCACCGACAACACCTAGTAGCGAAAAATGTGAGTGCTAAATTGCACCAATCGCTTCAATTTGTGATTAATGCAGTTAACAAAATAAGAAGCAATGCATTGAATACGCGTTTATTTGCACAATTGTGCGATGAAAATGATAAAGACTTCCGAACGATTGCTCTTACACACTGAAGTACGCTGGTTGTCGAAAGGTGCATGTTTAGCAAGATTTTCCTCACTTTTTGAATCAGTTTTAGAGTTTCTGGAAAGTAAAGATACAGATTTAAAAGTAAACCTGATCAATTTGAAAGCAGACATCGCGTATTTGACAGATTTATTCAAACAATTTAATGACGTTAACTTACAATTACAAGGGGACAGCCTCAATTTAATAAAAACAAGGGGTGTAATTTCAGCTTTTCTTGGAAAATTGAAATTTATGAAGCAAAATATTGGTCGGCGCGAATTTTCCCAGTTTCCAAACTTGTCACAGGTAGAATTAGAATTAATTGCCCTGCATGATGACTTTAAAATCAGATTTGAAGATATTCTGACGATGGAAATAACACCATGGATCATAAATCCACTTGATGAAACGGAAGTGGAGAATGTGATATTACAAGAACTCGAATGGAGTAAAGTTGGATGGAATCACTTTTTTGATTGGTTAACTTTACTTTTTTGACATCCACTCACAGCACAATCAATTAATTAATTAACCAATAACTCAGCCGCAACGCAAATTTCCATAGTTAGATCTAATCTTCACATTTTTTGTCGAGTTTTGGGAATATGGTAGAAATGTAGCTGCAGGGGGTCCACCGGAACCAGCGAAACTTTCAAAGTGGTCTATTAGAAAAAAAAGTTTGGCAGCCTCTGCTCTAGAAGGTCATGGAATTTTTCTTCTTTAAACTTACGTTGGCAGTTTCAGTTCAAAAACGTGTAAGTTGACCATTTTCTAATTTTGCATCATTTCTAAAGTATGATTCGATAATAAAAACTTTATGATTTATTGTAAATATATATTTTTTGAGTGTGAATAAATCAATGCCGTAGGTACACATGACAGATGTATTTTATTTGTCACTATTAAGTCTATCAGCATGATATTTTGAATAAATAATTTCGTAGCTTGCTAGAGGATAAATTTAATTAATCATATTGTATTTAACATAAAGTACTCTACAACTTATAATCCTCATCCAGGCGCGTATGGCCCTATACGGACTCAGGGAGGTGTTAAAAGTTCACACAGTGTATACCGAATTCGTATTTAGACAAATAAAATTGAAATTAATGAGTTTAAGGATAATTTGGATTTGCTTTACAATAAGAAGAAGAAAAAGAAATACAACTGCAGACCTACGATTCAACTAAAAAGAAAAAATAATACAGGGGAATAAGATCCCAGAATGTTCTAAAGACTTAATGCTTATATTTTTTTTTTAAATTGGTTCTTTTATTGTAAGTTACGTTTGAGAAACGTGCGGTGTATTATAGTGAATGTTCTTCTTTAATACACATCAATAAATTTTATTTTGGGATCGTTTTCATTGCTACTTATTTGTTCTCCTTTATAAAGGAAACATAGCTCTGTAGTTTCAGCATTATTTATTTAGAAATTGTATTACCTAAAAGAAGACTATACCAAACATATATTTTTCTTTACAGACGATAGAATTATGTAACTGAATTCAAGTGTATTCATACAGCTTTCCTTCATATATGAATCGTACTAAGTTTTAAGATATCTTCGTAGTTACTTTCAGCGACTTTATTAAGATAAATAGATGGCACTAAAGTTGATGTAAGCAGCTTTCCGGCACGTAATAAAGTTTACGATCTCCTTATACTGAGGTCGTAACACTGTTATGTTGAAATTCTTTGTTTAAGCTGCTCAAGTGTTTTAATAAATTTACATACTACCACTTATTTTGCGGCGGTAAAATTGTATTGCGTATAGTTTAGAAGATGATAAATTATAAATTAATACTATTGCTAAAATGTACGCTCCAATATGATTTTTTTTCTGTTATACGGAACAGCACTAAAAGGATTGGCTTTTTGTATTCATCTTCCTTTTCTTTTACTGATTAAACAATTCTTTTTTGACCTTCGTGGGCAGGTTTACTCCGTAAGGCAACTCGGCCTTAAGACCTCTTGTGCCCCCATGATGTCTTAGCCCTCTCGACCTGGTTGTACTCGAACAAAGAGGTCCGCAAGTTGGTAGAGAGTAACTTTGCTTAGACTGGGTTTGTCCAACCGAGCACCCCCTGCAAGTGCTTATTTAATGAGTAGTGGCCGGTTAGAACTCCTGTAACCAGTCTCAGTCTGCTTCTGCTCATAAAAACTGCCTTGCGGAGTCTTTCGTCGCCCGGATGAAATCCGAGGATTTTACAATGTCTCACGCCGACTAGTCAATTCCAATAGGAGCGGTGAGTAGCGAGTTGAGATCTGACAAAAGCGTTGATACCGCCATAAGAACTCCCGCACGACGGTTCTGGACTAGCTAGTTTGTCAGCAATTTCGTTGCCTCTAATCCCAGAGTGGCTAGGCACCCATTTCAGCGTAACGCTATGATGTTCAGCCAATTCTTCGAGCTTCCTATGACACCCCAGTACCACTTCGGAAGCGAATTTGACAGCCTGCAGTGCCCTGAGGGCAGCTTGGCTGTCAGAAAAACTTACGACCGATCGATTCCCATGCGGGCAGTTTAAGATGCTCTCTGCACAGGTGTGGATGGCTATTACTTCAGCCTGGAAGATGGAGGTGGAGCTCCCTAAACTGATGACTTCGCCTTTCAGTTCTCCATCTCTCCAGATGCTAATGCCTATGCCATTCGGCGTCTTTGAGGCATTCACAAACCAGCGATGAAAACCTCGCCTTGGTTTGTGGATGTAACTTTTGGAAGTCTCACTATTAGAAATATCTATGGAGTATTTCCTAGCGCAGCTGAAGACGAGCGGAATCTTGTCCGCACTTGTGGACAGAGGTACTGTTTGTTCGATGTAGTTGAAGATGCTGGTATGGTCTCCAGTTTTGCCAGAGAAATCTTTACGCTCGCTACATTTTACTCTGGAAGCTGCCAGGGTAGTTTCTGACCGCAACATCAACTGAAGCGGAGGAAGCCCCTCCATGGCCGCTGTCGGCGTCGAGGACATGGCTCCCGTGAGGCCATGGTTCCCGTGATTAAATCATACCAACGATTTAAATATTATTTCCTTTGAGTTCGTTATTGGCTTTCCAAAAATTGAAAATTGTCATTTTGCGTCCACATAGGATGTGACCCAATTGTCTATAGGTTCAGTGCACAATGTCATGCTAGCAAGTCTCCTAGCATACTCTGCGGAAGAGATTCCTACTAATTGTAAGCTTTAATATATCTCCATTCTTCTCTTTTGATAGTCCCTTGATAACATGCCTTTCCATGTGTTTGCCTGCATGTATTGTTCTAGGATTCTTTGTGTTTCGTTTGAACCTCACCCTTTGCCTGTCTGCGTTATGTGTTTTTGTACACTCGCAGTTTAGTTTCTGGGTCTATACATGCACCTCATGATGCAATTCTTGGTAATTCATCAGCTTTTATGTTTCCTGCGTTTATCGAATGTGCCAGCAACCACACTCGAATGATTTTATTGTGGTTTATCAGGTTATCCAGTTCCCATGCAAGTTTCGATTGCATCTTGGGGTAACGTCATCTAACATCACAGTTTGCCGATTCATTGCACATTTTTTAAATTTCCCGCCATACCTGTAGTCACGTAACGGGTGTCAAAATAAATTTTGGGGTTCTTCGACATGCTGAACATAACCCCTAAAAAATATTTTACCATATTTTAATAATAAAAAAAAAATCCCTTATTTATAACATTTATGCCGGTCACTATACATATATAAAACTGTATTATGTCGTGATGCTCCAACTTAGAATGGAAAGAGTGGATACTTCTCACAAACTAATGCATATGACGTGTACCTACATGTAAAATAGTTAAGTGGACTTTTTACATTGAAGAAGTTCTTTTATACAAGACGAAAGTTTAAGACTGACATCAACTGAGATCTCGGTAACTGTACGAGGTACAATATAAACTTTAGAAACAATAAAATAGTTGTAAACTACATACTACGTTGTACTTAAAGATTGTATACATCTGGATACAAAGAAAAACAAAGACGTCAAGGCGTTTCCTTCATCATTTCTCCCATCTTTCAGGCGCACTATAAAACTTTTAAATTCACGATGATCCGGTACTTATGATCTTGTATCTGGATTATTACTTACAAAGAGAGCTCTAAGATTTTTAGGCGGTAGGATATGAGATCACATAAATACTTGTTATCCTACGACGAAACGGGTTTGTGCATGCACATACTGCAGAATAAGCGATTAACTCAACCATGCTTGCGATTTAATCATCCAAGTTAGTTCGCCGTTCGTATATGCACACATCCTCCCCGGATAACTCAATATTCTAGAGAGAAATTCGCTAAGTAATTCGTTTACGCTGTAGAATATATAAGGAAGAGGAGTATTCAGCGATTCAGTAGAATTTGCGTTGGATATAAGTCGGGAAATACGAGATTACTAAAAACTAATAATTTGAAAAATAAAAGTAATGGAAATATTACAATCAATTAGTTTAATTGTTTTTGCGAAATTAACTACGTTTTTTATGGAAATTATAAGACTAAAGTCCATGCTTGAAATGATATGGCATATGTTTCTTAAACTAATGCTTAATAAATTGTTACTAGCCTTCAAAACTTTATAAATACCTCACATTTAAATTAGATATAACTTGGCAAATTGCTTTTAATATATCCAATATATTAAGAAATTCGCATTGCTTGCTTCTCATTTTCTTTTTAAATATAGATATCTGAATAAATACATTTTTTTAAACTAAAATTTATATAAGCAGCTGTCCTTATTGGCAGACGCGTTTCGCCTTACCAAGGTTTATCAGTGCTACCAGATGACCTGTGAAGAAAATTAAACGTAAGAACTACCATTTATCTATTTATAGTAATCGACGGTTCTTATACACTACGCCACTACTCTAGTTTACCTATTATCGAAGCAAAAAAAGAGTTGTAACCCAAGTAGAAAAGAGATTATTTAGGTCCTTTGAAAGTGCATGCCTTATATACAATTCATATTTGAATACATGTTTTCAACTAGTTGATCTTGATTATTACATTTCAGTCACACTTTTGTTTTCTTCGGGCTACTACATAAGCATCTGCTTACGTTTGCTGGTTTCATTCTTTCTCAAATTGATTGTGTCCGGCTACTTAGTTTATATTAAAAGTTTATATTCTGAGATTCTTTTACAACATTTATTTGTAGTCTTAGATAAATTGATGATGCAACTAGGAGACTTAGATATGCAGGTAGCCCATGCATTTTCTGTTGGCGGAAGCCTTGCCTTTACGAGCATCTTATATCACCAGTTCGAGGAGGCGGGCGAAGCCCAGTCGATGACTGGCGGACAGCACTGCAGATGTGTGCTGTGTTACACCTTCAGAAGCATTATGAATTTGAACATGCAATTGTTCTTCATCCGTAGGCTGGCTTCCCTTTGTGATAGTTTTCCATTGGTTCAATTGGATTTAAAAATGAATTGTATGGGTGCAGAAATACTGGTACATGTCAATGAGCTTTGATCAGTTGTTGAATTTTATTCGCTCTATGAAATCGAACGTTGTCCAGGACAACATATGCACCTTGTAGGTACATATACTATCTTCAGCTAACTGGTCAATCAAAGATATCAAGAATTCTCCAAGACGTTCTACATTGTAAGGTCTGTCTTGAATAAATATAATAAATTAATATACATTGCAGCAGCAATAGAATAATTACGGCTTCTGAATTGGGCCTTTGTTGGCTCTATTATTTTTCTAGAATTCACTTGAATCCCAAGTTCGTCAATTAAATATGTTTTTTTCTCTCAATGAACCGTTATTCTGTTAATATACAGAACAGCATAATCAAACTAACTTGGGATAATATCTGGTGCGTTACGCCTTTGGAACAAAAGAAACGGGTTTTACTGAAATGCGAAATGCCTTTGTCGCTCGATCAATGGTCGATAAGCTCATATGTAGTTGTGGATTTTGCTCTAACAATTTCATTTTCATTTGTTTTAGCGTCAAAGTGCAATCCTCACCAATTAAATTGCAGATTCTTTTTTGCTCCCCTTTAGTAAATTTTTTGAGACGATGCCCAACCCTAACCCTAACCCCGAAAAAATTATTACCCTGTAGATTTACATCATCATTTGGCGTGGCTAATGATGCAGGCCTTATAGCGTAACCTACCTTCCAAATTTGAGCAAAATATCTCAAAAGCTGTAGGAGCTATACAGTAAAAAGTGAAAAAATCTTGAAATTTCAACACCCTGCAGATTGGTAACGAAGCGTTTGCAGACCTATGTTTATATGAAATTTTAGGCACAAAATAAACCAAATAATTACCCCCTTCCTTATGTACATGATATTTAGGAACAGCCTGTATATACCTCATGATTGAGTGAGCGATCAGCGAAGCGTAAAGTATTATTTGACACTAAAGCGAATGCGGTAACACTCGTTCAAAATCCCCGAAGCAAAGCCTATTAATTGGTCGAAATAACCAGGCGTGTGATTCTACACGCCGACATGTTCGCGAAGCATTAAATGTAATTAAAATTTTCCCCGGCACTAATAGAACAACGGGGCCCGTGTAGGGCTAAAATTAGATAGAGGGGGGCTCCGATGCGAAATAGGACGACGAAAGGCGAAGGACAATAGGTGACAGCCTGGAAAGAAATACGTACCGTCCTATTGCCCAAGTTCCTCACTCGGCAGTTTAGGTATGCCGTTTTACCGACTAAGGCGGTCACATTTTTCGACGCGGTCTTATCGAAGAACGGCCCCCGATCGATGATCATCGGCTCCAATTCGTTCTCACTGTCCTTCATATTGTTATCCTCCTGTTCGTTATCTGATTGGGATTTCGGACGGCTCCATCCTGGAAAATAAAGCAATCGAAATGAGGACATGTTCGTGCGTATAACGTCGGAGTTTATGAGTATGCGCGCGGGTGGGTTTGAGGTTCGTATGCGCGGACGATTTTGCGGTCGGCGATAAAAGTAGTGATTTATTTTAGCACATACGCAAACTGGATATGAGGAAATTTGTTATCTTAATCGGTTATGACGCCGCAGGAAATCGGTTACAGCAACAGAGGAACTCTATCGTTAACTAACTAAACAAGAAATAAAAAAAAAATCTGTTCAGATGCTTGTTTCCCTTCCATATTGATTTTTTTTTAAAAAGCCTTAATTGTACAACATTGTAATCAAATAAAAATCACAGAAATTCTAACTTCTCGAAATCGAAATGCTAGTAGGTAATATACATTGACAAAGTGACGATTGAAGCAGTAAAGCTTTGCGGTACCCGGCGCTCAGTCCAAAATATAAAATGAAACTTATTGAAAAAGCCGCTTTCTTTTATCAATTGGTTAATAAAGAAGCCAAAATGTCAGTTCGTTTGTAAACAATGTTATTTTTTAATAATAAACATATATAAAATACCTTTCTATTAATATGTATAAATCCAGGCCATACCCTTCAATAATCTTAAAATATTTATCCGTTATGTCAACGGCTTTCTTTCCAGTTAGTTGAAAAAATATAAGAATCACTCTTTTGTTCCAACTTCATTGTTCCCTATGTGAACGCACAAAGTAATTAATTTAACCAAAATGAATCTAAACAATACACAGAACAAATTAGCAGTAGACGAAAGTATTTCACATAGCTTTCGGGGAAGAATTGGATTGAAGCAGGCACACCCGTTATCGACCATACTTTTTAATATGGTACTGGAGATAATTCTTAGGGACAGCGGAATATATACCCAGGGCATACTATACTCCCGAAAGCAGCAGATAATTGCATATGCGACGATGTAACCATGATAACAAGATCCAAGAAGGATTTAGAAGATACAGATATGTTCAGATGTATTAGACACATATATTTTTTGCGAATAATCAAAGTAAGGTGACTATCACACTGACAAAAGTCAATGCTAGGTTTTCCACTATCACCAAACAACAATGCACAATCTCTCGACGCGCGTTTCGTGATAGTGGAAAACCTAGCATTGACTTTTGTCAGTGTGATAGTTATTGTTACACCAAAGGTTCCAAAACCCAATTACTGGAAAGTAAGGTGAGTTCAAAATAAAACTCTTAATTTAAATGCGTTATAAATAGTATTTTAATAAATAATCTTAATAATTTGTCGCATTTCTGTAAGATTTTACTACAGTTGCAATACTTTTTTCAGTGAGTCTCAGAAACGTGAACATGCATAAAAATTTAATAGATCTAGGAAAAGTATCTATAAAAACTGTTGTAAAATCATAAGACGAATACTAAACACTTAAATTAACTGCCACAGACGTATCATCGTCATATTGATATGTCGCAAACAAACCATTGACAGCATCCTTAATTTGTCCTTGATATGTTATGAGGCATACTCTGCAGGTTGCATTGACTAAAAAAAAAAAATAGGAGTGTGATAAAAAAAATCTCCTTTTATCGTTTTTGCTAGGGAGATATTGTGCGTTCACTCACACAATGATCTCAAATCATTATAGCATCACATCGTTCACCTTCAATTTGTTGCAATGAACGATAGATTATAAAAATCAAAAACTTTTTAAACAACGCGTGAAAGAAATGCTGGCATATAACTGTTACTATAGCATAGAAGAATATTTACAGTCCTAGCTGATAGATCATTTAGTAATACTTATATATCTTTTGTAATACCTTTTCTGTTAAAATTTTCTTGTATTCAATTTCTTAGTATTTAGATTACTCTTTACTATTGTTTCTTTTTCTTGTTTCTTTTTCTTTTTGTGTATTAATACGAAACCGACAATTCTCTGTCACCCCCGGCCGTATACACGCTTTCCTACGCCACTGGATTGAAGAATTTATTATGATCACTACAATTTAATTTAAGAAAAGTAGAAATATCTCGCACAAAATGCTTCTTTTCCGGCCTGTATCTTACGCAAATGGTTCCTTTGAATTTTCCCCTGAAAGAACCTAAAATTACTAAGCAATATATTTATGATGGACCGACCAGGATAGGTAAATGTTGCAACATATATGGAAAACTTTTTTATTATTAGAACATAGCAATTTTTTTGTGGGGATAAATTCTGCAAGTTTAACAACCTCGGAATTTATTTTAACAGATGTCACATGACCACCACTACAAAATGATACGACGTCCAATGTTATTTAAAAAAAAATACTCGAAATTCAATTTTGGGGCCATGCCCAAAATTTTGTAAATATCACAATTTTCTCACAACTTTTTGGGTTGTGATATCACCTAACCTCACTTTTACCATTTCATGGTAGATATACTTTTATAAATTTGCCACCAGTATTCCGTCTTAAAATGGTCTAATTGGAAACTAATCTAGAAAACTTTTTTGCTTTTCATTAAACGGAGAGTCGTTACTGCGATTTATAGTTATATATTTATTTATTTATTGCAACATAAGGATTTAAAAATTTGCATTTATCTTGTTAATTTAAGCATTAACTAATCATTTTATTCGTTGGCAAATATTGCGATATGAGTTTACATATATGTGAGAAATAAAAAAAAACAAATTATTTCTTAAACCCGTATTGAAGGAAATCATTACATGATCTCAACTTTATTAAGAATCTGTGAGCAATGATAGACAATACATATATGGGAAGGAAAACTGGTCCTTCGAAATAGAAATATCCTGCATCAACATGTTAACGAGGATCTGTAAAAAATAATGAATCATGCCGTCAATGTTTATTTTAAAAATACAGCAGAAAGCAAATACTGTCAATTATCCTAAGTTATCGAACAATTAAACAAAAAATTGATTTCTGATTTTTATCCCCTCTAACAATCGCTGATTCTACCATGGCTTACATATACACAACTCCAGTTTACTTTACTACCCTAAATCACCTTGAATCGTGCCATCTATACATTATAATATTTATGCATATAATTAAAAATAGCGGTTATGAAATATCCTTTCCTCCTAAGCAGCATAATTCATAAATCCCACAGATATAAATCTTCTTATTCCAGGCCATGCCATTCGATACTGATTCCGTTTGATTAACATTCAATATGACCTTAAAAGAAAAATGGGGTGTTGAATTATTCATAGATTGCAACCGTCCAAGCCGGGGAGATACGAAGGAAAAGGGAATTTCAGATATGCTGAGATGCGCGGCCAATTGCCTAATAAAGTATACGACTTTTTTTACCGTTCCGTACTACTTCAAAGTGCTACTCATTGGAAAGGGATCAATCAGATCGCAAGTTTAGTTGTGCTTCAACATCAAATACAAACGATAAAATGAAAGGATATGTATCTCATGTTAAATTAATTGTATATTTAATACAATTTCAATTTTCTATACTTAGTGATTTTTCATCAATCAGTATGTGTATATATTATTGTTAAACTATTCTTATTTATAAAAAAATATGCTTATATATATATATATTGAACAACATTATAAATTCCCATTTCTGATTAAGACATATATTGTCAGTAAAGTTGACGTAAATGATATCGCGGTTTCAGAGTTGCATTCCCGTTTAACCAGGACGAACTAATGATTTATAATATCCTTAACAACGCGTAATTCCGCGTATATATACCTATATATATGCGTATAACCGCAGTAATATACTCTATGCAATTTCACTACGCGCCTGCTAACATATTTAGTATACCACACCAATAGCGGACTTGCAACAAACTGCATAATGTATGAGCTTCTAAATGTTTCGGAGGATTGCTGATTATTTGGCGGTTCGCAATCGTATGCGGTTCGAAAACTAATTATCCCTGTTTGTCAGAAACACTCGATGTTTGGACTGAAATCGTAAATGCTCCCAAGATTCGGGGGAATTTATCATAATCCGCATAATTAAATATGTTTCTAACAAAGTCTTTTATATACTAAGGGATACAAATAAATAGTATACTAATAATATATCTATTAGATAATGTATCTGCGTACAAGATCTATAAAAGTGTAATAGTGATATTGATTCTGTAAAAAAGCTTTGTAAAAACCACAAGTTTACAGGGGTTTTATTTGAGGTGATTACTAGAAGGTCTGGAATTGATTTAATGCAACTCCCGCCTCGAAAAGACCGTCAGACTCTAAATCAATATAAAAGTCAGTCTAAAACCGAATTAAATCATTCAACGTAACTTTTTTTCTTAAAAGTGACTAACGTCTTTTTTGATAGTGTATTTTGTCATTGTCAGTACTTTAATTTGACTATTTTTCAATCCACAATCGTGATCAGAATTTTTTTTAAGGATTGCTAAAATTTTGAAATGCTTATTTTGACTTTACATTTTTTCACTTCGCATATTCTACTATCGCAGGTGAAAAGTGATTAAAATTAACAGACAATAGTGTTCAATAACTGCTTGAAAACACACATTCTGTGTACATTCTGATACCTGTCGTAATTTTTGAGAGACAGGGAAATAAATATGAAAAAGCAGCCAATTTTTACTAGAAGCACCAGAATATCGGTGATAGGATACACCGATATTCTAGATTCTCCGATAGAAAACATATTTTGTTTCATGTCCATGTATTACTTACTAGTTTTAAGTTTACTAATATAAAAAATGGAAGGTCTTGCTATATCTTGTGTTGCACAAGTGCTGCATAAAAAGTTAGATATTTGTGGATCTTTTAGTACGTTAAGCGGTGTTATACCGTTTTAAACAACGACCTGGAATTCGTAAGTTAAAACTTAACTTCCGTAGCAAAGCCGAAAAGTTTTGCAGGTTATAAAATGAAAAAGATCATGTGACGGAATTATTTTGTGCTAAGGTTTCAGGTCATCCTAAGCTTAGATTAGCTGTTATTAGCAAACTAAAAATTAAAAACACTTCCAGTATATCATTACAATAAAAAATTACCATCGGTGGATCGTGAAATATTAAAGAATGGTTTTTCAAAAAAAGTATTCCTTAGAATTTTTTCTAAAACAATAAAATATTCTAAATGACTAGAAGAAACTAAAAGAAAGAGAGAGGAGACGTAATAAAATCTTAAAAAAAAAACACACAATAAATCTACTTGATGCTGTTGAACAAAAACTGCAACGAATCACCCCTAATTCAATAAAAATGAAGTCCCACTCTCAGCAATTCAAACAATCAACGTTCCTTTGATTCGATGCCTAGTTTACGAGAAATTGCGTTGTCTGAAGATGAAAAAATCACTTCACACAATACTTTAACATCTCTTATAATAATCATCCGCGATGTTAATATTATAACAAGTCCTTTTATACTCATATTTCCCTACATCAAAACAATTTGCACATGTATAAACGTAAAACACCCCAGGCATGTCGTCGTATGAAGCTCTTTTCACCCTCAACAAACCGAGCACGTTCTGCGGTGACAAAGAAAATACTTGCTCTAATCTCGACTGCAGAACATCCCTAAAAAAAAGTACTGTAATTTTATTTAAATCTTGCGGACATTTCGGAGATATTACCTACGACGAAACGAGATTTTTAGGGAAGAATAGAAATGCGGAGAATGACAACAGCATAGTATCAACGATTTCAAAAAATAGCGGTAGATGATACCGCTTATAAAAATGCTACAACATGGGTGTTTAGATCACAATATATTTTTCTTTTTGTTAGAATATATTATACACCTAATGACGTTTGTTTTTGAAAATAATATTTTAACCTTTTTAGTAGGAATTAAGCAATGAATTCTATAAAGCGATATGAATTGCATGTTTTGCACAAGCCTGTAACCGAAAGCGCAATGACCTGAAAGCGAGAAAAATCGTTTTCCATTGTGGTTGAATTATCTCATGCATGGAAAATTGCACGAATATTGTTTTTTTTTGCGTTTTTACATACAGCGAAGCTTTGAAGCTACTACTCAGAATTTTCGACGACTTTACTCCTATGGTAACCGCGCAGATTTTCCCCGACCAAAAACGCAAAGGCCTGGAACTAACGAACACTTTGACATCCCTCTGATGTAAGCTAATGACATTATCCTGCAGATTATGAGTCTGTTACGCATTCCTTTTTGGCGGTTACTATATCATTTTTTGATTTGTTGCAAGCGAGTGCTTTTGTTCGTCTTTAAATTGGTATTTGGGTAGTGGAATTCTCTCAATTAGAGGTTGTTGCTATTAATAGATCCTATAACATTCATTGAGATGTAAAAACTGTTACCTTATATATATTGCTATGATATCAAATTACCTAACCTACCTAACTAACAACATACAGCAACAAACGTTTGTTATTGAAATAAAATGTATTCTGATTTATGTATTTAACTATTTTGTAAATTTATTGTAAAAATCTAAACTAAACACTCACTATATCGTATATAATTTTAAAAGGGCACGTTTCCATGGATTTTTAGGTATAAAGTTCCTTCGCTGATCGTACGAACGTGGGTCGATTAAAGCTTGTCGTATCGTCGGAAACGATTTTCTTTCATCGTTGCTGGGATCTTAATGCCTAGGAGATATGAATGTTGTTTAAAACAATTGTGGAGGACTTCTTTTTCGATATTTTCCTGAGTTGGTTGTATTTTCGAAAACATCTAGAAATTTCAAAATTTAAATAATTATAAGAGTCATTTAACTAAAGATTTACTTGCCAAGGATGAAGTGTTGCGTGTTTTGTGCAAAAATGATGGTAATCCATTAATTTCGAAGAATTGGGGGATGTATTTTCTATTCCTGGAGCCACAATTGAGGGACTTCGATTCGAGTCTTAGTAGCTGAGACATCGATAACGCAGATTTAGAGCTGAAACGATTGTTGCAGAACTGGAATCAGTATTTGGAATATAAGAACGCTATTTATCGTACTCAAGTAAGCGTTTATATCATCTTTCGAACTTCAAACCGGTGTTCAGAGCGTAAATAAATTCTGAGGTTAGAGTGTTTTGATGATAACAGTGATTTCTAGGGAGTTTTGATGTAAACAAACGTTTACTGTTGTAGAAAGGTTTTTGAATTCAATTTTGATATATAAACAAGATATATTGAGTTTAGTTTGGATTAAGATTCAAGGAATCTTATTTTTGTATAATTTAAATAGTATTAGAACTTACTTACTTACCCTGAGAGAGAGAATATTCATCTTAGTTGTTCATCACTTTTTATTAACTCGAAATAAACAAAGTTATGTATTAAAAATTGTTTTTATTCACTATAATATAATAACATCACAACTAAATAACTAGTATAGCACTTATTAAAGAAACAAAGAGTATAACACGTCGATTAAGCTATAATTACTTCCTTGTCTAGAGTAGTACACCACCCCACGTCCCAAGAGTTACTGAAGATATTGTATATCATCAGTCTAATTAAACTTAGTGTTGTGTAAACAAATTCACTTTTCCCAGTAAATTTCTATTCATTACATGAGCATTCCAATTTAACATTTGTAATCATGCATGTTAGTTAATAAAACAATTGGGCATGCATTTATTGATGGCATACTCCATAAATTAAAATGTTGTTGCCAATTTTTTCAGTAAAACAATGAAATTGTGTATAATAGGAATGGTTTGAAATGAAACCGTTTTATTTTTAGCTGCACTATTTTATTCATCAAATTTGATACAACGGTAAAAAGAAAACGATGCATAATTGTTTAAGAAGAAGGATATCAGTTTGAACGTGAAGAATTAATAATTGTACAGCTTCTGGTGATAACTCACTTCTTGTATGTTCGTTTAATTTTTGTCTTGAATGGGAAATTATGGATCGAATGTTTTTTTAATCAGTGTAGGTGAAAGTATATAACTTATCTGGCCTTGTCCGCTCATACAAAATGATTTTACGTGTATTACATAACCTACATAACCTAAAATTAAAAACATACTTAGTGCATTAAATAACGGAAATTTATTTGGTATCTATTATTTGTATGTATTCCTTCTACATGCGAAATATACATCTACATAAAACTCTCATGAAGCAATACCATGATATATTTTTTTGTTTTGATTCAAGGGAGCCAGAAAATATATTGTAAATCATATATTTTCTGGGTCGGTTGCACATATGCAAACAGCGTGAAAAATGTTCCCTGATGTCTCCTGAATCGGAACAAATTTTTATTAGTGTTTTGTTCTATAAGCTAACAGCACGCGTAGAGCCGATTTTAAACATATATAATTTTACGTTTAAAATAAACTGAAAACAATTAAGGTATAAGGTATAAATAATTAAAGAAACTTGTAGTCTTATAATATGAACCACGGTGGATGTTTAAATTGCGCATTAAGTGTTAGAAATGAATTATTCAAAATCAGACATGAAGTTATATTTGGATATGCACTCTTCGTTGCAATATAGCAACAATATTTAGAATATTTTGACGTAAATAATTCAAAAAATACCTTCCTCCTTTAAGACAAGAAATGAACCATACGAAATTCTATCCTACAACTTCAAAGAACATTTTTTTGTTTGGTATTTTCAATATATAATGTAACAAAAGAGACGAACAATCAACTCAACAACGACAGTACCCTCATTTTTTCCATCCACCATACGCAGAGAAGTCTAAAAATATTCCTTTGTGTTGTGTTCAGGGAAATTCATACAATTCGACTGGAATGCCATAACAGCATGCGATTTTATACCGCGGAAAAGAAAAAAAGGATATGATAAAGCCGAAGAGAGCATCAGGTAGTACGCTTCGAAGTAACCAGACCTATATCAAATTTAGTGGGAACTTTTTCAATTAAAAGTTTTAATGTTAGCTTCTAAATTATAAAGATTCTGAAAACGGTGGCGTTTTTTCGATGCAATCCCGTCAACAGCGCTTGCTAGTTGGACGTCTACGTAGCTGTCGGTTTAAATCGAAGTTTCGAGTGGGTGGTTAAGAAAGATATTTTCTCAGGGATAATTGATGGTTGAAATATTAGCTTGTACAATAAAATTTAAAAAGTCTGGAGTGCATATATAAATTTCCTAATTGGAAGAGCTCTGCTACCGCAGTATGTGCAGTAATTATTGTAAAATTAAGTGGGAGTTTTATAATGGTAATTGGAGCAGAAGTTTCAAATTGCTTTCAGTTGAAATTGTTCTAAAAAGTTTATATAGATTTTCCACGTTTCTATCAATGCCAAAACAAACTATCCGTTAGAGAACCTTTCTCAGCAGTGAAGACATTTTATCCAACTTAGAAAATCTACTTTTGAATCCCTTTTAAACTTAAAATGAGCTAAATTCCCTTTGTACCAAATTTTGAATAATCTTTGAGTTTGCTGAATTTATCATGTATACAGTTGATTTGATAATCTTTACATGGTATTTTATAAGATCTTGTTTTTTTTTCTGAGTTATCTACTTGATGTTGGAGGTTTCGGAAACTAGTTTGTAGATTAATGCTTGATGCTGAAGGAATTTCCAGAAGTGTTCTCAATAATTTTGCTTTATTTACAATTGTTTAAGCCATGTCATCAATAAAGAATAATTTGTAGCAAAAGTAACCATCGACAAAAACTACAATTTATTATTAAATAATGCAACAACATTAATAAAAAAAATATCTATTACTTATGAATGACCGCTTCATTTCCCTCCATGCTCATGTGGCTGGAAACCCAGGCCAACCTTTCTACTTCTCTGACACAATAATGAATCGCGGCCACTTCAGCTTGGAACATCGTCATATCCTTGCTGAAGTATATCGAAAGGGTTTTCTGGGCGTCTTTTCAGACATTCTGGCTCCTACGCCATAATGAGCTTTGGAGCCGTCTATATACTAGTTCCTCATGAGGGGTGCCTCCTTAAGTTCATCTAGTGGTTTTAGATGGTCAGCACCGTGCAATTTACTAATCGATGTTTGCATGTGCATATGCCTATATACTCCAGATCTAGCAGTTCCTTGTATACAAATATGTAGTGGTGGCATGTTTAGAATTACTTCCATTGCGATGGTAGGAGTCGACCTCTTTGCTCCTATGGCACACAGACAAGCCGGCTTTTGTACATCACCCAGCATTTTGGCTAACCCCATCTGACGTACCTTTGGCCACCACCCTACTGCTCCGTATAACCGCAGAGTCATTTTCGGGGGTAAAGCTCTAATTTCTCCGACACAGTCATATGCAGGTGCAGGAGACCTGCATATGGCAATAGTGGCCTGGTTGGTTGTTTTCTGGATACGTGTATTCCATGTGAGTCTTTGATGAAGCTATACCCCAAGGTATTTTGCTTCTTTGACATATTCAAATGAGACGAAATTTTTCATTAATTTAATTTTTTCGAACATAAACGATCATCCAACACCCGATCAGAGTAAGTTGATTACTAACTTTTCTTTTTACACCCCGCGGCTTGATCGTGCCGCTCTATCAGAGATGAAAGGGTACAGAAGCCCAGGTTCGCCACCCTAGTTGAGAAGTTCCGACCTTCGACCTTCGACATATTGAATCCGTAACTAACACTAGTGGTTGTAAACCTTCTAGCGTTCTTTTTGCCGTGAACGTGACAACTTGTGTTTTCTGAGCATTGACTGATAGTTGCTCTTGTTTACACCAATTGTCTGCAGTATTTAGTGCGGTTTCCATATGTTATACCAGAACTTTTGGAAACCACTCTCTGATGACTATTGTAAGATCGTCAGCATACCCTAGGCAATAAACATCTTTTCTGGTCAGTTTTCAGATTGGGTCGTCCATTAGGATAGCCCATAGTAAGAGGGACAAAACTCCGCCCTGCATCCCCCAGTGGCCTCCACTTCGATCATAGCCTCGCCGATTGTGAATGTAATTATCCTTCTTTCCAAGCTGGCTTTTATCCACTGCAGAAGATTCGGTGTGATGCTTTTTCTCTGTAAGGCCTCAATAATTGAATTTGTGGTGGCATTATTAAATACTTCCTCAATATCTAGGAAAGTCGTCATAGCTATGGACTTTGATATTTACCTGTTGAGATCGTCCAATGCGACCTCCGTAGATTTTCTCGGTTGGTAGACTGTCCTCTTAGCACGGTATCTCTTGTACCTGTCCACCAAGGTGCCAAGTGTCTTAAGTAAAAAGAAAGATATAGTTATTGGTCTGTATGATTTAGGCGTTTGATCGGATATTTTACGTATCTTAGGTAGTTATAATACCCGCACCGTTTGCCATGCCTTTGGAACACATCGTCAGGCTATACAAGCTCTGTAGATTTTTATGGAATGTGGTATCTATACCTCTATCCCTAGAGCAAAGTTGGCTATTGCTACAAATATAAGTTTGAACGACTATCGGTTATAAAACTGGAAACTAGGTGAAAACGGCCAATCTGATCGATACTTCAATACCTATACGAGCGATGTCGTTATTTTGTACACGACACCACTTCCCCGATAAGATATAAATAGTAATTTCTGTTGCCAAGGCAAGGATGTACTAACATTTACGTCACTCTTATCGATAAAGCGTCATGTCCAGAAGTAAAGGCGCTCGCTGCAATAAGACACAGAACATTCCATGGGAAACCCGTTAGAGAGCATTCAATTCGCCTAACGCAAAGAAAAGACAAAAAAAAAGGGAACCCAACGAAACGAAAGAAAAACGTAATTTCACACTGAAATTACTTCATTGCGCGTTCAAATCTCACGGAGCAAATTTCATTTAAATTGAGCGTTGGTACTTTCAAAATAATTTCCCGAAAAAGTGTAGGGGTTACTGCGGCAGAACAGATTTAAATGTAAATATGCCCGGCGCTTTATACACACAGGAGTTCCTTAGCACGTTGGCGTAATAAAAGTAAAAACAAAAAACTGGACGGTATGTATGGCGTACGTGCATTCGTGTTTATTACAAGTAATTTTGTCGGCGTAATGTCCGAGACGGTCGACTGCTTTGCTGCAAATAATAAAACCGTGTGGGTTATGAAGTTTCATAATACGGAATCTTAAAATTCTGCATGATCATGTCGGAACGTTCTCTTTTTATTGAAAATTACATATTTGAGCAAATATGGTTCGGGCACATTGACCTGACGGTATTAGTTTTGTTAAAATCTCATTGTTAGGGATTCTAATGAAAATAAATTATATTTGTCGAGATTTTGGCATGCGTATTGCTTCCTCTAGTTCTGCTCTATTTCTTGGTCTAAAGTCTCTAGAATAGATTTGTTGTACCATGTGTTCCCATATATTCCCAATGGGATTGAGATCTGGACTTCTTGTTGGAGATGGAAGCACATATCTTTCCTTATATCTGGTATTTCGAGGACGATAAACTCGTATTCTGCAATTATTTCAACATTGAAAACTATTTTCGTCGGTAAAAATAACTAACCAATGTCCCTGTTTAAAAAACTACTCGCAAATTCTATCCGACTTTGGTTCCTTCTGTTAGAAACGGTTTTCTGGCAGCACCATAATTGCCTATTCCAGCCTTTTTTTTCTTCTTTAAGCGGTTCGAACACTTCCTGAAAAGTAGGTTTTTTCTCGAACTGATACAGCTACCGAAAATAGGTTTTCTCTCACATGCTAAATCAAACCTTCATCGGGTTGAGGATTTACTACAACACGACCTTCTGTTGTTCCTAAACTTTCCTAAACTGTATGCGTCTGTAACCACATTCGTCTTATTTTCAAAATGCATGTATGGGCTACATTGTAAAACACTGCTAGCTGTCTACTGGACGTTCCATTTTCTAGCTGTGCCAAAATTGCCCCTTCTTGAAAATCTGTAAGAAAATTTCTTGGCATTTTACGTATGTTATTTTGACATAAGTATGACAGCTAATAAATGGTACTAAGCAATCTATGGGGTATTGAATTTACAGTAAGTAAAAGTAGCTGGAAACTATTTTGCGTCGCCAATTCTACGTTTGGCACTACTAGATATTGTTTGTTGATTGTTTTTGTGTTGTGTAATTTTTTTAAATTTTATTGGTAATGGCCTACATCTGTGGGTCTTTTGCCAACTAATAATTTTGGGTGCCGGTGAGTGTATAATGTCTAGAAAAATCGCATTTGACACAACATGTCCTTACGAAACAAAGCATCCGATAATATAAAGCAGCCAAGAAAATACACTTTTAACAAAAAAAAAATATGCAACGTTTTTGTACCGGCAAATATTCGGCTGCATAAAATTCAGAATTCTGTTTAGGAAAATATACTATCTTCCAGACAAATATACTTTACGCAGGTATCAAATGTACAAATGCATAAAATCAAAAACAGGGAATAAATAAGTGTCTGCTGATGATGCAACAGATACGTTGTACTGTAAATGTAGTTATTGGAGTCTGACTTCCAACAATACATTACAAGTCCTTTCTGATAGAATGTAATATATCGGAAGACCTTAACCCAAAAATTGAAACTTGCATTGTTACAAATAACTTAAATCAATATTTTTTTGTTTTTCTGACTTTATTTTTAAATCTTTATTGATCCTATAATCAAAAAAACAAACGACACTTATGCAGCTTACAGGGCATCAATAGTTCGGCTTGTGACCCCTAGGAAGCGCACGTCTAAACTCTTGATTTCCTAACAGGCGATATTGGATAAAGCTTGAGATGCGATAGCCGGTTCGTATTTGTTATAACGCTGGTGCAGTTGCACGTGTTCTTCGGTCGAGTAAGTCTGTTTATCTGATTCTTATCGCCCCAGTCGGCCAAAATCCATTTCTGGTCGAAACTTCGTTGTGAGATATTTTATTTCTACGGGCTATAGCAGTATGCATACGAAATATATACACGGAGCAATCGAAAAATTTTGCATCGTAGAACTAGGAACTATATGTGTTGATACACGCCTTTCATAAATGTTCTTCGTATTCCGGCCATCGCCTTGCGTCTAAAACACGCTTCAGTTTCATAATAAATTCTTCAATATGCATACGAAAAGAAAACATTGTACTACAAACACATATTTTCCACTACGCCTGGATTAACTATAGTGAAACCATGCGCTGAATATCAGCTTCAAGTCGGTAACTTTAATTGTGTCGCGAGACTGTACATTATTCCTGTACTTCACAAAATCGTTGCACACATCGCAGATAGATTGAGGTGTAATAACATGTTTGAATAGGAAAACATCGTACGAAATTCAACCTGCATACCTCCACTCATCTACCTCCTCGAAACACATTAACTACCTGCACTGTACTGCCAGAAGAAGTTTCCTCGTACCGGAATTTAAAATGTGTAAATATCAACATATTTCCGTCGTTCCGCGCATATAGATGGCATTGTGTTCGTTTACGAGCTCTCAAGACTCGCCATAAATTTCATATCGAGTGAGGACGCATTATAGGGCGCATACAGCTTACCTACCTACTGTGTCGTCGAGCAAGCTCGCTTTTGCCAGAAAATACCATTCCTTCTTAACCTCTCTGTCTCTTTCTCTCTCTGTGTTCCTTTTGTCCGGCTCCGAGACTCAGTTAGTGAAGCAACGTCAAAGTTTCGCTAAGCCTCAGCGGCGCGTCTAGAGCTTTAAAAGCTTATCATACATTACGCGCCCTAATAGGTAACTGCAGATGAGGATTTCAAAACTTCCACCTTGAAAAACAAGTTCGAATTATACCTGTTCTGTGCAAATTATATTGTGCTCGCATCCGGTGCTTCAACTTCACATGTATTCAGCGCCGTTCATCAATTCTTAGAAGTTGTGATTCGTTAAATATATCATAAAGCGTAAAGAAACGCTTCTTAATAAATGAAGTTTCATTCTTCTACAAGAAGAAACACGGGTTATTATGTTCCTATAAGGAACTGTAGAATAGGAGTTAGTGTTCTTTGACTGACAAGTTTTATTACTATTTTAGAGTAACAATTTTGTTACTTCAAGGCAATTTGTTCGACATAAAATTCTCTGATGGGATTTCATGAAACATGACCGATCATTCCGAAAATTTGCATATATAGCTTTTCATTCGGAACCAATTTACTGATTAACACTTTGACGTGCTATAGACGGAAAATGCGACGAAAATAGTTTTTGCATCACTGTCAAAACCGACTTGTATCTCAAGCAATCAAAACATGTTAGAAGTTAGTTTTTAACCAAGCGAGGCGAAATCCCAATAAATGATGAACTAAATCGAAATTTTGATTTTGGAATACACGTGGAAATAAAAATATTGAAGTTTGTCTTTATAACTATACGTAGGCCGACTTGGATACATTTTGTCTGTTTACTATTAAAGATATCGATGACCTTAAACGTCGAAGCTACACTGCAAAAAATTACAGGTAATATTCCCGATTTACACAGTAAAATTACTGTAATTTTTTGCAGTGTAGTAAGCATTGAGAACGTGCAACGATTTTACGAGTATCTATGCCCTTCAAGGAAAGGGACGTAAAGTAATGTTACTTTGCTGTTTTTTTTTCACAAGCTAATTGTACAAATAGTAGTCAAATTCTATTTTAAATTTTAAGAACCTAAACAGCTCGTTACAAGAGCAATGTAACGATTCCCCGGATATTGCTTAAAAGTGCTTGCTTTTTACATACTAGCTTATAATAAATGTTAGTACTGTTCACCATTGCAGCTACTTGATCAGACGAATCGTGTCGTTGCATTATTCACTCGTCCTGTTAAATCTACAACATTATTTATCGGTTCATTATATACTAATCGCTTCATTATATACTAATCGCTTCAAAAAACCCCACAGAAAAACTCACATAGATTCAAATCAGGCAATCGCGGTGGCCATGTAACTGATCGATCGCACCCAATCCCGCTTCTACGAAACTTTCGATTGAATCAATCTGTTACAACCAACAGCCGTGCCGTGGTATGAAATGGTGCACTATCGTGCATGAACCACACATTATTCCTTTGGGCAAGCGATAAGTCATCTAACAATGCATTGCTTAGAAAATCAAAGTAATCTTTCCATTTAATCTAGAACGCAACACGTATGATCCTACTAAAGTATCACCTATAATACCGGCTCAAACGTTGAGACTGAAACCTCGCTGGAAGATAGTATCTAATGGCATGTGGATTTTTATCGGTCCACAGTTGAGAATTATGCATATTAAAAGTACCTTCTCTGGTAAACACTGACTCGTCTGTAGTGAGCAACACAGGAAGCCAGGTTCTGTATTAACTTTTGCCAGGAGCCACTGACAAAACTCCATTCTTAGTGGTGCATGTTCAAGATGCAAAACCTGGACAAGTTGGATATAATATGGGTAGTGCCCTTGCTTGGACGAGACTCTGCATACTATTCCGGAAGATACATTTTACTGCGAAGCAACATGTCTAATGCTTGAGCTTGGATTTTCTTCAATAGCTTCTAACATTCTGGGCTCCCACTAACATGTTGAACTGTGGCCGTAGAAGTTCGAGCATCGGTTATCTGACGATCCAAATAACGGTCTCGATACAACCGACGAGCTGCCTCAACATTTCCTCTTGCTTCATCATATATTATCACCATATCAGTTGATTCGATACTTATGTATCGTGGCATTTTGATCAAAGAAAAGCAAGTGAAACTAAGAGAAAACTACCGCGCACTGTTGTGTAACACGTAAAATAGCACCACAAGTAACTAAAGCTCTAATCACGACGTTGCATTTGTTAGTCGAACAAGACTAAGCATTTCTTCGACCTTAAAATTTTCTAAACCACCTAGTCTGGAGAAATTCTTCTTATTCGGGACCAATAACATATGTTTTAGCTATGTTTTTAAATCCCGCAAGTATTATTTAATCAAATGATACATCATGATTAAAAATTATTTTAGGTTGGAGTGGTAATACCAAAAACATCCGATGCGTGACCACGTCGAACATTATTTATGTCCTCGCATTTTATTCAATCGGACCTTTAGATTTCGTTCACAATTTTAAGATAAGCGAGCAAATGTATCACCGCCGGTTTGAGGTCTATAAGACACGAGATGGGTAGTAATTTTATTTAAGTCTAGCGAAGTATAGGAAGACCAACCAGCCAATCGATAGGACCCTTTTGCCGCGAGTCCTTGAAAGGATATAATATGGAAGAACGGCGATATCGAACCCTGGCAATTCGTTTCTGTGTAAGCGCACATAAATCTTCTTATATGAGGGAGTACGCAAATATTTGCTGTTCCTTAATATCCATCCGCTGAAATGTTTAATATGATAAATGAAAGAGCAAGAAATATTTGAATTTTTATCTATTTTTGGTACAATATACTAATAAATGTATAATTCATTTCTTTTACAAATAAAAGCTTTTGTTACAATATTTAATTAATCTCAATTTTCTTTTATTCTTAACTCTAAAAAAATTTTTGCGTTAAAACAAGTCTTATATGTCTTCGTATTTACATCCATATCTTATTGTTGCTTTTACCTCAACAGTATTGCATACAGGTTATTTTAATTTTAAAACACCAGTATTTGCCAATATTTTTTCAAAATAACATTTAATAGACTTGGAACTTCCACGTCATCACTTATTGTTAGGTTACATAAAATTACCTTGGCTTAGTACCAATTAGCTATCAAACACAATGATAATATTAGGAGCGTTTCTTAAGAATGGAACCGGAGTAGTAAAGTAGTTCTAGAAGCGTTCCACCAATCATTTTCCTCGTACTAATAGGCTACGTCTGCGAAAATGGGAGAAATGAGAACGGGCGCACATTGAATTGCTTTTATTCATTGCCCTCCTCATATTGGAAATAGAAGCACCGCCAACACTGATAAATTTTCGACGATCTTCGCTGGGTCATTAAAAGTACAAATAGAAGGAGAAAACGTTCACTAATACGGCAGTAACTATCGATACCTATATGAAACGACAATAATGACAAGAAATGGTGTTTTATGATCGCCTTTATTTTTCTGTAACGTATCGTTACTCACAATCTATGTAGGTACAAATATAACAAGCACACCAACGAGAAAATTTAGTACACTCTAAAAAATTACAGTTATTTCACTATGGTAAATTGTTACTACATGTTTTAATGTTGTAAATTTATTGCAATGGATCTTGTAAACTTTGTTTTACATATGATTAAATATATGCTTTCCTGCTAATCATTGTAATTAATATGAGGCAATCGACATCTCCCATTTATAGGATGGTTTGTTACCAATGATTTTACATGTAATTTCACTAGAATTTCTTTTTACGGTGTATACAGACGGTTATTAAATTTCTATTAAGGAACGTTTGGTGTTTGTGCTATGATTGCTGGTTATTATTTTTAATGGAGAACGATAATTACTATAAAAAATACATTAACTTTTTAATGTATATCCATTGTACGTGGAGAAAGTACCATGTCATTATAATAATTGATATTATTAAATTTTCTTTTGAAACAGTACACTATGATGCTATATACCATAAAACATATTTTGTGTTTTACTACAGTGAACATATACATGATTATATTTGTTGGTTAACGTGTCATATTCCAAGTGTTCCGCTAGCAAGGCTACCTATGGCACTGTTACTCACTAATTTGAATGACACTTGGCGCAGCTGTAAAACTTATTTAGTGCTTGCGTGTTGCCGCTTTGCGTTTGTTTATAAAATTTCTACTTTTTAAGTGTTCTATTTATATTGATTTTTTTAGTAATAAGTTTTGAATTTTATTGATATCAATATTGAACTTTAGGTCTTACACTGCATATATTACAGTGTAACACATAAAGTTCGTATCAAAGTGTTTCTTTTAAAGGCCTCATTTTGTGGATCACCTTAATTGGTGCCACAGTTATAACATCGAATCTATTTAGAGTATTCGTAATTGATATAATTAATCAAATAACGTAAATTAAGTAGTACTCTTTAGGTATTTTAAGTTGAAATATTCACGTATTTTTGATTCATTTTGTTCATACGCTTGGTGGATTTAGACATTAATTGAAACCGCTTTAAGATAAGTAGTATTTCAAATTAAAAACTTTGTTCATCTAAAGACTCAATTATTTGGTAATATTTGTTTCTAAAACCTGTTTCACTAATTTCAAAGGCCGCGTAAATACATAGCAAACGTAAAAAGTAAAATACCAGTGTGTTATTTCTAAACAATTGAATTCTTTTACAAAAAACGATTATAATTTGAAATATTGCTTAACATATAGTGTACTTGTAAAATATATTCTATTCACACCCAAACTTACTAAGCAGCTGAGCAAATTGCATCAAAAATGCTGATTGAACAGATTACGTGTTGTAAATGTAAAATACATAGGGGGTGATTCAGAATAAAGGATTTTTTTTATTTTTTAGATAAAAGTCTTCATATTTGAGTTACTGCCTGTTAATTCTAAACAACTTTTGTTAATAATACTTAACAGTGCTGTTTTTTTATTTTGCAAAATAACAATGCTATTAGCCCTTTATTATTTTTAAATGCTCTAAATGGTAGAAAATAAAACAGTATCAAGTTACTTTTAAAAGGTGCACAAATTTTCTGGATTATTACAAGTTTGCGAAGGTCCATAATAAAGCAAAATACCATATCATGCGGACTTTATGTGTGGCACTGTATATATTATTTTACATATGTTGGTAATATAATTTCTACATTTCATATACATCCAATGATATTTACGTTAATATTTTATGAGACTTTCTGATATATACGTGTAAATAAAGAGATTTCTTGAATCAATGAAGTATTGACTCAACAATAACAGCTTGTTTATCTAAGGGCAAATAAATATTTGTTTCGCTGAGAGGCTTAGCTTTGTCAAACCTAGACGAACTCTGTAATTTCGTGAAATATTCGATTCATCAAAGTTAACCTTGTTAATCAAATAACTTAAGAGGATTGAATTCAATATACAGATTTTGAATAGACACAAAAATAGACAATAGACAGAAATTATAATTTTTAGTAGTGGTTTAAAAGCACTGAAAGCACATACATGCAACTTGAAACGGTAAAAACATATTGATGACAATTAGCTAATAATCTATCTTTAATTTGTGTATTGCAGCACTTTATCGTTTAGGAAAATGATGAGAAAAATACTCTTGCAAGAAAGGGCACTAATGGAAAGTATTCTAATGCTGAGTCGACATATGCAAAAGAATGCGTTATTAAAAATATCGCTGCAGATGCAGAAAACACTTACATGCAGTAATATAGTAAGTTTTAGTTAGTTATTTGACAGCAGCACTAGTGTTCTTCTACCGACTTCCATTTTAGGAAAATCTCTGCAAATTTCTCTATTTTTTCGAAAAAACAAAATTTTTATTTACTGCTATTTATTAATGTCACCAGGAATTTTTCAAATTCTTGGGTTACCTGTGTACAGTTACTTGTTACTTCGAAGCCAACAACTTGCTTACGCTAAATATCTAATTAAAACTAGTGGGAAAAATCGCAAATTACTTCTTGAGCACCACATGTCATTCTACAAATCCAATATCACTTCATCCTTCAACAAAATTAATTTATTTCACGTTTTATTTTCCATATACTTTGCCTGGTTGTTCATTGTTTGATATCCACAAAGCGGATGGCTTCGCTTTGATCTTTGATTTACTTCCTTGGAACATGCAATGACTGCAGCATTTAACTTATAATTAAAATAATTAGGTAACCAGATTTCTAAAGCACGCCGATGCGGGCACGTCCTTCTTCAGTTAATAGCATCGGACAAATGCAGAAACGGGTGTAATTTTAATCCCCGGTGACAGAAATCATAAATTGTTTAGTGGAATAATATGTCGCTGAATAAACATTTTACTGCTGCTCTTGTCCACTGGACGTGCGAGATTAACGAATGAAATGTTTACCTGACGTGTTTGTTCCGAAAACATTTGACGTGTAAAAGGGAATGCACCTACGCGACATCATCTGTGAAATTCCCAGAGTTATGAGGGTAAAATGACCGATGTATTTATTATAGAACTAAACTTTTGTATAAATGAAATGCATTGGAGATTTTGGTATTTTGGAGCCTATGGCTTTGCTCTTCATAATAACATCTAGTGTAACGGAATTTTATTATACAGGTTGATTTATAAAGACTTTGTCGCCTTGTTCAGGAATTCATTTAAATCAAGGGTGTTAATTAAACATAAATACATATATTTTACGGTTAATTCCCGGCTGATAGTCTAGTCGCTTGCACACTTGGCTATCAGTCGTGAAGTCCAAGGTTCAAATCTCACCGGCTTTTTCCGGGGTCGTAATGCACAATACTCATTTGGATGTAATACGAGCCTTTGTTCGATTTTGGAGATCTGGTAATTCAAAAACTGTACTGTGAATTTCTTGTTACTTTTTATTTGCTTAAAACTGTTTAAATCATATGTATGTAGATTATTCAGATGTGATACTATATTCAATATTCGCGTTTGATAGTCGAAACATGTGCAAGCTTCTGATATGTTCGATACTCGGATATTAGACAATCTCTGACCAATTTACTATTGGCCATAATCCGTATTGTATAATTAATTAAACCTGATTGGATTAAATGGAATGTCTGTATATCTGTCTGAGTGACTAGACCTGGCGGAATTAACATTCCTTCTACTTATTACCACATATTAGTTATTGCACCAGGAACGGGAATCAACATTTTTACTATAGTATCATAAATTATAGTTATAAAATTATAATTATGTGTTATCAAGAATAGATAATAAAGCTTTATGTACACATTAGTAGTTTATGCCTGGGGATAAATATGATCTAACATACGTTCAACGTGTATTTCGACCCTGTTTTTATTATCAGTCCGGGAGTTTCGGAACTCTTTTTTCCTTCCCTATTTTCTCGCGCTTCAATTCGACGGGCGCTTATTTTTATTTGAAAACTTAAGTCTTTTACTTGAAATTTATGAGTATTTTTTCCTAATAATGTATCTTTATCGTCCCTTTTCTGACATGCTTTCCTCATTCCTGCGTAAATATATAAAAGACCTCGTATACCAAACGCTCGATATATTTCAGCAATTTTTGCTACTGTTAACGGGGTAGTTGTTGTATTTTGTAGAGAAGAAATTCCAATTTAAGCCGCTGCCGAAGAGCCCCTTTCCAAATTATCCAATTTCGGAAAATTCCACTCTCTACCTAAATCTAAATTGACCAGACAAGCTGAGTTCAGGTTGAGTGCATTTTCTATTATATCGACGTTAAAATAGCTTGTTATGCTGTACTTTTATAGAAAAGTTTCTGGAAGAATGCAAGTAATTTTAATTGGAAGCAGCATTTTAGTGCAGCTAATTTTAAAAGTTCTATAGGAAGAACTAATTGAAGTATTTCTAAAGTCCGACGACTGTCTACATTCAATTTATATTAGAAACATGTCTAAGAAATATCTGAAGTAAAAAAAAAGGATAATTCAAAAATATTTCTCCCGTTGCTGCTGGTAACTGTTTCATGGAAAAAGCAATTGCTTGAAAACAAATAAAAAATATTAGGAATTTAATTTAAAATTTCATGATAGTCGTAGTAGGCTCGTATATTTTTTTAGGAAAAGAATATTCCTATAAACTATAAAGGTTCTAAAGAGCTGAGCAACAAAGCACTTTTTAGGAAATGGTAATATACATGCGAAAAACAGCAAGTAAATCATTTCTTCTTAAAATTATTTTTTCGAGTAACCATAATACATCTAATAGTTTAAAATATCTGAAAGGAGTCGGTAATGCAAAATATCACACAAACGAAAAAAGAAGTTGCACATAATACACAGTAATTTTACCATTTAATTAAGAGGGTTGACAAGGCCTAAGCATGGAATGCTTATCAGGCACCCCTGCAGAGCCAATTCTCCCTCCTAATCATCACTACGACCCCGGAAAAAACCGCTTATCGTAATTGACCAAAGTGAGATTTGAACCCTAGACCTCACGACTGATAACAAAGTGTACAAGCCACTGGGCTATCAGTAATGTTAACCATCAAATTTGTATTGGAAATTTTGTTCGTATTTAAATACAAATTTGATTTTAATGCATCTTAGGGAAGATTTATATCAAAAAACAAAAAAAAGCAGTAACGACAAAACAGATACAGCAAATCTTTCAAAGATTTATCATTCTTATAATTGTTTAAACTACCT
Organism: Cetonia aurata; assembly: GCA_949128085.1. Taxonomy (NCBI): domain Eukaryota; kingdom Metazoa; phylum Arthropoda; class Insecta; order Coleoptera; family Scarabaeidae; genus Cetonia; species Cetonia aurata. Next base: position 63,669,792 of record OX421883.1, on the reverse strand, counting down.
ATCATTTAAACTCCTTCTGAATTTGAATAATGTTTAGTAGATTCATTGGACATTAGACAAGTCAACTTATCGATAAAAAAGTACAACTAATACATAAAATATATATAAACTTATACAGAACATTCAAATAAATTAATATATATATATATATATTGCTAGGGAACTTGTAGATAATATTTTTTAAATTAACTGTTTAATTCTATTGAATACCACTCAAAGTCATCTGTGATTATCTTTACAAATTTACAAATAAACTAGAACCTAATTTGCAGGTGGCCCTCGCTGTAAGTTTCCCCCTCTCTCAAATAACTTCGCTCCCCTGCAGTTTACTAGACAGTTTATTTAACTTACGGGGCATGGAAGGATTATGTCGCTGTGATTAAAGCTCTTTACAAACTCTTAATATAGCATTTAATATGATTTCTGTTATCTCAATCCAGACTATAAGAACTTAATTTTGTCGTAATACAAACATAAGTGAATTCAAGTTTCCCACCAAGCGACCTTTCATAAGTTGATGCGTCAACGCATGAAAATAAAATATACTGATAGAAAAATCATACCGAAATAGCCCAAAGAATTATTAGAAACCTCAAACATACAAATTACTAAAATTTCACCAAATATTATAACAGTTAATCGACAAAGATTTAACGTTAAAATACCTACGGTACGTATTTCGAATTTAAATAGTTCAAACAAATAATAATTTCGCTTACTGCAGGTACAAATAACTCATCCAGTGTGCAACCAAGTGCGGTTAGGTGACCAGTTAAAGTTCGAGGTTTCTGAGCAAAATCGACCAGTTTATGTCCAAAGATCTAAAACCGAAAAAATGATCCCGAACTGCATTGTGCCAACAGTGAAGCGAGGACGTTGTTCTGTGTTAGTCTGGGGATGTTTTCCCTTTGCTGGGACCGGAGATTTATGCAGAGTGCAAATGAGGAGAGAAAATTAAAGAATTATATTAATTAAAGGCAATTTTTATGTTAAGCATTTTACGTTATGTAGGATTTAAACCTGATAGCTCTCGTTTTCCGGACAAGTGCTCTAACCAATTGAGCTAACGAGACCCGACAGATTCCAAGATTTGATTTGCATCGAATACAGTTCTTAGAAAGCCGGCAGTCCCAAAATTATGCAGTATTTAAATTTTCTGAACTTTTACAGTGTGAAATCATTAAAGAATTAGTGTTTCTCCTGCCGTTTTAATATGAAAATTGCAATTACAAGGAAAAGTAATGATTTCACACCGTAAAAGGTGCAGAAAATTTAGGTACTGCATAACTGCCGTACTACCGACTTTCTAAGAACCGTATTTGATGTGATTCAAATCGTTAGAATCTGTCGGCCTCGTTAGTTCAATCGGTCAGAGCGCTAGTCCAGTAAACGAGAGGTACCTGGTTCAAATCCTACACGAGGTAAATTTTTTTAATATATTGCCTTCTAATTTAATCAAATTTAATTGCAGTTGTTAGCAGGAAAAATATTAATTATTTAGGTAATGATGTCACACTGTAAAAAGTGCGGAAAATTTAAATGCTGCAGGAAAGAAAGTTATTTTGCAATACCTCAGAATCATGCAGTACCATCAGGTATATGTTGTAGCTTTACATTCATACATGACAACGACTCAAAGCACACTGCGTTAGTGTATAAGAACTGATTAAGGGAGCCAGAAGAATAACACACGCTAAAAGTTGTCACAGGAGTATTTGTGGAATATTCTGCATTAGCTTGAATAAAATAATATTCCACAATTCGTTAGTTCGTGCTGTAATGAACAACAAAGGGATTTTTTTGGTGAAACGAAGATATAATCAGTATGTCATATCAGCCTAAAATTATCTTTTATCTGTGTTTTTTCTTTTTTACCTGTACAAGCAATAAAATTGCATTTTCTTTTTAGTTTCATTTGTTTCTGTAACCCCTTCATGTTATTTACCAACTGAACGAATTTCACTGAGCGACAGACAGTTATATTTCATATAAGGCGGTAAAATCGTATTTTATCAGCAAGAGGAAGTTGTTAATTAACGAGGGACGTAGTCTCGAGTATCCCAAGTGTAATTCCGCAACTGGATGATACATTTTTACCGTCGTGTGTAAAAAATTTTATTTTTTCCTATAGCAGAATTCACAGAAAAACTCATAGCGCAAGCTTACTCACACAGGAATATATAGAAATATCTGTATCAAATTAGATTACTGTATCGTAACGTATTCTTGGTGTTAAATTAAAAAAAGGAAGCAATGTAATTGCCAGATCAGTCGGATCAGTAGGTTGATAAGGGGTATTAAATCACAAGAACTACCGATACTTTCAGGTGTACCACCTGGCTCGATATTGGGGCCTTTATTATTTCTCCTGTTTATTAATGATTTACCAAGTATAAGTAATGCGGGTACTTTTACTATGTACGCCGACGACAACTGCTTTCTGCAAGCTGGCTCAAACGCTGTTGAACTTCAAGCAAGTATGCAGAACGATATAGATATTTTTGTAAACTGGTTTTCCACCAACCACTTAAAATTAAAACAGTATTTATGAGTTTCACAGCAAAATTGTCAGATATAAACAGCAGTCAATTGCTAAGGGTCAGTGAAAAGTCTATCTAACAAGTTCAATCCGTGAATTTTCTGGGATTACACATTGAAGCGCATCTTGGTTGGCAACAGCACATAAATGAGTTATGCAAGAAACTTTCACAAGCTGTGAATATTATACAGATTGTCCTAAGTCGCCAGTGTCGAGATAATAAAAAAATATTATTATGCTTGTTTTGAGTCACGCATCAGATACGGTCTTATGTTTTGGGGAGGAGGGTACGTATTATAACGGGAATGCCAAAGCGTCACTCCTGTCGGTTACTATTTAAAAAGCTTGATCTACTGCCACTTCCATGTTTATTTATATTTGAATTACTTACTTTTATTAAAAGTGCTAACTATAGTATTCCACGCAACAAGGATTTTCACGAATATTTTACTAGGAGTGCAGACAGTTTGGCCATTCCAACGCATCGATTAACTCTCTTTGAAAATAATCCAATGTATACTGGCGTCAAATTATATGATATGCTTCCCTCTTTCATTAAAGATGTAAATATAAAAATATAATTAAGAAAATTCCTTGTTGATAACTGTTTCTGCTCCTTAACGGAGCTTTACTCTAAGTTGGGTTAAATGTCGATTGTGGCTTTCCAGACAGTTATGTGTAAGGTCCCTTACTACACTTTGTATACATTTATACTTATAAGTTGCATTTAGCTTTTCATTAATTCAGGTGTTTGCTTTATCCTATACCGCCATGTACTTTTTTGTACCACTTTGGTCTAAAGGATAAATATATTATTATTATTATTATAAAATACAAGTTATTTTGTCCAAGAATCCACGTAGCGAAAAATGTCTGTGTCAATGCATTTATTGTAAATAGAAATTAAAGTTTCATCTATCCTGGCTGCTAAACTATTACTTTATCTATACTGAATAGGCGGTCTCTCAGTTTCCTCAACTTGTCCCTAAAGTAATATAAATTGTAGGGAAGTAGCTGACTGAAGTTATATTTAATTCCGAGTGCATCCACTTTGTCTTCTTATTCAGCGTTTTAATGTGACAGGGGATATGACGTAACTACGAGGACACCGACAAGAATATTTTATTCGTTGGAAACTTTGGAGTTAAATCTTATTTTAGTGGCTTCTGCATAGGATAAGGATATTAAAAAGAATGAATCAAAATTAATTTTATTACTTTCTAAATTGATGATAACCTTGACCTGATGTCCCATTGTAGTAATTTAATATATTTCATTGAATAAGAATTAAATAATAAATATGATTAAATTTTTGTGTTGAAACAATTAATTTATATAAAACATCTGGTTCTGTGTAAAATTTTTGGTGAATGCGCCGGATTAAGCTTGTTAAATAAAATTATCATGTTTATATTGTTTTATTTAAATTTTATGGTCCATGCATTAACAGTACAGCATTTGAATAAAGCTATTATCGCACCTGTTACGATTCTGGACTAATAAAACTTTTCGAAACACATCGGCCATTAAAAATGCATCTACCTAAATGCGGCTCGTCGACTTCGATAAACCGCGTTTGAAATCCATTGCGCGTAATACAGTAACCTAAATTCGAAATGAATTATCTACCCCAGGTAAAATAAATACAAAGAAAAATCAACAACAGGAACGAATCGATGGCTATTTGTGAAAAAATAAACCCTCCTTTATGGCGATTTGAACATATGCTTCTGATAGGTCGGTTATTAAAGTTAGATCACGCAGAGACCATAATTCGTCCGCTGGTCGTTTTACGTGTCTTGGATAAGCAGGGGACCGCTGTTGTTCCTCTTATCCTGCGGTTGGAAGAATGCCGTTTATATTTCAGTTAATTTACATTTTCCCTGCTGTTTTTTTATTCTGATTTAAGTGGATATGAAATGTTATTCTTATTGCCACCGATTGAGATAGATAAAATTCCACAATGCTTTCGTACAATAAAAAATGTCACGTCCTGAATTTGCCTGGATTTGTCAATACAAAATTTATAGGAGATGTTGTTCTTAGTTGTTTGCTTTCGACAATTTTGCAAGCGTAGAGGTATATTATGTGTCTACAAGCGCAATTTCGAAATTTAAACAGAAATTTGACATTTCGTTAGATGCTTTCGTTTTTGTTTGAAAATCATCGCCATCTTTTGGACGTCCCACATATGAAATAGATAAATAGATAATCTTTATAACAAGCTTTTGTTATAATATAAATGGTTATATTAACATCTAAGGAATCATATATTTTGAAGCCATCAAAAAATGATTTTTGATGTTTAGTGTGCTTGTAACGATCCATGTTAAAAGTTTTATTAAATCTGCGCAGAAAAAAAGATGTAAATTTTAAACAATTGTAAAGTTTAGTACAATAAATTGTAGAACGCATAGGGACGACCACAACTTCTATTAAAATTTCCTACAATTTTCCTATTGTTGACGGAAATTATTGCATTTATAGCAACAAAATGTCCAATTTCGTTATACAATTTATGTTGACATAACTTATACAGGGTGTTCCTAAATATCATGTACATAAGGAAGGGGGTAATTATTTGGTTTATTTTGTGCCTAAAATTTCATATAAACATAGGTCTGCAAACGCTTCGTTACCAATCTGCAGGGTGTTGAAATTTCAAGATTTTTTCACTTTTTACTGTATAGCTCCTACAGTTTTTGAGATATTTTGCTCAAATTTGGAAGGTAGGTTACGCTATAAGGCCTGCATCATTAGCCATGCCAAATGATGATGTAAATCTACAGGGTAATAATTTTTTCGGGGTCATGCCCTCTTTTCCCACCCTGAACTTTTTTTGCAATGCGCCACTGCTAGATTCTAAAATAAGCAATAAATTTTCTGTCTTGTTTAGAAACTTTTTGATCTCTTGTATTTTTTTCTTATCTCTGACCGTTATCGAGAAAAAAAATAGAAAACAATTTTCTGTAATTCGCCAGGGAAAATTAAATTTTTTAAAATGGTCTAGCAGGCTCTGGCTTAATTCAGATAATCACTTGAGTTTATTAATTTGACAACTGACATTAGAAACCGTAACTTGTGTCTGTATAAGTAAAGTTTTAAATTGCAAACTGTAAGGTGTAAAAGTGTTTTAAATACTCGTTATAATTTTGTAAATATGCCAAATTTCACTAATTCTGAAATGGCTGACATGCATTTTATCTACGGCCTTGCGAATGGAAATGCAAGAGAAGCCAAGCGTCTTTACATGGAGCGCTATCCCTATAGAATGATACCCGATCATCGAATATTTTCAAATATTCATAGGCGTCTTGGAGAAACTGGAACTTTTAAAAAGAATACTAATAATGCAGGTAAACCACGTACTGTTAGAACACCACAGATCAAAGAGGCTGTTCTGAATGAAATAGACAGACATCCTCGCACCAGCACCAGAAAAATCAGTGAACATTTAAATATTAGTCATCAAGTTGTTTGGCGTATTCTACGTGTTTCCCTGCTATACCCTTACCACATTCAAAGAGTGCAGGCTCTTCTTCCCCGAGACTTCCCTTTAAGGATTGATTTCTGCCAATGGTACCTTAATAAGCTAGCAGCAGACCGCATTTTTAATTGTAAAATCCTTTTTACCGATGAAGCGAATTTTTCAAGCACTTCAATTATGAATTTCCACAACAACCACACGTGGGCAGATAAAAATCCACATGAAATTGTACAAACGCATTTTCAAGAACAGTTCTCATTAAATGTATGGGGTGGTAAAATTGGAGATAATTTGATTGGTCCTTGTTTTTTGCCTGGTCGACTTACTGGTCAGTCATACAGGCTGTTTTTGCAGAACGAATTGCCTTTATTACTTGAAGACTTGCCCCTTTTACTTAGAAATCAAATGTGGTATATGCACGATGGCGCCCCATCACATTTTTCTATTTTGGGTCGGGATTATTTAAATGAAGTATATGAGAATAGGTGGATATGCGAGGTGGACCTCAGTCTTGGTCCCCTAGGTCCCCTGACTTAAATAGTATAGATTTTTTCCTGTGGGGACATCTCAAATCACTAGTGTATACAACACCTGTGAATACTGTTGATGACTTACGAAATCGAATAATCGATGGATTTGACGATAAGAAATACTCCAGGAGTATTTGAGAGAGTGCGAGCATCAATGAGAAGAAGAGCGGACGCCTGTATAAGGGTTGGAGGAGGACACTTTCAACAATTGTTGTAGCATAGTTTCCTTGTCATTGTTATTAATTAGGGTTTTTATTGTTATTAGTTATGTTACTTTGTATTGTAATAAAACAATGCTACGAAAACCGGGTCATCCTATTTTTTAACAGGTAGTAGCACCTTAACTCTTAAAATTAATAAACTCAAGTAATTATCTGAATAAAGCCAGAGCCTGCTAGACCATTTTAAAAAATTAAATTTTCTCTGGCGAATTACAGAAAATTGTTTTCTATTTTGTTTTTCTCGATAACGGTAACAATTAACATAAGAAAAAAATACAAGAGATCAAAAAGTTTCTAAACAAGACAGAAAATTTATTGCGTACTTTAGAATCTAGCAGTGGCGCATCGCAAAAAAGTTCAGGGTAGGAAAAGAGAAAAAATTATTATCCTGGAGATTTACATCATCATTTGGCATGGCTAATGATGCAGGCCTTATAGCGTAACCTACCTTCCAAATTTGAGCAAAATATCTCAAAATCTGTAGGAGCTATACAGTACAAAGTGAAAAAATCTTGAAATTTCAACACCCTGCAGATTGGTAACGAAACGTTTGCAGACCTATGTTTATATGAAATTTTAGGCACAAAATAAACCAAATAATTACCCCTTCCTTATGTACATGATATTTAGGAACACCTTGTATATTAAAATGACATAACTTACAGGTCACTTGCTAACTGCAGAGTACCGGTGTGGAAGCATCTCGTAATTCTCGTACCGTGGGCGATTCTTAACCACAGTATCTTTTATACGATATTAACGTACGTTATATTTATACTTTCGTAGCTCTTTAAATTTCAACATTGTGGTAATGTTACGGCTTCTGCCGGATTGAAAAGGCTAGTGTATTATTTTATCGCCATCAGTATTTATATGTACGCTTGATGATGGTCGCTTGATGCGGATGATTTCTGATAAAAGTTTGGCTTCGGCACTTTTTGTTGCGCTGGACATAGTTTCTTCATCTTCAATGCTTTAATATAAAATATTAAAAAACAAATCATGGAAATGTGTTGGTTAAATGTTATTACATTTTCGCAATTTCGTTTAGGTTTACAGAAATATTCTGGTATTAACTGCGTAAAGTGACGTAATAGGTTTGATGCAGATGAAGAGTTCTATTGTTCAAGTACTTACCGTAAAGTCGGAATGAATTTTATATGCTACCGAAATTCACAATAGAATAATAAATAGCCTGCTAATATATTTTGGTAAGATCTGGCTGAGTGAAACATACAAGTGAATTGTACCGTTCGTTTCCCATTATGATACCCCGCTTCCAGTTAACATGGAATTTATTTGTTCTCGAAGTGAGGTTTAGTAATGCCGTTAGCGGTTTAGCAAACCGAGACCGATAATGTAGTACACCGACCGCTACGCGGTTAGCTACAGTAACGAATGAATTAATACTGAGAATTGATGATACAATGGCGAAATTTATTGCGAAAAAAACTACTTTAATCTGATTGAATCACTTCTTTGAATATTATGTTTATTCATTATTTTTATTATAATTACTGCTGGATAATAAAATATATCAATTACTATACCTACGAATGTATATAATAACTATACAACTACAGAAGTTATAATACAATCATCCACTAAGGCAGTTTAAATGAATTAAAGTGACGAAAGAACTTTTTGCCAGTAAAGCCCAACCGACGCGACGCGGCAGAATAAGTTAATCATCTGGAGTTTCGTGTTATCCCGTCGCTAATTAAGCGAAAAGTTTATTTGAATAAAAATGAGCCTTCAACGAGTCGCTTTAAATGTAAATGTGAATGGCAACAACTGATATTTGTCGTTTGTCTGACGTTTAACCTAATTAAAATTAAACAGTTGTAGGAAGTGGAAAACCAACACGCCAATTTTATTTCGCGAACATTAAAACATTTTAAACGGACGTAAAGTGTGTATTTTACCAGCTGCAAAGAAAAATGGTCGTGGCATTTTAAATTATATTCAATTCTTTCGTTTTTGCATAAAATACTTACGCTGATTACATATTTGTAAAGAGATCATTAATTTATGATAAAAAGATTTTCTATTTATAATTTTTTTCTGTTTTGTTTTGTATTATTTGCGTTCTGTGTGTGTGTTCAATTTAATTCAATAGTTTTCTTCTGCAACCAAATTTTCATATGAATTTGGTTGAAGAAGTAGAAGCCATTTTTTTTAGTTCTGTTCAAATATACGCATGGTCTATAGGGTAGTAAAAGACACAAAAGATATCCGACCACTTCGCCTACGCAATTTTATTAATCCGAAACAACGAACCATCTTCAAACAAACCCATCGTCTGAGCGTTAATGAGTCCTGTCTCCTTTACTATGGGCTATCCTAGTGGATAACCTAAGCCGGAATTAAACCAGAAAGAGCTTGCACTCTCTCGGGTACGTTGACAATCTTACAAAAGTCGTTAAAGGGCAATTTCCAAAGGTGCCACCCCAGAGCTGGTTGACAACTAGTGTAAACAAGAGCGCCTATCAGTAAATACTCAGAAAACACAAGTGGTAACGTTCGCAAGAAAAAGAACGCTAGAAGTCTTACCACTAGTGTTAGGAGGTGAAAACGTTCCAAAATATTTTGCAGTATGGTTTGCTCAAAGACCTACATGGAACCTGCATATCCAGAAAACAACCAACAAGGCAACTACTGCCCTGGGCAGAAGATGCAAGCGGTCGTGTGGAAGAAATTGAAACCTTAGCCCAAAAATGAAAATGTGGGTATACACAAGGGTACCCATGATAACATAAGCAGCAGTCATATGGTACTCAAAAGTGCTGGTGACCTTGGCTTATACAGTTTCAATTGCTTAAAAATATTCACAATATGTTTTTGAGGCAAAGATTAATAATCTAATGGCTGGCAAATTTTTACTTTTACTGGGTATTAAATCCACATTTTATTATCAGTAAATAATAAAATAAAATCTGATATGTCGCAAAATACTTGATTAATTTGTTATTTAGCTACCTTCGCTACAGAATGGTTGCATCGTTGCTCTGGATGTTGGACTCCGATTCTGGTATTCCACAGGTTGCAGTACTGTGACTAACCCTGTGGAACATACTGTATAGAGTATTAGATCTGGAACTCGTGGTGGATTCTGCAATAATTGCTTTCGCGGATGACTTGGCATTGCTTGTACGAGCAAACAGCGGGGACGTGCTTATGAACAGTGGCATATTTGCGTATGGGCTAAACGGGCTATAACCCATGGCGACAAAATTATGGGTGTGATAAATATTTCTTTACTTAGAAGTAAAAGCTGGATATCGTTTTGTACTTGGAAGACCTTTTTTAGTCAATGACAGTGAGAAAATGTGTTCACAGTATTAAAACGCCTTGTTTTAGTTACATTTTGCACTAGTGGGCGAGGAGAGAGTCAGCCAGATTTAAGTAGCTCAGTGCGACATTAACTGTAAATACACCACTGCTTATTATATAAATAATAAATTATAAAACTGAGGCTGTCCTTATTAAAGGAGGAAGAAGGAGGGATCATGTGGTCTCTAGGCTTAACGGCAAAAACAGCTAAATATCTCGACGTAACTTTAGGCAATATGTCGTCCACGCTGCTGAAAAAAAGGGCTAAGAAAACTAGCCAGCCTTATTTGAACGATGCCTAATGTAAGGGGTGATGCTATTGGATTTACAGCCTGGTGTTAGAATACATGTACGGGAGAAACTGCTTTAAATTGTCGGTGTGGTGGTGCCCAAATGGCTGATCTCGAGCTGTGGCAGGTACAGAAAGGCGCAGTGGACCAAGAGGTTCCATTTCGGATGTTGGGCTGTAGTACGAATGCAAATTTCGACGAACTGACTACTATCTGATCCAGGTGGTGTCTGATCACGGAGTCTTCCGTGCATATGCGATGAGGTTCATGGCGGATCACAGCATATACTATAGGGAAGTTGACACAGTACAGCATTCAATTTCCCGGTACCCCAGATGGAATGAGCTACGGGTTCTGCAGGAAATCGGCAAACTATTTATCGCATAATAGCGGGACCGGGAATCTTGAAAAATGAAGGAATCTGCCGACTGGGCAAGACAGGCATCGATGTCAAGCGCTCAAGTACGATAACTTGGCATCAATACGTCAGCTGATGTAAATCCTGCGGCGATTTCAGCGGCATACTTTTGGCAGAGAAAGGAAGAGGAGTTTTTAGTGGATAGACATAGCCTGGAGTCCCACACTGGGCGTGCACGATTCCTGCATGGTTATGTCTAAAGCATTTTTCCACCCACAAAAAAAAATAAGGCTTCATATGTGAGAATATATGACTGTAACTCAAACACAAATACCATAAAACATTTACACGCAGCAACTGATTAAGTGACCTTAAAAAAATTGAGTACAGTTTGTCTTCTTAATAACAGTATAAAATATTGCATAGTATAAAACATTCGCTACAATATCGTTGTGGAAAACTTTTTCTGGAAACAGAAACCCCCACACGCAATTGGACGAAGCAAAATAGTTTCATCAATTCCACAAGTAGATTGCTACTCGGCAATAACCGCAAATACCCCTTTTGTGGGGTGAATTATTTATACATGGCATGCGTTTAGTCGAATTCCATTAGTTGAGGATTCGGAGCTGAATTATGCTCGAATACTAATTTCACTAAATTAGCCCTTCGGCAAAATAAGTATGCGTGTAGAGCCTTTCCAAGTTGACCACACATGGATATTAATAAATTGCGGATAAATAGGGGGTTGGCCGTAAAATCCGCTGAACAATGAAATCGATTCAGCTTAACAGGCATAACTATTGCAGTTTGCTGGAACCGAATTTACGAGGACAAATAGGGTTTCCTGTGTATAGGTATAATAGAACGAATTGACGAGGGTAAGTGCTTTAATATGTTTTTGTTAATAGATAAAAATCTTTTTTCTTTTTTTTCTTAACTTCACTGTACGATAAAGGATCCAATTTAATATACAAAAGTTTTCTGCGGTTCCATTTCCTCTATCTTGTAATTGGCCTTCAGCCAATAGTTAAACTGACGCTTCAACAGAGTCGGATTAATTCTAATTTATTCATTAGACTCTAAAATTGAAAATTCCATTATTCATTTAATCAAATGGTTATAAGGGGAAGTCGTACGTCTGAGCAGACGTTTTAAAATTTTTTTTGTAGTTTATGTCTTAAAAGAATCCATTATTGTTTAGTATATATGAACGCTTTAAATAAAATGGGAACAAAACAATCGTGGTTAAAGAGCCTTGTTTGCATATAATAAAGAATGAGGAAAATACAACTTTATTGCTGTTAGAAGCTTGCCATTATTCGGGATAGATAAAAAATGAAATGTAGATGGCGCTACTAGCAGTTTTAATGGCCAGGATTTACAATGGAAACACAAAGTAAGTACATATCATTTCTTATTTATTACACACAAATTTTTTTATTACATATAACTAATAAACCCCGGACCGTTCATCTAGCCAATTAAATAGTCGTTTGATGACGGATTACGTCCCAATACAGTGGACCGGCTAAACCGCACCACTCTCCACTAACCCTCATACACACCTGTAGTTTGGGATCGTCGGTGCACCCTGTATATTCCTTTTTCTTAATTCCTGCCTCTCACTTGTAAAAAGACTCGACGCTTCGCGTCTCGCAGTTGTTGATTTGATAACGGATTACGACTCAAGACCCGCTAACCCCCCTCCCCCTCCCTCACTTGTAAAAAGACTCACACCATTACGACCCACCTCAGCAGACCCCTTACCACTCTCCGCTAACTTCCGCCTACACCTTAGTTTGCGATAATAATAATACTAATAACGTCGGTACACCCTGTATATTCATTTTTCTTAATTAAATATTACACATACTGTATATATTGTAATAATTAAACGTGAAATTGTCACCCTGTATATTCATTTTTCTTAATTAGAAATTACACATCCTGTATCATCATTATTTTCCGTTGTAACACGAAAACAATCGAAGAAAACACAAAATTCTTATCTGCTTTATATATCCGTCAACTATCGATAATTTACATACTTGGTAACCGACGTCTTCCGAATAATGGTTATTACATTAATTATAAGGTTAATTAATAATGTTTTACCATTTCTTCGATCCACTTTGTGCTTATTTCATACCAAATTTGACGTCGTTCAAGGTTTCGATGTTTTGATGTTCGGTGCAAGACTACCTGCTGATCACAGGCAATATTACATAATCCGACTCTTCTCGCCGGCGCGCGGGGATCGGCCTTGGGCATTGTCGATCCGTTACCGAAAATCGTGAAAAATCGAAATTTCGGAAAAGGTTTACGCGTTTTCCCACTTTTAACGACGAACGGGGATACCCCTAGTACCAGACGACCGACCGTCTACGCCCCCTAAAAATACCCCGGCGCTTATTCGCGGTCCACGATCGGATCCCTTGTAGCAAAACATACCGGTTAGAGGCGTCCACGCTACTAATAGCGTACGGCTTTTGGATGCCTTTGTATTATTAAATTTTGCCTTTTTCCAAGTGTAACTTTAAACAGAAAATCTCATTGCATTGACGACTAGGCAAGCAGTTATACCAATCATTATGCATATTTATGAAAGCGATTAATTAAAGAAAAATAATCCAAATCCGCATGACCTTTATCAGGAGAAATATAAACCAATACTACAATATTTTGACTTTATATTCAAATATAACCATGTCAATTAAAGGGAAATTCAATTTGAAGACGCTAGTACCAATAACTTTGTAAGATGTATCTTGCTATAGGCCGAGAAACACGCCGCCACCAAATATTCGACCTGCTCTGACAGGATCGCGACTACAACCCACACTATATTAAATATTAAATAGTAATTACTAAAGATAACATCGGCTTATAGAACCTGGATAAAATTATACCAACACATAATTTTGTAATATGCAAAGATATGGGAAAATTATTATATCAAATCGGGCGTATCTTGATTCTCCAACTTCCCCGACCCATCGCGAATCAGCCGCGATAATAAGCCTTTATCTTAAATAATGTAATCCGAATCGGTATCGTACAAAACTGGCGGACATAAATTTGACTAAATCTACGTCGGTCGACGGGGTCAACTTGATAACCTGCCAAATACACGGTGGAATTAATTATGAAAAGTGGGCGTTCGTATAGAGACCGGGACCACCAACCCTTCTCTGTTTTCTGAAGCGTAAACCGATTGAACCAAAAATAACCCAAGATCAATAACGTTCGTTATCACCGCGGACACTGATTAAAATCTACGCAGTAAGTTAGCTGCGCCATGAGACGTTATTGATACGTATTATGTAATCAACAGGGTGTCATGCTACCACCTCTATGGAGCATCCGGTTTAAAAATAGTTTATTTTACGTATCAGGTTGAAAAAATTCGCATTTATTATATAGGTTTACTGTTATATAGTAACATATAGCTTTAGAGCTGGTAAGAATTTTATTTGGGTGTCAAAGAAACTTTTATTTTATAAAGTGTGTAATACAAATTTCTAGACCGCGCAAACATGAATATTTAGGTTATTTATATTTGCATGGTATTAATATTTACAAACAATTAAAATATGATACCCCAAATTCATTAACAAAAGCTATAGTATCAACAGTAGTAACAACACTAGGTAATATTTTACAGGTATCCAATGTTGTAATAATACATAACCTTTGTATTTGTTCCTGGGCTTATCACGAAGACCCCTTTTTAAAATTCTAAGCGAGTACAAACCGTTTGAAAGCCGAGTAATCCCAAAAAAACGTACAGGCATTTATCCTTTCATCACTGGCTTTGATTCTTTAAATAAAATACCTGCAGAGGTCAAGGAAATACATGGATAAATCTTTGGCGTCAATAACATTTATAACATCTTTAGTGCTAAAACTCACTACGCCCTATTAAATGATCACAATATTCTGTATTATAACTCTAAAACGTGGCTGCCCTGATTACTAGGTATTGAATAATATCCTAACTAAAAAATCACGATGGTTTCAATAAATCAATCAAACTGCAACTTCGGGCGTTTCTACCTCTGAACCTTATATCTCCAACAAAACAAAACTGAAGCGCGTAGACATAGAACGACAGCTGGATAAATATGTAGCATCGCATCAAGAAAAGGGAAACATAATACAGATTCACCGTTGGGCATTGCGTCGTAGTATCCATATATCGGTAGAAATAAAAGATAAATGTTTACGGGTGTGCTGTTTCATGTCCATAGAGCTTCGTAAATTGAGAATGTGTCTCTGCGTTGCAGAATAACCCATACATGTAGCTTTGTTTATTTAATCGGAACCTTTGTGAATTTATATCAACACGTAGCTATGTAGGTATAGCACCGGATGTTCATATATGTGCATTGTTGCGATTGTACAGAGTAAAATATTGTTATTGGACAGAACAACTAACTAATGCTATTGTTAAAACTGTTGTGCTGTTATTGTTTGTACTTATTTTTTAGTATGCCTTTCAGTACTGTCCTTGTTTTTAGTTTGCAAGTTATATACAATACATACTGCTATATATATTTAAAAATATCCGTTTGTCTTGTTTGGTGGTCTGAGGAAGAATGAAGCCAATATAACTGAAACTGTTATAACGCAATTCGACCGATGGTTTTTCCAACTGTGAGACATTAAAATGTCCCGGAGATA
Source organism: Cetonia aurata (assembly GCA_949128085.1). Classification (NCBI taxonomy): domain Eukaryota; kingdom Metazoa; phylum Arthropoda; class Insecta; order Coleoptera; family Scarabaeidae; genus Cetonia; species Cetonia aurata. The sequence continues at coordinate 63,654,348 of OX421883.1, read as the reverse complement.
CAATAGTTACTAACTATTAGGGGAATAATCGACAAAAGGCATTCATATGAACTCAAATACATGCACATTCAACACGTAGCGGAAATAGACATTTTAGAAACGGTGCGATATGGAAACTTAAAATTTTGGGAAAATAAATTTCGAAATTTACAAAAATAAGGGTGCCTAAAATGCATTCTACATACTGAACTTAAAACTAAAACAATATTAGTGTTGTTTTTTTTTTTCTGTGATATGAATTATGTTTTCAAATAAATATAAATGACAGTTAGGGTATGCAATTTAAACTACGCAGTTGTAAATGTGGTTGTATAAATATCCGGATGAATTTTAAATAAAGAATTTAAATTTATCATATATAGATTTATAAATATAGTGAAAATAATTAATACCTAATTTGAATTAATAACATAACAATATACTTTTATTTAAACTACATTAGCGTATATGGCGGTATTGTAATATACACCTGTTAACGCATATTGTAGGAAAGCCAATTAGGCTTAAGTGCAAACATCAATTATAATACCACGGAAACGCCACTATCGAAATCAGTTTGCGCGAATCAGATACCGAGTTCACGGATGGCATACAAGACAACAGGAATATAAGTAAACCGAGACATCCTGTCTCTATTTTGCACACTGCACGCAATTAAAAATATTGTATGCAATTTTTTAAAATTTTGTTTCTAACTGAACTACTCATCGAATTGGGTCAAATGTATGGAAATTGAGATGTGACACAATTCGCCTGAATAATGATTTATACAGTGCCTATTTTGCGGTTTTATCGTATCGTAAAACCCATCGCTAACATTTATAGGAAAACTTATATAGTATAGTCTGGTTTAAAAGCATACTTACTGAAATATGTCCAGACAAGCAATAAATTTGTCTTCCACGATTTTAAAGTAAAAACAAAGGTAAAATCTAAAAACTTCTTACCGTAACAATAAAAATATCAAAATGCTACTCGTACAACAGTAACTATATCCTTGTTTTACGTTCTTTTGCCAGACAGCACGTCCACACTATAAAATCGGACGTTTTCATTGTTTGTTACCGTAAACTTCTGCACTTTAATAAATATCTATCAAAAATTATTAGATACGATAACGTAACGTCGTATTGTTTTGATCCCAGTCCATTTCATAGGTATTGCATTTTTTGCCTGGGAAAAGACATCCTAACTAAATAACCTTTGGCAAAATATAAAATTTAGTGCAATTAGTACAATTAGATCGGACGACTCTAGTGGTATACTTACTTATGTACTAATAAATAAGGTATCTTCAGCTTTCGATAAAATATTACTATCAAAATAAACTTGAATAAGAAATTACGACTAAATTGTTTTTCTTCATAACTGTTCTATAAAATAAAACGGGCACTAAACTGAATTTAAGCTTATGTTTCGTTAATAAACACATATTCTCTGTTCATATTCACGTTTCACCGTGGCATTTATGTCACTACTTTTTCCCCCTGTGTTGATAAATATTATTGTACGCCGCGGAGCATATGGATACAACTCCTGAGTGTACTTTCCGCACGGTTTTGTCCCCAACAGCACTCGTTCGCGGTTCCACGTCCAAGGAACACAGAACCCTTGCATTTAAACAGTCGTTTAGGGCATTTTAATTACTACAGCCGCCGCATTTTCAAAACCGCCTGCTTTTTTTTATCGTTTATGAAAAAGGCTTTAACCGCTGATATTAATTTAAATTTACCCCTGTGTGTTTACCTGCTATTATCATCGTTGCCTCTCTAAAATCTAACGGCACAACCGTTTCCATACATGTGGTATATACATACATTCGTACGCTTTGTGTGTAGTCTTTTTTGTTCCCCCGGTAGCATTTCAGACAGTTATTTGGCTTATTTACACGCTTTGTTTTTTTGTTCGATCGATAAATATGTAGGTAATTACTTCTCCTTAACAATAAGCTGTTTATTTCATAGTGGTGATTGTAAATGAATTATGCAGAATCCTGCGGGACCGCTGCTTTGCCGCTATGAATTATTTAGCGTAACTGAAGTGCATTAGGCGTTGATCAATTAAGGAGCTTTGGCAGAGGATATTGCCGAGATTCAAGCGGGAAATAAGTTATTACAAATTCCGCCATGATAGTACTCAAGGGTGTATTGTACAGGGTAGAACATTGGAGAGAAAGAGAAGGAAAATAGAGCGGCAATGCTCCAATAATTGTATATAAATAACAAAAGATTCAGGAATATTAATCTTTTTGCTTGTATAATATAGACAGAAATCATTAAATTCCTTAATACTATCATGATGACTTGATGACAATGACATGTCTTTTTATGGGGTACTTACTTAAAGATATGCTCTGAATGCTACATAGAAAAAACATAAATTTTAACCAGCTCTGAAGTCAAGAAACGCAATCTCTGTTATGTTAACTGCCAGATCGTTTTGGAGTAGATATTCACCTACTGCGGCTAAAGTATTATTTACCTGCAGAACTGCATTAGGTTTATTGAAACCATTTATCAAAAGAAAACGTATTATCAACGAACATAATGGTTTTGTCAATGGGTATATCGTTCACATACACTATAATTCAGTAAAGGGCCAAAGACACTTCCTTGTGGTACTCCCCTTTCTAGTGGCAGCTCTCCTTTCTACTGGCAGCTCCTCCCTTAGACAATGTTGGCGAAAATTTCAATTGCAGAATCTTGAGATGTATAAAAGCCGGTGATCAACATTGTCAATCATTTCATGTAATTTTTAGTTAAAGCTGGTTGAAGTAAGCTGAATAATGACATTGAGTTTTGAAATGTGCCATAAAATGTCTAAAACACCTCAAATTATTTTAAAAATTGATGTTTTTAAATAAGCATTCGATATTATTTGTTTATAAATTTGTAATTAAAAAATGAAATATTGTGGATTATTTTTTAGCAATGCATGGTTGTAGTGTAACTACAGCGTAATTCTGTATTTTTTTCTCTCTCATTGACCTGCAAATATTCCTGGTATACCTATCATTGGTCATGACGCAAAATTTTGAGAATAACATCAACCCATTAAAAAATAAATCCCTCACAGACATGATTCCACCTCGGTATGTATCATTATTCACATTTCATTGATGTGGTTCCCCGTATTTATGGCCTATCCATTTCCTGGTTTTTCGTTATTAACACCTCTTTAACGAAAGCGTATACTCTATGCCAAGTGTCTCGATTTCGTAGCATTATTTGTATAAGATTCTCTGACCTCAATTGTATGTTATCTTCTTCTAGGTCATCTCTATTTAATCTCTATTTAGCGTATGAACATCTTCGCATTTGCTGTCCCCGTATATACAGGTTGGCATTATCCACTTTTTCCATTTTGCAAAAATATTCACGGAAGTATCCATGGACTTGCAGCAGTTGCGTAATACAATAGTCAATATAACCAGATTGACAGATCTGGGGTCAGCCTGTGATTACATCTTCCTCTTGTGTCCGTATCCTATCACACCTGCTAAAGATACATGGTGCACTTTCTTGCTTCACGTTTATTGGTTGGAAAAGCTTCAAATTTAGCTTCCTTCTTTTCTTGGCCAAAAGATTTATAGGCACTGCTATTGCAAGAGCAGCTGCCTTGGACACGGTTGTAGACATCTCTATTCGGAGAATATCATCATAAGAGACATTCCACAAATCCGTCCCCAGGATTGACCGCTGAGCATTAACATCACATCGCAAAAATGTCGATGAAGAAATCATGCGTCAAACCAATTTCATCTCAAGAACCTGTTTGTGGGGTATATGCTATTTAGTAAATTAAAAGCCACTATTTAGCAACATTAATTGTTTTCTTCAGTAAATCCCAAAATGTTTTTTTAAAAGCAAATCAAGTAGTTTGATAATTATGTTATGTAAAACAGTCAATTTTCAAAAAGCAGTAAATTGCAGGTATTAATACAATTTCTTAAAACGTGTAAAATAGGAAATGCTAGTGTCCAATGAAATTATTCCCAAAACCAATGCACAACAATAAAAATAACTTAGTTTCCATTGTTTGTTCAGACAATGTAGTAGTGCTATTATCAGTTGTACTATGCGCATCCTGTGCACCTTGCACGGTTTTTAATCGTTAATTAATCCAGGCGTGTCTTCTTTTGTTCGTCCACAGTTAGGAAGACCAAATAATGTCGGAAGCACTTTGTACGACACCGCGTAATTAATTACTACGCTCTTGTATATACGTATGTGTGTATACATGTTTGTGACACTGAAAATTAATTACATCTTCCGAGTGACTAACCGCAAACAAACTAGTGTGGAGTTATCTTCTGTATAGTTCCTCTGTAATTTAATTTAAACGTTTTCTTGCACTCGTGTTCCCAGTTGAGATATTGGATTTTAATAGCAATCAAAATGTTTTAAGGGTAACACAAATTAATATTTGCAAATAATATTCTATCACACAGTAGCAGTCATAAAACCAATATTCCATTATTATCATGTAATTTCCACTTAGGTGCACCTTTTCCATATCCTTTTTCATATAATATAAGTAGCGTGGTTCAAGTATGAACATCATATTACCTATACTACAATGCAGGTACGTATGTGCGCAGTTTCCTCCATAGAAGTCTTTATTCGTTTATTTTGCCTCTATTGCCGACAAGATTTAGTCGACGGTAAACTCGGTAGGTGTATTCTTTATATTTGATTTAAACCTCGTAGCGACCGTGGCACCCTTACAACGTATAAAGATGACACGTAGCTGTCGTTACAGTGTTTACACTACCTCCTGTTAAGAAAACACTCTTTCACCAACTCTCTTCATCATTTCAACCTTCAGTAATAACAAATTCCCCAGCGCTGAAAGTGAGTGGCATGTAAACACGGTAGTCTCGACATTAGGATAAATATAATGAACGTTGTTATGGCTCTAAAATTATTTAGAGATTGTATTGATATACAGTGTAACCTATATTAGCGGACACTTCCAATTAGCGGTAGTTGATGAACATGCTGTTAGTTAGATTGATCTTTCGTTAATCCACTTTCTATAACGAACGCGGACGGCAGATTTTGTTAAAAACTGTCAAAATATAGCTACGTTGTAAATGTTGAATAACTTCTTATAATGTACAAAACGATTGAATAAACGCTTAGCACTCAGGCTACGCAGGCGTAAAAATATTCTGTTATAACGATCCCTCTACTTCGCCGGAATAATTTACAAAAATAAATAAAAACATTCTTAAAACAAAATGTATTGAATTGTTTCGCCTAAAAAAAATTAAATGTTCATATATCTATGCATATCATCTTCTATTAGCAAACAAAATTTAATAATATAATACTTTTCAAATATTACTATAAAATACGGGGACAAATTCTACTTTCTTACTAATGTCCGTTAAATGCAGGTTGCACTGTACACAAGAAAAACTTTAATATCATTTCTAAAGGTTCCCTTGAATTTAAGATAATGATACTTCGCAGGTAATACAATGTATCATTGTGTTATCACATGTTAAAGAACAACGTGTAGGAAGGGTGTTAGGTGAATTTTGGTGGAGGTGCTGTTTAAATCAATTAATTGAGTTTACACCGCAAAATTAATATAACAGTTTGTCGCCGGGTGTGCTTCAGTATATTGTAAACAATGCACTTTGAATTGCACCATGTTTCCCAGATAAGTTTACCAAACTAATTTGGTAGCTGCAAACATATAAGAAAGTTCGCAACCGTAACTTAATTTCAAATACCGCGTTTTACGCATAATATTGTTTGTTATTGAATAAATTTGACTAATTAGCGCAAAGTTAGATATTCAAGTTCGTTCAATTATTCCAGAAAATTATTAATTTCCAACAGCCCACGACACACTGCTGGTAAGAAAATGTCAAGGGCTATACTTTTAGGAAAAGCAGAATTAAAAAACAAGTTTCCAAACTTATAATTTATTATTATATACACTTGGTTGTGTCTTGTTGGTTGTGTCTTGCACCCATGCACACCATCACTTATTTTATAAATTCCCTCCACCTAGTCCTGTCTCTAGCAATAATCTCAGCCTGGTTCCATGTGATTCCCTTTGCTTTTATTGTTTTTGCCACCTCCTCGTCCCACGTCGCTCTAGGTCGGTCCTTCCGATAGGTTTCGCCTCCCACACTTTCCTTACTTGTCTCTCCGCATTCAGTCTTTTCATGTGTCCCCACCACCTCATTCGAGCCCTTTCTATTTTCTCCCTGACCCTCTCCGTACACAAACTTTTCCTGATCTCCTCATTTCTTATCTTATCCATTATCGTTACTTTTGCCACTCTCCTCAAATACTTCATTTCCATGGCCTGAATCTTGTTGTATTGTTTCTCGGTAAGTACCCACGTTTCGCATCCATATAACAGTGTCGGCAAATATACGGTGTTATAAATTGTCATTTTAGTTTTAGCACTAATTTCTGCTTTACCTATAAACCCCCTTTTCATGCTGTGGAACATTTTTACAGTTGTTGAGATTCTGTTATTTATTTCTTCATCTTGCTTTCCACCTTCTTCCATAGTTGCCCCTAGGTACTTTAGGCTTTTCACTTCCTCCACTCTCTCGTCATTTATTTTTATATTTACTTTACTCTCTTTATTGTTGGTTATCACCATAACTTTCGTCTTGTTGGTATTTATTTTCAATGAAAATGAAAATGAAAATGATATATCTTATAAACTATAAAAACCTTTAGGGAACCTTTAATCTAATTGCCCTAGTTTTCAATGTACCATTCAAAAATGCCGTAAAGTGTAGAATGTTCCATTATGAAAAACTTTTACGTTTCGGAACATCCTGTATATTGCGTATTATTTTTAAATTGTAGATTTAATCCGCTTACATACACCCCAATATACAACTCTTCGAAAATGGTTACCATATCATTACCAGAGACCACGGCATTCCCACTGTTACATTCCGTATAACCGTCAGACAATGCTATCGATAGATGAATAAACAGAAACGCAAAACATAATCTTAACTGTCAAAAGCTAAATAATGCAAACATGGAATTTCAACGATAGTAAGTACCAACCAAAAAGTCAGATATTAATTAGTTCATTTACTAATGTGCTTTGACAAACTCTACTTGTGTCTGCTTTATTATAGACTGAGTATTTAAAGATATTGACCCACTAATGTTGTTATAAAAATATAGTATAAATGCATAAACCCTATTTTGTACCTATGTACCTAACTTGCAATATTTTGAAAGATAATGAAATTTCGACGTAAAAGTCTTTATTCATTGCCTTATTTATACAAACAATAAACTTAATACTATAATAATAAAGAAATTTCGGTCTAAAAGAGATAGTTTTATTAATTTTCTTGTAATTATAATCATTAAGCAAGATTGTTCGTAGTTTTATACACAGAAATTACATTTTTCGATTATTCCATTTGGTAAAAGCAGTAGTGGATTAAGACAAACAAAATAAACTACATTTACAAAAAAATGTACTAAATTTTTAATTATTTCGTAACTTAAAACAATTGTTTTATTTTTATCTAGAACTAATACCTTCAGTTTTTGCTATTAAGCTCGAATATTTGCTTTGAAAATAAGTTGGAGGTGAAATTTGAGACAAAATTGCTGTGTTTGTATCGTAGTATCATACGTAGAGAAATTGCGCAAACAATTGCACAAAATTCATGAAAAGAAATTGTGGATGTATGCAAGTCGTCAAACGGCCTTTTCTAAATGAAATAAATAGTTTCCACATTCTACGTAGATTTACATTATTCAAGTGGTGTTAAGAGAATAATGTTCTTCATAAGTTGTTTCTAAAGTCGTATACAATTACTTCAATTTCTATGTCACGTGGAAAATAGCTTCGATAATCAGTTAACTCCTTGAAACCGACAGAATTTAAATTTTATAAAGAGTTATTTTAAGTCCATACATGATCTATAGTTCTGCACTATTAATAAAATAACTTTCACCTTCAACCATGTGACCTTGGGTGATTGCAATGAGGAGACACATACATATCCAGTGTTGCCTCATCAATCTACTTCAGCCGAAATTTTCAACAAGCTCATTTCAGCGGTGGCGTTAACAGGAATCAGAGTATTAGAGGAAGCCTATATAAAAATAATAAATCAAAACGTAAAAGTAATTTTTCGGTGGAAACTTTCTCCGGCCATAAATCAACCTCTCCTTCTAACTCAAACGTCTGTCCTCCTTATCGCCGCTACCCCTTGATTATAATTGCGTTGTTTCACCGCTCGCATCTTCGCGAACGTGTTTTTGAGCGCCATTCCCGAGGCCGCGCGTCCTCCCGGTCGCGGTCCGCTTTCATCTGCCTGTAATTATTTTGCAAAGCCGGAGTTGGGAGTGGGGGAATACGAACAATCTGCCCGTTCGCTGGTCGCCGTGGAAAGGCGGCTGCATCGGTTCTAGGTTGGGGTGTAGACGGTCGAACATTTCTCTGGAGGACGTACGCGTTAAAGTGACGAAAATGAAACTGGGATTACGTTCCTGGCGCAAGGGTGATACAATTTATCTACGTTCCCTTTCGGCAAATCACCTTACGTTCACCTCTTGTTTTCTGTAAAGTATCGTATATTTCCTATTGAGATTGATTACATACAGTAGGACTCATTTATAGAATAAAATGTTGTAAACAAAAAATTAAAAGTTCAAAAACATAATTTGTTTAATTGCTCTTTATTAAAATAAATTAAGTATTGGGTGGTGCAGATTACTTCCCTAACAATGGAAATATTTGCAGAACAAGATTCTATAGTAAATTTTCAAGTCTTCTTCTTCACTAACCCTCGTACGCACCTGTGGTTTTGGATCGTCGGTACACCCTGTATATTCCTTTTACTTAATTCCCGCCTCTCACTTGTAAAAAAACTCGACGCTTCGCGTCTCGCAGTCGTTGATTTGATCACGGATTACGACCCACCTCAGAAGACCCGCTAAACCCCTCCCACTTGTAAAAAGACTCGCAGTCGTTGGTTTGATCCCCATTACGACCCACCTCACCAGACCCCCTATACCGCACCACTCTCCGCTAATCCCGTCTACACCTGTGATAGGTTCGGGATCGTCGGTACACCCTGTATATTCATGTTTCTTAATTAAAAATTATACATACTGTATATATTGTATGTGTAATTAAACGTAAAATCGTCACCTTGTATATTCATTTTTCTTAATTACAAATTACACATACTGTATCATCATTATTTTCCGTTGAAAACACAAAATTCTTATCTGCTTTAGATATCCGTCAACTATCGATAATTTAGTCGATAATTTTGGTAACCGACGTCTTCCGAATAATAGTTATTACATTAATTAGAGTGTTAATGTTTTACCATTTCTTCGATCCTCTTTGTGCTTATTTCACACCAAATTCGTCGTCGTTCAAGGTTTCGATGTTTTGATGGTCGGTGCACGACTACATGCTGATCACCGGCAATATTACATAATCTGACCCTTCTCGCCGACGCGCGGGGATCGGCCTTGGACATTCTCGCTCCGTTACCGAAAATCGTGAAAAATTTAAATTTTCTAAAAGATTTACGCGTTTCCCCGCTTTTATCGATGAACGGCAATACCCCAGTTGAGTTGCCGTCACCGATTTACGCCCCGCAAAATTGCTTCTCCTTTTAAGAGAGTCGCCTTTTTAACGCCTTTCGTATTAGAAGTTTTTCGAGAGCGTACTTCTTTTAGGTGCACTTTAGTATCGATGCTGACATAAAAGGAAACGACGGGGACTCCTATAAAAATGCAAGAACATGCAGATTCCAGCTCAGACCAAAATAAAAAGAAAACAAAAATGCAACGTCTCAGTCAGATATAACTTTAGATACGAATTCTCAAGTAGATCCTATCATGAGTAAAATCTTGACAGAATAGAGACGGTGATCGATTTATTAGCACGATGTTGCTGTCAGTCAAAGTAGGAATCAACGTGAAAGAAAATCAAGCATATTGGTGACAGAAAAACTATGAACATGTCAAAAATTATGTGTTTAGAAAGCAATAAAGGTTCATAAAGTACAGTCTAAATTAAATAAATTTGTAACCATTATATTTTTACGTGCACTGAGTGATCCGTCGCTAGTCAGGAATAATAAGATATTTTTTAAATGGAACATCCTGCATATAAGTTGTCTATTGTATTCCACATTAAATTTCAGAGACAGCTTAATTTCACGAGTATTCCCAATTTTTCTTAAAACATGGTGGAACGAATCTGTCTATTAGTTTTTACCAAACGGTTTATGGGATCAAAGTGTTTTCTACATTGGATGCAAAAACATTTTACACGTCGCATTTGGAGATCTATGCTGGAAGCCAACCTAAAGGTCGCTTTCAGATAGACAATTCTGTAACAGCTATCATTCTCAGAATGACGAACCACATCTCAGGACCTGGAAGGAATGTTACCATGGATCCATGGTTTACTAGCGTGGAAGCTGTAAGTCGTTTGTTGCATGATCACCGTCTAACTGTGGTTAGCGCAATACAATCCAGTCGAAAGTCTTTGTCGAAAGAAGTTAAAAATGTTAAAGTCTTCACTTTTTGCATTCCATGCCGATATGACACTTACTTCATATGTCCCAAAAAAGTCAAAGAATATATTACTTGTATCGTCAATGCACTACGATGATAAAATGGACGAAAATACTGATGATAATAAAAAACCAGAGTTACTAACATGAAACTACGAACGAATATGTCAAATCTATCACGGAATGTAAAGCTATCAGCGGCTAAATTCTTAGGTGTCTCGTCACAGAAGAGTCCCGACCGACAACTTCAACTGCTCGAAGAAGGTGCAAATTCTGCAAAGGCTAAAACTCCAGATATTCGTGCAACATTTGTGGTTCCTGTATTTGTTTGGAACACACAATATCATGTTGTGCCGACTGTGCGGCCAAATTTGATTAACGAGATTTTCCATTCAATATTTTGTGTGTCAAATTTAGGTACACTCATTTTATATTTTTTTTTACACTTATTCAGCCATGTACTTTACAAATAATTATATGTTATTGTTATTGTCTTTTCTGTTTTTTCAATTTATAATTTCTTTTGAAAACTTGCATTACATGTAACTTTCTTTTAATAAATGGGAACTCCCAAGTTAATGTTCTTCTCACAACTATTTTTACTCTTAGCAGTGCAAAATAGCACAGGTTAACAAATGCATACCTGAAACTGAAAAGATGGGTTATTTTCTCTCTATTTTAATTCGTACTAGACGAAGTAGAGAGATTATTCAAGCTTTACTTTAAACGAACCTGTATATTCACTACAATGAAAATGTTTAAATAGACGCAACAACGTAATGTAACAACCATAATAGCATTAGACACTAACGACCAAATCTTAACAATAGACTACTACAGTAATAACATTTTGAATACACCACATAGGTAAACTTGTTTTGATGCATTCTCTTTCGCCCGCATATTAATTCAACACACATCGGACCTAGTGCCGAGTCGAGTCTAATCCCGATTTCTACCAACCTTGTTCAATTTAATTCGCACAACGCAAAGCTAATTTTAACAAAGCAAACTAGAAAACGAACCGAGCCGTAAATAAATTACAGTCGCCGGAAGTGTTAAACATTTCCTCGCATGCCCGGCACATTATCGTACGGAATGTATTCGCAAATATCCCCACACCCCATGCGAAATTTTAATTTTTAACCAAGCACTCGCGTTAATTTAACCGACGTCAAGTGCATCTTTTCGCAGTCCTTTTTATTCTGTGTGAAGTTCTAAACGCGGACGGTAGACCGGATTCCTGGAAGCTCGTTCATTAAAAATATTTTCCTTTTATTTCCCTAGCGTCAGGATCCGGAGCGTCGCTTGAGAGAATCCTTACTGCCTTTGGTGTGAAGTAGATTGGAGTAGATGTTCGACATGTATACGAAAAAAGAAAAAAAAAAGAAAAGCATACCATCGATAAAAAGATAATAAGGCAAATAAGATGAAAATAACGTTCTTCTTTAACACAGCAACTATATATTTTGATAATTGTTGTGTTAAAGAGAGAGAAAAAAGGAAAAAGGGCGTTTGCTTATCCAAATACTGTTCGAGTGTTTATTTTTTTAATGATGGAATCAAGAGGACAAAAGCACATTGCAGTTAAATTCCCTCATTATTTGTACACGGTGGGCCACTTTCAATGGGATTCGTAGGTTTAGGGTACCTCTAGCATAGATATCGAAAAATAGATTTTTGAGACAAGTTTAAATACAAAAGTACCAGAAAGGTCAACATTTCTAAGAAGCTTACGCAAATTCAACGAACCCCGTCTCTAAGTATTACCGGTGCACTAAGAACAACACCGACAGCTGCCATAAAAGTCACGTTGTGCCCGCCGCCACTAGGACTTTATGTCCAGAACGTACTACCATCCGAAATCATTCAGACCAATTAGTATTCCATCTTTCATGCTGAAGACTATGGAAAAAATTATACATCTTAATATTACAGAAGGAGCACTTGGTAGATCTCCCCTGCATCCTTTGCAATGGGCATACTAGACGGGAAAGTCAGGAGAGGCTGCCCTACATAGTTTGGTGGGAAGACTCGAAATGAGCCTTCATCAAAAGGAAGTTGCCCTTACAGTGTTTTAGACATAGAGGGCGCTTTTGACAATACATCAACGCCCGCAATCAACCGATCCTTAGTACACCGGAACATTAACCAAACGACCATCAGATGGGTTGACTGCATGCTAAAAAGCAGAGTGGTCTATGCCCAAATGCTAGATAAAGACATCGCCATGAGGACAACTAGAGGCTGCCCTCAAGGGGGAGTACTGTCACCACTGCTGTGGAGCTTAGTCGTGGATGATCTCACTAGATCATTAAATGACAACTGAATATGGACGCAGGGATACGCTGATGACATTGTCATAGTGGCTAGGGTGAAGTTCCCGGGTGTATTTGCAGGCATCATGCGTAATGCACTGCGAAGGGTGGAGGAATGGTGCATCTCGCAAGGACTCTCAGTTAATCCACATAAAACGAAGTTGGTTGCTTTCACCAACACGAGGAAACTCAATGACCTAGGCAGCATTAGACTGTTTGGGCAGGAGCTACAATTAACCAAAGAAGTAATGTATCTGGGTGTAACTGAAATGGAACAATCACGTAGTTAAAACAACGACCAGGGCTATTCTGGCGCTGCAGGAAAGTTGTTGGCAAGATCTAGGGAGTGAAGCCGAGGGTGATCCATTGGCTATACACGGCTGTGGTGAGACCGGCGATGACTAACGTGACATTTTCCAATAGTTCTATCAAGACGAATGAATCTTCAATTAATTGTTGCCGTTCAGGTTCCCGTCGAAGAAGTGAGGACCAAGTAGGTGCTCCCCCCGTATGCCACCCCAAACATTGAGTGACTTTTCTGGTAGTTTCCAATTCTCATAAAGTGCGGGTTTTCATCGACGTAATAATGAAAGTTTTTGACTTTCCCATTTTTATAAAATCTCGATTCATCGGAAAATAACGCGCATATGGTAGGTTCCATCTTGGTCGATTTTGTTGATACACGAAAAAACACCATTTTTTAAACGCCTGTGGATTATTTAGTCGACCTGCAGCAAACAATTGCTAAAATTAATGCTAATCCTACGTTGTTGGATAATATGTCGGAAATTTTCATTTTTCATTCATGTAATTTTTAGTTAAATAAACTAAATAACATTTACATTGAGTTTTGACGTTTCCACGCTTTCGCGAGAAGACATCCCAGCTCTAATAATAAATTGCTTAGTTTTTTTTACTATAAGTTATGTAAGTAACAATATTATAAGCGTAGTACAGGTAACTACAAAAAGTTATTTATAAAATTGTAGTAAGTATTACACCATGATTTTTTTTTACTGTGAATGATTCAAATCTTAATAACTGTTGAATGTAGCATCTCATTTCTTAAAATACTTGCTTAACCACCGTTTTCAACCTTAGCGATAAGTTTTAAGTAGATTAATTTATAGTTCCATAAAGTATTAAGTCGATCTTTCGATAATCTGACAGTAATGTACCTTCCCCACTCCCTTCCATATCCCCGAGTAATTTTGCTTTCAACAAAACAGTATCTCAATAAAGGTTAATATATTCGTTGGCATCTCTTTTACGATTACGTGACCGTTTCTGAATTTCTTCCAATGAAGCGAGCATTTTTCGCTGGGATTAAGGGAGCTGTTGCGGAATACAAAGTTAGTTAGTCGGAGGTTTCTCTATGGCCAATTGGGTCTATTTGGTTTAGGATAAAATGCAGCGAGGGAACTAACTAGGTAGCCGGAATGAAACAACGCCAATCAACTAAATATTTTACAAATGACGTTACATTCAATGAATTTAAAGTCGAAATTACATGTGCTGACAAACAGGTACAGGACATTTTGACGTAGTGAATTTGTTGTAGCAAAACAATGTTTAACTCAATACTACTTTCTAACGCAAGCACCGTTGTAAAACAAAACTTTATTACATAAACTATTGAATGAACTTTGATTTGCATAATGAACAGTTATTGGTTTAAGCAGAAAACTAATGGTTTCATTAGAAACTTGCGCCATATAACTTGTTGTTCGTGTTTGAGTCAGATTAATTGCTAGGCGCCAGAGCCTGCCAATGCATAAATTAACTTTTACATTGCAATAGTTACAAGCATGGTACGCTCCAAATGTTATTTTCGCAACAAGTCGAAATATGTCATCCGCATGCCGACAATAGACGCATCACGTATCACAAGTAAGGTGATTAAAGTATAATTTGTATGCGGCTGGGCAGACAGACGTAATCCAGAATTAAACATTAGCATCTATGCGTATTATACCTGAACACCTGGGATATATGCCCACCAATGCGATAGACGTAATCCCAACCGGAATTGCCCCTGGCGTGTTTGCAAGTGTAACGTAGCGAACACCAAAGGATCCCATGGTACAAAACCGAACTCGATATTGCATAGGCTTTCCGCTGTCCCTTTTCTTTGCCCATTTGCATATATACTGCCCGATTTCCAATCGAACCGATGGGTCTTTACTATTGTCAAATTAACTGTGATTAACGGTCGAAGGCAGCGTTGCCGCAAATACCCTTTCGCGTTTGTTATGTACCCTGTGGAAGGAGATAAAAGATCTTACCGTTTTTCATTTCTACCCTTCCTTTCCTGTTTACTCTTACTTTCCATCATTCGGTATTATTGTTGTGCCCTTTTGGAATGCTTACAATGCGTAGAGCTCTGATGAATCCTTTATTTTCTTGTTGAGGGTAGGCATTGTGAATTCACTTATACATTAATATCTTTCAAGAGAAGCCACCGCGACTAAGGTCTTTTCTGAAATTTAAATTTTTCATCTCCCTTCGCACCCTATTAATTAGCAGTACTGGAAACTTATTGTAGCGTTCAAATTTATTATTGTAATTAAAACGTTAAAATTAGTAGGCCAACGCTAACAAAGTAAACTAGATGATTTATTTATTATGTTTGGTTATACAATTTAGAGAGAGAATAATACAAAGGTAAAATACGAAGCTCATTTGATCCAGATTTGCCCCTCTTTCAGGATAGCTTCCAGTTAGTCTAAAGGCTATATATTTAAAAAATCTTGACACTAACGGAATATCGCCCACTATATAGACGTTAGTAGCTGGAGACATTCTTCGTGAGTAGGTCGCAGTAAAGCATTTGGCAATGTTCAATTTAAGTCATTGTTGTTACACCATTTGGAAATTGTGTCCAGATAATATTGAAGTAAATATTATATGGAAAGAAATGGGGGCTGAGACCAGACATGTTGAATTGGATATACAGCATGGTGATAAAGCCAACAAGGACATATGGTGGACAAAAACGTGTCAAGAGAATACCATTCGGAAGCTGACCAGTGTGCAAAGATTTGCCTGCTTAGGAATAACGAGAGGAATACGGGCTACGCTGACAGTAGCAGTGGAGGCACTCTTGGACTTACCACCGCTGCAACTGGTTATACAAGGGGATGCAAGGATGGAAGCATCCAGTTTGCAACAATCAACGACTGCAAAAGGGGTTAAAACAAAACACATGTCGATAGCCGAGCATGCGGGAAGAGGAGTGTTGGAAATTCAGACCAATCACATGCCGGTAAGACATAGGTATGGGAGTCCTTTCGCGATGTCTATACCAGACAAACGGGAAGAAGCTGCTAGGTACGCATTTGAAATCAAACAGCAAAACTTGGTCTGGTACACAGATGGATCTAAGACGGCTGATGGTGCTGGTGCAGGGATATACTCTCAGAAAAATAGGTACAGCTATGCATTGGAAGAGTATGCCTCGGTGCTTCAGGCAGAGATGTACGCTATCCTTCAGTATGCAAACATAATGAATGTGGAAGCGGTGACCAACAGACGAATTTACATCATGTCAGATATCCAAGCGGCACTAAAGGCATTACTAAACCGGAAAGTGTCGTCCAGGCTGGTAATGGAATACCTCCATGAATTGATGGAACTTTCGGACCAAAACAAGGTCTCCTTGACTTCACAATTCATGTATGTAAGGGAACTTCTTATCTATCTAATTTATTTCGTTTTCTGTTATCAATATGCCCAAATTATGAAAAGCAGTTCCATTTATCGACATCAAAAAGTTAAGTATACGTCATGATAATGCATGGCTTCAATTCACGCCCAATTCTACGTTCTATACGACGATTTACTATTTGTGTATTATAAAGGAAATTTGATACAGGGACTGCAATAAAGTTTATATTGGACAAACAAAACGTGCAATCGAAATCAGATTTGAAGAGCACGCAGCACATTATCACTACGGGAGGCTTCAATCATCCAGCGTTGCACAACATATTAATGATACAGGCCATGAAATTAACGTTGAGAACCTTGAACTATTAAGAAATGTAACTTCTTCGAAGGACTTAGACGCTTACGAGACCATGTATATGAGAAATGATTCTAATAATTCATTGAATCGAAAATATGCACTGCGCACCATTCGATGTTGATGGATGGAGTTCTTGGCATTCTAGCAAGTCAAAAGTAGGCGTTAAAAAGGAAAAGAACACTTATTAATATACATCTAGGGTAGGGACGACAAGGTATGGTTAGATATAATATCGTTTACTTATTTCAATCGGTCATCACGAATTTCCAAAACAATTGTCCCAAATTAATAAAATTATGATATCTTGTATGTCTATCATAAAGGATTTCTTGATTACACGATTCATAAAAATTGGTATTATTAATCGGTTTGTTTAACTGAACATGTTATTGGGCATGGAATGGTATCGTACACTCAACTTATTCGTAGTCCATTATGAAACAATTTTAGTGTATAATTTTCATTCAAACAAATAGATTAATGAATAGATATGACGTATTAGTACTGTTTTTCCCCGAATAACAGAGACATGCGAAGCTTCTGAAAAGATAAAAATGGTTGCACAATGTCCCTTTATTATCAGTGATTGATGGAACCAGTGCTCGAATACCATCCTCCTATTCAGAAATTTGTCAATGCTCATCCAACAATATAAATCCACGGTGTCACATTTCTCGCGCAAATTCCTCCTAAATTAACTATTTAAACTTCGCACCGCAGATTTTACTAAACTCTAATTCAGTCAGATTACTTTTTCCTTTCCCCCTTTTTCCTTCAGTAGGTCACCGGGACGAATTCTGCCGGAATCTTTATATATTTTTCGGCGCTAATGAAGATCCTGTTCTCGGGCGAAGTTTGCCGGTCTGTTTGATTCGCTCGGGCGACGTGAGTAATACGGGATCAGGCGCGGTGAACTTCCGTAAAGTTAGACGATTTCTGAACGGATCATTTAATATTAAGGACGATTTAAGGAAGGCAAGTGTGGCATTTCGCGAGAGGACCGGGTGCAGCTCAAAAATGCCGTAAAATTAACGGCAGTTGAATCGTTGTTAATGGCAGTCTTAAAGCCAATCGCCGGAACGGCTAATTTGAGACACAAAATCCATAATAAAATGTCAAGCAACTCATAAACATCACGCAAATTTAATTCAACAAAAATGTATTCAACTATACACCGGTCATTGTTTAGCTATGTTTTGTAACAATTTATCTTGAATGTGAATATTTTTAGATAGAAATGAAACTACCACTGCAGAGACGCTGCAAAGCCCAAGTAGCACATGCGCGTTCGCACGACAAATGGAGCGGTAACATAAATTAAATATAATTATTCCACGGACATTTTTTTTCCTTTCTAACTATAATTTTGATAATAATATAAATCAGAATCAAACGTTTATTCAACTATTTCCTGTTGCTAGAAAAATGCTATAAAACAGCAATGATAAGCCATTTCGTGCAGGTGGTTATTTTATCGTCAAAGTTTGTTTCTTTGTAGTTGACATGATTGAATGTTATTATCTACTTGAAGTGGAAATTATGGGATGTCTAGTGTCTAGCTGTTACGTCCATCTTTCCGCACAAAAACAATAATTGCAGATATTGAAAATAGAAGTATTCATCTACGCATTTCGACGATACCAAATATCTCTCCATCCATCGGGCTATCTGCCAAATTACCTGCTTCCATTTTAGGATTAACTACAGCACATTCGCGTAATGGCAACAAAAAGTTCACCTATCAAACGTCGAAGCACCCCCTTATCGGAAAAAAAACGAAGTTAATATTACGTTTGGCGCACAGCACACAAAAAAAACAACCACCATAACTCACTTTGGAACAGTGAGGGTTTAGTCCATCATAAAATTGATTTATGCGTTATGAATGTGAATGTGACGGGACATTATAATGTTCGTAATCTGTGCGTGGCAGTTATTGTCAAGTCTTTGTGCGGTTATTGTTGTCATTTATTATGATCAAGATAAGGGCGTGTACGAGTGTATTGTTATGGAGATCTATAAACTTTCCTACTCTTTATATGGTTAAGTCGGGGCGGGAATGCTCTGACAGAAATAGGGCATTAACATGCTCTTAATTCTCCCTCGCCTAGTATATATATTTGTACGAAATATAGTATCAAGCAACGATTAATTTCGGCTTTCCGGCCAACATCCGCGTGCTGACTAGCGTTTAATGGTGGAAAAACATGAAATCATTACTAAAACAAATATATGATTGAATCGTAACAGGTATGTGTCATGGAATTAAGCAATATTGTGAGTGCAGGAGGGTATAGAAAGAATAAATATTAAAAAGAATAATGTTTATGTTAATAAATTACCTATAGATAATAGCACCCAATAGGGCTTTCAATAACACTCAACTTCTAGACTAGATAATCATCCATCACCTTACAACTTTTCCTCTAAGCTTTCAATTTTAATTGCACGGGACCAAATATTTACTACAGCTTACGCCAAATCAACTGGCGCATGCGTGATAGCAAGAGGGCGTGCTCAATGAAGTGAGGCACACCCGAAGAAATATCTCGAAATGTTACAGCTCGCACGTGAGAACATAGTACGCCAATGTGTTACTAAAATTTGATAATTTGCAACTCCATAAATTTTCGTTCCGAACAACTGTTTTTTTAGTAACACATTGGCATATCGTGAATGAAAAAACTACTTTACTTGAGACGA
The DNA here is from genome assembly GCA_949128085.1 of Cetonia aurata. Lineage (NCBI taxonomy): Eukaryota > Metazoa > Arthropoda > Insecta > Coleoptera > Scarabaeidae > Cetonia > Cetonia aurata. Next base: position 63,634,745 of record OX421883.1, on the reverse strand, counting down.
AATTGAAAAACTCAAAAGTAGGCCGATCGATCTAAAATTTTGCATAACTTAATAACTTCTCATCTTGAACAACTTCTTTTAGTAACCCTTTGGCACTGTTGCTAACAGAAAAGCCACATTACCTGAAATCAGAACGGCTTTTACTCAATTTATAAAAGCTTACTTGATATTAATAAAGTATATTTCTCAAATATGAAGTTTCAACTTAATTTTTTTTTTTACTATTATACCAATTGTGAACTTGTAACACGCCGTTCTGTGGGCAAATCCATTTCAGTATATTTTTTTTTAGTTTGTTAATTAATCATTAATCCTTTTTTTTTAATAGATTAATTTTCCCATAGTTCGACAGGGTTACTACCGCATGATATTTTAATTTAATTAGGTTTTTATATATTCTTGTTTGCGACACAAATATCGTCTCCGCAGGCAATACGTCCGTTCACACACGCCCAACTCCCACTATCACGACCGCATGGGGGACCGCTGTAGTGTATATAAACTCCTCGCTCTGGCAGTCGTGTCGGCACAGCTTTCTGATGCACGCAGAGATTTATTCCTAGACATTATCATTGCGCAAGGTTTGTCCCGGCATAGTTTGCTCGCCCGACATAGCACCGAATTTGTACCGCGTATTTTTTATATGGCCCCGATATGCAGAAGCTTCGAAAAAATATGCGTAAAATAAGTAAAAACGATTTTATAATAATAATATTATCAAGTACTTGTTATATGTAGAATATTTGACATTTTAATTAATCCTAGATTAATATTTCAAGCGAATTACTTAACTTAGATTTACTATTGACGTAATTAAATGTAATTACTAATTAAACCATTAGGTAAACGTGTGAGAGTTTAATTAATGATATCTGCTTCACCGGTGATGTTTGTTCTAGCAAATGCATCTTGAAATAGGTGAAGGTTTATTATGCGAATAGTACGTTATTCTCTTCGCTTGAAACATCGTTCATTTTAGGATCAAAACAAATAGCAACCATAAACGGGATTAAATGCATACATGCATCTACCTTCAACGGTGTAATTGAGACAATTTATCCTTGTCGCTGCGTGAAACGAATATGCACCTTCGTACGTATCCATTTATCACTTGTGCAAAGAGATGTTGCGATCGCAAAAATAATGCATTAGTAATATTACTACAGCTGCAGTGGTAGCAATTATAAGGAATAAAGGGATAATAACTATAATTAGTGTATATTTTTATAAAAATATCAGAAAGGAAAATTAAATCAATACAAACTGTACGACTGATTACAAAGCAATATTGTAAATGGAAAATCGATAAAATACGATTTACATTTATAAGAAACCTACGTACATAATTGTTGTTTATAGATATTTTTAATGAATACATTGTATATTTCAATACTATGTTGTTTCCAGACAGCAAGCGACACAATAAATTTGAAGTAAAAAACTGATAGCGATAACATCCATAACTATGGATTAATGGTAATCCTAGGTCATTATTGTACGTGTACAGCACGTGTTTGATTAAACAATTAAACGAGCTGATTATAAGAAAACGCCTAGAACATTTAACAATAATTCTTTTAACGATGTTACGAAAAAGTTGTCCTTATAAATTTTGCAATTAATTTTTTCTTTCTCTGGTGAAAGATATTAAAACATCTGCAAAGATCGTGCTTTCCCTACAAAAAGAACCAATTTGCAATTCTAATAGAGATTTTTTTTAAGACGCCATTTGGATATAATGTAGCACTAAATGAAACTGGTTTTCTTGGAAATTGTATTAAAATTTCGAATCGCTTGACATTTTAATATTTTTTTTCTTTTAAGTTATGCCTTAATTTAGCACTTATCTTTTTATGAACGAATGTTAAATCAAAGGAGTATCATTGAGGGAGTGCTCCAGTGTAAAATTTACTACATTTCGCTAAAGTGTAATAGAGTCAAGGATGCTGGCAAAATCGCTGCTGTGGACGTGACACATTTCGTACATTATTACTATGCAATATACTTCATAAAGCGTTTCTTGCACTAAATAGCAGTTTGGCGTAACCTTTGTTATATTTTAATTCCGCCGGTTTGCATAATACTTATATAGTAAATTCTGTGTCTAACACAAGACAGGATAACATTTCCGTACTTATGAAAAAACAAGAAGTTTGTACATGCATTTAATATTATATAGGACCTTTAAAGCTAGCTAGCATAAACATTTAGCCACTGTCAGTTCGTAAAACATATGCAGTGAATTAACATTTACAATTAGATTGTAGAAACATGCTTGTCTGTCCTCGTTTTATTGCTCATCCTAGTTATTTGATTCAATGAGTGAAGCATATTTGCAATTATTGTTTAAAATCATATCTGTAATACAAATACCATAAAGAAAGAGTGTGAGTTTGTTTGTTTGGCAGTTTATTTCTCCGTTGTTGATTTTCTTTTCTGCTTTATAATGCTACGTTATTCCAGATGAATAGAGAGCGTGTTTTATTGTAAAAAATGAAGCACGAAGAGATTAAATTTTGCAAATTTTATTGGTAATAGGCACTTTTAAAAATTCATAAATTTAGGCTCACAAAGAGCTATTGCAACTGTTTTCATAAGTACTGGCGTGGTGTAAAGAAATATGTAATTTTCTCTATAATTGTGCAACCAAAATAAATAACAAATTACTTTTTGGTAATATATTGGACACAAAAAATTATTGCTCTCCTGGTTTTAAACTATCTGTTTTGAAACTATCGCTGGTATATAACTAGCAGCATTTATTTATATTGAATTATAAATTATTTTGCTTAGACCAGCTTATGACGATTTGATGATTATGATGATCTTGAATATCAGATACTTTTGAATATATTTCAAAATTAACACGATAAGATAGGATGTTGTTTAAGTTGATTAACGGATCATTCATATAAATAATAAAGAGAAAAGGACTCAAATTAGAGCTTTGTGGTACACCAACTTTGGGATATAAAATATCTAACCAATAATTGACTTTGCTTAGAGAACTAAGACGCAAAATACTGATCGTACACATCCAAAACTGATCAAATTTAGAAATCAGTAGATAATAGCTAATACTGTTTAACGTATGAGAAAAGTCAGCGTACAGCATTAACCTGGTCGGTCCTATCCAAAGTGTAACACATTTATTGCGAAGGTGTACACAGTTGGGTAAGCTTTGAACGTGCTTACGTCTAAAAGTCTCTTTGTATAGAAAACATTTCTTAGGATACGGTCCAGGTTCAGGGAGTACAAGATATTGGACTTTAGGTTAGATAAATCTTTTTTTTGTTTTGATTTCACTGAATTGTACTGTGTCACGCGATTTAATTACTTAGGCTGCACTCTACAGATTATTCCCGGTTATGTGAGTTTAAGTTTGTTTCAATTTTGACTGCTCTACTTCACTTTTTAGTTCCTCCAGTTTTCTACTGTTGCTTATTCTGTAAAAGAAATTTGAATCCTACAAATAAAGTTCAAACCTTTCTGAACGAGATTATATCTGTTATTTCATTTCCTTCTATTCAGTCTTTCCCAAAAACCTTCTTTTTATTTAGCTCATTTAGTGAGCCCCGTACCTTGATAATTGCTTGACCATCAGACATCTCTTGCTTCCCATAGCTTCTTTCAATATCGAACTGGACGCGTCTTTCAATAGCGTGTGTTTTCCTTTGAAAGACACCCGGATATTTCGCCAAGCCTCCAATATACCATTTAATGGCATTATTAGTCAGTTTTAAGATCCCATTCGATTTTGTTACTAAGCTTCTTGAGAATTGAATTATTCCTCAACTTCAGGAGATTGACAGCTTTGCTTAACAGTTCCTTCCCTGATCATTCTACGCGCGGTCCTTTTCCCTACATTCTTTACTAAAATCTGAAGTGGATGAAGGTTTAATATCAATTCAAGAGATATTTTTGGGCCGATTTTCATTGCCTAGTTATGCAAACACAACTAATGTTTGTGCTTTAGACAAGTTAGTTTTTGCAGTGGCCAAGATTGGTTTTTTTTTTTGCTCTAAGCCAGCACTTTTGCTTTGCATCCTGAATTTTTTCCTGTAAAGTTTCTAAGGTGGATACTCTAAGAGTAGTAAGGAGTGTGAAAAAAATATTGAGTAAAAAGTGTAGTATAGCATAAGTGACGTGCTTTTTTCCGAGTTAAGAAAAGTTTGCAAAATTTCCATGCCTATTTCTTCATTTAGCCTATATTACCAAGATTGATCTTACACTGCTACCTCCTACCTAGCTATGAACTGAATTTTGCTACAATTGATTTGCTTCACAGTTTCCTCAATTAAAATTGCGTTTTGGTTTTATCATCACAATACATTAAATAAAATGCAGGAACTTACTGTCAGATGTTACAAGATTGAGAAACGCCAATTCTTAGCTACATTGCATTCAAATAAAACTAAATAAATTTCCATAAAAAATACTTCCTGAAATGTAAAATGGGGACGCTGTCGTCTCATAAATAACGGCTTATCCACTTCGCCCTAATAAAAACTCCTTTTTCAGTTATTTCATTCACTTTTATAATAACGCGCTCGGGCCATTATATATCACATTATCACACGCACTACATATATCTTCGCTTTATTTTGTTCGCGAGTTCAAATTTTACATTGACTCTCCTTTTGCACGCAGCAAATTCGTTTAGCACATCTAAATTAGAGAGACAGGCGAGATCCTTTCATTTGAATATTTTCCGCTGAATTATTACATCTGTCTGTATTCGCTTTCTCCATCGGAGGACCCATTAAAACGGAAATTTCTAAAATACAATAAAATCGTCATGTTTACTAGAATATTGTGTTACTGAAACTTAAGAGGATAATATAGAATAATAATAAGAATAAAATAGAAAAGATTTTATTGGCAAGTATAATAGTTATTTGCGTACCAAGGGCGTAATGAGGCCTTTATAGCTCGAGATGTTATTTTGAAAATACGTCGATGGCCATAAAAACAAGTTACGCCTGTGGTATATACATAACTTTATGCACGGATGACAATTTTAAATAAAAATATTTATAATCTTCCGAAATCTAGCATGGTTTTGACTAAATTTGGCAAATGATTTGGCAAATGACTTAGCCAACGCTTTGGTGAGTGATTTAGCAAATAATTTGGCAAACGATTTGGCAAAGGATTTGGCAAACGGTTAGGCAAATGATTTGGCAAACTATTCTTAACATCTTAACATTTTGTCGTATCTCTAACAACAGCCGAGATAGCTGGCGTGACAGCTAAAATCAAACAGACTGTATATGTATATAGAATATAATTTGAACATACATATTGCTGTGGTCTGGCAACCCGGTTTGCGTAAATTCAGTTTCTTTTTCTTGTTTATTCCGTTAAGCGTTTGTCAATGTTGCGAGAAATTTCAAATTGTTTTATTTTTAAATAAGAGAGTTAATGTTTTGGATTGTTTAATTTGTTTATTTTATTGTTCAGTTGTTTATATTAATTTCATTCTGTTGTACATTTTGCTTTCACTGGTATTGTATGTATTGTTTTGTTTTTGCGAGTTCGCCTGTTTGCGGACAGGTCTTGGTGCGTTGTTTCGCACGCAGCCGGAGAATTTTATACTTATACGATTGTTTGAACCGTGTAAGGTCAGTTCCCTGATAACTCGTGTAAGTAGATATATAAAATTTGTATTTCATTTCTGCCATTTTGAGATTTTTGCTTTCAAGCATTGAATTCACGTTTTTGAATTTATATCGTTAATCAAGGAACTCATTTGATAATAATTGATATTGTATTTTTGTGTACACAATTTAGATATAAGATCTTTTATTATTTTTACGTGCAGGAAGATATTTTTAAGTTTAAAGAGTTAATTTTTTGTTCGTTGTAAATTTTCTGATTTGTAATTATTTGTTAATCACCTCGGCTTGGGTGAACAAAAGCATTGTGCTTGCTTTTACTTTTCATTTATATAAATTACTTGAATTTTTCACGTTTAATTTAGTCGTTTGAAATATTGAGACCACGTGGATTAAATTGAAGAAAAATTATTATCTTCCTGAACGATTTTTTTTGTCTTTCGCCTTGTTAAAGGATTTTGAATTGTCCTTTTGTAATTTAAAGTCAAATGCAGTTTTGATTTAGACCAGGATCTTTTGTCCAAGGTTTTTTTTTCTGCAAAGTTTGTAATTAATATTTTTTTTCTTTTTTTTAAATTAATAAAATTATTGAATTTACGTCATTCAAAATTCTGTTCTTTTATTTTTTGATCAATCCTTTTAAATTTCTGGAAAATTAAAGAGAGTCAGAGATTTTTTCACCCACAATTTGCTGTTCATGATAGTAACCCTGACTTTAATTGTTCTTTTGCGCCTTATAAAATTGTTATCATTTGAGCTAGCTAATTTAATTTTTCAATTTTAAATTTCACATTTAACATTTTTGTTGGTACTTTCAGTACACAGCAATATGTTGAAATTATGTTTTTAAAATTATATTATCCGGAATTCTAGAAGTTCTAATGAAAACTCTTCATTTCCTAAGGGTAGTGTTTCTATTAGGTATGATGTCATTGTAGATCTAGGGAATAAAGACGCTCATTATTCCGTAGAATTATAAAGAGACGTTCATGACGTAGAAATTCGACTACGGTGAAACATAGATAGAGTTTTAACACTTCTAAACGAATATAGACAGAAAGATACTTGTACTTCCAGTGAAATATATAAACAGTAATCTCTTTTTCTTTCGTCTATCGTAGGTCCACATAATTAACCAAGCAGGTATATTACTACAAAATTCCTTTGTGCTTGTTGTAATCATTCTGTCTAACGGGCTCAATCGCTTTGCGAGACCATTCTTCCGGGACTATTACGCTAACAATTCTGTATTACTCCCTCTTGTTACATACATATATGGAAGCATCAAGTGAAATATATTGGCAAGGGGCTCCGCTGTATGTAATACATCGAGTTCTAAAATGCAATCTATTGTTAAATCCACTGAGGCTATGTTCACTTCCTTTATTCATGTACTAGATACTTCTTTTTGAATGTTTTTATATTAAAAAATTGCTGAACACAGGTATTTTCTTTAGAATAAATAAAAATACTATATTTTTGGTATAAATTTGATAATTCATTTTATCAATCTTGTAATGATAATTTGATGCGTTTATCATTGTTTTTATAATACCTGGGCGAAATTTTACACTATTCTAACTTACACTAAACTTAATCGATTTTTATTTGGCGCCCGGTGTGGGGCAATAACACTAAGTTGTTTATTACCTATGAAAAATTTATATTTTCATAATGCGAATATAAAACGACATCCAATAATGAGTATCCCATTCATTCGATAATGTAGGTTTAGAAATCTTTATTTCACTAACAATCTTCTCTTCCAAGTACTCAGCTCGGGGTTATTGATTATAGACCGCGTTAAAGCCCATATCACAACAGTGTCATGCTCCTTTCAACAATAGCCCAGCTTAGGTCGCAACCTTTACATTCAGCAATGGATGCACGTCCTACCCCAAATCCCATTTATTTACTGAACCGTAAAAATTAGAGCAGTCTTAATCCTGACACATCACCACACATACAAATGCATCAGCCCGAGGTCAGCTTAGGATCTTCCCGTTCCGCGGAGTTTAACTCGAATGGTCGTCATTACAGTACAAGGCAGAGATGCCCGTTTTTGGAGAGTTGGCAAGAGAGAAACGGAAAGCGCGATTCATGCACACCTAGGTATATGCACGTGTACACTGATCGGAATTGGTTTTGTGCGTTCCCTGTTGGGGTTGCTCAGATGGCTTATATCTGCGGGATAAAAGGGTAAATTTGTGGGGATGGAAAAAGCAATCGACGATTATTCATACAGCGATGTTGTTTACTACGGAGTGTTCCCATTTAACATAGTGACTAAGCGTTCTGTGAATAAAAGTCGTTACGAAATTCGTATCGACTTATTATGTATGCATGTATAGGCATAATACAATGGAAGTTACCGATTTGAACCTAAAATTTTACGGGTATTTTTGCTTTTGTTAAAATATAAGAACAGTTGTCAGAAAGCCAAAACGTTTGATGTAGTAAATGAAAACATAAAAAAAAAATGTTATTTTAATCTTCATGTAACAACTTTTTATTAATTATTCATCTACGACCACGGAAAACACATGTCAATTTTGACAGTAAGATTGCAGCAAACGGTGATTCGAAGTTTTTTTTTTTATTGACACATTGCGTTGGATCGAGCCAACCTTTTTCGGTCTGGAGATATATTGCGTTTGTTTTTATATAGATAGTTACCATCTATTCTGCATTCTGTATGACAAGTGTCACAATAAAGTGTTTTACAAAACATATGTCATCATCTCATCATTTCAATGAATTAAGCAGCCGTTTATCTACACGCAATAGAGTAGAAGCGGACGTCGTCATCATTGGTCCTTCGAGTCGGATCCAGCAGTGATTCGAGTAGCAGTGAAATATATAGAAAATGATCAAACAACACATTTTGGCAGTCATTGCGGCAGTGTGTCAATAAAAAATAAAATGTGTAAAATACTTAAAAAGCCGTAAAAAATAAAAACCTCATTAAACATGTTTGTTTTCTTTATTAATGTATAGTATACCTGTAGAATATAAAATCATAGTCAAGACTTTGTTGATGTTGAGCACTATTGTACTGTACATAATATCATTGTTTATAAACAAGGATAATATGTAGTCAAACCAATTTTTTTGTCATAACTTTCCATACGTAATTTCTTTTCATGTCAATAGGTTTGATTACATATTTAGTGGTACAATAATGCTCAATACCAATAAAACCAACAAAATTCTAACCAAAGTCAAAAGTATAGCAATTTAAAAATACCGCGTAACGGATTTTAATATACTTTCATATGGTAGAGGGCATAAAACGCAATTGCGATTTCATGTTATTAAGTTGCCATTCTCTAGCGATCTTTTATCTCTGGTGTCAATCATTAAGGTATCAAGGTCAGTCCTATACATTTCTCATTCCATTTCCCATTACATTCCCATAACATTTCCCATTACATTTCCCATTCTATTTCCCATCACAATAATATAGCCATCACATAAGGTTTATACAGTTAAAGATTTGAAGTAAATCTGACATAAGTTATTATTATTATTGACAAATACGAAATTAGTCATGACAGCTGAATTGACAGCAATGACATATCGTCGTGGCAAAATAAGAGCTGAATTAACGCGATTTCAAAATTATATAACCAATTTTAACAGCGAAACTGAAACAACAGTGCAATTAGAAATGCGTCTTAATGCAATAGATGACGTATTAAATAGATTCAATAATGTACAGAGTGAATTAGAAGCACAATTATTCGCGGAAAATGGTGCATTCGATGAAATTAAATCACAAGCTGAAACAGAAGAGTTTGAAAATAGATATTATCAATCAATATCAAAGGGCAAAGAAATTTTAGCTTCATATTCAGTTTCTATACATGCTGACAAACAAAATCCAGTAAACATTACATCAACAAATGTAACCGCCAAATTGCCAGCATTAAGAATTTCAGGGTGAATATAGCGATTGGCAAAAGTTTAGGGATACTTTTTGTTCTTTAGTTCATAATAACTCGGCATTATCAGATATAGAAAAGTTCTATTATCTACAAGGTGCTTTGAAAGGTGAAGCAGCTAACGAAATAGTTTCATTACCAATATCTGATGCGAATTATGACACAGCCTGGGAATTATTGAAAAGGCGTTATGAAAACAAAAAAGCTATCATAAACGCGCATCTTAGGGAAATTTTAGAAATGCCGGTAGTTGCAAAGGAATCACATGTAGCGTTAAGGAAACTTTCAAATATATTTTTAAAAGTTATCGTTCGCTTCAAACATTAGAAGAACCTGTCGAAACCTGGGACACCATTCTAATTTATTTATTAGTAACTAAATTAGACTTTAATTCTAAGTGTCAATGGGAACATTTCAGCAAAGAAATAGGTAAACCAAAACTAGATGATTTTACAAAATATCTATCGCAGCGTTGTCAAATTTTAGAATCACTTGATTCTAAAACAATCATCAGTAATGTTATTAACAAAAAATTTAGTAACACCAAATCATTACATGTAAATATTAGTAATTCATGTCCAATATGTCATTCATCCCATGGGATATATGTATATGTGCTCCAAATTTATAGATATGTCAGTTATCAAACGTCAACGAGAAGCAAAACGATTAAATCTTTGCTCAAATTGCTTACGAAGCGGTCATAGAAATATATCATGCAAATCATCAAATTGTCGCATATGTAATAAAAAGCACAACACTTTGCTTCATTTAGGAAACTCACAAGAGCAAGTTAGTAAGCATCTACACGAAACACACACAACCACGTGTCCTGATGTGGAACATAATGAACAAAATCACATCGCTGATTCAAACTGCACCACCATGGCGCATCATGTACAACATAACCACCCATTTATTTTGCTATCTACAAGCAATAGATTAGAAGCGGACGTCGTCATATTGGAATGCTTGTAAACGAATAAATTGTAACTAACCGCTTTATTTTAATAATGTTAGCGTTAACAATTAATTATAGCGAAGATATCAGCAAATAATAATTGTTTTAATGGTTATAAACATACGAAGTAAAATAAATACTTTAGTTTCCGGCAACGCTGATAGCTGAATTACGATCAATTTGGCGCTCTACGCTCTACGGGAATATATTGCGAGCTTGTGAATTATGGTTTCGTAAAGTTTAATGTACCAAAATGACCACATGATTACCTAACCGCAAATAAGTACGAACATGGATAACATTATTTTGTGACCGATCCGCAGTGATAATATAATATGCAGCCACGTTAAAACTTGGTACTTCAGCAGCGATAAATAATATGAGATAGCAAGCCATTATTTCCAAAATTTAGATGACGCATTTCCTTTTTTAAAATACCGCTTTAAAATCTAGATATTGTAAATTATTTAACGTAAAACATTTTAATTTTTATCACTATTATTTCCTTTTAATTTTTCTCTGAAATAACGGAAAACTTAATCTACTCATAACTGTTAGAAGACATTCTAACAGTTATCACGCCTTACTTTATTTAAATTCTAGTATTTCTTAAACATGCCCTGCTGGTACCACCTAAGTCCTTTTGTGTAACAAATACGATCTTATAATATAACTCGGCGTAATTTAAGTTAAATTAAGTTCGTAAAACAAAGTGTAGAATACTAATTAGATCGTTACAAATGTGCAGGCACCTATCTTTTTCTTTATTACACTTTTTCTTCGATATTCTTGTAAATTCCAACTACCTACTTCTTAATTAAATTAATTGCTCGACTTGAAATTAAACGGAATATTAATGACCGTAAACGTGACCCGCTTTATCTCGGTCGGAATTCACTAAGTTCTACCTCCAATAAAGAGCTCCCAATTGGTGTAAATCCAATAAACAAAATGATGCCGTTGCGAAATTAGAGCCATAAATTTCAGACCAGATAATCCAAGGACGGTAAGCGGCAGTCGAATTTCTACACCTACTTGGAGCTATGCGTTCAAATTTTGAATAGGCGGTTTATTGTTGAGACTATCATCCTGATGGTGATAAATAACGTTATATCAATGTAAGTAAACAAGACGAAGAAACAGAACTAGCGAGTGACCGTATCTTTAAAAAGGTGCGTTCATAGCTTGTAACGTGCCATTTTGTGGGAAAATCCATTTCAGTATCAATTTCAAACTGATAATTAATTTATCATTAAATTCCTTTTACACAATCGATTTTCCCATAGTTCGATGAGTTGCTGCCGCATTATATTTTGTCTAGTTAAGTTTTTTAATTTATTTTTGTTTACCACGCGAAGTATTGTCCCCAATCGCACACTCCGGACTCTCACCATCTTGACCACGTGGCGGACGGCACACGACGCAGTACCGTCCCTCCTACTTGATTTCGGCGCCGGCAAAGCCGTCTGGCACGACGCACCACCGTCCCCCTGAGCTGTGATTTCGGCGCCGGCAAAACCCTCTGACTCGACACAGACCGCCCCGCCGCAACTCGTAAATTAAATGCACCTGCGTACCTTTAGCCTGGCCGGTATATAGATTCTGCTCGCTTGATTTTCCTTGTCCGAATTGAGTGAATAACATTTCGCGACTGAATTTAAAAGCGCTACTGCATACGGCAAGCATTTGTTTACATTTTGAATTGTATATATTTGTTTATTTTTGTCACTCATCTATTTTCTTGTCATCGTAGAATTCTCATTGTCATTTCCACCTGTTCTAAAGAAATAAATTCTTGATTAAAATCACGTTTTTGCTGTTTCAATTGTTGCGCACACCTTGATCAGAACCCTGGATACCCCGCACTCGCACTAACAGCTACCACTTTGGGGTAGAAAATACATTATTGTAACGACAAGCGCAACCACTAATCGACTCTACGCGCGGCATTTTGATTGTCAATTGACTAGCACAACTAGCACCGCTGAGCGGACATGAAGTGGAAAGCGTAAAAGTTTAGCATACAAGAATCGACGTAAAAGCAAAGAGGCTAAAAGGTAATCATTAGCAAACCATTGAAAGTAAAGTAAGATTAAAGTTGAAAGTAAGTACGTAAGTAAAGTGGCCATTACAAGTTCTGTGGCATGAACAACATAATTTTAGTTACAATTAACCAAACATAGTTAGATTAGATTAGAGTTGGGATGGCCATACGGACCCATTTCACCGCGACCTTTCCAGATTTTTGCCTTCTTAATCCTACCTAACATCTTTGAGATGGGCTCCTTTACTTGCAGTGGCGTTCACTACCCCTAGTACTGGAAACCTTGTCCTCGAGTTGCCGAGGAAGGGTCAGCTCCAACGAATGACCTTGATGAACCTCGTCTGGCCAGATCGTTCACGGCCTTATGTCCTTTCATGCCCTTGTGGCTTGGGAGCCCAGCTTAGAATCAACACTTACGAAACTGGCTGCTTTAAGTGTTGCGTAACTGTCAGACAAAATCTACCTAACTCAGTCCATTTTTCTGCTTCTCTGACAATGAATTGCAGCAATCTCAGCGTGGAACACCGTTGTATCCTTGCTGAAGGTTTTCGAAATCCTCTTTCCCTATACACCAGATTCTACGCCATCACCAGTTTTAGAGACGTCTGTATACCAGTTTAGATCTCTCCCAGTGCTTCTTATCTGGTATTATAACCTAATCCCCATAAAAGTCGCCTCATTAAATTTATGTAGTAATTTTTTATGGTCAGCACCATGCAAATTACTTATCGGTGCTTGACTGTGCATATGTCTGTGTACTGCAGACCTAGCAGTTTAGTTAGCCTAGAATTATTTCCATTACAGTGAGCGGTAGGGCTCGATCTCATAGTGCCCGTAGCACAGAGACAAGCCAGCCTTTTGGCCACCCCCACCTGACGCGTCAGGTGGCACTTTTGGCCACCATACCAGTGTTCCGTATGTTATCATGGGCCTGATTACTTTACCAAACATAATGTATAAAACTCGAGTAACGATGCATCCAATTGAAACAAATATTAAACTGCAAACTAACCACACCTGAAATTTTTGAGGTGTCCGCTAAAATAACTTGTTTCTTTATACATCATAAAACTACATTATATCTACACTAACTAAATATCACCGCCACAACTAAAAAAAATCATTACAAAGAAAGTAAACTATTCTAAAGACACCTACATATACTACCTCATTCCACTTTCATGCAGCTGCGCGTTCTACTTTTGCAGCATACGAATGCTGTCATCCCCTTAATTTGTTCGCCCGCGCTACTCATGCGGTATTCAGCACATAACAATGGGATGAAGCGTATTCGCGTCACCCAAAGCAAGACTTTTCACCGTACCTGTCATTAATTTCACTGGGTTTTCGTACGTGTTCGTCTAGGAGCAGGCAGTCAAGTGACCTACTTCATTGCAGTTTTCCATTTTAGTTCCTCTAAACTCTAATATAAAATCGATATTCGACACAGGGCGATTTTTTTTCTATTTCAGTCTCGCTCTGGTCCTATGCAGAATTTTAAACATTGCTAAAAAAAATGCGTTTCACGAAAGACAAACATTGATAGGACCAAGCACACGGTAAAAATGAGTCAGCGTTTTAAACTAAATGGGTCAACTACGATTTGCTGGATAAACTAATTCTGGGCGTTCGTGTTTTTCCTTAGCAAAGAAAAAAGGAACAAAGTTATAGCTAACTGTGAATAATACCAAATCAAACCAACTTTACAATATAACAAAAAAAAAATGATACAATATTCATTAAATATAAAAAAATACATGAAGTAGAAACGCAAAGTGAATAACGGACGGTCTTAGGTAAAACTTTTTTTTTATATTTTCAATTTTCCGTTATATATTCATCCTAATTAAAAGTTCCAGAATCTATGGAAAGTTATCTCGTTAAAGCAAACTTTATTATCAGATCCTTTTATATTTGTAACATTTGGACTAACAATAACGAATCATGAGCAGTTAATTACTGTTGTGCCAAGGTTCGTTTAAGTTTAATTATTAACATTGTGTAATATCGAGTTTATATAATGGTGTTTGTAATCTTTGAAAGAGTAATCATTCCTTCCAACTTGAAAAGGATCGATTTTTTGTACAGATAGAAAGATACAAGCAATTAATCATGCTTTTGACCATATAGTGGAAAAGGATTTCCGCGTTCAGGATGATTTATTAGGTATATCATATATACGTAGGTACATCTATCTAATGTAATACTAGGTGAAAGAAAGCTATTTTAGTTTATATTTATTTCTTTTGAAACTGTATCTGTCGTACTGATATATAAGACGTAAACAGATGAGAAGCCTGGACCAAATGCGATATCAATCAATGAAGTGTGCATTATTAAGAAGTAAAGATTAAAGACTAACAAAAGTTTTAGTCAATTTAAATATGATGTTAAATTTATCTTTTCCCAAATCTAATTCTCTCCACTTTTCCAAACACGCGCCCTAGTGGACATATTATTATAGCGAAGCTTTCTATCCATATAGCAGAAGATAGGTTAAATATATTATATTACAGAGATACCAGTTCTCCTATTTTACTCCAATAATAAAGGGTATTGATTATATGCCTAGCAGCAATAAAACGTTTATCTGTTTATCGGGTAAACATCTTATAAGAACTGTCATCATCAAAACGGCAACATCAACCCCACCACGATGATCCTGACCAGATCCAGGCACACCTCTATAGATTAAAGATAATTGATTTGCCTGCTTGCTCGTGTGGTTACGAATGAGCTGACTTGAACCATTTGTTCCTCGGATGCCCAAAATAAGAGCTAGAACGACGTGAGCTGATTGCCGCTTTACTAAAACATAAACTAATTTTTCCAACAACTGTAATACCTATTCTGCAATGCAATGATATTGAAGTTTATAAAATACTAATGAATTTTATCAAGAGATGTGGAATTCAAATTTTATTTTAAATCTTGGTGTTAATGTTATATTTTGTTAGTTAATGTGGCTGATGGGCTATGATCCCTTAAATGCAAAAAAAGAAAAAAGTATTGGGTTCATCAAAACGGCAACACCCACCGCACCATGATGAAACTGAGCAGATCCGACCAAAGAATATCTATCTATTTACCAGGTAAACATCTTTTAAGAGTTGCGATCATCAAAACGGCTACGCCCACTTATCTATTTATCGGGACTATTAGTCATTTTATATTACTAAGCGATTTTTCGTGAGGGAAAAATCGTGGACGACTGAGCGACAAAAAATTAATTTAAGCAAATTAAAACAATTGAAGCGGCCATACTAACACAAAACGGGAGCGACATATCGCTTTTAATTATAATTAATTTACTACGATAAATCATGTAAAACAAGGTTTACATGATTTATCGTAGTAAATTCACAACGTGATTACATGTAATATTCCCGATTTACACAGTAAAATTACTGTAATTTTTTGCAGTGTACTTATAACTGTCGTGGCTTTTGATCCAGATCGTGACAAAGGCAATTTCTGTTTTTCTCTTCTGAATTGATCCTTTAAATTTTTTGCAGTGTAGATGGAGGTACTACACTGCCATGCAATTTTTGCAACCTTTTGTGACTGCTGCAAAAAATGTGGGCAATTTAGATACAGTTCGTGAACAAGAACTAAATATAAATAAAGAAATTAATGAGATGAGTGATGATGAATTTGATGGTCTCGATCATGACGAGAGCGATGCAGAAGATCTGGACAATGCAAGGTCAAGTTCCGTAGTTGGCAACATTCCGGAAACGCCTTTAACTCGTCCACAGTCTGAATCATCAACGTTCCACCCAGTGAGCAGTAGTAGTGTATCCTGTAATTCTGCCACATCCCGGAAACGTAAAACATAAAATTTCAATAATCAGTACTTAGAATTACAGAATAAGAAAATAAATTTGTTGGAAAAAGAAATTAACAATTCTAAAGATAGTCCCGAAAGTTCAGATTTGCAATTCTTTAGAAGTTTATTACCTTATATGGAGCGTTTACCTCTTTTAGAAAACCTGGAACTAAGCACCAGCATACAGCAAATGGTTTTGGAGACATTTCGAAATGTTACAATTGACCAGCAAACACAATCACTTCAAATACCACAACCATACCAACAGTTACAGCCACAACCAGAGTTCCAATCATACCAACAGTCGTAATACGATCTACACTTGTTATAAAACAAAAATGCAGTCCAGAAACAATGAAAAATAAAGCCATTAGTGTACGAGTTTGTTGTATAACCCTAAGATCGTCAAAACGGCGACTCACAACGCTTCACGCTGAATCTGATGTCTCCGAATCAACCTCAATGCAATAACTCAAAATAATTTAAAATATTTGATTAATATAACCATAAAATCCTAAAAAGAATGTTTTTGTTCAGATGCTTTGATTGTATTTAACCTTTTAATATCATTAAACTGGCAAAAATTGATTAGTTTAATACCTGTCGTTTCCTGGTTACAATATCTACTAGTTTCATGGTATATACCTCAAAAGCTAAATATCGTTTATAATATTCTACACCATAATTATGGTAAATTTTAGTGCAACGCTTTCCTTCTTTTAAACTCATAAATAAATAAATTCTTCCAGGTAATCCTATAATCCTAAGCGATCTTCTTACATCCCGAAAGATACTCGTTTTGTAAATGTCAAGTGAATCATATGTTTAACAAAAAATAGAACCAATCATGCTACCACTGGGGGCCGTTTGCTTGCTAAAGCAAATAGCTTTATGATAGACAGCACGCTGCAAAAATCGATTAACTTTAAAAAAATATAAAAATATTTAGGAGCCACAGAGAAAGCTTCTGACGAATTAATTAATACCCAAACAAGCATCTTTTATCGATCAAACTGTCACCAATCGAAATATCGTAGTAACGGAAGCAACATTATTCGTGTAGGAGGAAAATTAAATTCAGAAACCGAGAAAAAAACAGAATTACAATCCGATGGAGGGTAAATCTCTCCAGAGGGTAGGTAATATTCACACCAAATGGCATTGGTAATCTACTGTCCCTCGTCGAGGCTTCTTTGCGTCTAAATTTATGGATATTAAGAGTGTAGTAAATCTTCAAGGTAATTATGGCAGAGCAAACTGTGCTATTGCCTTTTGTTGGTGTGAGAGCGAGTTAAATGAAGTGGAAATATTCAGTTGTCCCGTTTAGAGATAAAGAAAACATTATTTATGTTACATTTAGAGGTTATTTATGGTAATTTAAAATCGTCCAATATTAGGGGCCAATCTGAATTTATTTTTCTTATGTCTAATAGATTATCATTATGAATTTTTGTATCTAATTATGTAAAACTAATATAAAGAATCCTTATACTGCAAATTTTCAACAAATCTGAAGCTAAGGTTGTGATAAACTACAATATACTACCTGCAAATATATAGTTTACAATTGTGTATTCTTACATTAACTAGCAACACAAATAGTCTACCCCAATGTTTTCACTAAAAATAAGACACGTTGTTCTGTGTACAAACATATTTGTGTAGAGTTGCAGTACTTTATTAGTGGAAGCAAAACTTATACGAAGACTTATTAATAAGTTCTTAAACTTTAGAAAAGTCGTACAGGAATAGAAAGGAACTACGATACAGCATTCTCGTAATATATCTTCATGTAACAAGAAAGAACTTCGCTCGACTCTAAATTGCCCATTTGCAACTAATAACCCTTTCGTCGTAACAGAGGGCTCTCTTACTTTATTTATAGCCCTCAGCGACCGTAACAATTTCTGGAGTTATCTTATCATCTAAAAAGCACGTTTTGGCAATATTTGAGGCAATGTACCCTACGCAATACTTCGTTGCCAGAAATATAAATAAAATGTGACGTTGAAGTCAAAAGTGGTTTGTACATTTTTGTCTTATAATTTGATATTAGTCATATTTGAACATTTACTAATTGTAAAAAATTGAACCTATACTAATTGTAAACTCGATCATTTGAATATAATTTAAATATTAAGTTAAGACTCTTTGGATTTACGTAACACTTATAAATAGATTTGTTATTTCTTCTTCTGCTTTTTCCAAGAGGAGAAAAATTGATTTCATTCCAAACTGATATACCTACATTTCTAAATTCATAAACAGAAGAAAATTCCAGACCACTACAGCTTTGAAATAACTTCTACTGAATCAAAAGGCATATTTGTTATTAATTAAATAAATAATGTAAGTTACTGTGGCAATATAGGGAGAAAGCGTGTAAATAGGATAATAAATCATTTTCGGACCGTATGTATATTTGCCATTGCGGATGGTACAAAATTTCATTAATTTTCAAATAGCCACCATATACTAATATTGTTCAGGAATGATGTATTATCTGTTTGCATATGAAACGCGCGTATCTCATTACATTTGCGTGTCTAAATTTCCCTGTAAACCTTTAAATGGATTATTGCTTAATGCTTCCCGACAATCTAACAATTAAATGACACAAAATATCATCGCTGCTCAAATAAATACTGAACTATGCTGAGGACATATTGTCAATTTTCGGTGGAAATGTCTAGTGACAATAATAAAAAATATTTTAAATTATATGTTAAACTTTTGTACATTTTTTTTTCACCTAGTCAAAAATACTCGAATCTGTAGAGTCGCAATTTGGGAATAGTCCAAATATAATTTTCATTTACATCTTTTTTGAAAAAAGACTGCGTATTATAAGAAAATAGTCTAATTTTCATTTTCGTCATACATAAAGGGAATGTTTTATTTCAAAATATTCCAAACAATGTTTTAGTTGTATCTATCTAGTTGTCTTCTGGACTTTAAAGGTAGAATTTCTTCTTTTTCTTTAATTTTAGAACTTGTATTTGTCCTGCGCTGATATTGCCTTTTAAGCCTCTAGTTATACCATTGTAATCAAGGACTCAGAAACTCAGTTTGCAGCGCACCTTTGTAGTCTTGTATACTGATGTGTGTAAAACTGAACGAATTAGAACGATTCAGTAAAAGGCGTGATCAGGAACGACGTATATACAAGATTATAATGAATTATTGTTCACGTTGAATGAATAGTACTTGTAGTTACACAGGATGAAAGTATTATAGCTTGTTCAAAAGAAGGAGGTACTATGACGTCATGAAGTTTTAAAAACAAAACAATTGTTAAAAGAATAGAATAAAAAGAAAATGTAAAATTATGAGTAGATAACCTATACGCACAGGCAAGACAGATCCCAAATTGTTAGTGCGACGTCACGGACAAAAGTTAGACTTCTGCGCAAGGCCATTGCGCCCCCTATTTAAATAAGCTGTAAATGACATTGAATGTTTGGGACTAAAAAATAAGAATATCTAAATCTTCTTTTAGAACTAAATTGTCGATAGTTGCCAATGCTGGAATATTACGTAAACTTACTAGATCTTTCTAAAATAGTTCAATGCACTAGTCCATAAAAAGTACAATCGATGACAAGAAGAGCCAGATAGCAATCTCTCATATTGTTTCGAGTTGTAATAGCGTCAAGCAGGCTTGGGTCGATGTGTAATTCTCGATCGAATGTCCTTAAAAAGTACTACCCAATTTCTCACTATATGCTAGTCTTCTCCATTGACATGTTGTTCTTTAGTATTCTTTATAGGTAAGTTTTGATTTTGTCTTTCTTTATCCTTGCAAAATGAGCACACGAGATTGTAAAACATTACTTTTTTTAATAATTGATGGTAGTTAATAATTATTAGATATTAGATAATTTCTGACAGCAAACTGATACATTGACGTATGGAATATGTGAAAACAAGTCAGCATAACAAAGAAACAAAACCAGAATATTCTAATCCTACGAATTTGATTAGAAGTACCGGCTAAACTTGTTGAAGTTTAAAAAATGTGATGGAATTACGGCAAAAAATAAAATAAAGAGCCTCTTTTTAAATATCTAAGCTTTCTTAGCTTTCATTTACCACTTCATCAGAGGGTAAACCTACAATAATGATTTGTTTAAGGATTTATTCAAACTTATAAATTCCAAAAAGTTTAAAAGCTCTATTAAATCATTTGACATCATCGAATTGCCATTTTAAAGTGTTATATTTAGTCAGTAGTTTTAAAGTTTAGTATGAATAATTTTAGATTTTATAAGTTTAAACTAGTAATTCTTAAATTAGAACCGTTAAGGTTATATTTGTCAATTTTATCGCCTTCACTTGTCTCTATTTATTCTTACTGTGAGTAATCATTTTTCTTGAGATTTAACCTTTGCAATCCTGTTTTCTTTTGTAAACTAAATTAAGTAAATTTTGTCTCTAATGGAGTGGCAAATGAAAGCTATCAAAGAGAAACTCTTTATTTTATTTTGGCTGCATTCCCAATCACACATATTAAATTTTAATCTTACTTTTTTATTTTTCACACAGAAACATATAACAAAGTGTAACTACAGAGCTACCAAAAAAAAATCGGGTGTATGTGTAAGACTCTATATGGATTTACTTATACAACTTCAAAAGCACTCATATAAGTGTATCTACAACCATTATTTTACGAAACATTGATCAATTTTTTTTTCAGCCAACTTGGAAAGCCTGCAATGAATGAATGACTCAGCATGTGACAATTTGAGGTTATACTTGTTAAGAAATACTTAGTCTATTAAATAGAAGCATTCGTTTATTTTAAAATGAATTGTTTATAGTACCTGCGTCACAAAATCAAAAAATAAAAAGGAGCTAACCGAAAATTCCTTATACCATCATTTTTTCTTCTTTTATTAAAAATCTTGAGTGCAAGAAATAGCATAAAGATACGTTTCGTAGTATTTATGTATTATAAATATAGAAATATGTATTTTAAAATGTGTCTTCTGAAATTAGTTTCTTTAATAGATAATAAAAACATTATTCATATAGACGGAGAAGGAAACTTCAATTACAATTATTATTTGATATTACATTCGAATGTAGTTACCATTTCTTGAATCACCTACCAAATATCTAGACTCTAATATGTTTTTGTGCCTCTCTAGAACTGTGAAACAATATTCGCCTTATCTAAAAAACCGATACCTACTAACTTTGCATACTGCATTAAATGAAATAGTAACTCGAAGTACTTTCCAGCAAGATAAACTGTCTACTTGCTCGTGAACTTACAATCAATCATAAAACATTACCTAGATGTGGGCACAGCAAACTTTATTAAATAATTCATATTCATGTGTGCCGGAAGCACTCCTCTTTATTTTATATTAGCATAAAATGCAAACAGCGTTTTAGGAGTGCAGAAAAGCATATATTGGGATAGTAGTATGCTGAATTGTTATGTTAATTAACCTCGGGTGCGTTAACCGCAGAGAAATGCTAAATATTATATTATGTTTATATAATTCATAATATATTTTAAAAGTCAAACAGAAACATATAAACCATAAAACGATAATAAAGTAAGTTGTCGCAGTATATTCACTCTAATATCTTATAAAGATCTTTTAAGACGCCAAAGAAAAACATTTTAAAGTAATATATTGACTATTTAAACCAGATCTAATAAAAATTAAACGGGGGAAATATTTTTGTATAGAGCTTAATATGCGTTATACCTTGAATTGATCATCCGATTAAATCAAATTAAAAATGTCACTCAGGCACGAAAAAAAAATAAACCAAGTAAAAGGAAAACCCGTTAGATAATTCGAAACAGCGTCAGACAATTTAGGTCCCATTCGATTTAAATCTCTATTTATTATATGCCAGGGTACTGAACAGAGATGAAACGGCTCGGTTTCCCATCAATTCGTGAACATGTCGGCGCCAATTGCCGGTTGATTGCTTTAAAAAGTTGATAGACCCGTCCGTTTTTTTTTTTTCCGAACGAGTGGCATGAAAAGGTTGATAAGTTACTCTCGATACCATGTATGAGTACATTACAAAGCGGCGTTTTGCAATTTTTCATGGCGTGGACGGTCCACGATCACGTTCACATTATCGTATACGGTCTATTTCATACTAAATTACATAAAATTATGGGATATTTTTACAGCCTGATGTGTTGGTGTTGAAGGATAAAATTGAGTTTAGCATTTAACGCTAACAGCACGTGTCGCGTTAAATTTTGGATTACTAGGTGGGGTGAAAAGTAACCTCCTTGACCGAGAGAATGCGCTGCTACTGCAAAAAAGGTTATGGTGCCTTGAAGTCCGTTCATATTTAGGCAGACATGCCAAATTTCAGTGCGATACTGTATTTAGTTTTGTTTTGACAGCTGATTGTTGTTGACGTGTTTGGCATCATGTTGAGTATGGATAAAAACGATTTTCGTTCTCTCATAAAACATTATTTTTTGAGAGGCAAAACGGCGAAGGAAACAAAAGAAAAGTTGGATAAGGAAACAAAAGAAAAGTTGGATAAATATTATGGGGCTAATGCTCCGTCAGATTACACCGTCAAATATTGGTTTCGAGAGTTTCGTGGTGGCCGGAACACCACTACCGATCAAGTCCGCAGCGGCACGCCCTCCGATGCGGTTACAGAGGACAATGTCAAAAAAATACATGAAATGGTGTTGACTGACCGGAAAGTGAAGGTGCGCGAGCTAGCAGATACCACAAAGATTAGTACTGAGCGCACACGCCATATTTTGGGCAATATTCTGCATATGAAAAAGTTATCCTGCCGTTGGGTGCCGCGCATGCTCACTCCTGACCAAAAACACGAACGCGAGAGCACTTCGAAAGAGTGTTTGGACTTGCTGATGCGGAATCGGGCGGACTTTTGGCGTCGATTGGTAACTGTTGATGAAACCTGGATCCACTATTACACACCAGAGAACAGAATGAGTGCCCGGCAATGGACTGAAGCCCAAACGGGTGCTCCGAAGCGGCCGAGAGAGGCTCAATGGGTCGGAAAGGTTATGGCGTCGGTTTTCTGGGATTGTCATGGCATACTCTTCGTGGACTACCTCGAAAAAGGAAAAACCATCAACAGCGAGTATTACTGTGCATTATTGGAGCGATTGTAGGCCGAAATCGCTGCAAAACGGCCTCACATGAAGCGAAAAAAAATTGTTTTTGCAAGACAATGCACCGGCGCACAAGAGCATCGCAACCACGGCTAAAATCAATGACTTACGGCTCCAATTGCTGTCGCATCCACCGTATTCGCCCGATTTGGCTCCCTCGGACTATTATCTCTTCCCAAACCTCAAAAGATGGCTCATCAATAAAAAATTCAGCTCATGCGAGGAAATCATCGACGCCACGGAGGAGTATTTTGCAGACCTTCCAGAAAATTACTTTTCGGACGGGATCAAGAAGTTGGAAAATCGCTCGAATAAGTGTATCGAGCTAAAAGGGGACTATATTGAATAAAATAAAAAAACATTTTTCATTCCCAGGGAGGTTACTTTTCCCCCCACCTAGTACTTCCGTGATTTAGTGGGTGATGCCATAAAACAGGTAAAAAGAAAAAAATTTAGTTAGAGGTTATATTGGATAAACGAAATTTAGGTCGAATTTCAAAGTCAAATTGCACTTCCTAAAGCTGAAGTTTCGCCATAACAGAGAATGTCTTTGACTAAGACTCCATGGAGGAGAAATTAGCAAAGTTTCATCGAAATCTGCAATTTATAGTTCTCTTGCAAGTTTGTGTGTCATCAAAGTTGTTCTTATATTCCATTAACAATGTGTTGCCTTTAATTTTGGATTGACCTTGATAAAGGTGAAAGTTTCATAGAAATGTTGACTTTTATATACATATGTTATGGCACAACAAACAAACAAACAAATTTGTTATTTTTAATGAAACATTCTTATATTACTTCAAACAATCATTTCAGCTCAAAAAATGTGTAAAAAGTAAAGTTAATCACGATGTTGAATGGTACACACCAGAATTATCGCAAATGGCAACGGAAGTTATAGACCTTTACAATGCATACAAATATCCCATCTTATTAAATGCATATAATACTTTAAAAGAAAAATATAAATTGGTTGTAAATAGAACTATAAAAACTACTTCTATCAAGCAAAAATGATACAATTCAAATGTAAAAGTATGACGGCCTCGAATGTTATTAATAAAATTACAAAACCATCTACCACAGATGCGATGTAGAAATTAAACACTATATAGACGTAAATAATGAAATCGGAAAGGACCTCTATTCACTGTTAAGTTATAGTGAAAACAAGTTAAATTAAAAACAAAATAAGGACAAACATTTTTACTGAGTAGTCAACAAATATTGTCGTTTAAGTTTCTTTGCGGTAGCATAAACATAAATCTAAAAAAAATAACAAGAAGAATGAATTTAACTTTATAACTGAAATTCATGTAATCACCGGAAAATACATTAGTACCTATAAAAATGTTCTGCTTCGCGAGCACTCGGGTTATGCGTCCATTATTCGAAGTGCATTAACAAAAAGCCGCTTACGAAAAGTTTTTAAAGCTTTTATTTCAAAGTCGATGTAAAATTTCTGGTTAAATGGAAAATCGGAATTTTCAAATTGAATAACGATGAATGCACGCGGACCACAAGAGCATTGTAAAAGTTTACCGAATTCGCGATTACCACCAATTAAATGTTTAATTCAGGTCTATTTTGCGGTACGAACGCCTGGGCGCCATCAAAATGACGAAAATTAAATTCTCCGAAACAAATAACCGTTGCGGGGTCACCTCTCCCAGCCGGGGATGATTTAAAATGTTTCCTCGCTGACGGATTAGTTGAACTAGAGAGACATGGCCGAGGATGGGAGTAGCATGACGAGCAATTTTATCGCCCGTAGTATTCCGTACGACTTTTAACAGTGAAAAAATCTGATGCCGCTGTAAACAGAACCCCAAGGCCAATAAATGTTGAAATTTATGTCGAGTTCGTTTGGGCAGAGGGAGAATTATTTCAGTTTTTTTATGCTGGACGATTGTCGTAAAGTGGATTGCCTTCTACGCTCGCTGTATAGTAAGTTTATCACAATGTTAGTACACGCACACCAGCGTGTACTATCATACATATATGGGTGATAAAGTATCACTACTACACTAGAATATTAACCGGGTTTCTTAAACCTTGACCTAAAGCTAGATTGAGTAATAAATCTACGAGAATAAAGCAGTGGTTAAATTGGGAAAATTGTATACTTCCGTCAACGACAAAATAGTAAATAAATTAGATAAGCAATTCGAAGTGATGGATGCAGATGTACAGCAGGGTTTTAGAAGACATTAAGAGTAATGGTCAATCAACTGATCAAACCAACAGTCGAGAGACGGATCAGTATAAAGATCTATAAAATTTACTTTATTTGTATTTTCTATAACAAAATCCGTCCAGTACATATCGAGTGTCTAGTTTTCCGTTTACATGTCGACATCCCCGTTTGTGTAGGCGTACGCCTCTGGCTTCCATTCAGCAGTTAAGCGTAATATATGAATACCTAACAGGGGAATTCGAAATTGTTTACAAAAGGGAACGAGCTCTTTCAAGAACGTATGTTGTATGTACACACAAACGCAGATACACGCGAATTGGATAGAAGAAGGTTGACATTTCGATAGGAAATGTATTCCTCTTGAGCGCAACGCATGCCATTCAAATTCAAATAAAACCAGCAAATCACTTTCCCAGTGACAATAAGTTACGCATGTATGCGCAATCACATACGTCGGTATATTCATGTACAAAGAGCAACCTCCAGATTCAAAATCTATTTCCGGGGATTATTCATTAGAAATGTTTACCTAGAAAATTAGTTGCTGCATTCTCAGTATTCCAGCGATTAATTTTCGGGGAAGGAATTTACCCTCAGACGTGTCTGTACATATCTCAAGTCGTAAATACTGAAGTATCTATGTAATTTAATAATAATTTGCGCTACTGGTACATTAGACTAATTTATAAATATTTGCCATTCCAGCAACTCGAGTAGGTTATAATGTAAGTTGCGAAAATATTGAGTAGTTATTTATATTTGCCATCAGCAATTCCAGCAGTTAAAAAAATATGTTTATTATTGTTTATTATTAAAAAAAAAGAAGAATAATATTTTGGCTAGTACAAGATTATATTGAGATTAAATCAGACGCAAATCAACAATGACAAATCATCATTATCCTTATCAATATTTGAATCATTAGTGACTTTGATGTGCACTCACTTTTGCAATGCCATGTGAATTAATTTTCTTTTTATACCCTTTTTACAAAAAGTGTTTTTCTAAAAATACATCAATAAAAAGATATACTTTACCTATTTATGTATTGACTTTAGATATACATATAGGTACGTTTGGGCATACTCAATAAGGGTGTACGCTAATGAATTTTTAATTGTATTTGGAAACGAAAAGTTTGATATTGCTAATTTACAACGTTATGCCATGTTTACAAAGTTTTAAGTTGCTTCCGATTAATAAGAAATGTCTCTGATGGGAAAGCCAAAAGATCTAGCTTAGTCGGTTTTAAACGACTTTTCTTTTGCGATAATTCTTAGAGGTATATGTTTGAATTGTAATATGAATGAAATAATTTTGTGATAATAAGTATTCACCATTAATTCCCTGGTCTTTCCTGATGTTAAACTTTGTAAGTGTCTTTATTACACTTCACCCATTCCTTCTTCTTATTTACTCTGTTTTTTTTTTCTTCTTGGCTTCTTATATCGTCTTACAGTCTAGAAAACGAAAGTTGCGTTTTCTTTTAAGGAAGACTTGGGGTGAAAGCCGATACTAGTATTCCACACAGTAGATCAACAAACGGTTTAGATATTAACTCGTTCTCAACCACACCGAAATCCTGCATACAATCCCTCTGAATAGAAAAATCATCTCGTAGCTGCTTATTTCTATTCATCCATGGAGACCACATAGTCTGTCTCAGTATTTTGTTCTTTAGCAACCCTGTTTAGAGAATAATTGATGCCAAAGCTACACCAATCTTACGCTAAAACATTTCAAAATGTTAACGATCCTTAATGCCAACAACTTTTGCTTTGCGCGCGTTTTATCGTCGGATCATGACACTTGTCGCCTAAAAATTTGTTGACAGTACCGTCACTATGTACATATGCTACCTACCTGTACATAGGAAGGGATTAGTGGAAGTCATTTCTGCGTCCATGAACTATTTTGGTCGGTCTTTAATAAACGGAGCAAAAAGTTTCTCTGCGATCAAGCATCATTAATTCGAATTTTTCTTATAACGTGATCATCGATCATAGCTCGAATTTCAATCGGTAAATTACAAATTAAACTTGTAACACTTGATAAAAATAAGGAAAGGATAAGTAAATTTTTGTAATTTATTTGTTATCATTGGCACAATCTATCATGATTGATGATGATCGTACTTCCAGTAAAAGACCACCGTATCTTAGATAACAGATACTAAGCCCTATAGTAGTCTTATTGGGAGTGCCGTTCATGTATCCAACGCCAACAGTTGCGCCACGTGTGAAGTATTTGTGCATAACAATATAGCGGTAAGTTATGTCAACAAGATGCCCCTGCATTTTTACCATACATGCATAAAGCTTTAATAACAGCAGGCATTATTTTGCATTTTAATACTTGTTATTGTCAGGATTTAATGTGATTAGTTAATCTTACTAAGTTTTTAAAGGTAGTGTTATTTGATTTATGCAAATAATAATAGCATTATACTATTTTCTATTTTGATACCAAAAATAGTCAATGTCCAAGCCGTCAATTTCCAAAACGAAGTTGAGTTTGTTATGGACCGCAGCTAGTTTCTCGGCCGACTGGTTCGCCCACGATCTTCGCAAATATGGACACGCATTGAAATGGGGAAACTACAAACAAAATATGCTGGAAGTTGGTTGTGCAAACGGATATGTGACAAGGAAGGTGACCTATCCGTATGTGCGTGATCACTTGAACAAACTATTAGGCATAGATAAAGATGAGCGTTTCATAGAGGTGGCAAGAGAAGATAATGACATAGACAAGATCGAGTTTCGCCAAATGGATATAACGGATGAGAACAAAATTGAAGAAATGAAGGGCAGATTTCATACAATATTCGTGCCGTTAGTAGCACATTTTCTCCCTGATAATAGGTGAGGAAAATTAGAAAGATCTGTTAAATATCATAACTTTATTAAATCTTCTGTTTAATCAACAAAGGAGCAGATAACGAATTAAAGTTTTTACTGAGATATCTTTTCAGGGCCTTTCTCGAGAATCTTCGGACGATGCTAAAACCCAATGGACAAATTTTCCTAACCATCATGGTGGATACGCCATCACACTATACTTTTCGCACGACGCACAAAACCTGGGCCAAGTACTTGTCAGAAGAACTGTTTCTCTACGACTATACTACAGAACCGGAGAAACATTTCACCGATTTAGCAACACGAGCAGGTTTTCAAGTTCACGTTTGCGAAAATCAGAAGCGAATAGATCCTGTGCAAGACATTCCAGGTATACTATTGAATTTGTCAGTACAATGTGTCCCACCGAAGAACTGGTTTTTATTGATTACAGCTCTATTTGTCACTTTGGAAAGAAATTTTTTCTACAAAAATTTTATACAATCTAACGATGTATAACCTAAAAATATTTCAATTGCCCAAGGTTTCGAACACATAAAAACATCAAATGTATACAGTCAATCAATAAAAAAAACAAAGTAATAATAATAAGTAATAAAATATAAAACTAGTATATACAAGGAAAGACATTAAACATAAACATACTACATAGTGGGCGTTTGCACTCAAATATTCAGGCAGGTTAACGGCCTAACCGTCAAACGAATACTGATAAAATTCATCCAACCTATAGAAACACTTTTCCGAAAAAAACGCTTTAAGCCCGAGGCGAAACTCTCGATGTCATAACAATTTCAATTCAGCAGGTAGGTGATTGTAAATTTTATTACCAACATGTAAATAAGACCGACGGCACATGGACGATCTCACATGCTCCGATTGAATGAAATTAGGGTATCTTGTGTCGTAACCATGAACATCCGCATTACTTAAAAACTTATTATTTGAATGAAAATGGGACGCTACCCCAAGAATATAGCGTAGAATTGAGAAATGAAATAATATATAGGTTGTTCTCTTTAAAATAACAGAGTAGGTCTGCGTTTGCCTACTTCTGGAATACTCTGTATAGACAGAAATGTTGTTAGGGTGTGCAGCGTTGGATTCTATAATTTTTTTTAGAAAAAATTTCGAAAAAGTTACAAATAGAGCTGTAATCGAAGACCCCGTCTTCGGTGGGACAGCCTGTACATATATTAGATGTAATAACGGTGATATTTTCAGGAATAACGAAAGCAATTTTGTATCTATACGATAAAATCCATTTAATACCAGAAGAGTTACAGGAAGATTATCACCAAGATCATATTAGGAGATGGCACGAAGTTAGTCCAAATGTGTATAAATATCAAAGAATGGTGTGTGTAGCTTCTAAGATCGACTAAATGAAATTTATAATTTTGTGGTATCACATACAAAATACTAAACTTTGCACTGAAACACTTCTCACGACGCAACATTCCCTAATGAAGACACAAAATAAATACATAAAAAAGAACTAAAAAAGCATTTTTTTCATTTAAATAAAAAAACTGGAAATAATTTCGCCAATACAATATTACGATTAGATTAACAAGTTTAATCTTAGCAGCTTCGATATCGAATTCGAGCATCGATAACATTTAATTGTTTAATTTAAGTTTGGAACTTGTTTAGTATAATTTCAATTTCATTGATTTTCTTGTAGTCTCGGTATCGTCACTGCTACACTTTTTTATTTTGTTATCACGCATATTTAAGATCTATATTCATTTTATCGCACATTGGTCAAGTAAGCATGATGATCACCCACTGGTTGGTCAGTTCATCTTACCTTCTCTTTGTATTATATTGCTTTATTTCATTTTGTAACTTTTCTCCCGTCAAGTAAACGTTTGTTATCACATTGATTATCAATTGCGGATATTACTGTTATTTCTTTGTCTGTCAAATTGATACTTTTTTTGTGTAGCCAAACATGTCATATTAATTAGTTCTCTAGTTAACTATCGTTATTAATATATAATAATTATTATTATTTAGTGAGGATCTACCCTCTCCTAAACAAACATAATTCTATTTCCCCAAGTAATTTTAACGTGCAAAGCTTCCCGATGTACTCTAGCGGAACGACTTCAAAAGATAAACATGTGGAACAGGATTCCCTCTTACATCGCGCCCGTTGAGAAGACACATTAGGTCTCTCATCCAACTTTCTAACGAATATACAGATATAGCGATGCGGTTTTAAGGGTAAACCGAAAAGCTTTAATGAAATAGCGCTCAGCGCACCGGCTGACTAACTCTACTCTTAAAAGGATCCTTAAACTTGAATTAGCATTCTAATGGAATCCGTTTCTTTCGTCTACTAAGAGAAGTCGTAAACTTAGTGACGATAAAACGACTTTACGGAGATAGTTATATGCAGGTTGAATAGGCGCCCTAAGGTTGTGAGGAAATGCGAACGTATATAAACTATGAAAGGATGTCGAGTAAATGGATATATCCTAACCGAATAATATCGACAGGTGACTCGAACCCAAGATAGATTATTTACTTCAATTTTCGAGGTGGAAAATTAAATAAATCATGTATCAAGTGTGCCGTGACGTTTCACGTTGCCATTTTAAATTTCACATAAACGACAAATGCTGACAAGTGACGTCTACGTAAGACAAACATGACTAGCATCCGTCTGGATTTTAAATCACCTCAGACTGGGACAGTAATTTTACGAGTAGGATAAATTGTATTTTCCAGAAGCATGACGTTGGTTTTTAGTGAGCACCTTAATTTATTGCTCTTAAACCTTGCATAATAGGTACTACAAATTTACAAATAACTTTTTGTAGTTACGTTCACTATATTATTTATTATGCTTTCTATCGTTTACTACCTGCCGCATGGACTTAACTTTGTTTTTTTGAATGTAAGATTTGGTAATCATCGTGCCTATTTTTTTTGTTTTAATCTGTAATTGGTTGTAATCTTGCTTTAGCTTTTTTAAAACTGCCTTATATTTCGGTATGTAAATTGATATTGTTTCAAGAGCTCTGATTTTGTAACGCAAATATTTTCCTACTATTTAAAGACGAATAACGTAACCTCTTTATTTAACACTAAAATTGAAAAATTAGGTAAATAATAGATAATTAAAAGTATGTTCTCGCGTAGAATACTGACAGTTCCATTCAATATGTTGATGCAATAATTTATATAAAAATTCAAAAGAGTGGTTTTTACTAACCTGGATCTCCCATAACCTCTGAGCTATAAAGCTAATATAACCAAGCTGAAGAAATTCCATTAAATGTTAAGTGAAACAAAAATTAATAGCACACTGACATGAGTACTTTTACATGTATTTATAAGGCACTAACTAATTACAATGGAATAGCACATGAAATAGGACAAATAAGATGTTGAGGCATATATTCATTAGAATGACTAAATTGCAATTTTAAATATATATAAATTATAACTCAATATCCTTAAGTACGAAAAATAAGAAGCAAAAATTTAACGTTTATTAAACAAACAATAATTCCAATTTAGTTGTTAGAGCTTCTTCGTTTAAAATATTACTCTTTCTTGATATTTTTCTTTTCAAAATATTTTCTTGTTGTAGTTTATCGTTCTTTTTTCTTCATGAGGTTTTTTTTGCGATTTGAACTCCCCTTCATTCCTTTTATATTTTAAATTAACTTCTTTTGTAAAAGTAAACCATGCAATTAATTATTCTTCCTTTTATATTTGAGTACCCTGAATATATCTGCGTTGAAAGAATGTCAGTAGGTACTTCCTTTTCGAAATTAAAAGTACAACATCCAAATTTCCTAAATAGGTACTTAAATATGCATATTTTAGCTACTTTAACTTACTTTCGCACAGTTCATGCGCTAATTCCCAGGAATAACATCCAATCTGGCATAACTAGTTTACTAGAAAACTCGGCGCTAGTCAAACAAGTCATTCAGTTTGCTCAGTGCAGCTAAAAAGCAATCCTCAAGGGATGCTCAAGTGAACATTACTCGAACGCTTAGCTTTTGATCTCCGCAGAAGAGACCGGGACGTTAAATGCGGAAGAGTTGGGTGTATAATTAACATCGATTTTAAAACTTTAAGTAGATGTTCCGAATTGCACTATTGGGAACCGTTATTTCAATTACAACTTAAGCTTAAACTTGTACATTAAGCAACCTGAACGCGCCCCGATAGCTTTCGGGGAATTAAAGTTATACTTCAAAGGGCTCAGTTTAAGTTTAATGTTATTACGGTGCGAAATTCTGCGCGAGCATATTGTATATGTGATTGTATATACAATTATTTATAAACTCCGTTTATGTGCATGTATATTCCTTTGTTTCTTAGGGATGTAAGGTATACTTCAGTCTATTTCAGTGTAGCAAAAGAACGAATAAATATTTTATCGTTTAATCCTGTTCCTCTTTAAGCAAAGTTGTGTCTGAGGTACACAGGCTGTCCCCAGATTGAGTTCACAATAAATATAGTGGACAAAACATATTAAATTAGAATTTCACATGTAAAATATACCCTTGCTTGTGCTGTTTAAAAAAAAGCAGACGCGTTGAATGTGATGGATATTCATCTTGTTGAAAATAAAAATTGTCTGGATTCACATCTTCCATGGCAGGTAAAAAAAAACAAGTTCTCGAGCATTTCCTAATACGCAACACCAAATTTAAATTAGTATTAAAAAAAGTATGGGCTAATAATTTTACCATATCTTATTGTACACATTTCTTGCTTGTACCGTTGAATGTTGATTTCCATATGAACTTATGGGTTCTCATAAGACCATATATCTATAATTTTGTGTAGATACGACGATTAGTTGTAAATGTTGATTCGTCAAAAAGAAAATTCCATGAAAATTTCTGTCGCTTAAAATGCTTTCTGCTGTGCATAAACAACACAGAAGTTGTTGGCCATGGCCTTGCTCTTCTAACTAAATATTTTAATGGGTTTACATGGTTTAATTTTATTTTCTTGTGCGATTTATTTATTGATAGTTCAGTAGACTACTCTCTCAAGGATAAGCGATTATTTTTGTTGACGGATTCTCCTACTAAGAGTATAGCTGCGTCTTCACAATCACAAATTTTCTTCTTCTCATGTACCACACTTCCTGTTTTGGAAAATTTTTTCACAATTCAGTTCACTAACAGGAATTGTCATCATTGGAAATCGCTCCTGAAATCTATTAATAACGTGAGCATAAGAGCATAAGCTTCTTCCAGTGCGTAATATTGGATTAGGTAAATGAGTTGTTCCAGAGTCAACATTTTTACAACGGAGGAAATAAATAATCAAGCATGCATCTTTAAGATTTTGACTTTTATTCATATAGTAGTTGACATTTATTTATATAGTTATATACTTGCTTGATTTGACACCAATTTAATAAAACTTACTCGATTTTTTTGGAAATTTGTATAAAACCATAATTTTTCGTTCTGAACAACTTTTTTAGTGACATATTAGCGTACTGTGAATGGGAAAAGAACAGAAACGAAAATAGTGTTTGCCCAACCATGAAAGCTTATTTGATATCAAAAAATCAAAAGTCAACTAAAAATAAGTCTCAAACCAAGCAGAGTTTATTCCTAAATAATAATAAATTCCCACTCAAAAATTGGGATCTGAAAAGATGGAGAACCAAATGACAAAGCCAGCAGTTTAGGAGAACTCCAGGCTAAAGTAATAGCCATCCAGACCTGCGTAGAGGACATCTTAAACAGCCCGCATGAGTTGGATTGGTCGATTTTTTTCTTCTACAACTAAGCTGCCCTCAGGGCACTGCAGACTGTCAAATTCGTTTCCGAAGTAGTACTGGAGTACCATAGGAAGCTCAAAAAATTGGTGGAGCATCACAGCATTATGTTTAGATGGGGTCTAAGCCACTCTGGGATTAGAGGCAACGAAATTGCTAACAAACTAGCTAGGGGCGCCAGCAAATGACCATTCACAGGTCCAGAACCGACGTGTGGTAGTTCTTACGACGACATCAAAGCCTTGACTACTACATAAGACTACTTACATTGAACAAACACTTACACCGCATGGGGCGAGTGGACTCTTCCCTTTGCAGAAACTGTGGAAGAACAGAAAAACCTCTTGACCGACTGCCCGACTGCGGACAGGAAGAGACGTAGCCTCTTAGGGGTTGCTCGGTTAGACGAACTCAGTCTAAATAAACTTACTCTCGACCAATGTGCTGACCTCTTTGTTCGGGTATAACCAGGTCGAGAGAGCTAAAACATCATGGGGGCAAAATAGGTGATTTGCCCTATGGGTTAAGGTCAAAAGAAAATGCGACAGAGATTCGAATAAAACTTTCCGCAATTGTAGTACCTATCACTCGAATGTTATAAACTACCACCTCACATTTAGAGGGTGAAATCCACCCTTGAAATTTCGATGATTTCTAATTCTTTGTGATTTTCAAAGAAACAAAATTTGTTAAAAATTATACAATCCTGCAAGAATGTCAAATCATTCAGGTTCACCATTTTGTAACACCTGCAAAACCAAACTAATAGATAATTGTGATGCGCTCATTTAAAATTTATGTACCACCAACCCCAATAATGAAAAATTATTGAAAAGAATAATAAATGGAAAAGGAGACCAAATTCCGCCATCTTGCGGGAACTTCAGAAACTTAAAAATATTTTAACGATATTTTCATGATCACATTTAATAGAATATATTTTTTCCCTAAGCTTTACGACAAACCGTTATTGAGATATGGCCAGTGACCACCCTTACTGAATCACCCTGTATATTTAATGATACAAGGGTATAATTATTAAGAACATAGATGTCCGATTTTGTTGGCAAATTCAAACGAGTTTGTTTTTACTGTGCGAGTTAATTGAAATTAAATTATTATTAAAATGCATTTGAAATGGTGAATGCTTCCGGCATAAATATCAATTTATGTTGTGTTTATTGGCTATAATTATAACAGAGAGATACTATGCAGTGCTTTACATATTTACCAGCTACAGACAATCAGAACGTAATACAACTTTGCTACGAAGCACAATAATTGCATCGTACTATCATCATAGTGGAAGATCGATATCAAATACAAATGAGAAACATGAAGTCAGCATTAATTCAACTCCTTTGTCTGACAACAATTAATAACCCAGCGGATTTGTATAGGTACCCTAGTAACTTGTTTAGTAGCTTACCGATCGTTATAATTAATATTAGTACCTATGGCTTTAATTCCTCCTCACTTATAACTGTAATATTAACTATTTAATAACGTGCAAGCGGTAAATTGCGTGAGTTAACCGGTCAGGGTATTAACACTGAGGTACTTTCCAAGTCGTATCGGTAAAATTAATAGCAGGTCATTTGAACCTTACACGCCCTGTATCACGTACAAACTTGCTACGTATAGCGTTTAAGTTAAATGCATACAGTAAGTGGTTGGTATTTTATACATGTAAAACTATTTTGTGATGAAATGCATGACAGATCGGTTTTGCCATAAATATAATCGCTTTAATCGCTTTTAACCTTGTAATTGTAGCTATAAAAGGACATATTATTTCATCACATAACTTATTTATGATTACTGAAAGAATCAAAATCAAGGTAACTGAATGAACAATTCATTGGATAAGGTTATTATATTCGTTAATAAACTGACATATTTCAAAATAGAATAAATAACTGCGGTACACTTAAATTTTAAAGTATCGTACAATAAGAATGTTAAGAAGAAAATCAATAATCAAATCAAAATGGTAAAAGATACAAATGCACTTAATGAATGACAAACTACCACGTGGATACATTTGCGGTTATGTTACGAATTTAAACTATAAAATCAGTATCGACTGAAGTTGGGGAGCAATTGTTTAAGATAAGAAGTCCCTAGAACACTTAAGTCGAAAAATAACTAACATAGCTAATGCCAGTACGAAGATTCACAGTTTTTACCGCTAGCACTCATTGGTGCAACAATCGTCATGTTAACTTCTCTTTTTGTACTTGTCAATCCACCAACCTGCTTTTTCTCTCGTTCAGCAAGAATTTTCGGTAATTTTTGGCCAGTTATCGCATCGGTTTCATCAAGATTCCAAACTCGGTCGGAAGTTGGTTTATATTTTTCATAAACACCATTGAGGTTCTTAAAAAACATTGAATGAACTGCATGTTAGTTGAAGCCTGCAGCTCAAGCAAAGGATACTGCTTCTGGTTTTCTTAAGGAAACATTTCGATGTCCACTCAAAAATCCGTATTTCTGTTTCTTAGATGCCATTCTAGTATCTTTATTAAAAGTGGTTGGCATGGGCAAAATCAAATACCAGATGTCGTAACTTTTAACAAGTGATATTGTGAGAATACTTTCCGAAATCGTCCAAGATATCTTTCATTTTCTATCACAATTTTACTGCGGTTACTCACTTGTCTCTGCAGTGTACTTTTTGGTACACTATACTGTGCTGCTACCTGTCTTAGAGATAAGTCATTATTTCGGACTTTTTGTAAAACGAAGGGTATGGTTTCGCCTCAAATATTTAAAGCGGACTACCCACCTATCAGATAAATAACCCGTGTGCGTTATAACTTTATATTTTACATGAACAGTATCCCAAGATGGGACGTCCCAACTTAGGAATCTTTCTTGTGTCCCATCTTGAGATGCATGCACAATTTTTGTAAACAACCTAATCTATATTCACAGGCAATTTTAATTGCACACACTTTGCGTAAATATGCATTGACTTGAATTAGTATTTCACTCCATTGCAATAAACTTATCATGTCGACTACCGTAAACAGGACATTCACTATTTTCTAACCACCAAATATTTCAAGAATATCAAGTAAACCAACTGGTCCGAGCGCCACAATGATTACACTAAGAATTCGCAACTCCCCGCGAATGACAGCTATGACGAGAGCTTTTACGTGTTAGCAGTAGATGGCGCTAACCACCATGTAATTCGTAAAAATAAATGTGTCCCGTCTTGGAGACCGTCCCATCTTAGGCAAGTCTCCCCTATATGTACTTATTCATTTTTGAGAATTAATTTCTACATTATCGTTAATATTAACTGCATATAAAGGTGAACGTATGGTATAGGTGGTATTTATTTTATACCCAAACTCATTACACAAATACTATTGAGTGTCCTACAACTGTCTGGCGCACGTCTCATGACATCCTATTTACATTCAGTCTTGCTGATACGGAACAGAGGTATCTTACATGGAATCCCTTCACAAACCATCCGCACCTAAGATAAACACGATTACTTCCTTGCCAAGTACGGTCGACGCTTTCCTTTATACCTGTCGCCGACGTGATATCAAGATCTTCTGCCGACTCGACGTGCGAGTCGAATTTACTCTCAAGGTGAATAGCGCCATTAACGAAATAAGAATTTGTTGAAACACAATAGAAAGGGAATGGGTGTGAAGATCGAATAGTCCATCGCTTTTGTATTATATTTTTGTGAAAAATATAAATAAAATTAAAAGAAGAGTGCCCAAAAAATTAAACGAAAATTTTGTATTGCCTAATGGGAAACCGTTTCTGGATCACTATATGCGCAGTCGTGTGTATTCGCTTTACACTAGCTATCTAGCGGGACTGACAATGCATGAATTGTTCGGTTCACACTACGAGCATCTCGTGAGTTCAGAGTTCGGCTTGTGTCCTTTAGGGGGCGCACATCTAAGCTCTTGATTCCTTAGGTGTCGATCGGGAATAAAACCTGAGATGCGATAACGATGAAAGTGGATTTGCATTCTGAGTAACAAGAAATTTGATTATGCACACGTCGAAAAATTTCTTTTTACGAATGAATCAAAGATTTCGTCTTACCTATTCCAGGTACATATATTAGCACATCATTTTTAAATTTCTTTTTGATGTGCAAAGTATCTCTAATTAGAATTAGGAAGTATTCTTTTTAGAGTCTCGCTTCAAATATGAGCGAATAAACATTTCAACTTTGCAGAAAAATTAATTTAATATTAAAGGCACAAAATAAATCGCCCTTTTTCGGCTTTATATACATATACAAGCAGAAATCAATACGTCATTAATGTAATACAACATGAAAAGCGAGTTCTCCTCTCACGGAATGAAGAAACATGAAAAACATCAAAAGGTAAATATGGTAAATCAGTAATCAAGCGGGTGGAAAACATACTTTTTATCTGTCTATCTTGTTGTAAATCATCCCACATACACATACATTTATATACCTACTTTCTCTTTCCTCCTTAGGAGTAGCTTTAAAAAAGATTTTCTGACTAAAATTGTCCCGCTCAAGTAATTTAGATTAAATGCGACGAGCTTTATTTCGTTCACTTTTTCATATCTTTCCCTGTTTACACAGAGAAGGTTAAATTATACAGAATCTTACAGATAATTTACATATGTATACCTGGTGACAATGGGAAGCGGATACACTCCGTAACTTCATCATTTCAATTTTTATCAAAATTTGGGAGAGCTTATAGTAAATCAAGCTGTGAGATTTTTCAATAACTTTGAATATCTTCCAGGAACTTTCGTCATTTATCAAGTTAAAACTCAACCGCTTGTGGCGTTGACAATATTCCAACAGATTTTCTTAAAAAATGTCCTGATACTTACTCACATTATAAATTATTCAATACAATGTGGTTGTTTTCCACAATATTTAATACACGCTGTCGTCATGCCCCTTTATAAGAAAGGTGACCCTAATGATTTAAATAACTATCGACCAATAAGCTTATTAACCGGTTTTTCTAAATTGTTTGAGAAAGTCGTTCAGAAACGTTTATATATGTCCTTTACTAAATATAATAGGGTACAGGTATTGATACAGCGCTATTTGAGTTTGTTTAGAAGGTTGTTTACGCCTTGGAGAATAAGGAGGTTCCATGTGGTGTCATGTTGAATATGTCGAGGGCGTTTGACAGCATAGATCATCAGAAATTACTCAAAAAATTGGAATGTTATGGGGTCAGAGGAAGTGCCCTCTTATGGTTCAAATTTTACCTTTCGAATAGAAAGCAAACAGTCTATTTACATTCTGATGGAAAACCTATATGTTCAAAAGATATTGGTGTTAATAGGGGTGTCCCACAGGGTAGCGTCTTAGGGCCTCTATTATTTGTCATATACTTCAATGATATCTATGATGTCAAACATGTCGGCGATCCACACTCTATAACTATCAATTACGAGGATGACACTTCCATACTGATTGTGGAAAATGACTTAAATTTTTTAATTGCCAGTTGGAATAACTATATGCAGAGTGTGGAACATTGGCTCTCCCAAAACCATTTGAGTCTTAACCAGAACAAGACCAATGTAAGAGTAAACAAAGTGCTTATGCTGAACAACTTCGCATATCCTATTCAAAATAAAATTCGTGTTAGATATTTTTATAGAGGATTATTTTAAATGAGAGAACACATAAACGTTATTTATAAGAATTTTTTAGAATCGGCGTGATATTATTCTACGCATGATGATGCCATCTGCTTAATTTAACATAACAGTGAATCTAAAA
Source organism: Cetonia aurata (assembly GCA_949128085.1). Classification (NCBI taxonomy): domain Eukaryota; kingdom Metazoa; phylum Arthropoda; class Insecta; order Coleoptera; family Scarabaeidae; genus Cetonia; species Cetonia aurata. The sequence goes on along the minus strand of OX421883.1, from coordinate 63,594,601 downwards.
TTTAAAAAAAAGGGTGTAAAAGTGTTTACTATACACATTGAAGTTTTGCTTAATATTATTTCAAGGAAACAAACTTCTTTATTGTCTAAAACAATTGCAAATACAAATTATATAAAGTATTTTTTTTGCATAGATTGTGAAAATTCAATAATAAATAAGTGTAGGTGTACTTGCTTTTAGGACAATCTACATATATAATCAAGAATATTTTTTAGCTAAGGCACCATTGAACTCTACAAAAATTCATAGAAAAGGTTTTTTTCTAATTTACAAAAAAAAACGAACCGTAATCAAAAATCCAGTTTTGGGTGGGTCAGCAGTTGCGATCCTTGTTTATTTTAATACAGTCCGGAATCCTGATTAAGGAACCAACAGTAATAATATTAGCAGTCGGTTGTCTGCTACCCAGAATCTAATTTAGAATAATATTGGTTTGGTGTGGAGTAGACCCACAGGCGTCTAAGCTTTATGTAAAACAATATGAACAATACGCGCGTAGAATATTGAGTTTCTTCGCGCATAAACCTTTCACACTTCAATGTCAGACAGAAAATACGCGAGCTCTCGCAGAGAAACAAAGTGATCTCCAGTTGTCTCTTCAACAGAAAAACTAATGTTATATTTAGGTACTTCGGCAGATAATACTAAAGGTTTTATGAAAAAGTTGAATATTTGAAAGAAATTAAATACTTTTGGAAAGAAATACTTGAAATAGAGACATTTTAGAAAATATGGGGAAACCTGCAGTCGAGTACGAACTCAAGAATATTTTACACAGAAAATACGAAAACCCACAATTACCTAAGATATACTTATCTACTTATTTAAACTTACATTATTAACATTTTAAGGTTACAGAACATCTGACAGATTTAATCAGAGTTCATGCGCTGTAATCATTCCGTCTGAGTGAACAAATCCGTTCGTATGTTTGTTCAGTTTCAAGAGAAATCAATTTATATTATATTTCAAACGTCAAAAGTTGACGCTAATGAAAATACGCTATGCGCATACTAATTTAATGTGATTCGCTACCTTAGGTGTTCCTTCCGAATTAGAATTTTCTGTATATTTTGTCCGTTTGATTTAAAGAATTTCGTTATGGATATAAAGAAATTAAGACCATAAACTCTAGTTACTATATCAATTAAATTTATTAATTATTACTAGTTGAAGTCTTTTAAGACCTGTCTTTGAACGTCATATATTAGAACGCCCGCTTTTAAAAACGACAAGCTTGCCCATTGACAGTGTGTTGACAAAAGTATATAATTTAAGGTAAATACTTTTACATTTAAAAAACTCTACCGGTTATATATCGTATTACATTGGAAATACTAACTTAGAACTCTAGTAACACATACTTTGACTCGGCTGCGATATTAGTGGGATGACATGTTTCTGTAGAAAGCAGGAAATCAACTGAATAAATTATAAAGGCTGACAGTCAACACAAGAATCTGCAGTTTAACACGAATCCCGTGAATTATTAAGGGAATAGGAAACGCAGCTTGTGCTACCTACTCGCAGTAGCAACGAGTGCCACGACGTTTAAAATAATTTATAGGTAAAACCGACGCTTATAATTTATTGAAATTCGAATCGATAACCTATGATGCACAAAACATGAAGGTTTCCCAAAATATTCATTTTCGTATTATTAATAGCCTTATATTTCTTTTCACCGTGTCATCGTTCTCGCACTAAACTAAATTAAAGTCGTTGCTTTACACTCCAGAAACGTACTCCTGCAATATTAGTGTGTTGATTCCTTCTCCATTTCGCAGCATTTCTGTAAAATTTCTTTCATTTTTTTTCTTTTCATCTTTTGCCGTGACAACTTTTCGCCTATGTTTATTTTTCCCAAATTTTAGAGTGTACCTCCTACCTTGTGACATTTTTTAGATTTAGAGGATGCTTTCTATTTGTACCTTTTTACTTAGGCTTATCACCCCTAAGAGCGGTTTTCTTATACCGATACTCCGAGGCTCGCAATAAAAACTTTGTTTCTGCTAGGCCGTCGGAATTGGCACAGAACATAGGCTGAAGTTTTTTCTTCCTCTTGAACTAGTGTCTTCTGACAGGCATATGTTATGCATGTGCCTAGTACATCGTTTAACCCAAATCAGCTCCCACAATGATGAAAGAAATCCATAGTTTCCTTGGATCTTACAAGATACTTACGCAAATTTATCAGGTTGAACTTGAAAGATTTTAAATGGCCAAAGAAGTGTATTGGAGACTGTAGACGATTTCAGAGATATCGATAAAAAGAATTCAATTTAATGCACAACAATATTGAATATTTAGGCCATTACATTAGACATAACGAAATAAGACCTTCTCCAACCAAGAGCTCTACAATACAGATACTTCCAAGACCAAACACGATCAAACATGTCCAAAATTCCCTAGGTTTTATAGAATACTTTCGCCATCAAGAACTAGTTAATAATGATGCTACTTTGTATTTGAGAAGAAACAAACAAAAGAAGTATCTAGTTGGCCAGTGCTACCAATCCATAATTGAGAAACATAGACACGCTAATGGAGCAAACATGGTTAGAGCGCTATTTTATTGAAAAAAGATAAATTAGGAGGAATTACCATGGAAACGGCGAAATTAATCTTGCCGATCTCCAATGCTCTCAAAAAGTTTAGAGTATGCTTATTAGGCATACCTTTCAAAATGATAACGGATTATGGAATTTTTGCACAATGACAACATGAAAGCAAATCGATGTGTGAAAAAGAATTCCAAGATGGGCATACTACTTGCGGAATTTAGTTAAACACACCAGGCGAAAAGAAAACTGAAAAAAGAGAAGAACTCATATTATCTGGATTATATAATACCACTGGAAATCACTAAGAAGGGCTATAAATATCTTTTAGTATTTGTTGATGGCTTTTGCAAATCCGTATGAACATACCCCACAAAGATGGAGTCCACTCAAGGAGTAATTAATTTATCGGAATCCTACAAATCAATATCTGATAATCCTGAACTTGTAGTAAACGAGAAAGGAACGTTATTTTGCTCTGGACAATTCAAAGATTAAAGATATTAAAATATGCCATATAACAATTGGACTACTAAGATAAATTGGGAAAATGAACTATAACACCACCAATAGTAAAAGTTTGCGTTTATAGAGCGCATAAATAATGCTAAGATGTAGTAATTTTGTAGTTCTAAAAGCAAGGAAAATAACAGTAGATCCAACTTTTTTTTGTAACATAATGTGTAGTCGATACAATTAAAAATTAACGAACAAAAATTCAATCAAGTATTTTACATTCTACAATAATTAATTTAATACGACTATCTAATCTGTCAAGATTTTCAAGTAGCCTAAGAAAATATGTAGAAAAATTCTGAGGGAAAACAACTACCCAATGGACTTATAGAATGATTTCAATTCATAGCCCCTTTAGTTATAGGATAAGATTAACGATCTTACCGACGTCAGTCACTAATTACTACAAGTAGGTGCTCCGTAAATCTTTCCTGACCAACCTCTTTAAATAACAGAGAAATATGTTGTAAATTATTTTGGTTGTCAGAAGCATGTGAAGGATTTTCCATGCTGAAAACTGGACTATTTATCAGAATAGGATTTGCAACGGTTTAACATGGCGTTGGTAAGTAGTTCATGTTTAAAAATTCGTATTTTTAAATTACTAGAGAAGTATTTCATAGTTATAGGGATACAGTTAATTAGGGAATTAACCTTTCACAGTTTAAACCAATGACTCATTCGTATTTTTCATTGGCCTTTTTCAGTGAACGTCACGGAAACTTACAACTATCAGGACGAAACGGGTTCATCTCAAGACAATTAAAAGCGCACACGAAAACACAAGGAATCGATAACGTCAGAAGCACATGCTCCAACTGGAGTTGAAAGCACGGCTATCTAGCTATTAGGGGAGAAATGACGTTTAACGAAAGTCCCTCTTCCTATTTATATACCATCCGGATTGTACGATTCTATTTTGACTTGTTTCAAAAAAAAAAAAAAGAAAAAGAAAAACCTAAGTGGGTCTTTCCCTCTCTTCTTTATTCTCTCGACGTCCCAATTCACAATAATTAGGGCAAAGCCATTCATGTTATCCATTCACGTCAAGTTCCCACAGCCATTGTTAGTTCTTCTTGCCAGAAATTGCTTCAACTGCAGAGACCGCGTACAACTTGAATTATAAATTTTCCTGTTGTTCGTGTGTTGAATGATATTTCTAGGTCGCCGTCCAAACATTTGGGCAGTTAATTGAATATGGCAAAATCCCAGGGTTAATTTGTTCATTTTATTCGCTTGCTTTGGTTAAGGCGTATTCATAGCAACTTTTGTACCGAATTATATTTCCGTATTTACTACTGCAAGAGTCTAGGTGTCGATTAGAGGAAAGGTAAGGTAGGGTAAATCAAGGTTCAAAAAGTATGATTTCTCCCATGCTATAGGGTGCTATAAGGTACAGGGTGATTAAACATCTTAAAATAAATTCATTAACATGAAAATATCTTAACAAAAGTTGCATAACAAGAGAGATATTAATGTTAAAAAAGAAATTTTGTGCTTTCATATTATTCACATCACTTTATATAAGCAAAAATAACTTCTCATAACTAGCGCCTTTAATATAATATTATAAAAACTAATAAAAAACCGAATTTAAAGTTTAGGCAGTTTGTTTTTAGAATATCTACAATTCATGAAATATTTTCATCATTTATTAATGCCTGCATTAGTAAAAGCACGGACGGATGAGATAAAACATTATGTCCTCCAAAATCTCTGCCACCGATTCAAAACTCTCATATTTCATCAAAAAATTTCAATTCAGACGCTGACTATCCGAAAGAAAAATCTATCAATATTTAAAGCTAAAAAATCCGAATGTCAATAAGTTTCCGCGCCCGAACAGAATATTATAAAAGTTCCTCACGGGAAAGTTTTAGACTTCTCCATCCCCCTTGGCCATTATTTATTGTCAAATTGCTTCGAACAACTTTCATAATCTTTAATGAAGTCAGCCTTTAATAGTCTTGTTTACGTTATTCCCGAGTGAATTTACAAATGTTTTAAAGGCTTGTTTCGTGTTCTTTGCATCAATCAAAAAAAAAAGAAACGGATTTTTCTCTAGGTGTTGATAAGTTAAGCAGATAAAATAAGTTTTACTTTGCATAGAGGAAAAAGGTTTGAATAAAAGTAGATCCTGAAAAGGTATTCGAGTTTTTCCATTACACAACTAAAAGGCATGAATTTTTTAAGAGATTTCGGAATAGGAGGAAGTTTTATGTGTAATATATTGTGTCTATAGGAAGCTGATTCCTTTTAGACCTTCACCATTGTTGATGTGTCTCTTACAAGTGAATATAGAGGATTGGTTGAAATTTGGCAAGATTGCTAAATTTTGTATTTATTATAAATACAAAGAATGAGATGATAATACTCGAAATAGTTTTAAGAGACTCATTTTTTTTTTTTTTCTTTTACTTCTAACAGTTTTATTAGTAATGGCCACTTTCAGTCTTTTATCTAACAGTGTTTTGGAAAACTTTGATTGATTTTTCTGGCAATAATTTTTTTATGTATGTCATATCAGATATATTAGAAAAAATAATGATTCAAATGGAATAAAGAATAAAAAAACAATTATTTATATATACATAGATATATTAATCCAGCCATATTCAATTTCTTTTTGAATAGAAGTCAGCAACTTTAATTTTAGCATGTTTAACATGATGTAGTTTCATAATCTCTCTTTTTTAAATTTGGCCATGTTGTGATAAAGATTTTGGCAGGCACCTTTTAGGTTTTTTTTTATATATTTGATGTCTAAATATTATTAACTCAATTTGTGTAACTTGGAAAAGATTGATGTAATCATGCATAACATGTTGACAAAAATGTTTGCTAATATACACTCCGCCAAAAAAGTATCGCATAAACTAAAAAAGGGCATTTATGAACCAAGATATTTTTATACGTTCACAAAAAGTTTGCCTCGTGTATGTGAACTATAAAAACACTAACAAAATAATGGAACTTAGCGTTTTTACTTTTTTTTTTCCTAAAAGAACACATTTAGAAAAATGCGTATGTGTAAGGTTTGTTCAGTTGTTTATTGAAAGTCTTCCTATACGGACAAATTTTAAAGTGCGAAGTCAGAGTTCTGTACTAACGCTTTTAAAACTAAAATGAGCAATTTAACTTCAGAACAAGTGGCTGCTATAGTTGCTTTAATCGAAGATGGACGATCTCAAGCATACGTTGCTAATTTGATGAACATCAATCAGTCAAGTGTTTCTAGAGCCGTAGCCAGATATAGGGAAACAGGCATTTACAGTAGAAGACCTGTACCAGGTCGTCTAAGATGTTCTACTCGCCAAGATGACCGCTATTTACTACTACAAGCATTACGTCGAAGACATGTAACTGCGAGACAATTGCAGAACGACTTGGCTAGAGTCAGAAATACTCGTGTGAGTACTCAAACTATTCGGAATAGGTTACGACAGAGTGGATTAAGAGCTAGAGTAGCTGTAACAGCCCCTCGTCTCACTAGGAACCACCGAGTGGCTCGCTTAAGGTTTGCCAGAGAACATGTAAATTGGAACATTAATGACTAGGCCAATATACTCTTCACAGAGGAGTCAAGATTTGGTCTTTACACCTCAGATAGGCGTATCTCAGTGTACAGACGAGACGGTGAGCGCTATTCGCAGTGAAATATCAGACCTAGACCTAATTTCGCTGGTGGCTCTATTATGGTTTGGGGAGGCATCTGTTTAACAGGTCGTACAGAGTTAGTACCAGTAGACAGAGGTACACTGACTGCCCACAGGTATATAACGGAAATTTTAGAAGAACATGTAGTACCATATGCGCCAATTATAGGAAACGAATTCATCTTAATGCACGATAATGCACGACTGCATGTTGCAATAATCGTCCAGGAATACCTTAACGATGTTGGTATTCCAGTTTTAGATTGGCCTGCGGTAAGTCCGGACATGAACCCTATCGAGCACGTGTGGGACCTCCTTCACAGACGGATACGAACCCAAAATGTTGCCCCAGCGGACCTGCATGGACTAGAAAATGCTCTCCGTGACGAGTGGAAGAATTTGGATCAGGCTTATATACGGAGGTTAATCGAATCTCTGCCAAACCGTATGCGAGCGGTCATAAGAGCCAGAGGTGGCAATACTCAGTATTAAAAGCTACTGTTATGACATTTTTCTTTCCAAAATTATAATTTCTTGTTTTAATAAAAATCTCAAGTATGAGTTCTTGTTTTTATTTGGCCTGTATTTTATTTAAACAATCATAGAAATTATATCTTAGAGCGCATTAAAGTATATTTACAACTTTATGCTACAAACAAAGATTATGCGATACTTTTATGATTCAAAACTAAATTATGCGATACTTTTTTGGCGGAGTGTACTTTAATTGATGTAGAATACAATTAAAGATCTCAAATATTTAAAATATCATTCATTGGTATTAAAGAAATGCGTACCGATTCACATCGCTGCAACTGTGAAGAATTACTTAAGCTAAGAGTTTTCGAACAGTTAAATTAGATATGATGCAATTAAGTGTGATTTAAAAAGTTGATGTTCTATGAAATGAAGACCCCAAAATTTTCAAAATTAAATTTACCAACTTTGCGTTTGAACTAAATTGCCAATTATATCTACATGGTGCGAATGGAAAATGAATCAACTTGGATATATACGTCAGCTTGCGGCAATCCAAAACAAAATCTGAAACGTGGGCAGACAAAATGACAAAGGGACGTTTATTTAAACCAGATTTTGCCTTAGCCTAAAGTTGGCGAAATATGAAATAGGAGGAAAAAGCTGGATACAACCGTACGCACCAGCTAACAGAAAAGGAAGCGTCGGTGCAAATATTGGACGTTCGTATTTGCAACAACGTCCCTGCAAACATTCAATCCGCTTAATGGGATATCCGTATTTACATTTCAGGATAAACACCCCCGTGCCTATTATGCTTTAAATTAAAAACAAATTCCCATTTGACGAAAGCAGCGTGGCACGTGTGTAAATCAAAGTGGGATGCGGAATTCTCTAGGGGCACGTAGGGTGGCAGCAAAATTTACACCACCTGTGTCTGTGAAACATCTGAATGAAGATATATGAAAGTTTTTTTCATCACACATTCTCTCCACGCGATTTTTGCAAGAACTAAAGTCCCCAAATTGTTTTAAAACAACAATAAAAAAGCTACGTAGCCGAAATGATTAATAGTATCATCATTTTGGCTTTAAATAATATACAGCAATTCTGGAAAGATGATCTATATGTTAAATATCGCCCACAGATACTCTATCGGTAGCGAAATAATATGCTCAGAAGATAAACTGACTAAATATTATATAAAATTTTTGTATCTGTCTTAAAATTTCTTGAATTTTTCAATTATAAATGTGTACCATCTAGAAATAAACCTTTTCTATATAATTGGTTTCAATGTCAAGAATTTTAGTCTTTCCGTAATTGTGATCTAAATTTTGGAAATAAAGAGACATGAACGTTTTTCTATGCGATTATCGCTTTTATGATGAACTTAACATTTGGAACGTTTGTCCAATATAGTAATAACTCCAGCAATAAGGACAAAAAATGGTGTATATAATCTCGCTTTGATCTAGAATTGGTGTCCTGCTCCAATTGTTGTAACGATTACTCTTATGATTCCTAAGTTATATTTTGCAATTTTGTTATTATTAAAATGTTTTAATGTTGAATTATATTATTCACTAAACCCTCTACCAAGATTATTTTGTAATATCCAATAGGGGGCATTTGGACGCAAACTACCTCTTCCCCCATACTTGTGGAATAATGAATGAATGTGAAACATTTTACACCTACGAATAAAATCAAACGGCTATTTTTGTGCAAGAAAATCTATTCAACTATATTTTCATTTACAAACATTTTGTACTAACCAAATCTGTAGAACCTCCGGTTGAGGAAAGGAAGGTTTAGTAAACCAAACCTATCTCCATGACACAGGAATACGCCAAGCAGACACCTCAAGGCAGTGGCAGTTCCACAAGTCCAGTAGACGAAACTGCGCTAAAAAAATGTGACCTCGGTGATGATCCCCATTAACATTGGCTAACCTGAAGCTTTTCGGTGTTGGTTATTCAAACCGCAATAGTTGCTGTGGAATCTAGAAAACCCAAGAAGCAAAAACCTAGTCGTGGTAAAAGAAACAACAATGTAGGTACCGGCATTTAGCAACGTACCACAACCGCACCCCAAAAAGAAGTACATCTAAAGAAGCATCACAAGGAGCAACTAGAACAATCATTAGCCAAGCTCTGGTCGCTATAAAAATTGCTGTAAATCTAGACGAATATCCAGACGAAAGATTTTCTGTGGAGAAATCCAAGAAAATACTGTCATGAGGCAGATCTATTGCATGTCAGAGTTACTGCTGTTGGTATTAAGGAAAGGGTACATTCATGGATTAAGTCATATTTGGAACATCGGACACAACGAGTTTATGCAGGGTCAACGTTATCTGAGTAGAGGACGATCGAAAGAGGAGTCCCTCACGGCACCATTCTGGCACCAATACTCTTTATTCCGATGATTACTGAAACAATAAATTTCTATTAATACATTGTTCTTAACTTTAATGTTTCTGGCTTTAATGGAAAGATACATGGTTCTGATAATCGTCCATCCAGTTGTGCACAGATACTAATGTTGGAAATAGGAGCATTGTATAGTAACGACAAATTGAATAACTGACAAATACAACCTCCCAATGTTTTTGGTTAAATCTACCGAAAAATTTGGACGTTGCTTTAGGCCAAAGGAAGAACATTATTTGTAGATGTGTTTTTTTTTGGCAAATATGATATTACCTATGTACATTTTTGCATAATTGACAATAAATAGATATTACCTGGAAATGTGAGCCAAATGCAATGGAAATATGTGGCAATGAAAGTCAAGCAACCATGAAAGTAACTTTGTTGTGTTTAGTTAAGGGTTCGTAGGTCATGCAAGCATTTCTAAACCAGAATGGAGGTTTTCTGATGGGATATTAGGGTCGCTTGATTATCGAACAACATTTGAAGCAGTCTATCCTGTGGTTGCTTTTCCAGGTTTGTAATGCAACGATGTATTGCCCTAATGTTTTTTCTACTGTGTATTTATATATATCTATAAAGAATATTACACGAAAATGCAAGAAAATAACGCATTTATATATTTTGTTCTAAATACAATTACCTACTCAATTTGTGTACAATATTCATTCCACGAAACAATTGCGTGTTCCATCAGGGCCTGCATATTATCCGTGTGTATTGTCTATATGATAAATGTAAACAACATTGTAATACGACTATTTTATCGCGAACCCTGTTTATCCATGTTCTTCCCGCATTCGATGTATTCATCCTTTTCTGAGATTGCTATTTGCTTTCCTCGGGTTTTCTACCAGGCATGTTTCCTGCTCCCTGTTCAAATATCCATGAAAAGATAATTTAATTTTTTATTTTATTATACCAAATTCCTTTTGGCGTAGAATTGCTAAATAAAATCCAGCAGGAAAATTTATGCTTCACACATCCTGGCATTTAGCGATATTAATAGTCACATGAAAGTGTTTGATATTTATGTGAAAATGGTATTTTCAGAATTTTAAATAAATTTATAATTCGCTTTTCTTGCTGGAATTATAATGTTAATGTTCATCTATCTAACGAATAATATGAAAATTTTAATTCAATTTAGTTGGTTCATTTTTTTTTATTGTACATTCAGCATAATATGTATTAGTTACATATGAAAAAGGAACAATATATAATCCTATTAACAGCACTGTAACAGCTGTATAGGTTTCAATTTTCGAAATAATATAAAGGCAAATAACGCACTAACAATGCTCACAAGCTGATTAGCGCTGTTCAATGTGTTTTTCTGTTTACGTTCACGAGCTAATTGCTTACTTCAAACAATTTGGTATATATGCAAATCCTATCATCTATAAATGATAATGGAATAAGTTTATTATTATTTAGTCCAATTATTCCACGCAATTATTTTGCTTTTGTACGCCGTGAAAGAAAAAAATGACAAGTAGTAGGGGAACAGGAGGCAAAATGGAGTCGTTTATCAGTTCAAAACATACATAATGTCTATTGAAATTTAGGGAAATTATTTTCATTTTATCGCAAGAAATATACAAGTACAACCGCATTTTGTTCAAGCTTACTTATTTTCAAAGGAAAAGCTTAATTTTTGCCGAAGTTTTCACCATTTGTGTATGTGGTAAAATGATGATTACCTTGGGGCAAAATGGGGACCATTAAACTTTATTCTTACAATATATGCAGTTATAAACCCAGAGTACCGTTTTCTTCAACATATGCACAGAAATTATCACACAATTTCTGACATACAGAACAACTAATCCAGTCTTCATTGGACTCCAAATAAAGACGATGACAGTAGACATTCCGCGTCAAATTCATCTTCTGTTTTGGATGTAAAACTATCTTGGCCTTGTTTGGACTTTCTCGATTCCTTAAAATTCGTCAGAGAGAGCTTTATTTTTCCTTTGCTTGCCATGAAGAACTCCACAAACTTTTCAACCATTTCACAAAAATTTCTCTCTGCACCCAGCCACTAAGCCGTCATTCTGCCAATGTTCCAGAAGGGACTCTATTCAGGAGCTAAGGTTTCAAACGTTGCCGAGGGAAAATAAACATTGAGGGCATGTAATTTCCATCTGTAGAAAAACATATTTCAGCCGTAACGGGCTGACCCCTTTCTGCAACGTAATGCTTCCTACTTGTCGTCGACCTTTAGCTGCCACTATTTTTGACTACTTTTTTGGAACAGTTGTCATTCCGGTTTCATCTACATTGAAGATCTTACTTGGGACCAATTTGTGTTTATCAACTACTTCTGAAAGAAGTGCAAAAAATTTTGCACTACCTCTTTATTAAATCTCGTGCGGCCGATATTGCTTCAGGTAAACGCAGAGAGATCCGTATGTCTTTTTTAAAAACCTGTAAGCCAGTCCGTACCAGCTAAACATAGTTTTTGATCAAATTGGGTGAAACATTTGTTTTTCGTATTATATGTCAAAATGTTTCTTTTTTGAAGCTTTACGATATATCTCAAAATTATCTTAGTTTATAATTGAAAAATCAAAAATCTATACCCACCCCTATAAAAATATCTTACAATTTCTATTGCATAACATGAAATAGCGGAGTTTTCAACCCCTCGTCATAGTTTTTCGCACTAAAGAAAAATAGTCTTGAATATGTACATACGTACTAGGGTAGACGACTCACACGCAAAATTTCGAATTTTTCCTAATTTTTCGATTAGAAACCTTTTCTTGTTAGTTTTAAATACGGCCAATGTGTTTGCGGTGTTAATTAGAAACGCAAAAATGCTGAATCTTTCTATTTAACTTTATAAAAATTAGCATGTGTGCCATATAGTTGATTCTCAACCAGCATGGAGTGTTAAATTGACCACGAAAAGCAATTGTCTTGAATCGCTTTTTAAATAGACGATGATTTAAAAACAAAAGTAATTATTGCGACAATTTAAAACGCCATTTTACCAATCGTCGGCTCACAGCATATTTATTAGGTCATCTGATGTATCTAGGAACTTATTTTATACTTTATCTTTTAGTATTTATTAATTTATCTTATATATATATAACCCCGAAAAGTATAATGCGTAGATTTCCGCCGATAATTAACCTTTTCAGTCTGCAAACTTTAATTACTGAAATCGATAAAAATTTTATACCCAATTACGCACTATGATGAACACGTTGCGTTGAACGGCGCATCAAAGTACACAAACTACGTCCAATACTGTAGAATAATTAAATCAAAAAGGCTCTCCAGGCATAAGCCTTTCAAAGGTATACAGGCTCCAATTAACAGTACTGAAAGGTGTGGTCAAAGTAAAAATACGACTGTAAACGGAGTGTCTGGGATGAAAACGTTTTAATTATAAAAAAAAACAGCGAGTAGCAATAATGTGTATACAAGCAAGGATGATTATATTGTTATTTATTAATGTAAAAAGTGTCGAAAAAATAGCACAATTCGCTGATAACTTTCTAAATATATGTATCACATGCTAAACATTAGTAAAAGTTGTTGAGTAATTAGATTTCTATCCTTAAATTTAATGATAGTTGTATTATCAGCAAAGAGACAAGACTAGAAATGACAGTGGCTATTTGTAGTGAGTATATACAGGATTTGGGCGATATTCGCATCAGTCTATCAATTGCCACTATAGTCATAATTTCATCACTACCATTCAAACTCCTCGCCAAATGAATGTGCGTATGTAAGCCCAAAGAAGCAAATATGAGCCAGAAGATGGCACTAAGTAGCCGACACATGTAGCTCAGCAATTTTAAAATACAGTTTTGACTAGAACTGACACATTACCTAAATTTCTGGAACACCTCAACAAAACAACACAACCGAATACAATTTACCATGGAACTCGAAGAAGATGGCTTCTTATCTTCTCTGGACGTGCTACTCAAGAGGAAAGAGAACCAAACACTGGTACACAAGGTTTACTGAAAACTAACCAACACGGATTGCTATCTTAATCCAAATTCTCACCATCACCCAGCACAAAAACGACGAATCATAAACACATAGAGGTGCATAGAGCTTGAAGCCGAACTCCAACATCTCAAGAACACACTACGACAAAACGACTACAGACTCAAAGACATTACAGCTACCATCAACAAACAAGCAAAACAACAGGAAGAAACAACAACCACTACTCGAACGACTTGCCTGCCATACATCAAAGGATGCACTGACAAAATCGGAAGAAAGCTGCGCAAACACAACATCAAAGTAATCTTCAGTGTTCCAGAAAAATCCACAAAATCACCTTCACCGAAAGATCGTACCTCGTCGCTCGAAAATCCACGAGTCTACGAGATACCCTGCACTTATGGAAAGGTATACATTGGACAAACACGCAGAAAAATTAATATCAGGTTAAAGGAACATATGCAAGATACAAAGTATGAATAGACAGACAAATCAGCAGTAGCAGAACACTCAACAAACACGAAACACGGCATCAACTTTGACAAGTGCAGAAAACTAGCAACGGAACCACATTACTGGAGAGGATTGTACATTGAAGCTATTGAAATACAGAAGAATCCGAACAATATCAACAGAGAAGACGGACTACAATTACCAAGTATCTGAAAATCATTCTTCACATCCCAACGGAGAGCAACGGACACGCCTCAACAGAGCGGAACGGTTACGCGCCAAAGGACACGCGACGATATATTAACCCCGGATCAGGATAAACTAGTCACTTCACTTCTGAAGAAGATCACGACAAGATCATCGAAACGTCAAGCAATTCAAACTTTCTATACGGCAGAGAATCCGTGAACCGAAGAGCAGCCTAGAACAACAGACTGATTTTAATTTTCAACACTAACATTAAAGCTGCTACTTTGTATCGGGAATACAGTGCCGTCGAATGTGGAAAAAAGTGAGGATGTCTCCGTTCACTTTGGTTAATCTATGCAGTTTCAGTCTGTTTTAGTTGTTGTTTGAAAAACCCGTCAGTTGCTTGTTATGATATTTTTAATTAACATTATTTCTTTTCTTTCAATTATTACAAAGATGCGACATGCGAAACACGAAAAGATTAATTAATATTAATATTTCATGTTTCTGACGAATATAATTTTTTACTTTTCTTCTAAAATCATGTTTTTCCTCTTTTCATCATAAGAGCTTCAATTGATTACCGTCTCCTTACGAAATTATATTAAATTAATTGTGATCCCGTTCCAAACGCTTGTACGGTAGCCTAAATTTATCGTTTGCATTTGATGGCGCATTGCGTCTACATTCTGAACAAATCGAGTGCGGTTCGAGCTTGCGTACATAAGACGAAGTAGATTGCAATTCACGTAGTATCTATAATGTAGAGAAGATTGAATGCAAAACTGATGAGACGCACATAACGAATATAAATGAACGCGGTGGTAGACGATTCTCAAAGTATTGTAACTTAACGACCCGGGTATGAAAGCTCCACGAGATGCAAGAAGACGAAATCTCTACTTATATTTGAACAATATATTCGTGCAAGTCTTATATTTATTTTTTCTTCGAACAACGCAAAATGTATCATTTCAAAACGTATATACCATATCTGTTTTTATTTTCTCCAAAAGCGTAACTATTTTCCGCTGTTCGAATCCCCGGAAACAGATGCATCCAATGCAGAGCGCCGATTCTTTCGATCGGAAAATATCCACCAATTCCCAGTGGGAACGACAGGACCATCGACGCGCTGAAAGTTTCAAATTTTTCGGTATTTTCTTTTGCTTTTCATAACAAATGGCGAGGAGGCCCAATAAAACGTCGTAGAGGCGGAGGGAAGGTTATTTTCTGTGCTTGAAATATTTATCTGGAGGAGAGCTCGACAATATCTGTTGTATTTTGTGATTTATTATTCAGGGCTTAACTGTGTAATGCCGTTACACTCAAACGATGGCGATGTTGAAGAGGGTGTTAGACCATAAAAACGGTAATGATAACTTAAGTACCGATATTAAAGTTTTATGGCCGCCACAGTGGCGCAACACTTCATTAGTTTTAATAAAATACATGATCGTTATCTATTGTGTATCAGATATTTTGCTGTAACAGTAAATATTGGATACCTGGGAAAGGCAGTTTAGTGATACTCCAGTTTTTTTTTCAATTCCTACCGATATTAAACTAATACAAAGATAGCAAGATTTGGCGGAAGGACCACCTTAACGCGCAGCAGACCTCACGAACTCGTAGAGGTGGGCGGAGCTTGTTGAATGAACAACGTACAGTACTGCAGGTATATATTACAATAAAAACTGAATTACGGATTTTGTACGAATCGCGTGCGATTTTACCGATTCTCCTTATTCCCGCACGTGTGTCTCACTCCATTGGGCAACCCGCTTGTTATTGTGCCTCCTAAATTTGTTTACAAACGCCTTTTTCAAAGCAATCTATAATACACTTTCAAATTTCTATAAGTAGTGAGACATGGCAAGGTATTTGCTCTGACAATTGAACAACAAAAAAATCTTATTAATGTGCGCTTGCCTCACAATCATTAAATGGTGCAACAACTTTTCCTATAACAGGTATTGCGAAGTAGCATACCACATAATTTCCATGACGCAAATTTTAGAGCAGGTTTTATTTTCTCAAAAAAAAAAGAAAGAAATTATCCCAAGTCAAGGCAATTATTACTCTATATTACAATCAGAAAGAAGGATTTACGATGTAAAACGTGAAGGAAACCAATGCAGCTCCAAAATATTTGCGAGTGAATTGACAGGATAAATTTGCTGTATTATATCAGTGAGATTTGAAGCCTAGTCTTTCAAGTAAACTTATTGAGTTTATGACATGAAATATGTAGTGAAGTATGAAAGAAATATTTATTGTGTCATAAATTTTGACACCTCAGGTTTCAAGTCGACAGCAGCTGGCAACAGCTTATGGGCTCTAAACTTGTGAAACGAACACACTTATTAAGAGATATGAAAACTATCAAATATCATAAATTATGAAGCTCCAGGCTTCATGGTGGCAATAGTTCGCCTATAGCAATCTTATGAAACTAACACACTTTATAAATCGTGCCCGCATTACAAGTTTTGAAGCTTAAATCATCATGACTGAAATATCCAAGATGTAAGAAGCAAATCTTGACGCTCTAGGTTTCATGCCGACAACAACCCGTGACCGCTTACGGGCTCCAAACTTATAAAAGGAACACGACTATTACTGGAAATTATAAAAGATGCCTGTCATCTCCAATATATGTGGGTCAGTTTACAGATGACAGGTATCTCTTATCCATTAATCGTCGTGTTCTTTTTTATAAGTTTGGATATGTGAATCAGCGTAAAATGTATAGTAGACATACTTTTCCGGATCTTCACTTAAATATTTTTCTCTATTTCTATGCTGTGAATACTTTTTGTGCTTCTTTAAACGTTGAAAGGAACTAAATGATTGAAAATTTACACCGTCCAGGTTTAAACTAATTAAAAACAAATTAATTTAAAAACTTTTTGTGTTGCTGACAGTCAAATATTTTATATCAAATAAATTTTAGATTACGCCTAAATTATTTTTCGTTCCCTTTTTGCTCAGGGAAATTCCAACTCTGACATGAGGTTTAATTATATTTCGTAGAATATGTTTTCTTCTTTATATTATGTAGCTGTCCATGTTTAACATGGTTATAATTAGCTTTTATATCGAATAAATCACAATATAATTTTCTTGCAACAGCGGTTTTATGTAAATGTAACATCAACAACATTGTATGTTTGTAATAACAGTTTTCGAGCGATATACCTAACTACTATGCTAGCTAAATGCGTGTTCCATTATGTTAGCAAAATATACGCTATAAGAAATTGTGGCATGGTATTCGATAACTCTTTGATTAATGTGTTTGCGTTTGGAATCAATATCATGAAAGAAAAACTACTCAAGTTACTGCTATTATATATAGATTGAAACGAATAGATATAATGAAATCTGCCTCGGAAATGTGAGATTGCTCTTATTGGTTTGGAGAAATAGAGTGGTTATTGTACGAAGCCATATGGTTTCAATTGAGTTTCTTCTTTTAACTTGATATGTTTTTAAAGCAAAAATGATAAAAAAATTAGTATCACTTTTATTAAAATTGAAAAACGATCCCTTTTGTCTCTAACTAAAATTTCCACGTACAATAGAACTATGTCAGAGGTGCCGCATAAATTATTCATCCCAGCAACATGATGAGCCTATAATTCAAACCATTGTTTACAGTTTTACAGTTTACCAACGCGAAAGTGCATCACGTGTGCTGGCGATGTTGTGTTGCAGCATCATGTTATACGTGCAAGAATACACTACTCCGAGAGATTGCTTCGGATGAATAATTTATCAGAAACTCCTAGGATTTTGCTCGGTTTGCCAATTGTCGATGTTAAATATTCAGCTAGGTGCCGATTGAAAACAATGTAGCGGAGAGTTCGCAGATGTACGTACAATCAGCGTAAACGGCACGCAAATAAACCGTGTATGGCAGCTAAATGCAGGACGTGAATAATTGATTATGGTTGCCTTTCAATGTAGGTAGGTTTCGGTTATCTTGTTAATTAATTGTGTACATGTAGTATAGAATTTTAACAATAAGGGAAAAAAGCAGTAAAAATTATTGGATTAGGTAGCAAGATTTACCTATACGATTTTTGTTTCGTGAAATGACACGATTTCCTTTGATATTTAAGTTTCAATTATCTATTGAACTGCCCCAATAAAACTTTGAGGTGAGAATTTCATTTTGAGACTTGCAAGGTCAGACAGAATATTAGAAGTGACAGTTGAGTCTATAAGAGAGAAATAGGCGTGTAGCAGATACCAATCATACTCTTTAGATTGGAAATAACACCTGCCTATAATGATTTACTGCCATGATCTATATAACTAAAATAACGGTCGATATAAACACTCAAATATTGCGTTACTCTTTGTATATAGCAATGATGTCATGCTTTGTACATGTGTAGATTTAAAGGAGCATCGCATTCTAGAGTAGAGAGAAATAAATAAAAATAAATGTTTCAACCTACCATGTTTACGACATCCTATTTCAAATTCTTTAGTACTATCACAGATCTTTGCCTTTAACGTAAGATATAATGTACTCCGACAAATAGTCTAGCAAATCATTAATGGAGGTGGTATCAATGCAAGGTCCCAGGACGCAATCCTGCGGGAGGCTACATTCCATCATTTGACGCTCAGAATAAACATTATTCAAGCCCACTAATAAAGTCTAATCGCACAAATAATTCAGGCCAAAACCTTCCCACAAATTCCCAGTGCGAAGGACTTTCTATTAATCAAATTCCTATGAGCACAGTCAAACGAGTTGGTCATTTTAAAGGAAACAGTTGTCACTATGTATCCATTCTTTTATCGAGATAATCAATAACTTCTACGAATGCTGCACTGTCTCCATTCACCGACTTATACAATAGCCGTTCTAACGCGAGATTAACACATTATGCCTGTCGAAAGAAATTATAATTCTATCAATTATTTCTCTAAACTAAAGCACTATTGAGTGCTATAGATTCATTTAAAAGATGGGCTAAAACTGTTAGGATAAGGAATCATTTTTATAATGATGACAAAAATACGCAAAACTGTGATACTCAAATACCTCAAAACAAATTTTACCACACTGAATGTACACCAAAAGAAAGAACAACCTGTCCAGTTTTTACTTCAAATTTTCGGTATTATTCAGGGGTTTTCCGAAAGAACTAGTATTGAAAAAGTTTAATTATATATACATATATATACACAAAATTATTAAAATTATGTTAGCCAATAAGGTAATTTTGTTGTGTTAAAATGATTAAAACTATTGTGTTAGAATAAATGGAATGAAAGTTGTAGTTTTGATAATTTATTATTAAATATTTAAATAACTCACCAGTCCAAGAATAAGTGTGCATAATATGTTAATGTAAAGAACTAATTCTAAATATGAATTATATTTCATCCAAAACTAACATTTATGTGTTTTATCTCTCTTGGAAATAAATAAATTTTATACAACACAAAACGTTTTTTTATTGAATAAAACCCATATACCGACATAATATTAATTAATTAATGACTGATGACCAAAATTCTTAAACATATGTGTATAATGTAGACAATAATAATCTTTTGTCACAGTCAACAATAAATTTAATTACAGACAAAATTATTTATATTTACATAAAAATTAACATCTTCAGATGCTAAATATGAAATAAGTATGAGTTGGTATGGTCTTGATTGTTTCTATCGTCTCTATCAAAGGATTTCTAGGACCCAACAGGCGATGGAAACAGTCAAAAAAAACAACTCATATTCTTCTAAATCACCGTCAAGAACTTCACGTCCTAAATTATAATATCTGTAATCCAATTTATAATCTAAATATCTACCTAATCGCTTCCCTAATTCGATTAGTTCGGCCATTAAAACGCTAAGCCGGTCAGATGACGTCCGAATTATAATTAGTTTCATTTGTGATGTTCTGAAGATGTAAAGTTCGTGGGGCGCCATTAGATGCAGTAACATGGACGCCGCAAAGTTTGACGCAACGAGCAGGCATTGTCCGGTACGGACGTAGTTCAACTGTGGTCCAACTTTAGTGCAGTTCGCCCGCATATCTGCCCCCGAACTACACGTAGAGATGTCCCAATTGAATTCGCCAATCGAGTATAAATTGATGCAGTAACATCTACTATTAAACGTTGGATAAATGTTTACTGTCAGCGATACGATTAAGCTTGTCGATCAGGTATAACTTGCACACCTATCTGTTCTATTACCTGTCAGTCTGTTAATCCAGGAATTATCGGGAGGAAGCTTAAGCTTCAGTTACATCAACGGGTATTTCAATGAATTACCGTCAGACCATTTAACTCATTTTTTTTTTTCATTAGAGGCTCTCAACCAGGAATATTAACGAACTAGTTGTAGAGCCTACAGAAAATTAAAGTTACTGGTAAGCCGTTTAAAACATAATTAACATAAACACTATAAGTGCAGGTAAATTGATTTTGACGATTGACGGCGGCTCCTAATAATTGTACGTGAAAAGCTCTTAGTTTCTAGCATAACTATTCAAGATGTTTCCTAAATGATGGGACAATTAAATGTAAATAGATCACTAAAGTAAATCCAATCCCAGCATTTTTTTGTACTTACCTGGTTAATAGAATGCAATTTCATTTTTGAAACGCCACAATTTGGTAATTACTAGGTGACCGCAAAAAATCGATGTCGGAATTTCGTTCGTCTGAACCCCACAAAACGATTGTCCTTTCCAGATATTGAGATAGCCGAAATTTGAGCTCGATTAAACGACGTTAACCCGTGCCGCTCGTCGCTCAAAGTTTGAAAAAATCTTAATTTTTGGCAAAAATACTGACATATGGCGCCATAACTCCAGAACGGTAAATAGTAGAAACACGCCTAATATCTCAAAAGAAAGCTTATGTTGTTCTTCAAAATTTATATTTTATACATAATTCTTGTAATTTTAAGTCAAACCGAGTTACAACAACCTTTAGCCCCAAAAACGTGACCTGATACAAGTAGGAGCATACTTCGTATATTTTGTTATTAAATGATAAATTTTGCTTTTTTTGCATATTTTTGAGTTTAAATCAGAAATATAATAAAACAACAAGTAACACTGGTAAGTTTCACGGCATTTTTTATTTTAAAATATAAAAATCAGGTATATAATACATACAAAATAGGCACAAAAAAGATACATCTATTCTAAAGGTTTTGTTAAACTAGTTTTTGAAACGTTAGGATATAATGCTCGGCATTTGCTAACAACTTGCAGGACATATTAGGCTTGTTCCATCATGCTCGCAAACTATCAGATGGACGTTAGAAGCATGCGCATTGAGTAAATACCTTGCAATAAACACCTTTATGTCTAACAAATTACGTAATGCGCAAGTGCCTGACATCCATCTGACAGTTTGCGAGTTCAGATGGAACAAAGCTATTGTTTTTGTTCTTCATCTTTAGTCAGAAGGTTGTTAAAGTCGGTTATTAATTTAACACCACGCTCAGCCATATCATTAACTACTTTTAATGTTTTGATAATTTTTAATCCTTCTTGGAAGTCATTATTTTGATGCCAGGTTTTTGGATGTTGGCTTAGAAAATCTGTTTTTATATTAAATCGGTCAAAGAATATAAACGTTTCTTTGGTTACTAAATTTACCAATCCCCCATCAACTACCTCTTTTAACTTTTCTCTCCTAACTTTTGGATTGACAACCCTAGCGTGCTCTGATGAATCATGTGTTCTACTGAGCAAGTTATTTGCCATTAACAACTTTTCATCGTCTGTAATGGTGGGATCAAAAACCGATAATCCCACCAACTTTGCATTCAAATACCACAAATGAAAAGAGTAACGCGGCACCTCCAAAACAAAAAAAGGATAAGCTGTCTTTCCAACTTAATACCAGATAGTTCTCCGAGTATAATTTTTGTTTTCAACATTTAATTCAATAATAAATATGGGTGATAGATAACCTAAATTTACTACAACACTAATATTTCCATACATTCGGTCTTCAAAGCAAGCCGGTATTGTTTTTGCCGCCACCGAGTTATGCATTGCGCTGCTATTTAATACATAAACCTCGCACTACTATATATCAGCGGTAATAAAAGGTAACTTCAATAATTCATATCTCGGTTTCCTAATGTTGGAACTCTCTGGCTTGTAGCGTTTTTTAATTTACACCTTGTATAAACAGGTGTAAATAATTGTAAACGAAAACAAACTTTGTAATTTAAAATCTTACTTATTAGCTACAAGTAATCATATATATCTCATAAAATTATGTCATCACATTTATAATTAAGTATCTTCAAAATTTAACACATCGATTTTCGGCCTAGTTTTTATTTTTGATTTTTTATTATGACGTTTCAATGTAAGTATATAACTTTTATAACCAGCTGTAGTCCGTATTATATACATTTTTGTCAATAACCTCTTCTTAATGTAATACTTCTTTATAGATTAGTTATGAGTAAGACAAATATAGTTGTCGAAACGTTAGAAGAAGTTTCATTTTAATTAACTTTACATAAAGCCGCTACTACCGACGAAAAAAGAACTCCAATTAAATAATTGTAAATATATATAAAAAATAAATGACAAACAAGTACAAGACTCACTTACGTTGGCTAATATTTGAATCCAACAGGAACCATATATTTTGTCAGATTTAACATTCGATATACGCGAGATTAATAAAAAAAAGCTCCCAAATAATACGACACTCACAACTCACAAGTGAAAACGTAACTGTCAATATAAGCGAAAGGTCAAATAAACTTTTGTAAACAAAGCCCAGTCATCTTTGTACAAAATAAAGTGTCCCAAAATGTTTTCTGTTAGTTGTTCATTTTATTGATTATTTAATTAATTACAGAGAAATTAAAGGATTACCAGCATTGTGTAGGTAAATTCATATATATAATTATATTTGCTAATTACATTATTGCATATCATACAATTTAATCTATGAATAACAATAATAATCTTGTATTTTCCGCAGTAAATTTTACTTATATTGGCAATGTAAACTATTATACCGATATTTTCTCATTAATATTCAATTTCAGGTGTTCCGTTTTTGCAATTGCAATAATATTGTGTTAATTCGGCCCTTCGAACATGTCCTGAGTCCCAGAATTCAATATTTTGAAGGAGTGCAACTACTGTATAAATTTTATATTGTGTTCAGGTTTTCGCGATACTAGCCCAGTCCCAATGTTTTCTTCTTTTTTTTTTTCTCTCGTAAGGCCCTCGCCAACGAACTGCGCGCATCGTTTCTTGCCTATGATTTTAAATTTTTGGATTTTTTTCGCCGTAACGCACTACCATGACGTTGAATAGGAAACAAGCGTTAATGTATTAATAGTTAATTGTTAATATGAAAGATATACAGAGTGGCGCATTAGTGTGGGGAGCGCAATATATCCGATATTATAAAATTTATCAAGAAAAATTATTAACAAA
This sequence comes from Cetonia aurata, assembly GCA_949128085.1. Classification (NCBI taxonomy): domain Eukaryota; kingdom Metazoa; phylum Arthropoda; class Insecta; order Coleoptera; family Scarabaeidae; genus Cetonia; species Cetonia aurata. The sequence goes on along the minus strand of OX421883.1, from coordinate 63,570,861 downwards.
AGGTGAAGGTATTCTTAAACTTCAAATTCTAAAATTAGTTACACATATACAAGGTATATATTTCATAACGCCGTGCAACGCCTAACTTATATTTTTTTTTAATGGAATATATATTCTTTTGTGTATTTGAAATCTGCTTACTTTTGGGAGTTTCTTCATATAGGGTTTACCCCATTTCTTCAGAGTGTTTAAAAAGTTACTACAATTTTTACGTCTAAATTAAGATCTATTAAGAGGATTAGTTCGGGTTGGAAAAAAATATAGGACTTGTCCTGGGACATACCCAGGACAAGTCCTTTATTTTTTTTTCTATTTTCTATTTTCGTTGGTACGAGAATTTAACGAGAAAAATTTTTTCTTGTATACAAGGTGAGACAAAACTCGGATCCTTAATTTTCTCATTAAACTTAAATGGAACTCGCCTAGGCTTCGCCTCGGCTCTCAATCTACAAACTCGTTCGATAAAACACCAGGTTCCAGCCTTTATATGTAAATAACTATTAATTGACACAACTGGCATAATATACCGGGTGCCCAACCTAAGATGCAACGGTTCCTAGGCAATTTATTATTGCCTTTTTGAAAATAATTTTCAAATAAATGTTTCCTCGAATCATAAGAATATGAAATGTAGAAACATATGCTAAAATTAGTTTCAGTAATGGCAGACATCCGGTTGTACCGGAAGTAGGTACTTACTTTATTATTTTAGATGGAACACCCTCTATACAGGGTTAGTAAAAAGTCCCGGAACGGTCGAATAACTTTGTTATTTGAAAATTATGATTTCTGAAATTTGGTATGGGGGTATAGTTTAAATTAAAAAAGTGTCCTAATACAGAAAAATCAAGATACCTGTCTATTCAGGTTGCGATTACAATAATTGTTCAAAATGCTCTCCATTCACAATTTGACAAAAATGTAAACGGTCAGTAAAATTTCTTATTGAATTTTGTATTTGTTCTGGAGTGATGCGATTGGCTTCTTGAACTATTCTCTCTTCCAATTGTTCAAGATTATGGGGACGATTTTTGTACACTTGACATTTCATGTGACCCCAAAAGAAAAAATCTAATAGCGAGAGATCTGGCGAACGTGCTGGCCATTCGATTGCTCCTCTATGTCCGATCCAACGTCCCGGAAAAATTTCATTCAAATAATCGCGGACATTATGGGCAAAATGGGGGGGGACTCCATCTTGTTGAAACCAAAAATGTGCATTAGGATGATCACCTATGTTTGCATTTGGAAAGAGGGCCGCAAGTGCTGGAACAACCTCATTTCGCAATAAATTTAAGTAGACGTTGCCAGTTAAATTTCCTCTTATAAAAAATGGTCCTCTGATGTTGTTTCCAACAAGACCAGCCCAGACATTCACCTTTTGAGGACGCTGTGTATGGACTTTTTCAATTCAATGCGGATTTTCAATTGACCAGTAGCGACAATTATGTCTGTTCACAGTGCCGTTGAGACAAAACGTTGCCTCATCTGAAAAGATGATGTGATCTAAAACATTAGGCTGCTGCTCGATCAATTCCATCATTGTTTCGCAAAATTGTAGTCTACGATCTGGACCATCTTCAGTTAACTCATGGACGGGATACATTTTATAGGCTTTCATTCTTGCTGATTTAAGAATCGTATGAGCAGATTTTTGAGAGATCTCATGAATTTGACCTAATTCTGTTGTGGACACGTGATGATTTTCTTCCACTGTAAGTAACACATTCAAACTAGTTTCATCTGTTGCTGTTAATGGACGTCCCCTTCTAGGTAAATCCTTCACCTGACGAAAGACTTCAAACTTTTGAATTGTTCGGCATACCGTACTTTTACTAATGTGAAGATCCGGATAAACAGTATTAAACAAAATACGAACCTCTTCAAAAGAACGTTGACGATCACCGTACCCACGCATCATTAATATCTCAATTCGTTCTGATTCAGTAAGTTTTTCTGCCATTTTCAAATGTGTCAATGTTTAAAATAAGTAAATTTATAGCGATGCAAAAGTTAAAACGCTTTTAAAATTGTCAAATGTGACGGCAAAAAGAATGCAAACACTAAACAACAACTTTTTTCAAAGGTATCTTGATTTTTCTGTATTAGGACACTTTTTTAATTATTTAACTGTTTTCTTGTGAATAAAAATAAACATCTTAATACTTCCTGAACGTAGTTTTTTATTTTGCATTCAAAAGTGTTATAAAAATCTGGGCGTTCTATTTAAAAAAAAAAAAGTTGGACGTATTGCCGATTAAACCGGAAGTGAAAAAAATATTAACTGTATTGCATAAAATGCATTTATATTAACTATACCCCCATACCAAATTTCAGAAATCATAATTTTCAAATCACAAAGTTATTCGACCGTTCCGGGACTTTTTACTAACCCTGTATATTATTGCACTTTTGGATTCCTTGTTAAATTTAAATAACAATACGTTAGGGGTACATTGGAGCTAAATTGTACCGTTTCCGAATTACATGACGTTTTTCGAAAAAAATTACATTTGCAGTGTCTTCGGTGTTTGGAAATACCTCAGGAAATACGAAACTTAGAAATTTATTAAATAGGGATCTGTAATTTTCGAACTCTAAAATCATGGATAACTTGATTTTTTTAAATTGAACGGTATAGCAATTTTTACATTAATGAACGTAAAATTTAATCTTCTTTCGATTTTATATGGGTATCATTGTGTCTATCTCCAACGGTTTTGGAGATATTCGCGATTTTTCAGTTTCTCATGATAGATGTAATTCGGAAACGGTACAACTTAGCCCCAATCTATCCCTAACGTATTGCTATTTAAATTTAACAAGGAATCGAAAAGTGCAATAATATACAGGGTGTTCCATTTAAAATAATAAAGTTAGTAGTTACTTCTATTTCTGAAACTAATTTTAGCATGTGTAGAATATGATTCGAGGCAATATTTATTTGAAAAATTTTTTCAAAAAGACAATAATAAATCGGCTAGGGACCGTTGCGTCTTAGGCTGGACACACAGCATAAGTATAAATGTGAGGACGCATTACAGAAATTAAAACAGAGACTATACACAAATAACTGTGTATGGTATACGTATATATGGTAATGAATTATTCACTACAATTTATGTTCATACTGAATTACGAGAACCTCGATAGATATGCCCTTATTTGCGTCGGAAACAAACGATCAAAACAGATCTACATATCTAAATGATATATCGTTGTCTGGAGCGATACTGATATTTGCCGTCGAATTGCTGTTGTCGTTTCGCAGAATTGACCATTATAGGACGCTGGGGAAAAATATATCATAACTGGATTCCTTATATAGCAATTTATTGGGCGAACTGGTGTTGGAAGAAGACAATTAGTAATTTTACAAGTGCAATTAAGGATATGAACGTAAATATATTGTAAATTTTGTATTGTACAGACTGTCCCAGCACAGAAGACGAAGACGGCGAAATTATATTAATTTTACACCTACTTTGTTTTTCTTCATTGGTTTGATTTTAATATATCAATTTCTACTTAGAAATTAAAAGAGAATCGAGAATCTATTAAACTTATACACGGCCATTTTGAATGAGCGGGCACAAGACCCAACTTCCCTATTTCAAATTTTAAGGATGAGCGCTGATGCGCCTCCAGGAAATATTTTAAATCGTCAGGCCCATCATTAAAAGTTGTTCCCCTTGAGTTGAAAACTCACAGTCTTTGGAATTTTATATAAGTCACAGCAGGTAACGAGTTATTTGAGGTGACTAGTTTCAAATGAAATCCCCTGTATACATTACCTTTGTCGAGACGGGTCTTAATTACAAGCGACTATCGCTGCTTGCACAAACTGCAGTCGTACGATAAGTGTCTCATGTGCTTTGCCAAAATTACATGAGGAATATCTGGAATAAACAATAGCTAAGCAACCTCATTGTCAGTGGAGTAATAAGTTAATTTAGTTTCCTTTATGTCATTAATTTAGCAAAACGCGTGCTTGTATTGACTTCAACAACAAGAAAATCCAATACGATCGAGGATAAATGTTTATCTGTACACCTACATCAAATTTAATTGGTATACACAAGCTGCAAGTTCCGAAACAGTTAAAGCAACAGATAATATTTGACTTACAAACCTTTCCAAGCTACGTAATATATTAAACTTCAGTGCAACTAAGTTTCGTCTACCTAGTTAGCCAGTTCGGTAAAAAGTACCCACAACAATCTCTCTGTGTAGTGTGTGCGAAGTCTCGAATCCACTGCATAGCAGAAAGTTTCCTACGGAGAAGTTAAGAAGAAATTTAAAACTTCGTACGCTGAACAATGATATGTTGTTATGAAGCAAACGTGATAGTAATATATATTACCTGGTTGAACAATGTCGTATAAGAAACAGTAAAGAAAGAACAGAAATTCCTATACGTATATTACTAACGTAAACAGATAAGGAATAAGGCTCTAAGAAATGGAATGCAAATTTATGTCACTGAATAGGGCCGCGCAAGGCGTATATAAAAGAATAAAAAACGACATTTTTTTGAAACGATTGAAGCTTCTGCTATGATTTACGACTTCTCGTTTCGCGAAATACATCATATAGAAATTCTGGGATAAAAAATACTGATTTTTTTTGCAAAATTGTGATTTGTATTTTAAAACACAAGTGTCACAATGACGTTTATGTAATGCGGGTACAAGTTTGAATCACGAGCCGCGTAGCGGCGAGTGTTTCAATGTACGAGCATTACAAGTCGTTTTATCGTTGTTACCGTGCTTGCAAAATGGTTATTTATAAATTGCAATTCGTTTAGTAAGCTGTCTGCTAAAAACAATGCTGCTAGCGTCGTTGGATAACTGCTCAATAAAGTCTCTAAGAACATTGAAGTTGTTACTATAAAATTGAGTAGCTTCCACCCACGTTCCCCACCGAGTGATAACAGGAGAAAATGGCAAAGGAAGACTTGGAAGTTGATTTCTATAGAAGCTTATTAGTAGTGAAGGTTTTCAAAAAGAAATTTACAAGTCGCTATTAATTTATCGACATTTGGGAATTCATCCCGTACAAACTCACAGCTTTTAGCATATATGCGACAGAATCATTGAGCAGTACCAGGACTCGTTCACTAGCTTCCGAGCCGATCAATTTTGATAAGCTTTCTGTTACAATATTGCTGACTAATGCAGCATTTACCTCTTCCGTTACTTTTGTGGATATTCAATCGGGACTTTGCTCAATAGTGCATAGGAAGCAATAGGTACCCCAATAATTAAATTCACAATGCATCGATTTAAAATATCCACTGTTTCATCCACACTGACCCTACTAGAATTATCTCTGTATAAAGTATATTTTACATTAAAATACAATAAAAATAATAAATAATAGGTCCGCTGGGCCTATAGGGGTAAACGCGTAAATCTTTTCCGAAATTTCGATTTTTCACGATTTTCAGTAACGGAGCGACAATTCCCAAGGCCGATGCCCGCGCGCCGGGGAGATGGATTATGTAATATTGCAGGTAGTCGTGCACCGAACATCAAAACATCGAAACCTTGAACGACGACGAATTTGATGTGAAATAAGCACAAAGGGGATCGAAGATTTTTTTCGTACGTAATTTCTCATATGTCAGTAATTATATTACTACCAAGCAACTATTTACATTTTACATATAACTATGTGGATGTATGAAAAATCCCCGTCGTAAGATCTCTTGGGATGGCTTTATGTACCTATGTCAGAAAGAAATTCTTTTTTGGTTAATGTTGAAATTAAATAAAGAAATCAATTATGTTCTCTCCTTTTCAATTTTTTTGATAGTTTATTCGTTGTTGTTATTTCACCCTGAAACACATTTAGATGCTACTCCGGGCTTTGACCGAAACTACAGACCTATGTTTTACTTCTTAATATCAAGAATGTTAACAGATTTAATATTAATACAATAATAATAATATATTGGACAAAGGTTGCCGACGGTAGACGTCAGAACAAAAACTGTATGTCTTTCCACATTTGTGCAAAATAAAGCCGATACAGATTACGAAACCTCTATTCAATATACAAAAAATTTCATGAGTCACAATCAGATACCTGGAGTTGGCGGTAATACCGACAAAAACTTGTTATTACAATAAAAAGCCGATAAGAAGGAGCGTTATTAAGACAAAGTGTTATTGTCTTAATATTTTAAATACAGAATATACCAAAATACCGGTATTCATATTAGTTTATTATTATTGGTTTTGGTAAAGCAAGTCGGTATTGTAACCCCTAATCATATTGCTTAAATGTAATACTACTTAAACAATTTATTGGGATTTCATAAACATTATAAGAATTATACCACCGCAGAAGTAAACAACAATTAACCAAGTTTTAAACGAATGCAATAAATAAACATTAGCTATTTGTAACTGTAATATCCGTATTTGCCAAACTCACAATCACTTTTCGCGTTTCAACTTTTGAATCACTTTGGCCTAATCTTCTGCCCATAACTAGTTATTAAAACAAGGAAAAAGGATAAATTGTGCCAAACTGAACTTCACCCGCATATGTTTCTAAACCGCTACGAAGCAAATATAATACATAAATATGGGTAATTCACAGAAGAACGGAATAGTCGCAAGGCTAGGGGAAGGCGCGGGTGCTGGTAAACTTCCGAACGCACGCGAACAGCTCGCTGCGTTTAGACTATGCATTAGACCGGACATTTTGGGTGTCCGTGAGTGTACCTGCATACATGAAAAATGCTTAAACCTATGAAAAGACAAACAACAACAAAGCTGCAAATGCGTAGAAATATATCTCGGATATCAGACTAGTATCAGTGGGATACTGAATTATGCACTCGCAACCCCTGCATATAAGAATTAACGGGCGGTTATGACAGCAAGGAGGCGTTCCCGTACGATCTACCGAGCTCTGGTCATAACACTACAACACAAGTCGCACGTATGTACGATGCTTAGAAATTAGAAATATAGTGATCTAAGTGACAACTAGTGATGGGGCAATCAGATCCAAAAAGTATCCGATAAGCTTAAACGGATATGTAGTCACTACGCTCGGTTCATACAGGTACCGACTATCTTTAGCCGATAAGGAAAAAGATTCGTTAAGCAAAAGGTAGTCGATAAGGAAAAAGATTCGTTAAGAAAAATGTAGTCGATAAGGAAAAAGATTCGTTATGCAAAATATAGACGAACCGATCCACATCCTTGAAAATAGTACCTGCATACATACATATGTATGTATGTAGATAGCGAGGCGGGCTTCGGCGTTTTTCTTTTTTCTTGTTTTTTGCGTTCTCTTTTAATAATAACAGCTGTACAATACTTGTATATAATTGTATTATTGCATACCTTAATTTTGCTTATTGTTAATTATATCTAACTCGGGGATTATTGCTATTCGCATGTGTTTATCGCATTATTCAAAGAATGCAATATTTACTTTCGTTAATTGTAAAATGTAAGAACTCTTAAGAATTGGGAAAGATACTCTACCTCGAAACTAGTATTCGTAACGTCGTATATTTTAAGTTAACCGTCTTAGTAAGAAGTAGTTATGAGTTAAAATGTATTACTTAACTCTTAAAATCAAACAATTTTTAAATATCGTGTATCCTACGTGGTAGAGTAATCCTATCATACTTGTGTTTTTTGTGCTTAGTTTTTGTGTTCTCTGTTTATAACTGCTGCCACGATATGTATGTAGGTACTATTCTCAAGGATGTTTTGCTTACCGAATCTTTTTCCTTATCGACTACATTTTGCTTAACGAATCCTTTTCCTTATCAACTACATTTTGCTTAACAAATCTTTTTCCTTATCGACTAAAAATAGTCGGTACCTGTATGAACTGAGCATAGTGACTACATATCCGTTTAAGCTTATCGCATACTTTTTGGATCTGATTGCCCCATCACTAGTGACAACGTAAACTGAAATCGGTGTTCAAAGCGCTGATTACAAAGAATGCATTAATTTACGTGAGCAAATAATGTTTTTAACCTTTATTTTTTACCTTTTTTCAGGCACAATTTCGCCAGCAGCAAATTGCCTTCTAAATTATTTTCAACTGTTATTTATGCTCTGATTTCACATTATATATGTCAGTTTGTGCACACTAATGCAAATCTCTTCACTAATAACGAAGCGATAACGCTGTAACAGGACGCAAATAGAGCGCAGTGAATATTTAATATGTCGAACAATAGCGGTCGTTCGTAAAAGTCCGCGAATCGATGAAATAGTCTGCACTCGTACGTACGAACTTGGTGCCGTTGTTCCGGAAACAATTTGATGAAATCTAAATTTATTAAAACACTAATAACCTATACAAACTCCAATGCGATTTGGCTTTTGTATTTTTCAAAACAAACCAGCCAAAACGTTGTATATAATATTTCAGCATATCACATTTTTCAAAGTTGTTTTTTTTTTTTTGTTGGTTATATTAATCAAAATTTCTGAAAATTACAATTTAAGGGATTATCAAATTACTTATAATCTTATAAACTTATATTTTATCATTTATTATTCAAAATAAATTCTGTTATTTTCACTATTTGAAGTATTGATGAATGATTTATACATAGATTATTTAACAAAAATGAAATAAATACATTTTAAGTTAGTAGTTTCTTTTTCTGTAGAAGTTGTTGAAACGTCAAATATATTTTATTTTTTTTGGAATTTGGTTTCTTATTTAATAATATCCGCAATACCAGGAGTTGAAGAAGTATATAAATTACAGAACGGATACGAAAACTGGAAGATAAAATATAATTATAGCGAAGAATATTTAAAATACTTTACTTGCATAAATCAAGTGCGCATAAAAGGCCACTCCACAGTATTTGCCAATAGGTAAAACACTTCTTACAATACGTTATGAGAGACACTATAGAAAAAGATTACATGATTCTTATGTAGATTATTATAATCTATTAGAAGTTCAGTAAAGAAACTAATAGAAATAAAATTGACTACGCCCTCTTGGCAAGATTCTTATTGAAAAGTTGCCAACTTTATTCGATTTTTCTAAAACTTGGTTGGTTTATTCAAGACGCAAAAGTTATCTTTGCCCAGATAAGTTGCTTTTGTATATAATTCTTATTTCATAAAAATTGTATGTGCATTGCCAATAAACCATTTTTAAAAATATTAATAGTAAAAGAATAATATTGCACACGAAATATTTAATACAAGGTATTAGAAATATTATTATTAAACGGTATTTACCTATGTTACTCTGTATAATAAAATTTATTAACAATTTTAAATTTATTTTTTGTATATAATAATTTTTTTAGCTATATTTATTACTTCATATTAATCTATATTGAGATAGTTTTCTTTGTGTAGATTGGGTATAGTTGTAACAGCATATCTTTTCCTCGGTTAGTAAATGGTTTACGTCGGCCGTTTAGAGATATAAAAGGTTACGTTCTAGCCTTCAAATTCAACAAGTTAGAGTGCATTCGATAGAATTACGAAATAACTATGCACCTCGTAAAACATGCAGTTAAAGCTCATGCCATAAATTAGATTTACAACATCATTGTCAGACATTTATTATTATTGCTAGTGTTTCCGCGTCACCATTCACTTCACATCTGGGTCATTTGTTATTTTATTTCATTTACAGATAAATAAAGCGATTTAAAAAGAGTGCGTGTCGGTTCGATGTTAAATATTCGGCGAATTGCGGCAAACGGATTCTGCACTTTGCCTGTTTTACATCGCCAATGGTTATACGTTTGTATACGCTGTGCAATAATATGCATCGGATATTGCAACGGTACTCATTCACTGGTTATGTACACAGAAAACCATTTCATGTTGTTACGCAATGAGTATTCAGTAGGATATAGATTATTTACATCAAAATGTATATTGCTTAAACCTTCATTAGTAGGTCTAGCGGAACTATCCAACTGCATTTTACTTATACAGGGTGTAGCACCTAAGACACCTCGGACAATAGCTCCTCTATCAGACAAGATATCGAAGATAGTCTAGATAGAGCAAAATTGTGCATATGGTGATTAATGGTAATTTTTTACCGTTTATTGAATGTGCGGCAGGGAATTCAGTCATTTTACTTGGAAACGGCACGAACTATATTTCTAGGCGGCATTATTTGAAAAAGTTAGCGCTAGATTTGGTACACCTCCAGTTGCAGAAGAAGCCGATAATAAACAAAAATTCTCATGCTCTACAAATTTTATTACCAAAATATAAATAATAATAATAATATAGAGTTTATCCAATAATAGGACAATATATAATAAACAATAAAAAAAATGATTAAATAGTATATAAGGGAATACAATAATCATACGGTGTGCACACTAACAAGAATGAACATTGAACATTGAGATTAATTATCCTCTTCCTTACTTCAAAAGATCGCGCAACGAACAACCAAAGATATCAACATCATTGCTGCAGCAAATATGGACAATCTATCTTATTATTAATTAATTTATACAGAAACACCATCCCAGCTGTACTCCTTCGCAAATCCAGGGAACCCAACCCAAATGTCTTCAACAAAACATCATGCGGGAAGCCAATGGAAGGATAGCACCGGTACGCCCTAAACCATAAGCCCTTAAGCAAACGCCTCTGAACGCTCTCAAGCTCCGCTCTATGATTTTCATAAATTGGCGACCAGTACCAAAGACATATATAAAAGTTTCAACGTATTCACATTAGTGAAGTGACTGGAATTGCGATATATAAAACCAAGCGTTTTCATGGCCGAAGAACCCATTGCTTGAATATGCCATTAAACGAAAGAGCCGAATCAAAGTGAACACCAAGATCTTTCACGGTTAGGCAGCGGTTTAATACTGTAGACTGGATGGAATAGTCATACTTAATGGTATGTTTACACCTTGAGAAAGATACAGTATTACACTTGGAGATGTTCAGTGTAAGGCCATTGGAAAGACACCGTTGTAAGATACAATCCAAGTCATTTTGAAGCAGCTCGCAATCTTCCTTTAAAGGAACCGAAGTAAATACTTATCTGCAAATAATAATACTTCACATTTCAAAGCGGGTGGCGAATCATTAATGAACAGAAGAAAAAGCAACGGCCCCAAGTTAGAAGCTTGGAGTACCCCAGACTTACAAAGACGACGACATGAAGTAAAGCCATTATACGCAACATAAAATTTTCGGTCCATTAAATATGATTGAAGAAGAAGAACGAGAGAGCGGGAGAAGCCGAAGGCCTCAAGTTTACAAAGAAGTCTCCCATGACTATCCGATCGAAGGCCTTGGAAAGATCAGTGTAGATCGCATCCACTTGACCCCAGAGTCCGATATCTCAAAGACATATTGAGTAAACACAGCAAGGTTCCGCAAGGTGGAGAAATACAAACCTTGACTGTCGTATATATATGTGTGTACAAGATCATTTCAAAAGCATAGGAAAAATTCGACAACAATGAAATTGTTGTAAACCAACACTGCCAACAGACAATGGAGGGGGCAACCAAGGTCCTTCTGCATTGTCTAGATATAAAAGAAAATATTCCAGACCACGCTAGAATCAAACTAAAAACCACTGTAAAACACAATATTGCTGTGAAAATGTAATAAATTTTAGTGTTTGCTTCTACACACAAAAAGACTATTCCAGAAATCTTTTGATAAGCCGCAAGAAGAAACAATAGATATTGATTTCTACTATTTTTCTTCATTTATCAAAAATCCTACAAATACATCAACTATCGGAGAAAATTAAATGTTATTGAATTTTATAACTTTCTCGCTAAAAATTATCAAACCAAAGCACCATTATCCAGATGAGAATGATGATGAAATTCTTGGCGAAACGAAATTGTTTATACGTAAAATTCTTCGTACTCAAACATCTGTGCTCTCATTGGCCAAGTAGTACTACAAAGATCATAAAACTCTCCTTTTTACGTTCGCGAGCACTTTGATATAAATACTTTCTAGCACACAAAGAACTATATTACCTTGTATCGGTACAAGAAGAATTGCCAAGTTGGTGGCCATGTTATTGCTGTTCGTTTGAGCGATCCGCAAAAATTGGGAAGTCTAATTATAATGATTTTTAGTAAAATTTCTGCTAAAAAGTAATTAAATTTAACAATATCTCTAAACCGGTGTGATTCTGTTTTACAAGAACGCAACTCGCAATCAATTAGCAATGTACTACTGATTATATTGTGAAAAATCTAAGTACAAATACATCTAGTTTGAAGATGACCTTAATAACATGCCGTAATGTTTAATGTTTAAGTAGGAATCACAATGTCTTTAATACATATGCCTTTTATATTCGATGGAGCATTTAATGTATGCCACCGCTAAAATACAAAGGTTGTATATAATAATAATAATTCCATTTAATGACAATAGCAATACAAGCCTGTATATTACTACATATATGCGTTATCAAAAAGACTATATGTTAACTTATCTATTTCAAATCTTTCACCAATAGCCTTGCGCACGTCTACAAAAACCTAGTTTATTTTTAGTACAGTCAAAATAAAATATATAAGATAGCAAATTTAGACATGTAACTATTCAAAAAGTAGTTTAAAATTACAAATTTATTTTCCCACTTTTCACATAGCATCAAAACATACAAAACCACAAAACAAGTACCTAAGTAAAGTCCAGAACAGAAGCCAAGAACATCTTTGTTCCTCCAGATTATTAAAACTAGATTTATCATATATTTTTTACTTGCTATTTATGACATGAAAAAAATTAAGCTATTCAATAATCATCAAAAGATATTAATTTTGTTATTAGCAAATAAAATCCCAGTAGTATATTTTGAGTTTGATAAGGTTTACCTAACTATGTTTTCCAAACAACAATTCATTCAAAGATATGCAAGATACACAAAATATTCGATCACTCCGCGGCAAACAATTTTTATTAATTGGGGAGAATTTTTTCGGATATTCGTAAATTTCCAAATTCATTCGGTCTTCGGTTGAAAATGGAAATTCGCGATTCCCGCAACAATTATCTCAAATTAATAAAACTACGCAGCGAGGAGTGATCGAATATTTAAGTGCTCAAGCAACAAAGAAAAAATGGCTAATGCAACATCAGCATATTCCAATACGCTCACTGCAGGTATTGGTGTTCCTGAAGGTAGCGGACTGGGGCCACTTTTATTTTTAATTTTTATAAATGACATTTTTGTAAACGTCTCGTGTTACAATCAAAAAATTATTTTTTTTTTGCTGCTTCTGATTTTCCGTCTTTAGAACAAACTGGAACTGACTTATATCGCTCCGTAAAACAATGGTTTATAGAAAATAAGTTACAAGTAAAGGAAAACAAAACATGTTGCATACTATTTAAGACAAATGAAAGTACAAACACACCTATTTATATTTTTCTATAGACAGCACAAAATATTGTCGTTTTCGCCGGATCTTTCTTGAATACAATTAATTTGCACTCTATAATTAGAATGTACTTGTTTTTCTGCTTTTGTATTGATGGCATTTCTACTTATGTATTATAGTGGAAATAAATACTATATTATTATTGAGTAGACCAGCTAAAATAAGTCCGAATTGGTAAAGCACAACATTCAAAATAATAAATAGTCGATTCGTATTTCGTATCAATCACTCACAGACTGATCAACGTCCAACCTAAATCACCCGCACGTTTATTTTCCTCATTAAAAATGTTCACCAATCACTACGCCAAAGATAGGCAGTGAAATGTTAAAAACTAGTCTTTTTTTTTATTAAGTATTCGTGATTTGTGTCCCTTATATAATATTTCAACACACATATTAAAGATAACAAAATTTTCTTATAAATTTACTATCAAACAGAAATCACAGATCTTATTAAGTGATATAACGCAAATTGCATCTTTAAGCACGTATTGGCATTTGACCTTTATAGTACAAATATAAATATTTTGTACATATTTCCAATTATACCAATTCTTGTGATTATTTAATTATTATTATCGGTTTGTTGCGTTAATTTATGAATGAATGTGTATTCTATAGGAATATGACTCACCCGATGACACTAGCACCATAAAAAATGCAAACTTGAAGATGACAATCTCAAAGTTAACCATTGTTCCCACTATAGAAAATCACTATATTTTAGATTCTACAATACTGCACACATTAACACACATCGTGTTCTTACATTCTAATGTTTAGGTCAAACATATTTATTTGTGGCACTTAATTAATGTAATTTACATCAAGGTTAAAGCAAAACATTGATAGGTCATTATTTAACACACTTGTTTGCTATTTATTACATAAGAGGGATATAAACATTTTTCCAAGATACATCGTCTTTACACAACATATTTATGTCAATATTTCATTTAAATAAGTTTAAACGACTTCAAATTTATAAACAGACGCCAAGCATTCACGAATGGCAATAAAAACAGCGAAGCAACCAAAGTTGTTCAGGATCGCGGCGACGCGAATTTTGTTCTTTCACCGCCGGATGCGAAACTTCAGAAATTACGATACCGGAACAGTCCGGAACGCCGGATTTTCGATAGTATCGTGGCGCGTCTCGACAATCTACTGAATCCCGGGCCGACGCCGTAGACGCCGACGACGCCCGGACCTGCGCTACCAATTCATAAACTACGGCTCTTTAGACGTTGTGTATATGCGACCGTGTATGACCAAAAATCAGTTCCCAGCGGAAAATATTCCGACAAACTAGCGCGAAATCAATTAATAGAGGTTTTCGGGCACCTAATGGACCGAAATCTAATTAGCAGCGGTGGTTGAATATTTAATTTGACCGAAGTTTGCGGAAAGTTGCGCCGCGCGGCATAATTCCGCACACGCGAACCTTACGATCGTGACGAAAACTGTTTGCGGTAATACGGTCGCAAATTTAATACAGTACGACTATGTTGAATAACCGGCTTAATCTAATTTTAATAGAGCCGCTTTAAAGTTTGCGGAAACTTCATATTAGTCCTGCGAGTGTCTCTCGTTTTAGTTTATAAATCCGACGAAGATGCATCTACCTCCCAGCACTTGCATAAATTATGGAAATATTTTACTTAGAATCCAATTTGAAATTTGTAAAATTTGAGACACATGACGTAAAATTCTTAGGTAATTCGTAGGTTAACGGAATATTAGTTAGTGTTGTTTGGACTGTTTCCATCGTCTGTTGAATTGTAAATATTCGATGTTTCGGCAGTGGTTCTACTGTCATCACTAGATTAGTCCTAATAAGATACATCGACGACACGTTTGTCATATTGCCAAATTGTATAAATACTCTGGAAGAATATTTTGCACACATTAACAGCATAGAACCTTCAATCAAATTCACCATGGAATTGGAAAAAGAGGAGACCATCCCATTCTTAGAAGTCGTATAACAAAAATCCAAAAGAAAAAGTGAAAAAATCCCTTACCACAAAAATTAAAAGTAAGGGATTTTTTCACTTTTTCTTTTGGATTTTTGTTATAGTTTTCAAGCCACAGTCTCCACCCATCACGGGTTAGAAGTCGTACTCCAGAGACGGAAACATAAAATCCAGTGTATACAGAAAGCCAAACCTACACAGGGCAGTACTCACCTTATCAATCAAATCTTCCCTAACACATAAATATTGAAGTTGCATGACAAAAAATCATAAGCTCTGATTCAACTGAAGCAAATAAAAAAATTGCACACTCAGAATAAATGGATATCCGAAAGACATGTTGTCTAAAGCAAGAAGTCGAAGAACAAACGCGACCAGACAAGACACCGAAGTCAAGATGGCCGCCACAATTCCATACGTATAGGGCTATCAGAAAAATCAGACGAATAGTCTACCAATATGACATCAGAACGGCGATAGGAGCTTCAAATACCACAAGGTCGTACTTAACTAGAATGAAATTGGACAACATAAACCAACGAACCAGAAACTGTGTGTACAGCATTCCATGTAGATGTCGGCGCTCATACATTGGTGAAACAAGCTCAAAATAAGAGTACAAGAACACGAAAAGATCTGCAGGAAAGGAGAAGCAGATAAATCAAGATTTGCACAGCACGCTTGGGAAACAGATTGCAGAATAGGTTAAGAAAATGCTTCCATGCTATGGAGGAAATTAAAAGAATACATAGCTACGAAACCATCAGTGCACCAAGCGTGGAATTGCATGGGATATGGATGCCGTTAATACGGAACTGCATTCAATAGGGATTTCACGTCGGCAATCAGACGGATTAATAAGGTATAAACTGAATTCTAGAACCACCCTAAAGAGATAGAAACTATGAAGAGTTCATTCTTAAAATCAACGAGAATATGATAAAACTGTC
Source organism: Cetonia aurata (assembly GCA_949128085.1). Classification (NCBI taxonomy): domain Eukaryota; kingdom Metazoa; phylum Arthropoda; class Insecta; order Coleoptera; family Scarabaeidae; genus Cetonia; species Cetonia aurata. The sequence goes on along the minus strand of OX421883.1, from coordinate 63,554,510 downwards.
TGTAGATTCAGATTTCAAAACTCTCAACGATCAACTTCTAAAGAAAGGGAAAACCACCTGAAAACTCTCATGCTCATAAGTTGGCATATATTACCAATATATGCCGATAGACATGGGTTGCACTCGACCAATGATTGATGGCATACTTCACTACCTCTTTTCCAAATAGAGAGGAATGAAGATGCGACGAAGACATACTGACGCAGGCAGAAAATACTATAACCTTGGGTAACACAAGGCGCAATCAAGGGTACAATAAGCCCTAGTGACTACGGTGGACAGAACGGTTAGTCGATTTAATGGCAAAACCTAACTTCAACTAATCGCATAATAACACAAAGAACTACAGATTTTAATTCCAAGACTGCAGAAACATGTCGACAATTAAATAAATACTCAGATGTCAAGCATGTGTAATATATTCCTACATAATTTATTATCAAAAACTTTAAAACTTTAAAAAGATCACGTTATACAAAAGAAATACTTCAAATTAACTATTTTTTGATAACCTACACATATTCGTTTAAACAACCGGTAAAACTTGAATATTATGTGGAAATCCCCACTCTCTTTATATTACGGTGAGGAAGAAAGTATTTGTCCACCCTCCATTTCAAGCATACTCATCCCATGTATTGTTCTCACTTATTACGCTGAGTCACCAGCACAATAGCGGTGAGAAGTCGCTCTACGGCGACAAATTTTCTCTGGCACTTTATATTTGCGTAGCTTCTTGTAATCATATAATCATTAAATATAACTTAAAAAACAGTGTAAAAAAGGTCACATCTCGATATTTCCAGTAGTTTTTACATGATGCACGCACAAGAATGAACCGAGGTTTGGCTTTATTTACATAAAACAAGTACATTTATTATTAAGAATTAAAATTCTATTGTTTTAGTTTTTATTGTGTTATGGCGTTGTATTAATTGAGGGGCGAGACAAATTGCTAGATGCATTTGTAGGGGAATGCCAACGGCTTTACCACCATCTCTGGACTTCATATATGTATTTCTGTTTTGAGGCACGGATATATGAACCAAAAGCGCGGAAGCGAATAGCGTTAGGCTACCGGCCCAACCTTAATTGAAATATGAATAATATATCTTAATAAAGTAAACTTTGTGTTATTCCTTCTGGCACATATCATGACTTATCAAATGTGCCAGTAATGAACATGCAATCTTATCCATGTAATATGATTTATTGAAGTAGGTATGTGAGATAAAAAGCAAATATTTTTGCGCTTGCTTTAAAACTTATTGTTTGTTGTTTATTACTGACGTAGTCCAACCAACTTTTAACACGGAGTTTATATTGAAAATAAAATTATCATATCAAACCATATAAGTTCCAACTTTTAGTCTGTGATTATAACAGACCAACTGAATTCTATGGAAAATTAATGTTGAAATTCATTTAATCTTCATCATAGCCTGTTATTCACATTAAAACTTACCACGAAAAGGAATTTATCCCATTGATCTAGAACATAAGCCGACGTATTAAAAGTTTTTCGTTATAAAGGATGTCGGTATCGTTAGTATGATATAGGTCTCCACGGATATCGCCAAACTTTCACTTTCCCCTCACTTTATCGATTCAAAGAGGACGAACAAGGAAAGTAATTTTGAAAACAGCAAGATAATTACAAATTTCTCCGATACCTCTGAGCTTTGTTTTTTCGTTCGAAGAAAGATATCACGATATTCTCTGGCTATAATTCCAACTAAATGCTTCGGAAATAAATATATTTTTGTAGTTAAGCATTTTAATACACGAATTGTCATCTGCATAGCACACTACGGAGAAATCGCTGACAAAATAATACTATACATATAGTCGTTTATGAATAATGAAAATAATAATGACCCAAAACGGATCCTTGTGGGACACCAGTACTGGTCGGTAAGTCAGCAGATGTTGTTTCCTATACATAATATTAGCATTATCAGTGCTTACTTCTACAAACTGAAATTGATTATATAGATATTTTTAACTTTCATTTAATTAAAGATACGAAAATATGCATATGTATGCGTCTGTAAATATTGTACCGCAATACTAAGCAAAGATTCGTTGATACTGCTTTGCATTTGCGGAGAGCTTAAAGCCTCGTTTATGTTAATTTTAACTTTATCGATTACTGCCTCGCTACAAATCTAGCTCACGTTTGCAAGACCGCTGATGCAACTAAACTTTAGAATGCATCCGTTTATTTGCGTCGCTGCTATCAGAAAAAGAACAACGAACCGGGTAACAAAAGACCGCTGGGATAAATAATAACCGCGTTATAAAGAGATTTTTCTACTTCCGTTTCCCTCGTCACTTTAAATTTTTCATTAGTTTTTCATTAGTTCATTATACTAGCATGTTTAACCCCGTAGAAATTATTAATTATCCATGATTTAGTTGTTTAAATATTAAACTTGAAATTTATGTAGGTAATAATCATGAAATACTAGATTCTTTTAAATAAATGGAAAGCATTAGCAACATAAACAACAAATTGCCAGAAATAAATTGAATTTTAGATATCAAACGCACTGGATTTCATTTCAAGAAAGTTAACTCTAATAGTTCCTGTTGAATCAGCAAATGTGTAGTTGGTAGTACAGCAGAATATTCAATTTCACCAAGTAAGGTTCGTATATATCACTTATCCTCACATAAACAGATAAGGTATGCAGAGTATGCATTTGTCTTCTTGATTTATGACATACAACTCACTACTGCGGAAGAAATATATCTTATTTAGTAAGAATACCTACCGTCATGAGCTTTACTCTCTCGAGCATAACAGTCTTTTATAAGCTTTCGCTGTAATAAAGGCAGATACTTCCTCGAAGAATTTAACATTAATATTTTACAAACTGATGATACTTGTTCTTAGGTTATTAATTCGGAAAATATATGAAATCACAGTTGGATTAGGTTTTAATGGAAATAAATTTAATATTCTTAAAATTTTTTCCACTCCCTTAGTTAATTATTAATACTTTCTCATGGTTAACGGGCTTTAATAAAATTTAAGTAAATGTTAATTATGTATTATTGTTATCACATTTATTGCATAAGATGACCTTGCATATTATTGTGAATCATCGATCCAAAGGTATATCACGCGAGACCCAAATTCTACCTGCGTATTGTTAACAAAGAATATGAATCATAACTAGATGTAAAGAAATTTTAAAGAGTTTAGTTTGAATATAGTTCTTGAGCAGACTGGTCGTGTGATTATTTTACATAAACGAATACGAAATACGAACATGGAAAAAAAATTGAATTTTGTAGTCTATATATAATTTATGGACATATTCCACAGGGTAGTATTTTAAAAAATAAAGCATATAGTGATCTATCTATTTCTATTCAGCAACAGACATTTTTGCACAGGTAGCCAATAAGAAAACAAAATATATGCAGTTTTATACTCGATAAATTTTAGTTTTATAGCGGGACTTACTGGCCGGGCTTGTCCGAGCTTTATCTTTGCTTATGTGCGCTCGAAATGCATTTATCTAGGATTAATATATTACAGCAAAACCCAGCGGTTCTGTTTGGTAGAAATACCTACTCGAAAATGACCAAAAAGAAAAATAGTCCGTGTGTTTATATGTTTTACATATGTGTGTAAGTACATCAGAAGGAAATACAAATATAAGTTGCGTTGGAACGGAGTACATAGATAAAAAGGAAAATGCAGCGCTGCATACCGTTTACAATAGATAATAGTAGAAAAGCTGGTGTATAAATATGATATTTAGAGAGCAACGCTTATAGGTTTTTCACTCATCCACATATCTTTCTTGGTTATGCATTTTCTGGGGGTATATTCACTACTATTACACTGCGACCTGACATATCTATTGTCTCCCCCATTCCTGCTGTATTTACAGCTGGTCGCCCAGTCTCATTTTTTTTTTAATAATAATAACAAACAAACTTTATTTCCCAACAGCGTACCATTTACACGACAACAAAAAATTATAGCAAAGTACTACGGTTGTCAAAGTGTTCAGAAATATATTGCGCCACTCTCACCAAGTACGTAAGAAGCTGGATCGTTGGATAATAAGAAAAGGTTGATGCATTTGATACAGTATCATCCGTAATATATGTCTCAGAAAATAATTGAGCAAAGCCATCCACTGTCTCCGGTGGATTCTCCAGCACACTATCATTATGACGAAGGATACCTGAGATCCTGCTGTTACCTTTCTTTTGATCAATATATTTCCACAGGTGTGATTCATCCAACTTGATGTTACTTTGCATACGACTGACATAACTGCTATACGCTCCAGATATTTGCCTGTTAAATTCGTTTAAGTAATATTGGTTTTTACTAGCCACGTGGTCACCATCATTCATGCCTTGCAGAATTTCAGGTAATACTTGATCTATGGTTCTCGCTGTTGACCCTCAGGGGAGGAACTATATCCTTCTAGAAACGGAACAACAGAACCTATTAGCTGTTTCGTCATTAATGTCAATATACACTTAACCGCAAAATTAACGCACCACTCTGACTTTTGGTTTTATTTCAAGAAATATTATATATTTTCCGATTCATTAATATTAGTTATAATAATTTGTTCATTATTACGCCTTTTGTAGGTTTTTGTCTGTATTCTTTATTTAATTTTGAAATCATAGCAGCTTTTCATGAGGGGCTTGTTTTTCAAGTAAATAAGCCCCACTTCTAAAATAAAAGTAGGCATTGTTTTTTAATTGTTTTACCAATTGATAAGATAACTGTCATTCGTGGAATACATATGTTTACGATGGAACGTGCTAGACGAAATTTAAATCGTGATGAATGTGTTCAAATTGTAACTTTGTCCAATGAAGGACTAACAAATCGCGAACTTGGTAGAAGATTTGGCGTGGCTCATACAACGGTCGGTAGGGTTCTGCACAGATTTGTAGAGACCAACGATTACGCTAGACGACGTGGCCAAGGCAGGCCACGAGCTACAAATGCGGTGGAGGATCGATTTTTGATGCTTCGAGCACTTAGGCAACGGTTCACTACTGCACGAAGCCTCCAAATACAACTAAGTGCGGTTCATGGCACTGCTGTTAGTCAAGATACCATAAGAAGAAGACTTCGTACTCAAAATTTACGACCTCGGGCAGCAGCTACTGGTCCCAGATTATCTGCAAACCACCGAAGAAACAGATTGGCTTTTGCAAGAAGGCATGTGGATTGGGAAATCCATCATTGGGAGCAGGTGTTATTTACGGATGGGTCACAGTTTTGCCTTGTAAGTTCTGATCGTCGTCCAAGAGTGTACAGAAGGCCAAATGAAAGATATTCCGCATGTAACATTCGAGAAACCACATTATACGGAGGCGGTTCAGTAATGGTATGGGGTGGAATATCTTTAACAGCTCGCACGGAACTTTCTATCGTTGATGGTGGACATCTGACTTCTGAACGATACATAACAGACATTTTAGAACCTTTTGTGATACCTTTTGCACCTTACATTGGCGATGGGTTCATTCTTATGCAGGATAATGCGAGGCCACATGCGGCACATATTGTTACTGAATATTTAAATTACGTTAATATTCAAATCCTCGAGTGGCCAGCCTGTAGTCCAGACCTGAACCCAATCGAGCATCTTTGGGACATAATGGGACGGAGGATTAGAAGTCAGCATCCACAACCTAACAGCTTAGACGAGCTGCGACAAAGTCTTATTCGCGTATGGGACGATATCCCTCAAGAAACCATCAGATCTCTAATTGAAAGTATGCCACGACGATGTCAGGCTACAATAACAGCCAGAGGTGGTAACACTAGTTACTGATAACCAAAATACGGTTCAAAAGAAGTTATCTTTGTGTTCGTAATAATACTGATCATTTTACATGATTTTGTTAAAGAAGTCATATTTTCAGTTTTTGTTTATTTCCTACAATTCATTTAAGTCAAACTTATTGTTATTATCGAAATAATTCTTTTTGTGTATTCTATTCTTAATATGTTTTTCAAAATGTATGATAATTTTGACTGTAATTATAATAAATCGAAATATATAAGTGGTGCGTTAATTTTGCGGTTAAGTGTATTATTGACGATATATTGAGCAAATAGGAAGCCAATAGTGTTGTTGGAAATGCAACATGCCTGTTCCTTTTCCATTAATTTTGTTAAATTAGCATAAAATATTGTGATTACAAATATTTACAGAATGCAAAAACGAGAATTTTACAGGTTTAGTTATTCATATAAACATCGAGCCAATAAAACTAGCACATGCCAATGGTAATAATAAAACCAATCAATCCATCTAATGGGGCGTAAAAACCAATGCGACGCACTTTATCGAACAGTCTATTTTGTGTATATACATTTACAAGGTTGTGCGCGATAATTCGTATGTAGCGCCTATCCGCAATTTTACAAACATCACGGGGAAATTTGCATAATATCGATTATTTATTAATTCCACTCGTCGCTGTCCGTTTGACGTGTTTCAAAAGAGCGATTCGGAACGTGTCGATTGAATTCGAATCAATTATTTGACGAAATCGTCGACATGCCGTGCCGTATACATATATTTTAATTACGCGTCGAATTTTGAGTCCGGTCTACTCGCTTCCCTGTTTAAATTCTCACAAATAATGACGGCCGGCGTTATGAGTTCAAGTCGTTGCGAACAACACAACGCGAGAAGACCTCCACGGGCTGCCTAATAACATTTTCGAGCATCCGCGGAAGTGTACGCTCTTCGATAAATCTCATTCACGTGATCCTAAGTGGAGTTGAAAACTACATTTATACTTATTACGCATAATTTGGTTTGGGAGATTTTGGGAATGTGCTCTGTAAAATCCATTAATAGGTCGCACGTTCGACACAGTACGGTTTTTGTTTAATATTCTCCTAATTTAACACAAAATCCAATGTTTTCAACCACGTTTATTTTCCATTCTTTTGCTTAACCTCTTCAAACTCAGAAAGAGTGCCTTTTCTGCTTAGAACAAATAGAAGTTCTGGAGAAGTGTCCTTGTCTACCCCTATTACCTACTTAGCAATATGTTGATATCTGCTACAAAAAGGACTCAGTAAAATAAGAAATAGATTCCCTAAGGAACCCAAATCCTACTACCTTATATCCTGTTTCAAGGAATGAAAAATATGTTTAAATAAATCATCATATAACAAGTTTTATTGAAATAATGCAAAAAAGAAAACGAACACACAACACTGAACCAAAAATGGGTTCAGTTCTGTTTCATCATCAACTACTCTTGCAGAAGCCATCTTAGACCCTAGGCATGTAATTCATCTTTGTGTGCTTGTTAGCCTGTGATAAGAAATGCATAAATCATTCTTTAAGCAGATGCGGTATTTATGTAAATTTTCATTTTGAATGGAAATCTGCTTATTGTTGTGGATATTATGTAACCAATATCCAACAAAAACATTGATTGAGTATTTTTTGCTGTTTAAAATGAGTTCAAGTCTCATTGCATTTCAAATTACATAAAACTTTGCAGTTCAAATATTCTACTGGCTTCAACCAAAAGACTCCTACAGATCCTAACATGTGAATCAGTCGCTTTCTGTGTGGGTATTTATTTTACTCGTTTGATGACACACAGACCTGATTACAGCAAACATATAAATAAAATTTGGATTATATTTGAATCTAGTTTGAACTTTAGACATTGCTGCGCACGCCATCCCATTTCCTCACTGCGAAAATTGAAAAATTTAAGAATTGAAAAATTGAAAAACATCAATTTTTCGATTTTTGGATTTTTCGAATTTTCGGTTTTTCGAATTTTCGATTTTTCGATTTTCCCATTTTTCAATTTTATCAGTTTCAGTTTTTCAATTTTTTTTCGGTTTTAATTGCTTTAACTTTTCAAACTTTTTCTAAAACATTCAATTTTTCAATACTGAACTTCATATTTTAGTTTTTCGAAATTTTCAGATTCTGAATTTTTCCGATTATTTCAGTTTTTCAACATTTCTATTTCTCGATTTTTCCAAATTTTTCAATTCTTAATTCTTTCAAATTTTCGAAATTGTTCAATTTTTAAATTTTGGAATTTTTTAATCTTCAAATCCTTTAATATTTGATTTTTCAATTTTTGCATTTTTAAATCAATGTTTTGGGACAATTTATTGTAGAAATAAGTTATTATTTCCGTTAGGTGGGCAGGTAATTTATCTTAAATTTTTGGGTTTTTGGATATCCCAATTTATCGATCTCCCAATATGTCAAAGCACGCCAAACATATTCGAACTCTTTTAAATTCACAAAATAGTTATATATTAGGACATTAGTTTTAAAAATCAAATTATACAATAAAATTTTAAATTCATAAATATACACAAACTCAGATCAATAAATAAATACTAAATATTAAAATTTAACTTTTATAATGCTTACTTTTCTATAATATCAAAATAAAGTCATTATAATTTTTACAAAGTAATTCCTTGAATTTTATTAACGTCCACTAACTAGGAAAAAAAGCATTAATAGCTAAAAACACTTTTATACAAAACCACCTTGTTACAACCATATAATGTCCCTTAACCCCTAATCTGTGTTCCGTGCTGTTTTCCGCGTTGTAACAATAAATACAATATCGCGTGATAATTTCACGTGTAGAATAGCGACCCATAATAATTTCACAGCAACCTAACAGTTATATACCACACGATTTTGTAATGTTAAGGTGTTTATTCGAATATAAACCAAACACCAACAAAACGGTCTTTTTTCTGCTTTTATCAACATGAGAAAGTTTCAACCGGGGTTGTATGTGTTAGAAGTTAAGCATATAAAAAGATTAGCAGGTGATTTATATGTATGTGTCAGAGATGTGGTGATATTTTTGTTTTAGACCGTAATTCAACTCTAAAAATAATGACAATAAATTTTCATCGTAAAACAGTTTTTGCATACTTGTAGTAAATCCAGATTAACGTAAATTCCAGAATACATGCGATCAGAAAACAAGTAGCATTTTTAAGGTATTTTCAATATCTACAATTTTGAATTTATCACCCCTCCATTTAACCAAAATAGTCTTTTCTACAAGCAAAGTATCTATAGCCTGCTGTTTTACCTGAAATTAAAAGTACGTATTATACAGAACTTTTAACTTTTCCCGGAAACAATAACTTATTTATTCTAATACTAATAACGCCGTTAGGATTGTATGCTCAGCACCTGGTACAATGCAATATTGCTGCAGAGGAAACTATGAAAGGCGCAGAAGCCGTAAATTAGAACATTCGCCTCGGTGACCTTAAAAGTACATAACCAACTGTTGCAGCACTAGCAGGACTACTGCAAACGGTTAATTATTATTAATTAAACGAGGAGACGTTTTCTATTCAGGTGTTTCCCAGGAATTATTAATGGAGAAAATATATCTCTGGAAATCGTCAAGACATTCATTACCACGTAGCAATTAATCAATACAAAACAGGCATAATGAAAATGTGGCAAGTGGTAGCAGATACTAAAAGTGTTTTAAGAGTAATGTGACGCTTGTTAGAGGACCGACAGAGATCTGGTGGATTCCTTTCAAAAAAAGGAATACCAGAATTCGAATACATAGGTATGACAGTACTCCAACTCAGAGCGCAATGGGGACAATCATATAAAAAAACGTAAGAGAAATAATAAAGGATGCCTTCTTAAGTAGTATTATAAAAGGACCCTAACCATTAAGGAAAAACATGAAGGATGCATTGTCACAAGAAGAAAATATACGCATATAATTAGAAAGCCAAATGTTGCAGACCACCAAAAAGGCAAAAGCGAAGAACCAATACAAAGTCTAGAGGAAAGAGCTCCAAAAAATAATCAGAGAATCGAAAGCGGGGCACTAGAATGAACTATAAACAGAGTTAAACGAGGACATATGGGGTCTGGGCTACAAAATACTTACTCGCGAGTTAAGGAGAATTGTACACATATTGGGTGACTGAAGAAGTTATCCCCTTTCAGCGAAAAAATTGGAAGTGGTGGCCCAAAGTATAAAAACTGCTTTATGCTTTTCTTACTTACCAAGAGACAAAAGACAGCCTAGTACCCGGACGCAGATATCTAAATAAAACGGTACCAGGGTACAAAAAGGCGGTTCGATAGCACCACTTGGAAGATTAGCTTTGCGCCTTCCAACATCCTGAACAAAAAGGAGTATTATGATGTTCGTCCAAGGACCTTTGTTTTGAAAGAAACCCGCTAGGGTTCCTTTCTGAACAAAGGAATACCAAACTAGAATTCGTCTCTCACTCAATGATTACTGCGGTATACTCTTTTATAAATAATATTGTACAGGCATTAAATAAGGGCCTGCTACCAGCAGGGTGTGGTGTTTTGGGGTTTGTTAGAGTTGTCATATGACGTTTTTGTCCCCCAAAAACGAGTAATTCGATGTTTAATCAACATCAAAAGTTTGTAAACTTGCCGTCCGCACCTTAGAAAGCTGTCTATTTTGCCCTTGCCTAGTATATATGTCGTGAAATTGCTTTGTATATATTTAATAATCGAAAAATTCTTTTGATATGTTCTGCTATGCATGAGCATGATACTATAGGCTGAGGAACAAGTTTAAGGGAGCTTTTAATCGGTTGGAAATGACCAGACGTGTCCCTACTTTCATGGAAATTAGATTATTTAGCTCTCTTCCTCATGCTCTGAAAACTATACCTGCTATAAAACAATTTAAGTTACTCAGAGCTTTTTTTTGCCCGAGCAGTGCATTTACTCCTTTGAAGAATTCACTAATTCGGTGTTCCATTTTAACGTGTGCATTTTTATATTGTACGTATTGTAGAATTAACAGTGCATTTTCAGTGTTGGTACTGACATATACAATAAAGCTCTTTCTCTCTATCATAATATTGTAGAATCACGATGAAGGATTAAAACATTGGTTATATTAGTCTTATGCAAATGTTGTTGTGGAACACTGCGAACATTTTGTGTATGTACATACTATAAAGTTCTTCACCGTAACGTCTATTTTGTTTAAAGCTGTCAGTTACAACGGAATATTTTAGCGTTTAATTGAAAGTCGTCTACAAGATTAATTACAGACCCAACGGAGTTTTCCGAGGGAAAGTTAAAGCCACGGTAAATGGTTCCAGGAAAAATAGAGCTAATGAGTTTCTTATGTGGAATTACTTCACCAGTGGAAGTAGTATTAATGGCATAAAGGAAGTTTCGTTTTGAGTAAAATTCGACTGTAATCACGCGGAACATGTAGTACCTATACATTAATCTTTTCAAAAAGCTATTGTCTTCCTGTCTCACCTGTGCTTCCGATTCGTTATTAAATTTTCATAAACCCAAGCTTCGTTGTTCTTAGCAAAACTGGAACGCGCGTGATTATACCTCTTTCATCTAGAGAAGGTTGTTAATTTAACTGGGAGCGGAAAGGATTCGAACGACCAACTTAATAATTAAAATTACGTTTGAACGAGCTCCCGTAATTTTATTTGTGCTCCTACCATGCTAGAATTGTCACACTCAATACAAACCTAATGATATTATAAGAATTTTCTTGAGATCACTACTTCAATGTTCATCCTATTTGTCTCGTATTTACTGCTAAATTAGTGCAGGAAAACGTTAAATTATACGAATGGGTTGTCTAGGAAAATACAACTACTAAAGTATGAAAGTTGCTGTAATTTGCTTTGTTAGAAATAATTTTTTTTATGAATGCTAGAAATTTCTATAGCAATAAAAAGCTTTAAAAATGCATGAAAGTAATGAATGAAAGACAAATTGACCAATGAAAATAGGCTCTTAGATGTTGTTGACATCCCTTGACGAGTGGTAATGGGTGCTCTCACCAGAATGTTTGTTTTACGTCCAGTAGGAAGGTCGAATGTCAGTGGAGTTCTTGAAGTGGGCCGTGGAACCAGGAAGCATACTTTTTCAAGGAGATACGCGCAATCGATGTTTTTGTGTATTAAATTGGAAACAATAAGTGGTTCTTTATCTTCTTGTAAATAAGACTTCAAAACTGTGCCTGTTCAAAAGGTTCTTACAGCTCGTGTTGTGCTCAGGGTAAACTCCATCGGTTTTGAAGGACAAATACTTCAAGAATCTTCCCTGAACGCGCAAAATGTTATTGCTATATAGATCATAAATCGGATACCATATCAACGACCCATATTCTAGATTGCTAACCACATAGCTAAAGTAAAGCGACTTAATAGCATTAAAGTTATAGAAATTTTGACATGTCCGTATTATACATCCAAGAGATCCGATTACCTATTGCACTGTATCAGGGATGTTTAGAACCAAACGTAATGCCGAGGTCTTTAACAGTGTCATTTTTAGTCAACGTGATCCCATTCATATAATAGCAGGAGTATACAGGAGTGGTTTTGCTAGTATAGTTTACGACGCAACATTTCTCTATGTTTAACTCTAGCTTACTATTCCTACACCAGTTGTAAATGGTGTCCAAGTTCGATTGTATAATGCGGCAGTCACCAATATCATCAACCCTGTGATAAATCTTTAAGTCGTCGGCATAAGCGAGTACAGGGCAATCTATTGAAATAATTAAATCATTAATACACAAGCTAAATAATAATGGACCGATATTCGAGCCCTGCGGAACACCAGAACTTGCCAGAAACAATCTTGATTCATATAGTAAACGTAATTCGTTCTGTTTTACAAATAAGATCTGATAAATGTAAATGAAGATCGACTAACACCGAAACGTGATAACTTCTGTAGTAATACAAAATGATCTATTGTGTCAAAAGCACGTTTAAAATCTGTGCACACCACATCAAACTGACTACCTGCATCCAGTGCTTCAGCTAGTTTTTGAGTTATAATACTTAAGTTGCTCATCGTTTGTTCACGACAACTGCGAGAATTGCAAACAATTCAAACTCGTCGAAATTTTACGGGTAGATTTCACCGGTCAAAATACAAGCAGCTATTTACTATACTCCATGGATTCTCTAAATGCACCAAGTTTGTTGTCTGTAATCGTTGTGAACTTTAATATTAGTTAGTTCTCAGTAAAACATCAATGTTAGAATTTCAATTCACTTTAATATATTGGTATGTCGCCTCCTTTTTATGGGTATCTAGTAAAATGGCAATAAAAAAACAAAATGATACCATAATAAAGCTATAAATTCTACAAATATATGGATAATAGTACCATTACTAAATGATATCCGTGCATCAAATAATGGCAAGGACGGTATACCCTTTAAACATCCTATCCTAGCAGGTATAGGTATCTAATAAAAAATACCGCATTGACACATAATTCTTTAGCTTTTTCTATTCTCTTAAGTTACTCAATTTTAGCTATTACAACTCCCATGTTGTCAGCGAAAGCAATTTTTTTGTTTTGCAAAAGAAATTGTATTACTGTAAATTATACGATTTTGAAAGTGATTTCAAATGCTTTTTTGTAAAATATATGTACTACATTATACATTTTATATTTTCCACAATTAGATGGAGCACCAAAGTAAAAAAAAGGTAATTTAAAGCAATTTTAAAAAAAAAACGCTATGACGATCACACAATTTACTCTTTGGATTATAAGTCGAAAAGGTATGATGCTGTTTGTCGGTCAACGCTGAACTGATTTAAGCCATATTTGACTGTTCGCAACCAAAAACTGGCACAGAATACAAGAATACAAAAAACAGAATTGTGTTTTACGAGGAAATAGGACCTATGTGGAGACGAATACCGAATTGCGATATAAACATTTTAATTGGAGATGCGGATTCAATCTGCTGGGAAGAAATATACCGGGAAGATTTGTGCACAGTAAACAGCAGGGAGGCATCTACTTTTTTACCTCACCCCACAATATCTATTGTTACTTTATTTAGTAGAAAGTTTTGGGGACACTGTGGACCCACTGGTATTACATGCCACAAAAAATTTCTGGTAGTATGAAACCAAAAACCAGATTAATGATCTCAAAATTACAATCGTTAGACTGCAGATGTACCAATCTTCAGGGAAGCAGACGTAGACTCAACCACGTGCTAGTGCTAGCAAAATTGAAACAGAAGTTGCCAACAAAGTCAAGGAGAAAAAGTTCAAGAATACAAAAGAACAATACTGATGAAGGCATAATAAGGAAAATTGAGTAACAAAATGAGCACTATTATAGAGGCAGCGATACAAGAGAGCTTGAAATATGTGCAATTCAGAAAATCCAAAGCAAAAAAAGAAAACAAAAGAGAATCGAAGAAGAAATGGTTAAATATTGTGACAACATACTTGAGAAGTTTTTGATGAAACAGATTGGAAAATTTTGGAGGTGAATCGTGAAGAAAGTTGAAGAAGAAAAATAACTGAATCAGTAACTTGTAATGGAGGAAAGACTTCCTCTTCCTTTGCCTTGGAAACTCTCTCTTCTTTCACTAAATTCTAAAAATTTACTGCTCAGAAACGAAAGATTTGTAAAACACGCCCTTCGGTTATTTATTTATATGTACCAGACGGAACAAACTTTTGAATAACATTTATTTAGAGATCGAAATTAATAACTTTAAACAAATTTAATGGTGATATCCAGCGAAATCTTCAGACGACCCATATCCGCCATCAATTCCACCATGGTGTTCTAATCCGGCTGAGGATGCGGATTCAGCAGCCTGGGCGGCATTGGACTGAGCGATTTGAGCAGAGGATTCAGCTTGATGTGCCGCAGCTTGAGTGGCTTGCAAATCGTCTTCAGCGGCATGAAGTTCTTGAGTCAAAGCGGACAATCTCTGTTTAGCAGCACCGACCATAGCTTCTTGAGAACCCAATTCGGCGATCGCTTCTTCGGCGGCCTGCTGGGCGTGAGAACCGGCACCTTGAGCTCCATTCACAGCGCTAGAGAGAGCGTTGACTTGCTGTTGAGCTTGTTCGTAGGCTTGTTGAGCGGCAGCTGCTGATCTTTCGGCTTGCTCCAACTGGTGAATTTCGCCTTGTAGTTGTTGATGCGCCTCACTGGCGTCGCGTTCTAATTTTTGAACTAGGATTTGTTTGGCGATCAAAGCGGCTTGAGCAGTAGCAGCAGCCTAGTGGAATAATAAATTATTATAAATTTATTTCGCGGAATACAAAAACTTACGCCGAGTGCGGCTTGCGCCAAAGTACTTTTCGCTGAGAACGCAGCTTGTCTTGCAGCTGAGTGTTGGTTCGCGACAGCATTACTGGCTTGCTCAGCTGATCCTTGTGCGATCGTTTTCAATCCACTACCAGCACTGAATCCCTTACCCCCATGACCTCCTCCATAATGGCCAGTAGCCGACGTATCTATGTCACTAGCGGTCTTTCCTGGCGAAGCCAACAACGCAGAAACTAACACGAGGAGAATAACATCATTAGACGAAAGTTTTTCTAAAGTTTTTCTATATTACTTACAGGCACAAGCAGATATGACGAGTAATCGGAACATTTTGGCCGCTATAAACATTAATAGATACAGTAAAATATTATCTATCCAAAAAAAGACAACAAAACCTAATAAAAAGCAAAATTGAAAATTTTCATGACATAGAAATTTGTAATATAGCATATTTTGCTGTAGTTTAATACCCAGCACTACTTGACGCCATATAAGTAGGCTATAATGGTAGGTAGATTTAAAACGTCAATATTACCAAAAAAAAAATATGTATATATAACGAACAAAATTATTGTTACAATGAAGAAAAACTAACCAAAAGGGGTGACACCTCCACTGACTAGGACTCAATAAGCATACTGCAGAAATAAAAAAAGGTTACTATGAAGAAATAAAAAACAACAAAAGAAAAATTAGGTACCTACTGGAATGCAAAAATAAATTTTAATATCTGGGCTCAAATACAAAAGAGACCCAGAATATTCTTTCACCAAAATGATTTAATAAGAATCATGAAATTCATAGTAAGTAATTTTTTTTTAAACAAAATTATCTATTTCAGATAAGTTTTAAAGAAAATCTTTCATTATTAAAAGAATCACTATGACAATAATTTAAAGTTGCTGTTATTATTATTTTAAAACCTTCATGAATCTACATTTAACTATAAACTCTACCAAAAAGATTATGAAACAAAGAAAATTGACAAAACTAAAAAGGAAATCAACTGGGCATCATATTTTCAGAACAGTAATCCACACTTTTCACCACTTAAAAGCAAGCATCTCCGCTTACCTAAGAAATTAGACCATATAACGCAATGGTGGAACTGATACTGGTTTCTTTGCCAAATAAATGAGTATTTATAACTACGCAAGAGCTTCATTGGTATGTTAATTACTAAACGCATGCCTGTATTGCGCATATAGCAGTTACTTAATTAATTATATCATGAAGATAATGGTTTACTTGCTTCTCTAAGCGATGCATGTAATTTATACGGATTGCCCAATACGGCTTGCTTCCGAGAATTTTAACGATCGTGCAAAATATTCTTTTGCCAAAAATAATAGTGGTGATTTGTTACTTTGTTTTATATAATGTAGAAATGCAGAGGCGTGGTTAGATTTTAAATAGTTTTTTTGGCATATTTAGGATGAGTCACTAATTACGAAAACCAAAATTAGAAAGAAAGTCAGTAATCAGAAAACGCTTTTTTATAATTTACGATTTAAATAATTTTATACCTAGATAATACAAATATGAACATTCATGTATCAGAAATCTTAAATCACTTATTTTCGCAAATAAATTTTCGCATAATTAAACTGTTATGGTTGGCTATTTAATTGCATTCTACTGAAATAACCAGCCATAAATTCGTAATTTGCTATTCTGCAACTACTAATATTTATATACTTTATAATACAATTAGTTATGATTAGTTATTCCTTCACTTGGAATACAAGCAAATAGTTTTAAATAACAGGTAATTTTGCTAAACAAAAAAGGGATGAAACAGAACTTTTCGGGCCGCAAACCTTTAGCAGAATAAATATAAGCACCAAAATGAGCCAATCCAAAATTCTTCTAGAAACCAGGATTGCCGTAGGAAGCAGAATGTTGATTCTGTATATGATTTTCCTAAAAGTTTGACAGCATCCACTATTAGTGTTTATTAGTACTTATCAATGTCAGAACTCAATTATGTTTAAATTTCCTATAAATGCTGGACCTAACACGTTTTTCCTACAGTACTAAACGCTTTCAAGAAGTTATTTAAAATTTTAAAAAAAATCAGGTATAGATTTTTTCTATTGTCAAAATACTTTTAGGAAAATCGTATTACAAATCCCAAACTATCTATAAGTACCAATTTTCAAAGCGAAAATCAAAAAAAAAAGTGCATTGTTGCAAAATATTTGCCTGCACCACTTAATTTATTATTAATAGTTAACAATAAAGTTGTTACTTCATTGTTATCTGTCATAAAGTAAATTTATAGTAGAACTACAAGAAGAAGTCTGAAGAAGATTATAGTGACAATTAGTTATAACCAAAGAATGGCATCACGTGTGACATGACTTGTATCATCATTTAGTATCTAAACCGGTTTTTATATACTGTGTGTTTCCATAAGAACCGATTTTATTGAATGATCAGATCAATCATGCTAATGTGCCTTTCTAGTTTAGCTGCAAAATCGGCCGATTATGAGATGTAGCTTCCTCCAAAGATTTTCACGATTTCTAAATTTTTGTTTTTGTTCCATAGTCTCAAAGAAAGAATAATAAAAATGGGCCAAATTTCTTATATTTATTGTTTTATTTATCATATGTCATATGGTCTCAAGGAACATAAACTGTATTAGAAAGAAATAAATAACGACTGGGTACCCTGTGCCCCCATCTGGATTCTGGATTTTAGGTCGGGGAAGGTGGTAAACACATGCACTTAGGCCACTCTTACCGGGCCCATTGTGCTACCTCCCCTAGGTGGCGTCGCTCGCCCACAGCCTACCCGAGCCAGCCCAAACTGAGCGTGAGCTCGAGCAGAGCAGCAGACAAGGCGCCACCAAAATCGGCCATACTGGGCCAGTACTCCCCCAGAATGGAACCTCTAAGTTGGACAAGCGCTGGGCAATCACATAATCTTCTCATATTCTGTACCTTTTTCTTTGTTTATTAAAACTAAAGTCGTTTTTACAGACCTGTTTAGACTAGAATAATTAAACATTGAAAATAATAATAAATTACGTTATAAACTTGTGTGCGGATGAAGGATACACATACCACATACCAGGAAAACAGAGAGACGCGTTTAATAAATATAAAAGTTAAGAAATAAAATAAAGAAAACAAAAAATTAATAAAAATTTAAAATTAAGAAATTACAATTTTTGTCAATGAGACGCGTAGCGTCGAGTTTACGAAAAGCAAGTCTTTTTAAAGTGAAAAGAGTTTGAAAAAAAAATTAAAGAAAAACAAAAAATTAAGAAATATTCAAAAATTGTAATTTCCTAATTTGTGAAAATTTTAATTTGACGTGTTGACGAGGGGCGCACCGTCGCGTCCTTTTTAAAGTGAGACTCAAACGCGATTTCAAAATATTTGGGAAGAAAACTTCTATTAGGGAGGTTTCGAAACGATTTGAGTTTTCCAAATCTCCAAAAGAATAAAATTATAAAAAAATATGAGGAATATTCAAAAGTCTTTCTTATTTGTCTTGATTTTATCTCAAAAGTCACATAACTGCAAAGATAGGCAACACACATAACCCTAGCCGGTTGCTCTGAAGCTTCTAACCCATTATACCAATTGAATCATGAGGAGGTTAGAAACGGCCTTAGTAAAATTTTATTTGCATGTTGGTTCCATTGGTCATTTATGATTTTGTGCAATGACGTCATCAACCCCAAAATATTAAATCCCTCACAAGTTTTCAAATCTCCGATCACGTGAGTTTTGGGATAAAGTAATGCTTATTAAAACCGAATCGGCCTTGATAAGCCGAAGCGTACGTTTGCAAATGATGACTCTTGCTCATCAAACTTATAAGAACATTTTTGTTGGCATTTAATGATTAAATTGATCAAATATTTTGAGTTAAAATGGTAAAGTGTTATCAGGATCATAGCATTTGGATTGAAACGCAGGGATCAGGTCTACCGTAGTGTCATGGGAGTCGCCATTTTGACGATCACAGTTTCTATAAGATGTTTACCCGGTAAACAGATACATATTTTATGACAATGTCTACCAAGCATACAATTTGTATCGAATGTGGATTATTACTGGAGTAAAATAGAAGAATTGTCATCTTGGCTGCAAGTTTGTAGTGAGAAATATTCTTCTAAAGAAATTAAGCTGTTTTATCCACATGAATTTATACCGCTGTACATATGTTTTCTTGGTTTTTTGTTGGGATTTAAATATTCTAATCGATACCACTTTAATGAATTTGCATTACCATCTAGTATTTGAAGAAGAAATAATAAATAACAGTAAAACAAGGTGTACTTAATTCAATTTCATTTTATTACACTATTTTCGTAAAATTTAATGATGGTATTCACTATAGTCTCCAGCTCCATATTCATAAGAGTCACCTCCGTAGCTGCCATGCTCTAAACCAGCAGCAGATGCGGATTCAGCAGCATTTGCAGCGTTGGACTGTGCGATTTGAGCAGCGGATTCGGCTTGATGGGCAGCGGCTTTGGTTGCCTGTAAATCGCCTTCAGCAGCTGCGAGTTCTTGACTCAGAGAGGACAATCTCTGCTTGGCCGCACCGACCATAGCTTCTTGGGAGCCGAGTTCGGCCAAAGCCTCTTCTGCGGCTTGCTGAGCGTGCGAACCTGCACCTTGGGCGCTATTCAAGGCGTTACTGAGCGCATTCACTTGACGTTGAGACTGCTCGAGAGCTTGTTGAGAAGCCGCCGCTGAACGTTCGGCTTGTTCCAGTTGATGTAATTCACCCTGAAGCTGTTGATGGGCTTCGCTGGCGTCACGTTCCAATTTTTGGACTAAGATTTGTTTACCGATCAAAGCAGCTTGGGCGGTGGCAGCAGCCTGGGGAAAAACACAAATTAATATTTCTTTTTTTTCATTTTAAGAGGTATTAAGTAAACTTACTCCAAGAGCATGTTGAGCTAAGGAACTTTTAGCAGAGAAAACTGCTTGTCTAGCAGCAGCATGTTGATTTGCTACAGCGTTATTGGCCTGCTGGGCGGAACCTTCAGCGATACTCTTCAAACCACTGCCAGCACTGAATCCTTTTCCACTTCCATGGTGGGATGATGAATCTATATATCCTCCTAATGCTCCGGCAACTGAAACAATCGCATAGTTATAAAAGATATCGAAAACTTTGTAAGTAAACTTACTAATGCAAACTGCTACTACAATGAAACGATTCATCTTCGAATACTGTAACGTACAGGAAATGATTAATAAAAATTATATTGCAAACGGCAATTACAAAATATAAACGAATTTTACCTAAAACTTCAAAATCCTCGTGCAAATACGGTGGAAGCGAAATTGCTACTGAAGCTCTAGGTTGAAACCGAATGTATTTATACCATTTGATTATGAATAGTTAGTAACATTTTAGAGAGCGCATAGCTATACTATTTCGTTAGCGCTCTTTTTTTGGGAACAATGCGTAAAAACATATTCCTTAATATGTAATTATAAATATTCTGCAATTAGTTGTACTCATACACAATGCATGTGTGTGTCTATGTAATGACTAAAATATATTAATAAATGCACACTGTATTTTTCTGCTAATTCCGGATTTGACAAAAATTAAAAATATACTTTTCGCTGATTTTAATTTCTAATTAACCTGCATAATTTCTTTCTTTAATTTTAACTGTAATTGTAAATTGTCATGTTTAATCTAATTATAGTTATTACATATTTGTGCAGAATTTTAAAGTATATATTATTCCTCAAGGATAACGTCAATGGCGTTAGGGGTGAAAAAAACTTCCGCGGAAGAACTGCGCCTTCCTTATATAGCCTCTCGGGACACAACCACATCCCTACTATAACATGACGTCGAACGCCCAATGATAGGGTGCGTAGCAACGAAATGCAAGCGAATGATAGCATGAATGATTGACTGATATACGGAAGAATGCGCAAATATTATTAGAATCGAAAATAATACACGGGGATAAACAAAAATCGGTACAAGTATGAAAGTAAGATTTTAGCACGTAACAGTACCAATTCACCCCAAACCCGGGATCACTCGAGGCACGCGTCAATTGTGTTTCTTCTGAAAAAGGATAATCTATTCCATTACTGATACTGATACTGATACTACCATAGTAGAATTAGGTTCTGTTGACAGAAACCCTGCCCTCGCGCGCATCTGGTGTCACGAGCTCGAAGAGGCGGGCAGAGCCCAATCGATGACTGGCGTACAGCGCTGCAGATACTTATTACAATAGAATTTCGTATTTCGTACGAATCACGAAGATAGTGGGGGTAGTTATGTTCTCCCATGCGATTTATAACGTTTCTCCATACTCCTTCGGGTGTGTCTCTCTCCATTGAGTGAGCCCTCTTGCTATTGCGAGAAAATACTTGTACTGTTGGTGCCTTCTCAACGCTGACCAAATTTGTTAAGTTAATATCTTTCAAATGAAAAAAGTTATAAACAAAAGTGCTAAAAAACTATCTCTATTCACAAAAATTGTAGATACTACTTGTTACTTACAGTCACCGATAGAATTAAGTGGACACTAAGCGATTTTTAATTAAACTATAAATTTTACTCATACTTATTTAATGATATACAAAATCATATGATATTATTATAGCAGATCAAATAGTTAAACACGAATAATATCCAAAAACATACTAATATTACAAAACAAATAATTAATAATAAAATATAATACTATGTCCGGTCAATTCTGGTCGGTGACTGCATATTTTATATTCAACCGAAAATATTTCCTGGCAACATAGGTACCAATAGAATTCAGATAACTTTGGAGCTATAAATTTTATGATAATAATCTCAAGATGTCGAAAATAATTTCATTACAAAAAATCTTTATTGATTCTCTAAAAAAAAACGCTGAAAATGAGGCTGTAGTTAGAATTGGATTTTAAATGTAATTCCAACATAGATCCATTTAATACATAGAATTCCTGCTCCATTTTTTTCTATACCGTCGTGGAATCTCTCTGATGTTTATGCGGATATAAATGTAGGTCAATGCTACTGAATTCTTCTGTGCTTTATGTAAGTTCTTACAATCATAAATTACGTATACATATAAAATGTTGTGCAAACATATATATGTACATATTCTTATTTATTGGAGCCAAGAATAGATAGAACTTTCATTCTTTAATTGCATGCAAAACATTTTAAATATTATGTCGTCCTATAAAAATAAGAAATAAAATTGCTTCAAACATAGCCTAAATACATAAAAATTAAAGTTATGAGTAATTCTTCTTTAAATTACTTTTTAGGAGAAACTGCCGTTAATAAATTTGATATCCGCACGTGCAAAAACATTCATAGTTGTATTTGACATATATTGATTATTTCTCTATTCTTAGTCCGCTTTGCATGATAACTCAGAAATAAAATATGTACAACTAAATCTGTTGAAAATTTTGTTTCAATGATTAAAGTATAAGGATTATTACCTCGGTTAACTTCAACAAAGATAGGATAATATTCCAGGCTAAAGTTGCAGCAATACATTGTTGCGTCAGGAACAGAAATCCAATAACAAATGGATGTAGAATAAGTCCAAAGAGTAATGGAATAGCGCAGTAGGACAAATGCAAAGAAATAATTTTTAAAGGAAAGACTTACTAAGTAAAGACAAGAAGACAGACACTGTGGAGTAAATAGACATGTGTACTCTCAAAGATTATTGAGCTAGTCAAGAAGGCAAATCAAAGAGTGTATTTTAGGAAAAGCAAAATCACCATTTAAGCCCTTAATTTGATCAACCACATGTAACTCGTTCTATCTAAAATTGTTATTAACCCATCAAAAGGAAAACGAATAAATATTTGAATCAGGAACATATTTTATTTTTTTATAGAAAACAATACAAAAAAAAGGAACAAAACTAACAACACTTAATCAACTAATGTTTATATTCCCCATAGCTCTCGATGATACCAAGATCTCCACCTCCCAATCCTCCATGACCTGCACTCGATGCAGAAGCAGATTCAGCGGCTTGAGCAGCATTCGCCTGGGCAAGTTGGGCCGCCGATTCCGCCTGTTGGGCAGCTGCTTGCGTCAATTTCAAATCCTCTTCGGCGAGGTGGAGTTGCTGAGTCAAACTCGACAGTCTCTGTTTGGCCGCGCCTACCATAGCCTGCTGAGATCCCAATTCTGCACCAGATTCTTCGGCCGCTTGTTGGGCGTGGGTACCAGCACCTTGGGCACCGGCCACGGCTGCATTCAAAGCGGTAAGTTGCTGCTGAGCTTGTTGATAGGCCTCGTGAGCGGCGAGGGCCGCCCTTTCCGCCTGCTCCAACTGCTGGAGTTCCGCCTGGACTTGCTGGTGAGCGTCGTTGACGTCGCGTTCGAGTTTCTGCACTAGTATTTGTTTACCGATCAAAGCAGCTTGTGCTGTAGCAGCAGCCTATGAAATGGATATTAGGGCATGCTTAAAAGGATTCGAAAAATTAACTTACTCCAACTGCAGCTTGCGCTAGCGAACTCTTAGCACTGAATGCTGCTTGCCTGCCAGCGGCGTGTTGATTGAGAACTGCAGTGTTGGCTTGATTTGCAGAACCTTGGGCAATTGCTTTTAATCCACTCCCAGCGCTGAATCCTTTTCCGCCATATCCACCACCATGTCCACCGCCCCCGGATTCCAAATGACCTATTACCGCTACCTCTTCACCGCCAGAGTGTAAACCTTCAGGAATGGCACCAACACCAAGAACTACAAGACATCAAATTAAATTCACAAAACGCATTTTGCGATATCAACTAAGCACTTACGGATACAAACTGCGATAAGTACGAATCGGAACATTGTCACCACTGAAATCAAGATTATTATTGTATTAGAATGATAGCAATTACATATTCCTGTGGATTCTTTCTACCTGGTTATCCTCAGAACGATGCAAACGCTTAAGCCACGTAATAGATACTGCTATTGTACGCGTTTCTGTCAATATTTATAGCAGTTTCTTCTCATGAGCTACATCAATTAACATATCTTACCGGTCCATAAGCCCATTCACCGTTCTGCATCGCAGAAAAAATGAACGTGTGAGTTGATAATGATGCTACCGACTTTGTGCAGACACTGGAATGTAATTAACGGATTGTTCTTCCTGTGTTGTGTTTAATAACGTACAAATGCATCACTTCCTCGTTGAAGCATAAGAGTATGCCTTGTAAATATTGTAAATATGCTATGTATATTCGGGTATTGATTAAATTTATTTTATTTAATCCTATGCCTTTCCATAATTCGGTGTAAGGTCTTTACGGAATTGAATTTGCTCCACGTCTTTATCTCCTATCTCCAATTCTTTCAGTTCTTTGTTGGTTGTATCTAGCCTCATACCAATTCATTTTTCTTTTTACGTCTATTATCTCATCATTTTTCTTTGTTCCCCTTCTCTTTCTCTTAGTGTCCACGATTCATAACATTTCTTACGATGTTTTTTGTCTAGTAAATTATTTCATGTTTTGATACTTTTTATCTTTTCTCAATTGTACGGCACTCACATTAGTGTCCAAGCTATCACAGGCTTTGAATAACTGTAAACCTCAAATTTCCAAGACAATTCAAAGATTACCACCAAAAAAGCATTCTTGATATAACCAGATTATGGTTTTTAATGCAACGAAAATATAAAACTTCAAGCTGTCAATTATTTTCATAGATACAAAGATTTATATAACAAATAAAACAAAATGTGCTCTCCGGAAAGTAGAAAATTCCTTCAATAATTACTTGCGTCTTTGTCTGCACGTGAATGAAATACATTTTGAAAACATTTTGTTGTGTTTATTTATTCAATTTCTCTTGATTTGTTGTTTACATCTCGTCGCATGTTTATTTTCATTTTGTTAATTAAATAGTTAGGTCCTATAAATTTTACGTTTTTATCAGAAACAAATACACAGTCATGGAAGTACTGAAACAACATTTACTCATAATTAAATTCTTCATCCCTTTGTATAAAAATATACAGGATGTTCAATTTATAAAGAAAAAGTTAGCCAAAGTTTCCCAAATTGAACAACAAATTTTGAACATTCTGGACATCTCTACAGCTTGAAAGTTTGTTTAAAGCATCTTCTGTCATTTTGATCTTAAACTTCATATTTGTAGAATCGAAAAATGCCACCAGGCGGGGTAAACTAAATCAGAGTTTTGCTTGTGTCCCGTAGATGGCGACAATCTAAACCCTTATTTCCATAGTAGAGAATCGCAGATATAGCTTGAGATGCGATAACGATGAAAGTGGGCTTGCATTCTGAGTGATGCTGATGGCGCCTGGTGGGCAGAAACTCAAGTCCGCTTCTAGTGCCATTTCTTTCATTGCTTTTGCTGGTATAGTGACTCCAACAATAGATCATGGTGGCATTCTGCGGTTCTAATTCTCTTTGGCATTATTTGTTTGACATTCTCACATTTGTAGCGGTACTGTTTTCTCCGTAAATATTTCAATGTCTAATTTACTTTAATAGCAAAAGATCAATTGAAAACCCAAATTCATCTGCAGAACCCTACATTCCATATGATATATTTTCGACATGATGAAAACCACTTCAGTTCGCTATCAAGTATCATGTCAAAAAAATTAATTTTTTCTATAATCTCCATAGATATGTTTTCTTTCTTTGGCGTGAAATGTGTTAATTTCGTTTTTCCCACGTTTATTTTTAAATTATTTATATTACATTATTCCAATATCCGGTAAAATATATAACCCGCCGAAGTCAAAACGTCAATTCGTGAAGGACAACTCACCATAACCGTTGTATCGTCTACGTATTGAAATGGCTTGTCTTTGTGTATGTAGCTGCATAAATCATTCACGTAAATTATGAATAGAAGGGGGCCCAAAAATAAACCCTGCAGTACGCCTTGCCTCACTGGCGCTTTGAAGGCGTATACCATTGTTTTAGAAGTGTGTACCATTGCTGGAAAATAGACACAGTGTAAGTACGATTTAATCAGATCCAAGTAGACGCCCTGGACTCCGTATTTATATAGCTTTTCCAACAAAATTTCAAAGTTAAATCTCAAAGGCTTTATTGAAGCCAAAATATATATGCCACATACCTTACTCTTACTATCTAATGACACTAATACGGTCTCTAGGAAATCCAAGATTGTTTTTTCATTGACTCAACGAGTGATTTGTGGTAAAAAAAAGTCGTATAACTGGAGTGGATTATCTTTTTGAAAATCTTTTAGACAGAAGTTAATAGGGAGACTTATCAATATTACTTATTTTTTTTATGCATAGGAAAGATCGTCTCCCATTTCAACTTATCTGGAAATATCTCCTTTAATAATATAGTTTTCTATATCTTCCAGTGAGTGTATTCTCCAGATTTTTCCACTAAACTAGTGGACTCATTGTCAATTCTGGTGGAGGTCTTCGACTCAAAATTGTTTGAAATATCTTTCCAATTCCATTGAAAAATGCTAGATTGAAATACGTGGTGTTGATGGCCATATGACTGGAATGCTCCAGGAATATATGAGATATTTTGTTAGGATCTCTAATTTAATTATTTCTGCCATTAGTACGAGCTTCATTAGTCAGCCTGTATGAAAAGCAAAAATCCGTTATGGATTTATTTAAAGCTTCAATATATTTGTTAATTCAGCAAAGATCGACGTTGAGTATATTTCATAATTCTCCTCAGTGGAAAATGCCTATCAAATGTATCGTATATACATGTCATGAAAAGAATTATATTTAGCGTTCATGCCTGTTTGGGCATATACATTTGACCAAGATTCATTCTTACAACATGTATATGTATTACCATTTTGGTGGAGGTTGCGGATAAAATTGAACTTATTTAAGTTTCAAATGTAAAGTCGTAAAGTAATTCTATAATAACACAGTTTGAATCGTAATCATTAAGACTTAGGATATACCCACCTCAGCATTTATACATTTTATTGTTAACTAGCTACATCTTATGAGATCCGAGACTTTTTCATTAGATTTTTATTAAAAATTTTTGAAAAATATTAAAAAAAATCTTCAATTTCTCAAAAATATATTATTCTCTAGTGCAATAACACAGGTTCAATAGAATTAGTGATGATAGCCACCAGAGCCGCTCGAAGAGAATGCATGCTCGCTGATGCTTATAGCTTTCTGTTCCAAACCAGCAGAAGCCGCCGATTCAGCCGCATTGGCGGCATTCGATTGGGCAATATGAGCTGCAGCCTCGGCCTTTTGGGCAGCCGCTTGGGTGGCGTGCAAATCTCCCTGTGCCGCTTCCAATTCTTGCGTCAGAGAAGACAGTCTCTGCTTGGCCGCTCCAACCATGGCTTGTTGAGAGCCGAGCTCGGCGTGGGCTTCTTCTGCGGCCTGCTGGGCGTGGATCAGGGTGCCTTGGGCTGCATTTGCTGCGGCGCTGATGGCGGCGGTTTGTTGTTGGGATTGCTGAGCGGCTTCCTGGGCGGAGCTGGCAGCACGCTGGGACAGTTCGAGTTGTTGAAGCTCGGCTTGGAGTGCCTGATGTGCCTCGTTGACGTCCTGTTCAAGCTTCTGGACGAGGATCTGCTTACCGATGAGAGCTGCTTGAGCAGTGGCCGCTGCCTGTCTCGGATGGGAAGATGAAAATCAAGTGTTGAAATATAGATCTGCGAGAATACTTACACCAACGGCAGCTTGGGCTAAGGTGCTTTTCGCGGCAAACGCAGCTTGCCTAGCTGCAGTGTGTTGGTTTGCAACTGCGCTGCTTGCTTGTTGAGCTGATCCTTGAGCGATAGTTTTAAGTCCACTACCGGCACTGTAAGGAATCTTTCCACCACCATAACCATGTCCGCCGCCATCAATTGAAATGGATTCATAATGACCACCTGCTGATACTTCATTGTCGCTTTTTAAGTTCTGTTCTTGCGCTGGATGAGTTGACACCATCACAACTAGCAAAAGCATACAAACGTAATAATAATTAATCTGTTAATTAATTGTTGCTTTACACTTACACGCATAGGCAATGATAATAACTGCACGAAACATGATCACTGCAATATTTATTAAGACGAATTAAATTAAATTAGAAAAAGATTAATCTATATTTATTTACCGCAAGATTTAAGCACTTTAGTATCGAACAGATGAAGACACAACCGACACTGAAGACTGAATTTCCAATAAGCTATTTATAGGTGCGATATGCTATATACAAAACAAATATTGGTGCATGAAATGTATCGATGCTTCCTGATAAGCAACATCCATAACAAAATCACAGAATTGGTGAAAACGATTTCTATTTTTCACTACTTCTTATTACAGTATCGACTACTTCGTACAACGCAAAATCTTGTTTTGGTCTAATAATTGCAGGTCGGCATATTATATAATTGATTTTCTACTGATTCCTTTGTTACACAAGACATACATGCAATATTACATATGTATTCTTCATACACTATATTATGAAGTTTAATGCATTTATCAAAACTGTGAAGAAGTGAAATTTAGCTAGGTAAGTAAGCATTTCTCTATTTTGTATAAATTATTTATTCATAATGTATAATAAATTTAGTCAGAACAAAGTGTTGCTAGTGTATAGTGCTATAGAGAGTAAAATTATCCACAGTTATTTATCTAGTGCCAGTTGAGTTATTGTACAAGTACTATAGAATGTAAAATCGATGATGGAAGGAATCGCAGAATTGTCATGGTGTGCGAATGAACTTGCCGAAACCGAAATTGCCAGGCGATGAAATAGGAAATGGTCGTTAGGTCCGTAAGATCGTGCGACTTGAAGGGACAAGGTCAACCTACATAGAAGCAAGCGAAAGGGACAGGAAGACAATTATGAGAATCGGGTTAAATTCTGAGACATTAACAAAAGCCGCATTTGGGCAAGCAAACGTTTCTCAAGCATAATTTGCGTTTGATGTATGCACGAAATACGCCTTGTACTTCGAATGTTTCTAAAGAATAAATACCAAGAGAGAAGAATCTATTTCGTAATGGATGAAACTCGTTAACATGTCTCGTTTGCGACGCTTTATGATACTCTTGCGAATACAACTGCTTTTCTTTACGACGACCTAGTATAAATTTGAAGTTATCGACACTAAGTCTAATATAAAATAAGTAAGTGCAACCTTAGATTTAAACAGAAAATTTTAACATAGCAGCTACGAGCAGCATAGAAGAAGCATCAACATTTATAATACCCGGTTTCCTTCATAGAGTTTAGACATCTCAAATCATGACATCTTGACCATAAAACTTGTGAATGGTACACGGCTATAATCTCCTCATTAAGTCTAATTAATAAAAACGAACTTGTGGTACAATTTTGTGATAAAAATCTGGATCGTAATTCAAACGTGGCATAATTAAAATAATGCATTTATGATGCAAAACATCATAAATATTGCTGCTACAATTTGGTTTTCTTTTTACTGACCCGACTACAAGATGATGCGTAATAATTAATGTATCTTATACAGGGTGTGCATGAAAATTTTAATTTCGAAAAATATAGAAATGTAGAATAATTTCAAATGGAATCCCCTATTTTTCCTTTCTTATTATTGTTCAACACTAAAACTAAGGGCGATTTACTATTAATTTCCCTATATCTATCGATAAACAAGATAATTATCAAAGATAATCAAAGAAAAGTATTGTGTTACATTTTAAAAAATGTGTCAAATTAGCTATGACAGAGATGACGCAAAAACAATTACCCTAGAACTGTCAATATTGTATACATGAAAATACCAACACGTCCTAACTATAGAAACTATTTAAATTTGTTTATTATCTATCGAAAATGTAAAAAGTTATATCAAAAACAGAGAAACAGCAGTTCTCAGCATACGCTGAGAAATACATACTACAGCACCTTAGAGACTGTGGTTCAGTCAGAGATACAGAGAACACAATAACAACAAATCTGAGCTACAATTTAGATTAACAAATATAGCAAAGAAAATAATAGATGTAATTAATTTAATAAATGTTCAAAGTGCCTTCGTTGAACATCTAAACACTTTTCACACCGTTTTACTATTGCATCATAAGTAGCTTCTCTAATTGTATCTGAAGATAAGCTTTGAAAAGCTTTCTTCATACGTTGCATGCAGCCTTCCGTGGTTGTTAGTGCACTCACAACTTCATTTTTATAATTCGGCAAACAGAAAAATCTAACACTTTCAAAGTCTTCGATGTATGATTAAGACGCGTGTCCATATACAAATATCGATAGTTCTAGTGTAATTGTTTTTGCATCTCGACCATGGCTAACTTCAACTAACTTGACACATTTTTTAAGATGTAAGAAATATTATTCTTTCAAATAACTCGAAGACGTGTATCGATAGATATGGGGAACTTAATAGCAAATCGCCCTTATTTTTAGCGTCAAATAATGATAAGAAAGAAAAAATAGGTGATTCCATTTGAAATTTTTAACTTTTCTACATTTTTCGAAAGTATACTTTCATCCATTTTCATGAACACGCTCTATGAGATACATTAGTTATTATACGTCACCTTGATGTATTTACCTTCAGTCCGCAAGTATCCCAAGTAGATTGAAGAAATTCAGAAGCGCACGTGAAATAATAGCATTTATTTAAGGTCTTGAAAATGGCACTTTTTCACAAAGAATTCACGATATCTCGAAAACAAATGAATTTAGGTACAGGAATCGCTACATAAATTTTAACTAGAATTTTAAGGGTAATTATAAAATATAAAAAAATACAGAATGTTCTATTTAAAATAAGGAAGTTGATGTCAACACCCTGTATAACCCAAAGTACGTGGCGGTTCTGTATATTTTGCTCGAATAGGTCAAATTGCTTTTACTATACGGTCTGTACACGTGCAGCCTTGCTCACATGTATTAGACATTCCTGTGATTTATAATTAACTTCATGTCTTGATATTGCCTCTGCAGCAGTTATTTGAAGTATTTAATAACCGTCTTTATGATACTATAATAGTTTTATAGATATTTTATGCACGCTCAAGTTTCTAATACTAATAAACTTGAAACCAAGTGTTAAAATTATGTATGAACATAACCTCAAATTGTCAAAATGTTTTTTTTTTTACTTAATATGTGTTTTTATGATTAAAAGCGCTAATTTCAATAAAATTTTGACTTAAATTCGTATTCACTTGAATCGTATCTTATCAAATTCTTTTTTTTTAATGTAATTATTTCATAAACTTAATGCATCCCCCAGCAATTTCCGTATAAAATATGAGGAAACAAACTGAATGGAATAAGATGTCATTCATTCGTAAATTTAGAAAGCTTCAAATGTTGAATAGCGCCTAACAGCACTCCTTGGGAACATAATTTAGACTCAAATTAACACCTTATTTCCTCTGACGGGTAATAGGGACTGACAGACACATCAATTCTGCTTTCGTTCACCTTATTAGTAGTCAGACACGAGCAGTTTATTCTCCCATTTTATGCAAAGCAGTTCCCCTCAGGCTTATTTAACCTTACCATAACGTGTTCATTTTATCTTAGTTAAATACACTTCGTCCGAAACATTCAGTCATTCTTGTTAAACAATTATTATCTTACACACGTTCCTGATACATGCAAGAAGTGATGCAGAAAATACTTTCAGCGATGCCAGAGGTACTGCAGCATAAATAGAATCCGCACTTTAGGATATTATCATACGTTTTCGCTTAAAATTTCGTGTTCAACAACAGAAATATCAATACTTTTGTGGCAAGACTATGCATGTATGTATGTTTATGGTTACTGTTGTTGTAGTTCATGAGCGAGCAGTTTCTCTAGTAAGAAAACATGTAAATAATTTACATAAATAGCTTCTCTGAAACTTTGCAATTTTTAGTTTGTGCAAATGACATTGCCAACTTTCAAAAATCGTTGCATAAGGTACAGTAATCTCTTTTATATAAAAAGTACCTCTAAGTATAGTAACTTATCTTTTGTTAAATTTGAATGAATTTATTACTTTTTATCGGGCAGTATAAAGTTTGTCTACAAACGTGAAAGCGAATAAAATAAAGATGTTTTCTTAATCTTCGAGGTTGTGTGACATCAAGTCTCACTTTTATATTTAATTCTCCTATTTCTGGTTTCCTCTAGATTAAATTCTAGTCTTAATATAAAGATAAGCTCCTTGCTTAGTAGATGATTCGTAAAAGTTCAAGGTCATCATGCTCATCTAATAACTAAACTCTTTGACACATTTTTGTTACATGGCATAATTTGTCTGCGACTAAAGTTGGTTAACGGCAGCAATTTTAGGTAATTCTGGATAGTTTAGGGGTATTATCACAAACGGGTTCACATCAGACAACCAAGATAGCTTACGTTGCCTCTTACTGGTTCCTAAAAGTCCAGAGACCAACGATGACATCTCTTTGGATTCAACAGTGATTAAATCCGCACCCATTAAAGATTCGCCATGGATGCCTTTGCCTTGAGCTAGGTTTTTGTATCTTCACCATGAAGATCATTTACGGCGATCCTCTCAACAATTTATAAAATCTTAAAACTGCTTGAATTCTCATCAAAGTAGTGAAAATATCTTCCAAATGAATATTTTAAAGATAGATACGCCAATTTTTTAAGGAGAAAGTGCTAACCATATCTTTATTGTACTATGTATTCTGCAAGATAAGAGTATATAGAACAATCATGTACATCCCAACATATTTTTATAACCATTGCCACTATTGTAAAGTTTAATAACCACGGTCCTCTGGAACCTAAATTATATAAATATTAATTACAACTATGCAGCCGAAACTTCCCACATTTAGAATTCCAACGTAATATTATATTTATAAGTAGGTATAATAATAAGGTAGATGTATTTCGAATTTAATCTACTCGAACAGGTAGTCTTACTTTGTACTAGATATTCATGTTATATATACACATATAACATATATCACACCTATATATACGCATTACATGAATATTTGTAAATTCACGGAAGCATAACGTAGTGCTGGATAATGAAATTATTATGAGTCATAACTTTTAAATCCCATATAACGCTACTAAAAAAACCTCTGTAGAAAGTTTTTGCACATTAGCGAAAGTTCTGTGAATTGCTGAGCAATTAATTAGAAATTTTAACGAATTTATGTTGCATATAATAGGATTTTTTTTATTGTAATGACTATTATCTAGCAAGTGCTTGGAAGCGGCACATGTTACATGCGATACTGAGTGTCTTAGTGCATAGTTTCCTTAATATATTTATTTATAAATTGAAGTTCTAAACATGAAATGAATATCTCTAAAATACTGTTTAACATAAAAGCAAATGAAATATTGCTTCAGAGAGCAAAGATAATTTGGAGGAAACCAAAAGAATTTTGCTCGTCATTGATCTTTGGGGAAGGAAACCGAAATCCATACCAATTTAAATGTTAAATTGGTATGGATTACAGACTGGAATTATGGAAATCGGTCTGTAATTGGTAACATCTTCCTTGTTGCCTTTCTTTAATATCGTACAAATCCATTTTCCAGCGGTCAGGAAAGGTTGAAGTTTGCAGAGATAGATTGATGAATGGTTAGTGGTTTAGCAAATATACTTGCGCAATCCCTGACAAAGTATGATGGTATACCATCTGCACCAGCGGTGGATTTGTCTCTTAACTTTTTGATACCTTGCAAAAAATCATTACGTGTTATTTAAAGCAAACTTCTGCCATGATTAAGGTGTCTCTTTCTGTCGAAGAAAGACTAGCTACTTAGTTTTTCGTTTAGTGAAGAATAATTATAAATTCTACTGGGTGAGAATGTATGTTTTTCAAGTATTTTCCCTAGAAAAGAATACTAAATTTATTGAAAGATGAAGCTGTGGTTACTGACGTACATACGACCTTAGAAAATTTTTTTTGTTTCTGCATAAAAAGGCATACATCCAATCACGCCCTGTAAGATTTTTCGTGGAGATTTCTGATAGAGTTATGTCAGCCACTTTGTTCTTTTTCGCGGCGTACATATTGCTATATGTAACAAACATGTCGAACACAGATTCATCAAAAAATTGAGAGAACAATTTCATGGGAGAAAAGTTCGGTTTTACATCATGCGATGTAGGCCAGTGAAATTCCTGTGGTTGGATGTTATTTTCTTCCCATACATAGTTCTTCTTTGTAGCCACTTGCAATGCATCCAGTGACAGATCATCTTCATCCAGCTCTACTTCTGCACCATCTGGAATGCAAATTTCGGCCTCTGCTCGCAGTTGTGAACCTGGTAAATTACTTACATCCATAATATCTTCTTCACCCGAGTCTTCATCCGTCAAATCTTGACAAGAATTTATAGGAGGCTGTAAAACTATTCATTTCTATCTGAAAAGTCATCCTCTCCTTCTTCAATAGATGCAAGCAAATCATGCAACGTCAAACCGCTAAAAAGAATAGGATTGCTGTAATGCCGAGTGACCAAAAATTTTACTTTCCATGTTCAATATAAGATCCGCAATTTCCTTTCTTTGCTTTGTCGAAAAAACTGATTTAGATTGCCATAAGTATTTTTTTGAAGCTGCCTCCGGGTCTTTGTTCAAATTGCAACTCGTCTCTATTGGTTTGTTGCTTTTTTGCGGTAAATATAGGTATTATTTTTTCCGTCATATGTATCGCTTATAGTTGCGTAACATTATAACTAAAATACTAAATATTAAGAAAAATGTGCATTACCAGTTTTTTCACGTTATAAACAGATAAGCAAACCTGTTGGTTTGACTACTTCGGCATTTATTATTGAAGAGCAAGAGCAGTTCTCTTATACAACAGCTCTTTCGCAAATTAAACTCAACCACTTCCGTAATATTAAAACAGGAATAAGGAGTTCACCGTGCATTTAAACACATAGTTATTCCCGGTTTACAGATGGTTTACTAGCGAGTATGTTTTACGGCTCACTAAAACTAGAACCTTATTTGTTATAATTAAAGCAGACGGTTTATTTCTATTTGCATTACCGAAACTATAAAGCAGATTATATCCAACACGAAGTACTTAGACCGAACTCAAACCAGCCTTGCCAGATTAACATCAGTTCCGACATCAAACATGTAATGAAGCGTTCATGCAACAATCCGGGTAAGTCCGCATGTAATAACTCTAATCTTTGTACTCCGATGACAAAGTCGATTGCAATCAAATGACGTATCCCATATTGTCAGGTCGTTAAACAAAACTATTATAGTCTGAATATTGGTTGAAGTAACTTGCACATGCGTTAAATTATCTCAAAATATCTGTTAGATGTATAAATATTTCTGTGATCTATAACAATTCGCATTTCCCCCGTTTAAAATCGTTGTATTATTCTCAAATCTGTTTTGGTTTTGTAGTAAAAATAAATGCATCTAAGTTTACTTTCTATCGTCACTGCTCGAACTAAACACCTTAATGTTATACTTAAGAATACACAGAAATGCATTTAATACGTGATGATAGTAAGGAAGCGCTGCTGTATTCGTAGAAGCAAATTCCCGTTGGAATTGTGTATATTTATTGCGATAGCGGGAAGTTTCGGAGGAAGCGAGACCTCAGTGAAGCCGTCTTGATTCTGCAAGACCCAGCGGTTAAGCGCTTGGAAGGAAATCCTTGAGTTTATCTAGGACCGTCTTATGTGGATATAATACTAACAATGAGACATACAAAACAATAACAAAACTTTTAAGACGAATTTATTAAATGTTCCTTCTAAGGAATTACAAACGGAAATTTTAGTTTTTTATATTAAGGGGTTAGACCACACTAGAAGTAGGAAATATAGACATGCTTTGGGAAGCAATGAAATAAATCGAATTTTTTTTTTTCTCAGCTGCTAAAAAGAATATTTAGACTTTTGTTTCAGAATTGGTGGTTTTGAGACAAGCAAAAATTTTTATAAAAAATTACATTTTTTCGTCAAGCTACAAATACAATTTTTTTCCCTCTTGTTCAGTCCATCCGGGGACATACTGTATAATTAAAATTGAGAAATACGCAATAAATACACATCAATGCCTACGTGTTTCAGTTCTACTCAGGAATGATTCGAAATGCGATTAATTCGCGAGTGATAAACATTTTTAGTTCCCAGTACTTTATAATTCATTCGCTAGCAGAATGTACATTTCCTCAAAAATCGAGATATTTTTATGTGAAAATTTTGCCCCGTAACAGAAACATAAAATATACGATACTTGAATATCATTACTATAGAAGCTCAATACTGAACAATACATTATTCAATTACCTGAGCGAAAAGATATAAGAACATTTTTATATTTTATGGAAACCTTGATGTGAAACCGATATGTACTTGCATCTGATCTTTAAAAATGTATTTGATCCCTTAAATATTTGCCAAAGGGAGAAAGAATAAACGTCAATGGACGGCGGAAGCAGAAACTTTATCGCTGAAGGATTATTTTCGAAAGAAACGGATAAACCTCGCCTGAACAAAAACTGTATATTAAGTCTGGCAATAATTCAGGGAGCGAAAAGGAGACTCTCACGAATTGCATAATATATTTCCTAGGACACACCTATGGCGATAAATAAATTCCATTCCCGGTGCCGGAGAGAACAGGGTAAGGATATAGGTTTAAAAATTGGATTAAGGTGAGTCTCACAGAGAAATATTGTAGTCTTTTCACTCCTCTCTAAATAATTTTGCATAGGATAAGAATTCGTTTTGTTTATAGTGCCGTAAACTTGAGATAAATATTATTTTACAATTTCTGTCGGCTTTCTGGTCGTTTTATCCCGTGAAATAGTAATTTTCTGACTGCTTGAAAGGAATCGAAAACATAATAGATAAAATATTGCTGAAACAAACGTTGTGGGATTTTCTATTTTGTGTTGGAATTACTGAAGTTAGGACTATTTATTCCTAGAAGCGTATTCATCTATCATCTACCAATAATTGATCAATTACAATAATAGAAACACCTATTCCTGAATATAAGTATGTGCATATATTTTAAATTTACCCGAAATATTAACTGAATAAGAATATGTTATATAAGAGACTATCCATCTAAACGTTAAAAAAATAACTCTAGAGGAGATGACTCTGTGGTATTAAAACATTTAATGATTTATTTCTGAAAGTAAAAATACATTCTATATAATATTTATAACGTTTAGTTCACTTACATTGAAAGAAAAAAATAAAATTGTTAGTAAGGGAATTTTATTAAAAAGGTGGTGTATGTTTATGTATGAGTTAAAATATTACTCCGTACACATAAAATATTAAAACCTTTTGTTAGGTTGTCACTTGATTTCACGTGCAGGAATTTAATATTTAATACACCTATATACAGATTAGAATCTATCTATTCGCGCAGTACTTGTCAGTCTCAATAAAGTACGTGTATTACCCCACACCCTAGTATGATCACATAAAAACAATCGTAACATTTCTTATTTGGTCATAGTATTGATCGAAGAACATGAGCCTTAAATGTAAATTATTATACCCAATTTCCTGAACAAACAAATCGTTTCCGATCTGTATACAAGATGAATTAATAATAGATAATATAAGTAGAGGGCACATGTTCGTTACGAATGATGAAATTTCCATCTACCTGCTTCTAAACAAAATTCAATTCGTGCTAAGTGACGCATTGAGCCTTGCTTGCGGTATCTTAAATGTAAATTCACGTCGGCAACTCCCTGTTCGAATTTAACCGTACAGTTTCCAGATATTACATGTCACAACCGAACTCTGCACACCTGAAGAAATCTCTCGTGTATTTACACTGTTTGCAACGCGACAAGTACGCGTACAAATATTTCATGATATTCTCCACGTTCGCAAAGATTATAGTTAGAGAGCGGCGTTTATAGGTTTTATTTTATTCCCACGAAATCGTATCAGATGTTATTTCGATTGGTGAAGCAAGCAGCGAACAACAGCGGCAGGCCTACAGTCCTTCCTATATATTGTAATAAAATCACGTTGTAATAACTAATTTTACAGGTCTAAATTGTAATGAATATTGTTCATATTTAAGGAAGGTTATAAATAACATTTCAAACTTAATTTTTCCTCAGAATTCGAATTACAAAAATTGTCAAGTGAAACGCGTAGGCTTATTATCCACGTACGTTTGTCCAAACACGTGATCTTTCACGAGGAACCTGATTACTCAGCTTACAAAATCAAATTTGGTTGTGACGGAAAACAGAAGAGGCATAGCTTAGTTTGGAGAAAATATTGAGAACCTAACGCTACCAGGTACTGATCGAGCAAGAATTGTGTAAGACGGAGCAGGTCAAATTTGATGCTAAACACTTGAAACAACATAGAAATATCAGAAATTAGAGTAATAATCAAGTCATCCCTGCTCGGGCGTCAATTGTAACCACGTTTGTGTTTAATTCTATCTACTTTGTCTCATACTTACGTGCTTTTTCATTTACTTACTGACATTTTTAACGCTCATTACTTATTACCATTACGTTGACCCCTGTATCTCTAAATCTCTGCGTGCGGACTCGCCTTGTGGCCGTGCAACGGCGCTGACTGTGCCAGCCGGTTACCAAACGGAATGTAAGATTTATTGAGCGGGTATTGCGACTTAATTCGTCATTACAATAATGTTTCAACCCTAGAGTGGTAGCTGCTGGTGTGAGAGCGGGGTACCCAGGGTTACGATCGGCGTATGCGCAACAATTTAAACACTGAAAGCGTGTTTTTAAGAGACTTTATTACTATAAAATGACAAAAATAGGTGAGTAATTAAGAAACATATGTATGTACAATCGATAATATTAACAAATATTTGCACTATAATTTGAAATAAAAATCTATAGGTATACCGGGGCCGGGCCAAGAATACGCGAACGGTTTTAACGTACAACTGTGCCGGCACTGGCTTTACGAAACGAGAATCACTAGGAATAAATCTCTGCGTGCATCAGTGAGTTTTGCCGGCACGACTACCAAAGCGACGAAGAATGGTAGAAGTTGTGCTGACGCCAACTGCCAGACCGGGAATAACTGGGAATCTCTACATATATCAGGAAGCTGTGCTGATACCACTACCAGAGCGAGGAAGGCCGGTGGAATACCTGCGTTGTGTCCATAAGCTGTGTCGACGCCAACTGCCAGATCGGGAATAACTGGGAGTCTCTGCATGTATCTAAAAAGCTGTGCCGACACGACAGCCAGAGCGATAAAGACTGATAGAATGCTTGCGTTGTGTCAGAAGCTATGCCGACGCCAGCTGTCAGACCGGGAATAACACGAGAAGTTGCCTAGAATGCTTCTCTTATCGGTAAACGGGCGGTTTATATACATATTTACTAAGCACGCATTTCCTTTTGGATTTCTATAAGTACGTCTAATTCTTTTTCATATAACTGTATACGAAATCCTAAAAAGAAATTGATGACATAAATATGTCGAAACAGTAAAATATCAACGCCTTCCGTTTACGAAAGGGAGGATCATTTTACAGAATTCATACATAAAATATCAAAATGCCGTTGGTAGAATTCCCTTTATGTTCGATCCTTTTTCTTAACGGGACAATATACGACCGGTATGATATCCTGACAAAGCATTTAGGTGATAGAAATCGATCCTCTTCGCTGCAGGCAAAGCGTTCGGCACATCTTCGAGAATACGTACTGGTAAGCAGGTAGTTTGTTGTCAGATGTGTTATAAATTTGATATATACAATATCATTTATGCACATATCACATATGTGATGCATACATCGTAATAAAAGCAAAATACTATAGCATTACAACTCCATGCTTTGGTTGACCCAATTCAGGTAATTCCTATATCTCTCCCTGATTGTGAGTATCGCTTCAAGAAATTTATCCGATATTCTCGACATTAAAAAAGAGTGTTACTACAGAACTGAAAATCGGCACAAAACAAAAATACGTTTGTTTGGTTGAATATAAAGACGCCAGTGGTACAGGTGAAATAGATTGTCATCCAAAAAGTATTTCATCAATTTTTCTGGTCAAACGAAGGTAAGTTTCTATTCAAAAACATACCTAATTAACGCAAAATATTGGAAGATCCCTAACAAGGACAGTTCTGTAGATATCAAATTCGTATTATATATTAGAATGTTATTTATTTAATTTATGTCTTAATTAATTTTCCTAGATCTACAGCTCTGTATATAGTAATTTTAAATTCGTATTTAAAACTCATCCGGATATTTATACAACCATATTTACAACCGAATATTTAGAGTTGCATACCCTAGCCATCAAGTTTGTATTATTTCTTTTTTATTTATTATTTAAATTAACGTAAACCATATCAGATAAAAGCACTAATATTTACACTAGATTTAAGATAAGCTTGGAAAATGTAATCTAAGTACCTTAATTTGTATTTCTAGAAATTTATTTTCTTCACTTGAAACATGTTTTCGAGGTTTTTTTTTCTTTGCATTTTTGTTCCATCTCAAGCTTACATGCAAAATTTTACTGAACCTTATTTTTTTCTTATTAAATATCCTAAAAAAAATAAATCCTAAAAAATAGTAAATTCACAACGTTATTACATAAGTGTGAGAAAAATATTGAATAGAGTTTTTATTATCATCATTACGAAAAGCATTCCGCAGGGCTCTATATTGGGTCCTACGTTATTCTTAATATGACGTGCTAAAACCGTGCTTCCTTCAGCAACACGCAGATGCATAATTAGTAAAAGTTACTGATTTTTATAATATATAAATCTTCTATGACTTTTCTTCGCTACGTATATTAGATACAGAATAAAATATTTTATTTTAAAAGCGTATTTTCACGTCACTGTCGAAAACATTGTTTCTGGACTTTAAGCGAAATATACACATGTATTCCGTCTAAAAATGACTAAATTATGTACAGTCTTCGTGAATGTGCTCCTCACAGTACTTCATAAAAAGCAGATAGGTATCGAAAACGTTTTTGGATATTCGCTCTCCGAGGCACACGCACCGTTCGGTTTATATCGCGCTACATATTCGGAAAACGATGACTTTCCCCAGAAACGACGCAATGTTTGGCGGTTGCTGTATCAAGGGAGCCCCTTAAATACCACCTCACGGGTTTGATATCCGCATAATAGACTGCGTAATTCTCTCCTCGCCCGCCGCCTTTGTTCTTTGTCTGAGAAAGGAGAAAACTTAGTAAACACTTGGAGTGGTCCTGCAGGCACGAGCGCCGGCTGAACGCCTCTATTTGTATGGTGAGGACGTGTGGATAAATTGATTTCGGCGCCGACAATGAGGAAAAAGGTGTTGTTTTAATAAAAGGTACGGGTGTTTGCCCTTTATTGGATTACTGGTGTGTTCAGCAGCCCGCATTCACTCGTAAATGCACACGTGAGCAAAATAATGGTTTTATTTTTAATGCTATCAATGTGTACATCCTTAATAATAAGTAGGTATTGGTATAACGTAATAAACATGGTGTTTTATACTGTACACACCAATGGATTTGGATGTAGATACTCCAAGTTAACGTTTAGCTTGTAAATTTAGATATTTGATATACACAAACAAACCGTTTGCTCTGAAGGGGCTTCACCACCACATCTTTTAACCAGGGATTAAGAAGGTTCCAAAAATAACTGTTTCAAACTGTCATAGATCGGTTCTGACTGGGATCTAGATTTATACAGGTTTTAAAGTTATAACTTTCAATTTGTTCTTGGCATTTTTCCTAAAATTAAAGAAACAGTAATAATTCTGCCGGATTATTAAAAATAAAGGTGCATATATAGGATAGAGAATCAAAAAAATTACAATAATAGTCATTTGGATTTGACACAGGTTCATACATTGATTTTGAAGATTCGTGTAATCATATTCACGTAATCATCACACAACTTTAATCTCCTTGAAAAATGGCGGGCAATATTTATATAAAATCCGCTGATGTCAGAAAGTGTACCATCATCCCTCAAGATTTACGTGTTGTCATTTTTGAAGTCGATGAACAAACCATCAAGCTTACAAAAATCACATTTATGTTTTCTCGTAATATTTATATACAATTTCCGCTACTGTTAAGAAGTATACCAGGCTAACCAAACTCTCAAACTTATAAAAATCACATTACAATGATTTGTTGACAATTGAATTTTTCTTCATAAATGAATATTATTACAGTTATTAAGAGTTAAAAAAAATGATCACTGATATAAACTGCAAATAAAAGACGGCCACAAAACTATCCCCTGAGGTACTCTCTGTGAATTAAATTACCGGTATCACCAGTTACTGAGCTTCCAATTTTGACATATTGTATCCTCTTTAACAGATCTTATTTTACGAAGTCGGTACCAGATATAACCATATCTGAAAAATTTATTGTGAATTGCAGAGTTGTGCAGTATCAACACTTTTATTAGGCAAACAGATATGCTGGCAATTTGCCACAAGATTATATTTTGAAAAAAAAATTAACAAATTATAAGAAAATTAAAAAAAATGTGCTATACTTGCACTTTCGACTCTTAAAATATTAAATTGTGGTTCCCGCAAATGAAGCACTTGCTGGACACAGTTTAAAGTATTATTACCAGTTGAAATTAGATAAAAACATAATTTTTCTATATATTAATTTAACATTTACAGCGGATTATCTTATTTCAAACAAAAATAGTGTTAAGTTAACTGGGAATTAGTTAACTGATTCATTTTCTTTTTTCTTTTTGTGTATCTGCATAAAAATGTTCGTTCCTCTTTCTTTCCTCCCAGAAATAATATAACCTCTATAAAATTAGTAAATTCCACGTTTTATTCAACAGCAGTAGTTAGTAGTTTTAAACTTTCAATGGATAAAACAGTTTGGAAGCATGGCAAATTCACCTAACTTTTTTTATCTGCCTCGAATTTCTATTACTCTCAATAAAAATCAAGTAGATGGAAATTCGCTTCCACCTAGATTTCTTTTCTTCGGAAGGTTGGCGAAAATTTTAACATCCACTCTCTAAAGCAAAAAGAACTACAGGTAAAACGCTTAATTCCCAAGATAATCAGCAATAAAGCAAACGACTTTCGAAACTTTCATTTAAACTCCGTGGCGCGGCGCATGAGTTCCGTGAAGGGCGATCCGTGACTGCGATGGCGGTCTTTACGACATGGCCGTCAGTATTTAAAATATGTCGCCCCGAAAGATTGGGACGAGGTAAAGTTGGGATTCCGCCACCACCCGCCTCTTTACCTTCTCGTTCACCGATGAACGGAGCCGGCGGGGGTTCGCACTTACAACGCCAATCCAGCGCTGAGAATACTAAAGGTAAAGTTCAACCGCGAGAGTAATGTAAAAGGTTTTTGTTTGAACAATGTCATTATTAACGCGTC
Source organism: Cetonia aurata (assembly GCA_949128085.1). Classification (NCBI taxonomy): domain Eukaryota; kingdom Metazoa; phylum Arthropoda; class Insecta; order Coleoptera; family Scarabaeidae; genus Cetonia; species Cetonia aurata. Next base: position 63,511,045 of record OX421883.1, on the reverse strand, counting down.
GCCTGTTTTTTATTCGACCTTTATCTTCCCAAAACTTCCATTTGAATATTGTACGTTCGGAGATTCTATTTGCGTTTTTCTCCGTCTAAAAAAAAAAACCGGAGAAAATCGAGATGAAAAAATGCAAAGCCCAGTTCTTTCCGCGCTTGAGAAACGTCACCGTCTAATAACAAGGAACACGGACGAGAAGGGAATATACACAAAGTCCCCTGAAATTTGCATCTGCGACGACAGCTCAATGTCTAAAACAAAAGAAAATATACCGTTTCTCGAGATTGTACCAATTAATTAAATGATAGAATTGAATTTTCCAACGGAAAAATGATAATATATACGCAAATATCAGTACGACAGAAGAATATTGCTCGAATTTATTTTAATTATACGGTGTCGCTATTACATCAGAATACCTACTACGCTTAAAAAGTCTCCTCCTTCGCAACATAACCCGAAATTTCTGACGCGGATGACGTTAACATTAAAGCATTGTTTGACGTAAAAACGGATACTATCTCAAATAATGAAATGTTGCACCAAAGAGTATAGGGTATCAAAGGAATTTTTTATCCAGAAAATTATTTTCTTCAAATCAAGGTACCTACAACTTACCAGTAACAGTGTCATTGTAATGAATTATGCCGTATGCTAAATGTTCCTCATTTCCCTATACACATATAAATTTTGATTTTGATTCATAATTGTTAAATTATGATTACATATTATTGTATTTTATTATTGGGTAAAATTATTTTAAAATGTAATTCTTTTTGTATTACGTTAATTTGATTTGTGCTACTTTGATGGCAAACTCGATGACTTAGGCTGTTTGGTTTCTACGGTACATGGAGCATACATTTTATTTCGAGTTTTTATTTGTTTGGGTTTGTTTACGACGCGAATGTCGTCCCCGCAGACGGGGTCCGATTCACGCAAGCTCAACTCCCACCATCGCGACCACGTGGGCGGAACCGCAAGTGTATTTAAACCGCGCACTTAACACAAGCATTCAGTTCCCGAATCCCTGCCGGCCCGCTTTGACTGTCGTGTCGGCATAGCTTCTGATACACGTCGAGCTTCTTGTTTCCGCTCTGATTATAGCGCTGGCAAAGTTCACTGGGGTAACACAGATATTCCCCCGTCCGCTCTGACTGTCGTGTCGGCATAGCTTCTGATACACGTCGAGCTTCTTGTTTCCGCTCTGATTATAGCGCTGGCAAAGTTCACTGGGGTAACACAGATATTCCCCCGTCCGCTCTGACTGTCGTGTCGGCATAGCTTCTGATACACGTCGAGCTTCTTGTTCCCGGTCTGATTATAACGCTGGCAAAGCTCACTGGCGTAACACAGGCATTTTTCCGATCTTCCTCCGCTCTGGCCGCTGCGCCGCCACAGCTTCTGGCGCTCGCAGAGTTTTATTTAAAGTCATCATCATACCGCAGAGTTTAGCGCCGTCACCGATATTTAACCGTTATAGATTGTCATTTTATGCTATTAACCAAGACAAAGCTATTAGATTGCAAAAGCGTTACCGAAGCCCCGCGAATGTTTAAATGTTCATCACTGTACGTAGTTATGTAGCTTGCGAGTGTACATGCAGTTGTTTATTTACCTTTTTTGCTGTATACATTCCATGTCTTTTACACTTGTTATATAGAAATAAATGTTTGATTTATCATGCACTTTCATCAACGTTTCGTTGCATAGTCCGAACCCTGAACTTTCTTCGACTCATTGCTACCACTTTGGGGTTAATATTTTATTGTGACGGCGCAAATAAAACGCAACACTATTCAAGCCGTCACGAGTTTGTAATTTACCGTTTGACAACTGACCACCAGTCGAACTTGGGACGAACCTCCTCTTTCGACTTACGAGGAGCGAGCATAAGTAATAAACCCATAAGCAAGGTGTTAAAGAGTAAGCGGTAAACACCATCAGCACCGAATCAAGAGAAACTCGGAAAGAAAAAAACTTCGTTGCAATATTGCGCTCAGGAATCTAAAAATGTAACAATATATAGTATGATTCATTTAAAATAAGAAACTGACATAACGTACCGAGAAAACTAAACAACCTGTATACATCACCATAATTTTAAATCATAGCCCGTTCTTTCCCAAATAACTTTTATCAAAAACGTTTTACAATTAAGTTAATATTTATATTATAACTAACCGATTACAGATAGTTGTCGCACCTTGTATATTTATATCCTTATCCAATCATTTTTTATCTCAAAGTACTTTTATTGTTCTAGAACAAATAGCAATTTTTAAAATCACTTATTATCTCTATTATCAACGGATAACTAATTATCATCAAACATTCACATGTTGTGTTTTAAAAATTTTCAACGTTAATACCTTCAACCGTCTCAATAATAAGAAAATGATCGGAAAGGAATTAATTATCTGTAAGTACAATTCATCCTTATATCCTAATATAAAACAAACACATTTCCAGTATCAATCACACTGACCATATGCATCGGTTACACTTTAAAGCCAGGAGCGGAAATAGTCTTTCCATTGCAAATTGAAATTTCTTCACACACTTTCGTCAGGGTCGATTCTAACAATAAAACAACCCTCCTGGAGTGTCCAGTTGGTTATTACTTCTCTGCCGACGAGTTAAAGTGTCAACGATCAGATGTTGATGTCGCGGAATCAGATCCTATGGGAGTGTGTCCGAGCAGCATGGACGAACTGTTGTCATATTCTTATGACTGTCGGAAATTTATGCACTGTTCCGAAGGAAGGGCCGTTCTTCAAGATTGTGCCGCCCACTTATTGTTTAAACGGGAAATTAATATGTGCGAATGGCCTGAATCGAGTGACTGTTGCGAATATATGGAAAATCAGATACATAGTCGTAGTGAATAAGTTCCCCTATGATATTTGTATTTTATACATTTGTATTATACTTTTAAGTTTGGAAGTGTCCTAGGAATCATTATAAATATTTTAAGAAGTTCTATTTACATACGATAAGCTGCCTTCGTTTTAGTTTGCGATAAATTTTGGCTATTATCTAAGTATCTACTTTTAACCTAGATGTATGATAACTTATAAGTAATAGGTACAATTGAAATTGTTAATTATAATTTATTTTTTACTAAAAACATATGATTGTTTTCCTCAAACTATAACCCCAACTTTTAATCCCGTTGGTCGTTCATCGCCATAACCGTAAATGGTGTTTTTTAAATACCCCCACAAGAAAAAATCGTTTGGTGACAAGTCCGGTGAACGCGGTGGCCAATTGATAGGTCCACGAGTTCCTATCCAACGATCAGGAAATGTTGTATTTAGAAAATTAACAACGATAGCGCTGTTGTGGACGGGACAACCGTCTTGTTGATACCAAATGTTATTAATGTTGAAGTGCTCTCTAACGGCGGGAATAATTTCATTTCTTAATAAATTTAAGTACTTTGTACTGTTTAAAACACCGGGAATAAAAAAGGGACCGATAATCATATTGTCGAGAATGCCTGCCCAAACGTTAACTTTTTGAGGGTACTGAGTACGCGTCGGTATATTATAATGTAAATTTTGTCTTGACCAGTATCGCACTATGGAGGCATTGTGTCGACCGTGAATGTGAAAAGACGATTCATCGGAAAATAATACATGTTTTGAAAAATCGGGATCATCGTTGCATTTATTTATAACTACCTATCTCACAAAACTGCATCCGTCGGAAATAATCATCTGGATAAATTTCTTGTGACGTTGATATTTTTAAAGAACGATATTTGTGTTTTTTCAATATCTTCAAGACTTTGCTATGACTTATATCAAATTGCGCGGCGATTTGTCGAGATGACAATGTAGGTGGTTCTTCTACTGAAGCACAAATCTGTAGTTCTAATTCGTCGATATCATTAGGGCGGACAACATTTTTATTTTTACTCGAAACGACCGCCCCGGTTTTTTCGAATGCCTTTACCGCTCGTGTTATGGTAGTCGCGCTGGGAATCGGTCTTTCAGAAAATTTCACGGTGAATAAGTCTCGTGTCTCAGCCGCAGAATTCCCGGCATACTATAATTTAAAATTTAACTATAAAAACTTTCTCCTCGATTGTATAATAATCCATTTTGCCTTAATACCTACCGCCTTCTGACTGCAACATAAAGTATATACTGTGACTGAAGACTGAAGTAACCCAGAGAAGTAACCTACAGCGTATGAATACACCCCTCCCTCCATTGCATTTTGTTATGCCAAAAGTGGAAGGGAATCCTGGCAGTCGCACATACATATCTCGCTCCTACAGCCACCCTTTTTGTTACCTATATTTCTCACATTGTTTGCGTCTAGCATACGGACTTTTTTATGATGCGCTCGCTTACAACCACACAGCACACAGTATCTGCACAGTATATGACTTGTGTATTCTCACCAGAGATAACCTATATTCTGACCATAGACAACTATTCTGACTTTTGACTAAACAAAATCTGTCAAACATAAGAACTGTCAGAGAACATAGTTAGACAAAAAGTGTCTTCCATCCCCCTTCATCGGCGGAAATTTGTGCCACTGGTTCTATACGAGACCCGCAATATAGTAGTATTACATATATGATTAAAAGCATTTCCTAGTCAATCGAAACAATATTAGCGATCAAATCTTATAAGTACCAATCTGGAAACTTAACGCAAAAATAAATCGAATAGTTACTTTTGTCAACGAGAACCTCCTCCATGTTTCTGCCTGTTAATCAAAATTTCAATCTCTAAGTCACTAATTAAGTTTATACCCAGCGTAATCACATACAATAGAATGCAAAATACGATGTCGTCGGCCGTCAACCGTATATATAGCTTTGTTATCCCTCAACATAGTGTAGGGGTATTATCCTTGCCTTTAATATTATGGGAGACCCTCCTTAAGAAGACACGGATAAGTTTAGAATAAGGAAGATTTTAAAAATTTATTGCTTTCATGAAAGCAGGGAGATTCACTGATAAAATATCTATGTGCTTGATAAAAGATACAGCAGTATTTAGCTCACTACTTTGCATCTAAATATATGGTCGCCTTGGAATCACCTTATTCTACGTCCACTTTTTTCGAAAATTTCATTTTGGTAAACGTCAACCGACTAAAACTATATGCAGTTGATTGTTGCTATAAATAATACATTTTTAAAAGATAGACAAGGAATAAGATGATTCTTAGCTGACGATATAATATGAAGATATACCTATAATAATACCCAAAGCAAAGTGATCAATTTTGCTTCTTATATCGACAAATGAACACTCCAATTGATCTAGAAATATTTACTTGACACCAACTTAATTCCTCAAGCTCAACCAATTACCGCAAAAAAAGTTATCTAATTCCAAGTATGTAAATTAGTTAGGAAACTTCTCCCATTGTATTAATTAATTTTGTGGAAATTAGATATAAGGTTTCATATTCAAAAATACTCACAGTTTTTCCGATATTAACAGCACATATTAATTGTGAAAAACGCAATGATGACACAAACAAATCATTTTATATAAATGCCATAACTAAGAGTTAAAAACTATTCTTATATACCTACAGTTTCAGAATGATTTGTAACTGAGAATGTATTTCTTAACGCAATGAAGTGAAATATTTGTCACCGTAAACGTTACTGGTGGCAGACAATGAATTAACTGCACCAGGAGGCGGATTCACCCAATAAATTATGTTTCTCAGACACGGACAAGTTTAGGTAAACATATTATACCTTCACCACACTTTGCTAGACACCGTTTGTCAGCCCTTACACAACGCTGCGGTCGCTATAAATTAAAATAGCAAAAGCCATTCTCCTCCATACCTACCCACCTATATAGTAAAATTACATCGTATTAAAATACAGCGCCTTGGAACATATTCATAGTCTCCAAGCATGTTAAAGCCATAACTCAACTTCTTTCAGTGTGCGATGCAAATGTGAATATGAAATGGAATGAAAATATTTTTTATCACATTTGACACGCCACACATTAGTTCTTCAGTAAAATTAACTGTAGAAAACCAAAAGAAATGTCACCTTGCTTATTTTAAGTTGAACAGCCTGTATATTACTTCATTAGCTGACATGTCTCTGACAGCACACATTATTATAATTACAGAGAAATCCAAAATTATTGTCACTGCCGCTTCGTCAACATAACAATGAAAGTATGTTTTCCTTCTCTCTCATTTATATGATTTATTAACACAATTGATTTCTAATTAATGTGCAATTTGAAAGCGAATTGTTCTTCTACATTTCGAGTAAATATATACTAAATACAAATTAATGCTGAAATGCAACATGGTCAAATTACAAAAATAACACTTTTGACAATTGACAGCTGAGACAAATACATATAAATATGAGAAATGAGGGAGCGTAAATTGTGCGTCAGTTCATGTATGAACAATCGCTTTAAAAATTTCGATTGTGTTCGGCTTCAGTTTTCATGTATGTACAATGCGCCATATAGTAGTATTGTATATGCCTAACCGTAACTCCTAACCATAGAAATGCTCAGAATCTAACAAGAGAAATATGAAATAAAATGAATAGTTTTCGATGTACTGGCGACCTCTGTCGTTGGGAGGCTAATTTACTCAATTATCTTGCGATACGTATCTGTACCTATATTGCAGGGATCTACTGCTGCTCCTCTATAGCTTCTATTGTTGAGGAAGCATTGTTACAGTTTTCTACCAACACTTAAATATTTACTTGTAAAACACGTTAATTACGTTATTAAATGTGCAATTATTTACCTGCACTTTACATATTAAATATTTTTAAACGGTTATTGCACAAAATAAATAGACAAAGTATTTATAGAAGCAAGGATCTTACTTAATTCATTTCAGCGTCATCTGCTAGAACATACTTAAACAATGAATATCATTAAAAAGATTTCTTCTCATACCATGCACTCTTACTAATATATTTTATAAATGAATTCTTATATTTCATATTCATAGATTCAAAATTTGAAATTTCTAGAATGTATCACATTTTAAATAATTTTCCGAAACACGTATCTCGTCGCCACAATGATGTACAATCAATCTACCAAAACGAATGAGCAAACGTAATAAAACCAAAACGACTTTAATTATATCAAAAAATGTTTTAATATAATTTACGTTATAATGGGTATAGTATATAATAGTACATGCAAACATCCTTCAACTTTGTGCGCGTTCTTCATCGTCACTGTTTTCATCATTATCTTCATTATTCTTTTCATCCTCTGTAAAATCGTAACTGTGTCCCCACAATTTTTGCAACCAGTTCGACATGGATGATTCTTTGATTTCCGTTTCAACTATCGTTGGGTATATGTACTTCTCTTTAAACTCTTCTATGAGATCAGCTAATTCTTTCCATTCGAGTGTCTCATGGATACCATCCTCTCCATATCGTCGATTATACTTGTCGTAATGCACAAAATCTAATACTAGACCCAAACCGGGAGCTTTGGGTATATTAACGTCTTCAGCTGTAAAAGCTTTTTCAAAGATGTCTTCTGATGCGTGTCCTTTTATCAATGCTATAGTTAAACCTACCATTTTCCGAATCTGATGTAACATAAAACTTTGCCCTAGAAAACCACATTGATATTTTAAAATGGTCATTTGAACCCATAGACCGTAAAAGCCTGCATGCAACTATAAAACTTATGACGGATACACTGGCAAATCGCTTTGTTTTAAACACCATTGCAATTTTTTAAAATATCAACTTAGAGAAACTCTACAGAGACTATCTGTGAAAAGAAAAATCATTTCTCATAAAAATAAGTAAAAAAAATTAAATTTACTGTCTCCTTCTTATTGTAAAGAAAATATTAATGCATTTCTTAACCTTTAGAATTTGAAATGACAGTTGAACTGTCAACAGCAGCAACTAAGAAAATCACCAAAAATAGAAAGAGATACAGTTTTATAAGTTAGTAAAGTTAAAAAGAGAAACACAATGCTCATAACAGCCCGAACTTGCAAGAGACCGATGGATGCTCTATAGTAAAGTAAACATCACAATTTTAAGAACAAAAATGTACCACACATTAAAATTACCTTTAACTTTAATAATAGTAAATTCCACATTATTTCTAATAAACGGCGGTTCACAATAAAAATTCATTATGTATCTATTTGCACTCGGATCATTTGCTTTCTTTTTGGAAGTAAAATTATGATAGTTTTTTGTTCCTACAAATTTATTTAGAATATCGTTAATTTCTCCCAATAGCGATTCATTCAGTCTAAAATCTTCTTGCGCCGCATCCTCATTAATCCTAGAAAACGCAATTGTCGGTAGCATATAAAGGTAAGTCCTCGCGTCACATTGCAATCTACTATTGAAACCTTTCGTGACTCTTCTATAACCAAATAACCTAATCACTTCTGGCAATAACTCATTTATTTTATCGATTTCTATTATTTCAGCTGAAAGTTTTTATTTTTCAAGAGGATAATTATATAAATTACTAAATAAACATACGTAATTTGAGAGAAACCACTTGTCGTGCTGCGGATACTCCTTTATCTGTTCTTGCTGCTCTCTGGTATTGTATCGTTTGTACTTGGTTAAATGCCTCGTCACTTATTAAATTGGTACTTAACAAAGCTTTGAATAATTCTTCTTCAATAGTTTTCATCGTAGGATTACTATAAAGCGAAATTAAGCACAATACGCGCAAAATTGATATCAAATAACTTGCCGTTGCATCCCGTAATAATCAACTCCCGAGTAACCCAATAATAAAGCGTACTTTCTACGTTTTATTCGTTCTTCGGTTTTCTCCTTTTTAGCGTCGAATATCTCTCCCTTATCGGTCCTCCGTTCCTCCCATTTTCTCTTTTTCGTGCGACCATCGTACCTCTGTTTCTTAACTACGGGTTGATCGCACATTTTTCTGGTAATAACGGCTGCAAATGTTTCAAACTTCGCGCTAATTATACACACAAATATTTAATAATCACCTACGATATCCGAAACGAGATGAAAGTCTTAGTTCTTTTAGAATTCGGAAAAACATACCTCACATTTTTTTAACCTAACCTCGTTTTCAAAGTGAGGTTAATGTTAATCAATGTTAATGCATTTGTGACAACTACACGATTTGATCAAATGACGTTATTCCCAAAAGATGGCGCTAGTCTTTTTTTTTAATACAATTTAATTTCCATTATTCTATAATAATTACTCCAATTTGCGCATTTCTTATTTTAGTTGGTGACCGTGATGCAATTCCGCCAGTAGGCCCTAGGCGCGTACTTGTTGGTTTATATATTTATATTCTTTCTAAAAAATCCCGAACAATGCGAATAAACGAACAAATTAACTATAACCTCGTCTGATAGACGAAGAACCAGTAATCCCTATAATCCAAAATAGGTCTACACATTTTTTCCGTTATTGTTATTTCCGATTTTTAATTTTTTTCATAAAGAGGTTTACAGCATTGTTAAGGGTTTATATTTCGCTCTAAGTGTGACTATTTTCACACCTGTGAACTGTCAAAATGACAAGTTGTAAGTGGTATAGTAGTGTTTGAATTATTTAAGCAAAAGCGCTTTTATTTAATTGGATTTTACATTTTTTTTTCTTAATTTTAACGTAAATTCACATGGACGTAAAGCAAATGGAAGAAGATAATGTACCTGAGGAAGGAGAGGTAGTGTAAACCAATATTTTTTATATGTTCTCTCTAAGGAGTATCTATCTTACTTTCAGATTTTTGACGATTCGGAAACCTACACCCCCTTGGAGAGGCCGGCAAATTACGCGTTAGTCCAGCCTAACCTCAGATTTCCACCAGCTGTAGAAAGTGATAATGAATCGAGCAAACACACTTCGAGTGATTCAGAAAGTGATTCTGATACACAAGTAAGAAAGAAGAAGCCGAAACTGAAAGTCAAGCTAAGGAAACCTGTAAAATCACTTAAGCAAAATAAATATAATATTTGGAGTACACATATACAAGAAGATGTACTTGCAGATACCTTGAACACATGCGACGTTACGTTAAAAGACAGGTCGCGAAATGTAGAATCTTATGACTACACTTTAGGTAGGAAAAGCAATAAACGCACCGTAAATGATAGAAATAATTCGAAAATTAGATTAGTAAATAATTCTAAACAAAAGGAGGCTGAGGTACGAGGCAACCCTAGAACTTTACTTAATCTTTGCGTTTCGATTGAAAACACTGAGGAAGAAATTGCTAGAGATTTAGCAAATAAATTATGTGAAGAAAAAGAGGATTTAATACGTTCGTATTTCAAGGTTTTATAATATTTAAAGTATTTGTAACATTAATGTTTTATTTCAGAAAGAATAGTTAAAGTGGCAGGTAAAGAGAAGGCTATCGGAACCTATAATGAAGTTAAAAAGATTGAGAAAGAAGGAGGCATGTTAATAATGGTACAAAGTTATTTATTAATTCTCTATAATATATATAAATTACAAATAGGTTATTTTGTAAACAATATAATAACATTAATTTTTCAGAATCAATCCAGGCGTCGAACTCCTGGAGGAGTTTATTTGTTTTTAATTAAACATGATGATGATTTAAATCGAGATCAACATTTGCTTATATTTGAAGATGAGCGACAGAGGTATAAAGAAGATATTAAAAAGAAGAAGAAGAAGAAAATCAAGAAAATGAAACAACAAATTGGTAAAAATATAATTAAGATTAAGGGGCTTAAAGAGAAATGGTTTTAAGTAAACTATAACAAAAAAATACTGCATAAAGTTTCAATACCCTTTTTTCATTCTATATATACTTAAAATATATTTTTTTTAGCTGAATCAAGAAAAAATCTACCAGAATTGCTAACGAAAGCTGAGCAATGTATGCAAAAATTGGTAACCGACAACGACAGAACCCTGAAAAAATCAGAAGATACAGACGTTACAAATCCACCACCCACACCTGAAACTGATTGCCACGAAAATAGCGGAGATGGAATTGATCAGCCTTATGATACGAGTATACCCCCGAACGCTAGGGAAAGTCAAGATTATAATGATCACTTTTTAGATTTAGGTACCGGTAATGATATGGATCTATTTTAGTTTTAAATATGTTTAATACCTGTAAGCTATGTATTACCAATTCATTATAAACATAATATGAAATATAATATTAAAAAATAAGATATATAAATTTTATTTAGGGGAAGTCCAACATCTGCAATTTGAAAATATTAAATTCTATGGAAATTGCAGAAATTTAATTATACCGTACAAGTTGTGGTAACATTACTTCTATATGATCTAAGTTGACATTTGTTTTCTTTTCAAGTTTTGCTTGTTTAGCCGAGCGTGCTGCTGCCTCAATTACTAATACTTTGGCAATTTTATTCATTAAGTTTGTCGCTTCATCTGAAATTTTCATTTTCGGGTTTGTAAAATTCGATTTTAAAACTTCTTGTATCAGAGCCTGTCTCATGAAATTTTGTTTTATTGCTAGTCAATAATCAAGTATGTACTGTATAATATTTACCGGTCTGAAATCACTATGTATTTTAGCTAAAAAATCATCCGGAGAATTTACCATTTCCTCATTCATCGTATTAAAAAAAAAATGTTTCGTTTAAACTATTTTTAAAGATTTGTTTACTTTTTGATTGACGTATGTCTTGTTAAAGGTTATGGGGGGTTTGTAAGGTTAAAGATGTCTTGTTAAAAAACTATTATACAGTAACAGCATGGACGCGTTCAAAAATAGGTGATAGAAGTATGAGGTATATAGTGCTGTCACTCTCAAGCATACAAACATTTCTATTCACTTTCATTGTTTGTGGTTGTGGTATACAATACAACACTTTACCCAACATACTCTAATTTCGAACGCAACCCATTGTTGGTAACGAAATCCCTAGAATAGCTAGGGAATACTTCATTTTGTGTAGTGCATATGTTTGACATTTCATGACGTGTACTAAGCGGTCACCGATTTCAAGTTGTTGTTTCCTTCCAAAGTATGGCAGGCGTTTACAATTTTATCTTAGCTCAAGCGACTGAGAATGTTACTGAAAGTGCCAAAAATGGTACTGAGAAAGCACAAAGCACCCCCGAAGGGATGGCCGTGGCGTACGGTAGTTTAGTAATTATGGCAATTCTTCCCATATTTTTTGGATCCTATCGTTCAGTGAATTACCATAAGGAAAAGGTATTAGAATACTGTGTAAATTCGCATTTGAACGTGTTTTTATGATATATAACTGTTTCTGAACATATTTTTATATGATTAACTCGATTTTTGTGGCACAGAAACCTGAGAAAATGACCAAAAGAGATGCTGCAATGTTTCCGATTATGGCTTCCTGTGCTCTTGTGTCTTTATATATAGTGTTCAAATTATTCTCCAAAGAGTATATAAACTTACTTTTAACAGGGTACTTTTTCTTCCTGGGTGTATTGGCGTTAACACATTTATTAAGGTAAATTGTGTTGTTATCTCTTGTTCTTGTATTATATTATTATATTTCAGTCCTTTGGTTAGTAAGCTAGTACCGGCTGCTATCCCTAACATACCATTCCATATATTATTCAAACAAGGTGAAGGAGAATCATCTCAAGATATAATTAATTATCGATTTTCTTCCTATGATGTTGTGGCGTTAGCTTGTTGTTCGTTAGTCGGTGCTTGGTATTTGGTTCAAAAGCACTGGGTTGCCAATAATTTATTTGGCTTAGCATTTGCGATAAATGCTGTCGAATTATTACATTTAAATAATGTCGTTACTGGTTTAATTTTACTGTCTGGCTTGTTTATTTATGATATTTTCTGGGTATTTGGAACTGATGTTATGGTAACTGTTGCTAAAAGTTTCGAAGCACCTATTAAATGTAAGTTTTTGAAACTACATCCTCGCAATATTGATTTCCGTATTTTTTATGCATTTCAGTGATATTCCCTCAAGATTTACTTACCAATGGACTTGCTGCAAATAACTTCGCAATGCTTGGTTTAGGCGATATCGTTATACCTGGAATATTTATTGCATTGCTACTTAGATTTGACTGTAGCTTGAAGAGGAAATCGAATACGTATTTTAATGCAACATGTTTCGCATACTTTCTGGGTTTAATGACGACAATTTTTGTGATGCATGTTTTTAAACACGCACAACCTGCATTATTGTATTTAGTCCCTGCTTGCTTAGGAACACCCTTAATGCTGGCCCTAATTAAAGGAGACATTACAGTATTATTTAAATATGAAGATAGTGCAGACAATGAGAAAATCAAGAAAGAAGAAAAGCCAATAAAACAAAGTGAAACTCGAAAAGTAAAATAAGCTGCATACAGAACCATTAATTAATGTAAATTTTTGTAACTGTTAATTTATTTGTTATGCACAATGTGACTTATGTGTTAACATATAAACAAATTTTATTATAGTTGTTTTTTTACGTAAAATGTTGCTAAATTTTAATTGTATGGTTTCTCATACTTTATTTTGTCATTTTGTAAAATATTTCTTAAAAAATATACTTAGAAACTCTTATTTGGAATTTATCAATAATATATATACATAAACTGATCATGTTTTTTTTTTACTTTTCTCTAGATTATTTTTTTCTTTTTATAGGTATTAGATTTCTCATAAATTCAGAATAGCCTTTCGAAAATCTAAAATTTTGGTTTTATACCTTCTATTTGTACTTATTTTTTTATGTATGTCATTTATCAATTTATCTTTTTTTATACGTAAATTATTTCTCAACAAATACACTTAATTTCATTTGGAATTTCACAACGATAAAACATGCAGCAATTACGTTTTTTTTTTCTTGTATTTTGATCAAGATCCTCAACAAAAATATTTTTTCATATTAGATTTCTTATCAGTTCTAAATATTCTCCAAGAATGAGATACAGTTTAACCTCTTCATAACGAGCAGTCACGAGCCCATGTTTTTTTTTTTAAAGTTAATACATATGTAATTGTGCATGCATATATTACAATAAGATTACAGGTGATTTAGTTATATATTCCCTGTTTTTATAATATACATTTTTTTTTAATTTTATATATATCTAATTTTTGTTGTGGCTGATCGCAGAGTACTGCGACACAGCAAATTCTCGTTCAAGTGCGCCGATGCAACGATAGATATATTTTAACTATATATTATCTCTGATAAAAGTAAATAAAAACAAAATATGAAAAAGCAATAAAAATTAAAAAAAAATCAGGTTCAAAACAGAAGTAAATATTTCATAAATTGCAAAATCAGAGCGTACTATATAACAGAGCCATGTTCTCGTATATTTTAATTTCACAATGATAAACGTAACTTTGGTTTTAAAAACTATATTTTACATAAATTGCCAGCAACACTACATTCACATAACATAACATACATATTCATAATCATAATGCATAACCTACATCGCTATCTTCACTCTAGCCAGCGACGCGCCAAATTCAAATTTCCATTTCTAACTGTAACAGTTCGGCCGTCCTGACAACTCGATCGCCCTCGATCGACATAACAATTACGAGTTTGAATTTTAAAAATAATAAAAGAATTATGAAGGATCTTAAAATACTATCAATTAAGTTGCATTCTTACAAACTAAATTTAAGGCAAGTAGGGTTTAGGTAGATTTAACCCATTTCTTCATACTGTCAGCGTCCACTGTACCTTCAAAGGGGATTTGCGTAACCTGAAAATCAGGGGGATCTGTTACGATGTACCTATCATTTGGTAACACTGTTTTTACAATGTAAGGTCCCTTGTACTTTGGCAGTAACTTCTTGTTCACCCCTAGCGTGGTATCTACATTCCTTATCATGACATGATCTCCTTCTTCGTAAAGTAGAGCTTTCTTGTGTTTCTTGTCGTACTGTGTCTTACTGTAGTCTTGTAATTTCTTTATGTTCATAGCGGCTTTGTCTCTAATTTCATCTAAATCTCTCTCTTCAGGTATTGATTCTATTAGTATGTCTCTTACTCTATCACTAACTTTTCCTTTTTGTGTTACACCAAATAGCAACCTACTTGGAGTCTCCTTTGTTGTAGAATTTACGGTGTTGTTGAAAGCGAACTCAGCTTCATGTATTACCTTGTCCCAATTATCTATAGAATCGCTTAATTTGGCTAACATCGGTGTCAACGATCGGTTTATTACTTCTACTTGGCCATTCGCTCTTGGTACTCTACTAGCTATCAGCACATGTTGTACATTATATTCCTCAAGAAAGTTCTTGAACTCATTAGAAGTAAAACAAGTGCCTCGATCTGATATTAATCTCTTTGGGCTACTATATGTTGAAAAGTACTGTTTCAGATGAGCAATTGTTTCTCTACTTGCAGTTGATTTGCATGGATATAACTTTACGAATTTCGTAAAAGCATCAATGACTACTAATACATGCCTATTATACTGCTTTGACTTCTGTAATGGTCCTAAGTGGTCTATGTGAAGCGTATGGAATGGTGTATCGCCTTTATCTATATTGTGTAATAACCCTTCCTTAGGTCCAAACTTTGGTGAATAAACAATACACTTTAAACAGTTATCAATATGTAACTTAACTTGTTCTTTCATTTTTGGGAACCAATAAGTTTGTTGAATATATTCCATAACTTTGTCACATCCCAAATGTCCCATGCTTTCATGACTATCTCTAATTACATTCGGTATCATATCTTCTGGTACATAAAATAGCAGCTTACCTTTTTCCTTCCGGTAGACTACTCCATTTCGTAATTCATAAAATGGTAATTCCCTGTGCATTAATTCTTCTTTTATACTACTTATTTTGGCATCAGTACCCTGTCTTATATTTAACACCTGTTCAAACACACATTCTTCTACAACCATTACATGAGCGCGACTAAGAGCGTCGACATGAGCCATTCTCTTATTCGGTCGGTGTTCCATGGTATAGCTGAAATTCTCTAAATACATTACCCATCTCATAATTCTCGGAATCACATTTTTCTTGTTGAGAGTTAGTCGTATACTGTCGCAGTCTGTGAAGATCTTAAATTCGATTCCATGAAGATATGTATAAAATCTTTTCAATGAACTTATTATACATAGAAATTCTAATTCATAAGATGTATACTTAGATTCTGCTTCCGTCGTCCGTTTGCTAAAATAGAATATAGGGTGCATTTTCCCATCTTTCTGTCGCTGAAATAGTATTGAGCCATAACCCTGGGCACTGGCGTCACAATGAAGTTGCGTTTCGGCCTTTGCTGAGTAGATACTTAACACGGGTTGTTCCAATAATTTTTTCCTCAGTGTTTCAAATGCCTTCAGTTCTGCCTCCTGAAATTTCCATTCAGCCGTCTTCCTTAATAAGTTGTACAATGGCGCAGCTATTACAGAAAAGTTCTGAATAAATTTTCTAAAATAAGATGCTAATCCTATAAATCGGTGTAGCTCATGGGAATTGCGAGGAATTGGGTAAGTTTCTATGGCATCTAAGTGTTCCTTGCTCGGACGAATTCCTTCGCAGTCTACTTGATAACCAAGGTAAGTAATTTTCTGATACAAGAAATAGCATTTATCAATCCTTAATTCTAAGTTATTTTGAACTAATACTTTTAAAACTTCACTTAAAATATTAAAGTTATCTGCAATCGTTTCAGTAGCTATTAATAAATCGTCAATATAAATGAGTATTTTCTTTGCATCTAATAATTCTTTAAAAACCATATTTATAAATCTCATAAACCCAGCAGGGCTATTCTTTAACCCGAAAGGTAACTTTAAGAACTCAAACTGGCCCATTGGTGTCACAAATGCTGTATACTTAATTGATGAAGGTTCTATTGTAATATGGTGAAATGCCGACTTCAAATCAAGTAAAGTAAAATACCTTTTGTCTCGTAATTCATCCAGCTGATCCTCTATTAATGGAATAGGAAAGTTGTCACGCAGCGTAAATTTATTCAACTGTCTGTAATCTACACACATTCTTACACACTTTTGATTTTTCTTTGGTACTAATACAATTGGACTACTGTATTCAGAAATACTTTCCCGTATAACATTTCGTTTTAGCAAATCATCAATAATTTCACTAACCTGTGTCTTTTCTAACTGGGATAATCGTCTTGGACGGTGTGAAATAGGAGTATGGTTAGGATGGAGCCTTATTTGAAATTTATAATCTACTGATGGTTCAGTTCTTTCTGCATTAACATAATTCGTTACAAATAAGTTACTTAATTTGTTTTTGCTGGGATAATCAAGGTCAGGGTTAACATTTATATTTTCTGTCACTTTGTTCGGTGTATCCACATAAGAAATTGACATAATCTCATTCATCTCGTGTCTATCACTATTGTTTTTACTGATTTGCACTGTATCGCCAAATATAATATTGATGTCTTTGGACATAAAATCACGACCTAAAATTGCCGCATATGACATGGTATCATCAGGGACAACATAAAATTTAACATTAACAACAATTTCATTCTCAAGTTTTATATCTTTCTGAAAAGTGCCTAATATATTTAGTTTTGACCCATTAATCCCTGTGAACGTCTCATTACTTACAGATGGTATATAATTGTTGACATATTGATCTTTTATAATACTAATGGGAGATCCTGTATCTAATAAAGCAATGATATTCAGATTCATTGTGTTGTCGTTGACAGGTGCCTTCCTTCGTGGGCAGTCTCTATACTTGTGTGTCATTTCTCCGCATGAATAGCAGGAACCCTTTTCTCTTTTTGGCTTCTGGCACTGTTTGGCAGTATGTCCCTCTTCAGCACAATTGTAGCATCGAAATGATCTTGGTGAAGTGTCGTCTGTCTGCTCTTCCTTAATCCGGGTTGGCTTTCTCTCTTGCGCTCCCTTGTTCAGCTGGTTCATATTCACAGGTCGATTAACAGTTGAGTGTCTCAATCTTCGTTCCGCAATAATACGTTCATATGTGATGACGTCACTGTACAAGTCATCCACATCCACATGTGATTTTGCCATTATCATTGAAGATAACTCCTTCGATGCTAATCCGATAACCACCTGCTCCTTCTGCTCTGCAAATACTAATCCCAATTGTTTACAAAATTTTATCTTTTCGTGAAAATATAGGCTAACATCTTCTTTCGCCCCTTGTGTTCTGAGTGACATTTGCTTCCATAACGATGTAAGGTTCGTTTCTTGTACAAACGTTTTCCGAAATTCTCTCTTAAATTCAGCCCATCCATGTATCACGTCCTTGCGACTTTCGTACCAGTAATGTGCAGCCCCAATTAAATGCGTTCTAGCCGTTTCTAATATAAAAGCTTCCGGCCAACTGTGAAGCGTTGCCGTACTTTCAATCACATTCAACCAACTGTTACTTTTAGTTATATCACTTCCATTGAAATCTGCTATTGTTTTAGAAAAGTCTGGCATTATATTATAATTTTTGCACCCAGTTTGTCCTTGTAACATTTGTATCATTAATTGATTTTGCTGTAGCATTGCATTCATCGTATTCATAATAGTATTCATGCTCATACTGCTCATACCTTCATTATTAATTTCACTCCTCTCCCTGTTATCCACGTCCTTTTCTTTCTGTTGCTGCCGTTCAGTAAATTCTTCGAAGTGAGTTAATGGTGTCGTTAAAGTCATGTCGTCGTCCGCCATTTTCTTGCTCTTCACAACGTGCTCGCATAAAAATCTAAATAAATCCAGCGATTCTCGATTCCTTTTCCCAATCTCTAATCGCACATGAATTCTGCCGAATCCCACTTCTGAACTGTTCTCGTATATTTTAATTTCACAATGATAAACGTAACTTTGGTTTTAAAAACTATATTTTACATAAATTGCCAGCAACACTACATTCACATAACATAACATACATATTCATAATCATAATGCATAACCTACATCGCTATCTTCACTCTAGCCAGCGACGCGCCAAATTCAAATTTCCATTTCTAACTGTAACAGCCAATTTATTTATTTTCGTGTGATTTACCATGGAAAAATTTGTTCTGCTGTTGCGACTTATTGATTTATTCATGAACGAGCAAGGTTTAAATACAATCTTTTTCCCAGCCATTCCAATTTTAACATAATCAATTTGTAAAAATAATGAATTCACTCAGACTGTGACAAGTGACAAATTCCCTGTTATTTGTCAAAATCACATTATTTACTTAGGTTCCTTCCAAATCTTATGTTGGTATGAAAGGTTCAACTTTCTAACTATCTAGAAAAAAATCCTATTAATAAAATTTACGCAATGGCAAATAAGAAATTATTAGTGAGATAAATTTGATTCTAACAAGAATTTATATCTGTAGGAGCATTATAGGTTATGTACATGTTTGCCATAAATGATGACAATATATATTATTCGCTAAGTAATTACGTAGACCACATATCGTATAATTATTCTGTCCAAAATAAACAAGCATTCAAAATTCCCTCTAAGGAGATTTCCTTCGTATATACGAAAACACGAATATTTTATATTCTGGACAGGAATACTTTTGAATTGTGCATATTTTAAAAGAGGGGTGTTTATTAGGAAAGATTTCACTGTATTTAAAATTTTATACTTCTTTTTTAAGTTTCTTACAATTAAATATGAATTATGGATTAGAATATATTAATACAACATATATATTTTAAATTAGTATTTATTAATTGTTTCTTTTTTATATTTAAAAGGTTTCAATAAAAAAAAAAATAAACAATTATAAAGATTTTGAAGTAATATCAGGTAAGCTGTGGATACCATTTTCATCAATCATTTGAACTTTAAAGTTGGGTAAATTAACGATCAACCTTTCATGCACTTCTTTCACGCATTTCTTCATAAGTTCATATCCTGCTTCTCTAGTTAATGTAGGTAAGTGGTAACGATCCATAATGGAAAGAGAGAAGAAACCACCATATCCATGAGCGGCATATTTAACATTTGCTAAAGACGCTAAGTAATCCATAAAATAAAGTTGGGGTCCTTCCTGTTTATCATATCCAGCCAACATTAAATTTACGTGATAAGCGTTCTGTTGGAAATATATAGATAAATATAAGCTTTTATAAATTCATGAAATAATTTACCCTGCTTCTTAAGGCTTCGGCCAAATTGCGTCTTGTGAAATTGGCAGCTGCAGTCGGGCTTAATTCATAACCGTTTCTCATTTTATACAATTGAATATTTTTCGCTATATACTCGGCAAACTGGCTAGTATCGCCTTTTTCACCTGATATAGCCATTACAATGCTATCAGATAATTTATAGAGCTTATTTTCATCTGAATGGAAGAAAATCTTATTGTAATGAAGTATTCAATTACCTGTTTAGGATAAAATACATACCGGTTTTCATAACTATTATGCTATGTGCGTTGGTCATATCTGCCGCGATTAAGACAAAATCGTTAAATTTAATACCGATAATGCACTCCATTATGCTTTTGCTTTTATTACACACCAATATAAAAACTGCTTAGTAATTTGACTTGCACAAATTGAGGTTATGAAAATCGCATAGAAACAAACATAGAATATAAACAACACCAACCTTTGTAATGTGAAATCACCAACTGGTTTGTTTAAGTAATCATTTTTATTTTTAAGGGCCGATGTTTCAAACTCGTAATAAAGTTCCTAATAAAAGTCATTAGCTGAATTGTTATTAGATACTCTTATTAGAAGATTGAAATACCGGCCCTAAAAATAAGAAAGTTATATTCGAAAAAAAATCCTTAAACAAAATTATTTAAGAATTGTCTTCTTTTTCTTCTTGTATGGTAAAAACTTATTTGGTTCAGTTATTACCTGAATAACTGAAATAACATTACATTTTTCCTATATATATTAGCTAAATTGTGATTAGATACTTTTATTAGGAGTAATTTCTTGTTTTTAACCCATTTTTAACCAATCTGGTGTTAGAAAAATTAGGATTATCAGTTTCTTCGCAGTAATTGCTCTTCAGTAGAAATTTTTCCATTCCTAAGCGAAATAAAATTTCACGATTTTCATTCATATTTACGTAACTCTAATTAGGTATATGATTTAATACTACGAGTTCGGTGCGAATATTCAGAAGTATTTTTAGTGTAGTTTTATGTTTTGTACTAAAGCATAGACGACAGAATAAAACCCATTTGGTGTGAAGCCAGTCTGAGCGATGCATTTATTTTAAGTATGTGACCAGTCTACTCTCTCACTGTGCAGTTGTAATATTTGAAATATTTACATGTTCCGACCGCATTTCACCTCTTTAACTGCAGCTACATTGCGTAGACATGTAACAAGTAGGATATGTACCAGTAGTCAAGTACATATATGTCAAAAAAAACTTACATAAATTCTTAAAAAATACTGCTTCTACATAGTGTGTAGTTTAAAGCGAATTAAAACTACCATTTTTTTTAACACAATATGCTTGAAGCTATATAAAATATTTGTAGCGCAATTTATGCAAATTAAATTCAGAAATGATTATCCTCATTTCAAATTGTCAGGATTTGTCTCCCATCAAAATGATTACGATTACTAACGAACAGAGTTCATTTGAAAGGAACATTTATATGCAAGAAATTATTCCATGAATTATGACGCTTTTACGATTTCAACAAAATATGGAGGGTTTCCGCTTTATTTTCATTATTGATAAATTGGAGTTCTTCGAGGTTCGACACATATTACAATATAACTTTTACATTTTGATAAATAACGAAACATCATTAGGTTATTATACCGCCATAATCTTACATAAGCCCTAGTAGATAAATTTAACTTTCCTGCAAACACTTTTAGTAACATCAATAGAAAGGTATTAAATATGTAAATATCAATTCTTGTTTGTATTTCTCTTTGTAGTTAATGAACTATTTGGAAGTACCTTTAAGTGTTTCTTAGATGGCGCACGACATCTCATGTAAAAGATATAAAATCGTGGGCCTAACAGATATCTATAGCATCCTAAAAGTACTTTACGTCCAAGCGGTTGAAAACTATAAACAAATCTATTATAAGCAAAACTATATTAAAATGTATACAATACAAAAACACACGCTTCAACGTTGAAGTTACCAAAAATAATCCCATGAAATTTAAAGTAGGGATTTATGAATTTCTTTGTACTTTAATAGGTTACTGAACGGAATAATTATATTCTTCGTGTCTACTTTAAAAAAAGATCACATGACATAATCAAAGTGTTATAGTGTGTTAGATTCTCCATCTTTACACATACACTCTTTCATGTTAATTTTTCTTAAATAATGTTGTTACCTGTTGCATTATTAGTTTGGTTTTTCAATTGACCTTAACAAGCCAAGGTTTTCTTGAAATTAGCTGTTGTGAATTCCTATAAGACATTACAGTATTCTGATCCTGAAAGTACCGTTAAAATTTTTAAAATTTAGCTGATATATTTTTACTTATCAAAACCATAAATATCTTGAATAAATTTTAGCAGATTCATGAGCATTTGTTGTCATTTTGACCATAAAATTTGCAGGATAATTAATTTAATTAATTAAATAATAGCTTTTTTTAAATTTTAAAAGCAGTACAATTATGATTAAATATACAACATTAACAGATTGGATAATGTGTAGTTCTGGCATAATCATGTCACCTTCTATGACATATTACAATTTGAAATGTTATTAGTATGAATATACGTGTATTCACTATGTTCATAATATAAAAATTTAAATTTCCCAAGTTATTTTTAGTAATTTCAACAGAAAGACATTAAATTTAATAACTATATTAATCAAGTGTCATCGGTATCTTCGTGCTTCAATGTTCCAAGGAGCCTTGAAAATTTAAATTTACCTACTTATAGGGGGAGAGTGCATTTAGCAATTATACTAATAAAATATTAAATTGTAATCATCTGTCATAAAGTAGAAGATTAGCAATTAGAAATGAGGAAAAATAGTTAGAAATTTTCAAGCCCATCTATTTAAATATTCTACCATTTTCACTAAAACAAATAACAAGACTTACAGTTTAATTAAATCTCTCTTATTGAAGGACATTTAACTTAAATACGATGTTATAAGCTTTAACCACAAATCTTCACTTGATAGTTGTAGAAAACAAACTAAAAATTTTATCCACCTTTCTTAACAATGACTCGATCTACAGAAATGGTGCAGTTTGTTTCCTCATTCCACGACTTCCAAGCATACAAAGTCTTTATACTTCCTATATATTTGAAACAAACAATTTTTTGCGCAATTATATTGAGAGTTTCATATTTTTAGGTGAATTTGTTACGTGCTATTTTTAAGTAAAAGTGTTCAAATGATCCTCTTTTTCCCCGTTGAAAATTAATAAGTGCTGTTTAGAAAAAAACGGATGTATATATTTACTATTTGTCTAGACTATGTGATCTGTTTTGGACTTAAGTATGTCACAGAGAAACCGGATGTTTTAATACTGATAAAAAAATCCGTAACAACCGATGTGCACTTTTAAGGCGCGAAGCAATAAATAGACTTTTGCTCTCCAGGAAAGTTTTTGCGTTCCATCAACGAAGACAGGTATCTCCTACTTTGTATCTGATGTGATGGGAAACTAATTTATCGGATTGGTATAAATATCGTGTGCACCATATCGAGTTTAGTATCAAATTAACCTCCTCTTGGTTACACTAATTAATAAGGTACGGATGCGCGTTTTTTAAGTTAAAAAAAAAAAACATTTTAAATCTACCCTAATTTTTGTTTCAGATCCTTCAGGATGTTCCGCTACCTAATTATTGCTTCTTGCGCCTGTAAGATGACTTGTAATATGCTTTCTGACAATAACCAATTTTCTTGTTCGCAGTTACTGTGATATCTTCAGTTCCGGTAAAGCGGCGAGAAGTAGAAGACCACATAACGGCGGAAGCGGGACATTTTGAAAGTTTTTCCAGTTATGGTAGTCATGGTGGAGGCGGCGGACACGGATATAGCGTTGGCAGCGGATTAAAGAATATTGCCCAAGGATCCGCTGAGCAAGCAAACAATGCAGTCGTGAACCAGCACTCAGCCGCCAAACAAGCAGCATTTGTTGCTAAAAGTACTTTGGCACAAACGGCTCTTGCAGTAAGTAAAGACAAAAATTGCTTAGCTAATACCCACTAAAAAAAATATGGGAAGACTTCAATGTATTCTAGAACACATCAAATATAATTTTTTTAAAATTTCTATTCATAAATATTATATTTATAAGCTATCTTTTACTTTTTAAGTAATTTTCGACCAATTTTGGCTTACCACTACTTTTTTCCCATGCAAAGTAAACAATTAAACTTTATATGGTCTTCATAAAAGTCTTCGTAATTAGTTTTTGATAATATACTCGGGTTTTATTTTAAGCATCAGTGTTCTGTATAACATCAATACCACATTATCTAACTATTTTGGTTGTATCTATCAATATCGGCTAACTAAAATTGGTCCAGATTGCAGTCTGCTTTTCTAGAAAGCTAAGAAATGATTAGCTTTTATTTTGAAAGAATCGTTTGGTATTTGGCCACGTTCAATCCACGGCACTAATGTAAGCGAAAAGTGCGCTCAGCTCATGACATATTAAAGTAATGCATTATCAACATAAAAATCATTGGTAAAGAGCATTGTTATAACCATATTTCATTAGTGAAATTGCCCAAGAAAATTATTTTTTAGAAGAGGAATACTAATAATTGGTATATGATAAACTGTAGTTTGCCGATTTATTCAGTAGATACTTTATTGTTTAGTGTATTAGGTATACACTAAAATTAAATGTTTATTCAGCTATAAAATAAACGTTGATTCAACGTTTATAGGGTGGAAATTATGTTGTTTATTACATGATATTTACAAAATGTTGGTTGGGTGGTATACGTAATATTTGATCATGTATTTAAAAAAATTACGCGGTAGTTAATTCAAAATTTTGATCGACTATTCTAAAGTAAATGACTTTCTCTTTTGTAAGCCATATATAGTGACGGTCTGCTTTCTATGGAATTCAGGTACACCACATATTTAGAAAAAAATTGCACATTATTTATCGCAGATAAGTACTAATACTTACAACATCTCATCAATGTTGTAATTCATTGTTTTAATATCTATTATTTTACATAATATTTGGTAGCATTATACCTAAACGGAAGCCACAATATTTTCAAAAATTTGCTTTTGATCGCGCTCAATTATTATTATTCTTACATTCCCGACACCAGTTTAAATTGTATTATCGATGGGTACTCACAGATGGCGTCTGCGGACATCAAACAGAACAACGCAGTTCAGATACGAAAAACCAGAGGGCGGAATTGTGTTTATACACAACGCGTAATAAGAATCGTGATTAATGCGAAAAAACGTATATAGGTGGCTCTAGAAATTTCTATAAATGGTCGCGGGAGATTTAAATACGCATAGAAATAAAGATTACATTGAATGTTTTAGACCGAGCAAATTTTATAGCAAAACAGCAGTAGGTAATGTCAATTCGTTTTAAAAGATAACTTACATTTTTAAATCTTTTATAAACTTTCTTACGCTTAAAGAGATTAATATTTCACTTTTTAATTTGTGTTAGTTGTGGCGACTATCATTTTGGAGTTATATTATCTTCACTTTTCACTCTGAAGTGGTATAAAGTGTGCGGAGATAAAAACTAACACTAATTTTGGTCAGTAGATAACTGCAGCAGTGGAGATAGAGATAAACTCATCTTAAATAAGAACTATACTATCTTATTTCGTGAATGTAGAAGTGTAAAGTAACATTTTTATCATAAAATTTATATAGCTAACTCTAAAGAAGAAGAAATATTACATCATTTTAGAGCGAGTTAAATGCTTCTCCACACTTTCGGTAACTGACAATTGACTCTGAAAACGGGGTGGTCGCCAGGGAACAACCGGCTGGCTCCCTGGCGACCATTTTTTTTTATATGCGGCACGCATGACGACATCGTTTGCTTTTATTAACATAGATGTAACTTATTTAACTTCATTGTCAATTAATTTCGGAGGATAAATTCGATAAATTTTCGAGCCGTGAAGAATTTCTGCTTCATTTCTTTTGAATTTTATTTTTCAGGCAGCAGCTACCGCACAAGCAGCCCTAGTCGGCAAGCAAATCTTAGTCCAAAGGTTAGAACAAGAATTGAATGATGCCCAGCAAGCGTTAGAATCCGAAACGCAACAATTACAACAAGCCGAGCGTGCGGCGTCGGAAACCCAAGAGGTGGCGCGGCAAGCGCAACAGCTAATCGGTAGCTTAAACGCGGCGCTGAACGCCGCTCAAGCGACGATCACTCACGCACAAACGGCAGCGGAACAAGCGCAAGCGGAACTCGGCTCCCAACAATCCATGGTGGCTAAGGCTAAGGAGAGATTGGCGAATATAAGTCAGCAGATCCATTCGGCGCAGTCCGATCTCAAAGCGACGCAACAGGCCGCCCAAGAAGCAGGCGGAGCGGCTCAAGTGGCGCAATCCAATGCCGCAAAGGCTGCTGAGGCAGCCGCGCAGAGCCATTCGCAAGGTGGCGGCGAAGGACATTTTTCCTCGGAGGCCTTCACCTCCTTCCATCATTGATTTGATACTACCTAGTGAAAATATACATACCTACGTTAGTTTACTGATCTTTTACGGATTAAAATAAGTGATAAATAATGTATTTTTAATGTACCTAGTTTCTATTTTATATTTGCCAATGATATTGTAATTTTGAAAATATATTAATGGAATTGTATTGAAAATGATTTCATTTCATTTGCAGCGAACAAATCAATGTTTAGATTGATAAGTATTATTCATTGCTTTTCATTTGAGAAATTACACTTTCCAGCCGTGGTGCGTGCAATATTTTTTGGACTGCCACATGATTATCATTTACTAAAATCATTTTTTTGCGCCTCCGTCCAGAAACACTGATTTTGCATTACTTTAAATCATCCGGAAACATACTATTCTCCGGCCTAGGCCGGCAAAAAGATCACTAAAGGTTGGCAACACTATATTCGATTTACTGACATTTCTGAGATTAATATTGTAGATTCGTTGACAGATGACAGAATCTACGTTACACAATTCTTAATAATTCATATTCTTTCCAATGATTCAATTTTTGAAAGATTTTACAAATGATATTGTTGATAACTCGTTGTACAACCTCTGTAATATGAGCTGGGGTCTCCATTGTCCTTAATATTGATGAATATGTATCAAAACTACCAAGAAAATTAAAACGTCAAAACATTAAGGTATCTTAACCCTGACTTCCAATTCAAAATTCATTGCCAAGCTGTACTGTTAACTCCCTAGCGTAATTTCTTTTTTATTATTTTCAACAAAATTAAAATTTGTCGCTGCAAAAATAACTTGTGCATAAACCGTGCTCATACTCACAAAACTATAGTTTCTGGCCTAGTGATACAATAAATAACTGTACTTGCATGTGTAGTGTCCAGAGTATATATCACCCATAGATAATAAATATACATATAATAGATGTATACCTTCCATGTAATTTCACGCGGCACGAGCAAAGTTTCAAACCTTTTAAGACTGGTGGCGCGTAGCGTTAGTCAGCAAGGACTATTTCCAATACGCGGGAGATTTGAACTTATTTACAATTAAGAAATTTATTGTTTAAATTTTTTTTGCACTTAAATGAATGGGCCTAGAAAATAAAATAAAAATTAGAACGAAATCGTTTATTGTGCGCACATAAATACATAACTATACAGTACAAATATTTGCAACCTTGTCTTCTAGTCTTTTAAAAATTTTTTTCAGACACGCTTCGAGTTTTTGGAAAGATCTTGCTGCTTTATATAAGCTGATAGCTTCTGGTGCAAACTCCGTCTTTCTTCACACCTGTTTTATTTGTAATTATTATCAACAATTCTCACCGCTTCATCGTAAATTGGGAATCTCCTTCGAACACTTTTTGTACCGAAACACCCTTACGCGCAGCAATTTTTTAAGCCACCCATTAGTGCAAATACGGATATTCACAATTACCTATTACAGTCTTTTCACTCACAGATCACAAAGAGATAAAAACAATTTCAAACGATTGAAAACGCACAAATTTCAAAATGACGGATGTGTATAAAATTTTCATAAAATGTTTTTTGTTGTCGTTGACGACGCGTCATTATACTTCAATCTTATTGGTCAAAAAATCGATGCTAGCGCCGAAGCGTTAGTCAGCAAGTACTAAACCGTGCCTACAAGATACAATACAAGCATTGTTTATATATAAACAAGGATACAAGGTAAACAAACAGGCGTGATATCACCAGAGATAAATATCACTCATATTTGATTGACAAATTGTTTGACAGCTATTTTGACAATCGAACCTAGAAACACTTCAGAATCACAGAAGAGTGCAGTAATTCTGATGGCATATTATTTATTAGTAGGTAGTTATAAGGACAGTGTTGAGAAGGTCTGTAGAGATGCAAACATTGATCATTTTTTTTTAGTTTATACCATGACTTGTTCTTTTAATACCGCTAAAACTAATATTCTACAATTTATTATTTGGTAAAATGACATTAATTGTTAACCCTGATGTTCTGGATAGTAGTGATGACTGTAAGCTTTTGGGTGTTTATTTTGACGAACTTTAAATTGGAAATTTCACTGTATAAACGAAGCTTAGCTCCGTAACTTACTCAGGGACGTTTTTAAACTTTAACACGCCTTAAGCTAAAAACCAACTAGTGCTTTTGACTTGTGTTACTAACAAAAGTCCTTCTCAATAAAAATGTTTGACTAAAAAAGGTTTGCAAGGTGTGTGGGCAGAGTTTTCTCAAGCTGGCAGGCTTGGAGTTAGCCTATTGGGTAAAACGTCCCTGAGCTTACTTGATTGTGAGTTTAAGACGTGCTTTAAAAAAATATCAATTACTTGGTCCCTGCTATGCGCATGTTGAATCGCATTTGCGCTGTAGTATATGCATGTGGGGCAACTCTACACTTTGGAAGCGCTTCCTACAATTTATATCGCTTTGTTTCTGGTTTAACATATCGAAAAACAAAAAAAAAAGACAAAAACAAAACGATGGAAATAGTCCAAATAACACTTGCAATGACGAAACATCGTTAAAAACATCCAGAAGTCAACTCTACACTTGCTAAGGCGTTTTTATTTCTCAGAAATGAACACTTAAGAAAATAGCTGGAGTTAGTGATGCACAGAAAATGGGAGATCGTAAACTATAAGTATGAAAAAAACATCAATTTAATGTTGATTCAAGTAAATACAATGCCGAAGAAGCTAATTTAGGTCCATGTATGTCCATGTTTCTAACCATTTCTTTTAATGAGCGAGGTTTATACGATGTTGTATATACATACATATGCACATGATGACTCACACAAAGATTGCATTAGTATAACAGAAGGAACAGTTTTACGTAAATACTAACTGCGAACAATCGTGTTATTATGTATTAAATAGCTGCATGCTTTCAAGCTTTTAGACAAGTTTTATTGCTTTATTGTATCATTGAAACATTAAAATTAATAAAAACAATATAAAGAAAACCGTTTCGTTTCACGTTAGTAAGTCTGCATATGTATCTAGTTACTTTTAAGGTTTTTTTATGTAGATTTATTACATATTGGACGAGAAAGATACGTCCGGAGTTTCAGTGATGTAACGCGGTCCGCGATATAGCGGTATTTTCAAAAGACGTAACATACATTTATACGCCCATGCATTGTTTAGTTTATTAGTTTGCAGTTTTGCAATCCATATTCACTTTCATTCTAAATACATAACTCTAACTATCAGCAAATAATGTTTTATTACCTAAATGAAGCGTACTCAGAGGCTGTGCCAGTTGATCGATTCTGTATCTTGGTTTCTGTTCGATTCCATCACTAACTTATGTTAAATTTCATCATAAACTAAAAATTAATTCTGGATAAAAGTGAGGTTATCTATTGACACGTTTCTTCATCTACCAACATTGCAGCAAATTAATGTAAATAAATGAATCTTCCACTAAATTTATGCATATGTCATCCATTTTAATCACGTTACGTGACAAGGACTAATAAACGGATTAAATTAGATTAACAGAAACGAACGTATAATAAATCATGACCGGCTTCCGATATTCACTGAGATAGTAGAAAGGGTTGCGCAATAAAGGACAATTCTTGATTCGAAATAATAATAAACGGTGAGGCAACGCTGAATGCACTCGAAAGGAAGTGTGGAAGCAGATCTGGCGTGTTGCTCGACGTCGTTATTTATACGTGTATATGCATAATGTATCTTTACGCGATTTTTAAAGTGTAACAACAAGAACGCTTTAGTTTCACCCAGGATTGCTTTGAGGAAGGCCAATGCACCAGTGGGTACTGCATCCTTGAGCGGTACACTAAACTAATTATTTAAGTGTTGCCACACGAGCAAATAATAAATGATCGTTACAAAATGCAGAAAAAAGGAAGTAATTGTACATTTTAGATTAGGTTGCGTTACTTGTAGTGTTACAATATCGTTATTAATATACATACATTTTTTTAGGAATATCTCTGTGCCCGTCATATCTCGATATAGTGTTCTCTATATAGCTGTTCTAGATAGGAACTTTTAGTAACGCAAATTACTTTTAACCCCCATTCTAACTCAGAGATACGAAATTTAGAGCTACTAAGAATATGATGTCTAAAATCTTTCTAAGAAATTTCTTTCTCGTGTATCAGACGGTTATCCAACGCCATTGTCATAAGTTTCTTAATGCAACCAATGAATGAAAAAAACATAGTGTGCTACAAACAAAATTTTATATCAAACCTTTCTATAATTATAAGAACTGTTTTTTACTTGAAATCTGAGGAAGGTATACAAACGAAAATGCATTCTGAGTTCAAAACAAAATATTATTTTAACACAATTTCCTTATAGAGAAAACGAAATAATTTTATTGTAAGAAAATCTTTTATCACTAAGAAAATTGGAAGTTTTAATTCAAGAAAAATTTTGTTGATGAATTTTCTTAACTAGAGAATATATATGCTTAGTGCAAGTAACATGTGCGCCTAATACTACTTTTATGCATCTGAAGAATAAAGGTGTGTTTGTAAGTTTGATTTGAACATTTAGAAGGAGTTTCATTTTATCAATAGTAAAATATTAATTGTTACCTTTTTATAGGCTTATACGTGCTTATACTACAGTACCTATACAGTATATATATATATAAAAAAGAATGTACCGAAGAATAACCAATACACAATTTGTCATAAATACCCTTGTTATACCAATAGCTTTAAATAAATATTATACCAACTTGCATGTGCTAACTGTAATTAATTTTCCGGTACATTGAACTAACGACACTTAACGTGGTGTATGTGTAACAGACGGACATATAGATATTATACATTTGGATTTACGACATACTTTCAAATTCTTACCCTGGCG
Organism: Cetonia aurata; assembly: GCA_949128085.1. Lineage (NCBI taxonomy): Eukaryota > Metazoa > Arthropoda > Insecta > Coleoptera > Scarabaeidae > Cetonia > Cetonia aurata. Next base: position 63,479,634 of record OX421883.1, on the reverse strand, counting down.
TTATTACACGTAATTCACTTTGAAAGCAGCGGGGAGCAAAGATACACTATACGAAAACAAAAGAACTAAAATGACGGAATCGAAATATTGGAAGATTGATCTGTACTGTATAGAAGCTTTTTCTATATCTAGGATATATTTCGATATAAAATTAATTGCAATTGTTAGCTAGTGAAATTGCGCACGCAGTTTTCTATTACATGTTTAAGGCGTGGAATTGAGAAACTGTATTGCGATAACTGATATAGTAAATTCAGCAATTAATAAGAGTTAGATAATTTGAAGGATACTGTTGGGACTCCTGTAATTTGCTGTGTAAATAAGTATAGGTATTTCGATTGATTTTTATCGTTATTATTTGGAGAAAAAAAGAACATTTCACAATGATCCGGAATTTTAGGTTATGTATCTGTCTACTTACATTTGTGCCAATAATACTGAAATTTTATCACGTCCAAAGACACAGAAATAAATATACGGGCGTAATTGTTAAGTACACTACATTACTTCGTTTTTCTAACGTACCTAGATTGGGAACTCAACCAAATAACTCTGCCAGTGTTTAATTAAACCACATTCCCCTGTTAGTTATAAAAGGAAAGCCAGTATCTCCAATGAAAATAAAATTGGGAAATGATGGCGAATAATCAACGAATCCTATAAAGTACAAGTGGACGCTTGTAGCGTAAGATTAGTTGGCGATAGTTGAAGAATGACAACTTCCTATTACAGCCTCTACGATACGCAACAAGCCACATAGGTAGTAGCTTGCCGATACGTTCATATATAAACATTAAATTAAAAAGGGAAACGCAATAATTAAAGGGGAACATGCAAAAGATTGTAGTGATTGAAAAGCCGTACGATACAACGACTGTGTTGCATTTAGAATCTATTACATAGTACAGATTACATACATATGTAACAAACTACCTGCATAAGTATGACAAACAAATTACGTTACCATATTTAGCCAAAACGTAAGCATTGTAGCATTGAATGATATGCGTTTGTAATTGCAGATTTTATCGGCTCTAATATCTTTTGTGTTATACTTCCATACAAATGGAGAATCAAAAGTGTAGCAGTTGTTATAAAAAAAAAAAATACTATAATGAGTACAAATATTAAAGAACGCTGTAATGGAGAAGTGAAAGTGTTTAAAGCAGATTAACACTATTGTTAAGTAGTTTACGCCTCTGCTATTTTAAATTGGTCTTTTGCCGAAATAATGTTATGCATCATATCCTCGGAATTTGTACTTTTAACACTGGAACTTTAATCACATCCAAATAAGGTATATACATATGTACATAATATACAGGGTGAATCTCAGTATATGCGACAAAATTTAAGAGCTGATTCCTGAGATTATTTTGATCATTAAAGTTCATATGAGTATATGTCCAAAACGGTCTGGTTTAAAAGTTATTGAATGTTTAATAATAAATTATGAACTATGACTAACACGATATAATATCACAGTTGGTTCTTCAAAATCAATTGTGTTGAGAGGGAATTGTTTGTCATTTCAATATTTGACAGTAGTTGTCAGAGTATTCATTCAGTTTATTGTCAGTTTCTGTTTTCTAAAATGAATTACACGAATGCTGAGATGAGTGATATGCATTTTGTTTACGGTCTTGCCAATGGAAATTAGCGTGCTGCTAGACGTCTTTATGAAGAACGATACCCGAACGGTATCATACAGCATCATTCAATATTTGCCCGTCTTCATCAACGTCTTAGTGAAATGGGAAGTGTTAAAAAACAGACGATTGATAACGGGCACCCATTTACAGTGAGAACTCCACAAGTTGAAGAAATGGTACTAAATGAAATTGAAGAACATCCTACTACAAGCACCAGAAAAATTGCGTTTGCTTTAAACATTAGTCAGGCCACAGTTTGGAGAATATTGAAAGATCAACTGTTGTATCCATATCACACTCAACGGGTGCAGGCACTTTTGCTAGCAGATTTTCCGCAAAGAGTGGCTTTTTGTCAATGGGTGCAACACAAAATCGCACAAATTCCTGACAATTTATCTCAAATATTTTTCACCGACGAGGCTACTTTCTCTAAAAACGCGATTATTAATTTTCATAATAATCACATATGGGCCGAAGAAAATCCGCACGAAATAGTGAATGCCCGTTATCAACATCAATTCTTTGTCAATGTGTGGGCCGGAATTGTTGGAGTTCACTTGATAGGTGCACATTTTTTACCGATGCGGTTAAATGGCAAGGTATACCGCAACTTTCTTGAAGAGGAGCTACCACTACTGTTGCAAGAAGTTCCCTTACAATTAAGATTACAAATGTATTTTATGCATGACGGTGCCTCAGCGCATTTTAAATTAGTTGCTCGCGAGTTTTTGAACAATACGTATCCATATCGGTGCATACGACGGGGAGGTCCACAACCGTGGCCTCCTCGGTCTCCAGACTTAAATAGTTTGGACTTTTTTCTCTGGGGTCACCTTAAATCTTTAGTTTGTACGACTCCCATTGAAAATGTCGATGAACTGAGAAATCGTATTATCGCAGCTTTTCAAACAATTCGAAATATTTTCGAACGGACTCGCCAGTCAATACAACGGAGGATAGAAGCTTTTATTGCGGTTGGGGGCGGTCATTTTACTATAAGTTAATTTTGTTTTACTAATTATTTTGTTAATTTATAATAAAAACATTAATTATGTTAACTATTAAACATTGTATAACTTTAGAAATAAGCAGTTTGGGACATATGTTCTTATGAACTTTTATGATCAAAATAACCTCAGGAATCAGCTCCTAAAGTTTGTCGCATATATTGTGATTCACCCTATATAAAAGACTTTATTTAAAATTGGGAATGATTTGATGTTGTGCGAAACAAATCAATCATATCTACACCAATTGGTTCTTCAAAAAAACGCATTCGCAAAAGTATTTGAATTTCAATTCTGCGACCCCTATAAGTGTTATTAATAATTTAACAGATAAATGCTACAATTTTTCGGGAAAAAGGACCTACAGCAAAATATTGACAGAATTAAGAACATAGGAAAACATAAAAAAAGAATGTACCAAATTAAGAAAACTCGAACAAAAGAAATAAAATACAATAACAAAGAATCACAAGATATCCATAAAGCCAATATTTGAGCTGTTATTCGTCAAATAGAGCTACATTTGTGCGAAAATGTCAAGCAACACTTCCAGTAAAGAATAACGATTTGCAGACCGAGCAAGGAAACAATCACAGAATTTGTAGGTACTTTGAATTTAAATAAATTTATATAAATATTCTATTCCCCTTAATCTTAATAATATAATTAGTGACTATTTTTCGCATATTTATGTCCTTAGGTAACACACACCTATTAAAAAAAAAGGAAGCGCATATTTTTGCATACTCAGTGTAAAATGTGAAATCGCAGCTAACAATTAAAATTTACGTAAATGCGTAATTAAAATTACATCAGCCTTCTAATCTTCTTCATCATTTATAAAACAGATATTCTCTGTGTAATGCGTTAAAGATGATCTCTTATTACACCGCTTCTGTTAGTGAAGTACAAAAATTAATCATGCAAAAAATAACCAATGCATTCATTTGTGGAAGGAATTTCGTTGCTGTTTAAGTTATATTTTAAAGCAATGATGAATTTTCAGTTACATTATTCCTTTAAAGTAATTTTGTTTGTTCTTCTATTTAATATGTCATCGCACACAATTCCCTTTAATAAAGAATAATCATTTGAGTTAGAGAGAACGTATTTTATCCCAGGAAATTAGAAAGAAGAGCTATAAGTATAGCTATTTTAATGCTGCAACGAAATTGCATCTGTCAATCCAATGTTTGCATATTGCAACCTTGTAAATCTTACGTGACGTCGAAATATCTGTTCACTACCTCGAACAACAACGATACTGTTTTTATAGTGCACGTATCATACATTCGTTAGAATTTTTTTTTGGGTTTACTCAGCGTCTGTATAGCACTGCCACTTTCGTTTTTTCATATACACATACATGCAATTAAGCAAAACTCGTATACCTACGTATGAATGTTCTTATTTCAGCTGAATGAATGTTTTTTATACGAGTTTTATTACTACGCCAAATACCAAGTTAATACCGACTAGAAGATAAAGGTAAAGTCGTTAGTTGTCTTTTATAATTTATCAAGAAATAACAAACGTGCAGGCGTATTGCTTTTGGCAGATATTGCTTTTATAATGCATTAAATTTTGTGTAAGTATTTGTACACACTATATTCAAACGAATTACAAAAAAGGAACTATAGAAATACAAAACTAAGCCAGGATTTATTTTAATACGAAAGGGGCAAGCATTATTTCTAATTAATGGTAATTTTTTACCATTCTTCCAACAAATACTTTCTAAGATCATTTGCATTTTAAACATGATATTTTCTGATGTGTATACTTAAAATATGCCACAAATTCTCTATTGGGTTAATGTCTGGACTTTGGGGGTGAGAAAGTGTTTTAATGCCTTTATACAAGAACCATTCTTTAAAGATCCTAGCAGTTTGCTTAGGATCGTTATCTTGCTGAAATGTGAAGCATTTTTCTATACCCAATGTTCGAGCACTTTCCATTAAATTAGCTTGTAAAATTTCCATATAAGTATCCATAATATGGTCAATAAAATGCAAATTTTTCACTTCGTCGTAAGACATACAACCGCATACAAGTTTTCCTCCATGTTTTATGGTAGGAATCAAATTTTGTGCTTGGAGTTCAGTCTTTGGCTTCCGCCATATCATATGCCGTCCATCGAATGCAAAAATATTATATTCTGAATCGTCGCTAAAAATAACACTTTTCCAAAATTCTAAAGGTTTATTGATATATTCCTTTGCGAAATTCAAAGGTTTTATTCTATTATTTTCACTGATGAAAGGTTTCCTGCGTGCCACTCTTCCGTTATAGCTAGCTCTTCTAAATATTGTTCTTATAGTTTCTGGATTAATTATCTTCCGTTTTCTCTCAGCGATGTGAACGGCTAACGTTAAAGCACTAGTTCTAGGACATTTTTGAATTTCTTTTACTATAGCTCGTTCTTCGCGTTTGGCTAGTATCTTTGGACGTTCTGAGCGATGAGCATTTTCGATGCTTTTTTGAAGTTAATTTGTTAATAATATACTGAACAGTATAATGTGGTCTTTTGATAAGCTAACTAGTTTCCCGTAAACTTTGTTGTTCTTTAAACAAGACTATAATTTGGACTTTTTTTTTTTATTAATTGTCGACTCTTTTGTTTTCTGCATTTTTTTGACTGCAGTTATGAATTGCTTTGCATGAATGCGATACTGGTAGTATGTACAAATGTACGCTAAATCGCTAGATTTAGGAGACTAGTGGTGAACATCTATGCGTGTCTCTACCTGTCGCTACAAAGAGTATACGAATACTTTTGTGTTGTCGCCTACTAGGTTTTAATTCCTCCCAGCTCACAGGTTCCTGCCCATAACTTTTTTATTTATAAATATTTTTTCAAAAAATTTGGAATGTACTATTTACTGTAAATTTCAAATTATATAACCTATATTATAATTTTTTATCACTTCCGGTTTTACCGGAAATAATAACAAATTTTAAATTTTTAATGGAACACTTTACATATTTCTGCATATTCGGATTCTGTGTAATTTTCTGAATCTGAAAACATACGATTTGTTAGTTTCGTTTCCTTGGTTACCAGAATTTTGAATTTTTATGTTTCATTCTAGAGTGCCGCGAATACACTAAAAATCTTCTTAACTGTCAACATAACACCTAGAAACAACAAATTTTACACTCTTTTGTTTTATAATAATAATAATAATAATAATAATAATAATAATAATAATAATAATAATAGCGTTTATTTACCATAGATCCAAAAGGATAGAGGTTTCGTCAAACATTGTAACATATAAAGTATAATATGCGAATGGACAATTAAAGTAAAACAAACAAACAAACAGAAAAAAATACACAAACTTACAATGGTGCAGGTGTGAAGAATTCATTTACTGAATAAAAACATTCTCCTATTAAGTATGCCTTCAGCCGACCTTTGAATGATTGTATTGACTTTGCTTCCTTTATGTTAGATGGTAATTTATTGTATACCTTGATTGCTCTATATCTCGGACCGTTCTCATAGAAGGTGGTGTTGTGCGTTGGAATTCTCAGCGTTTGGGCAGATCTAGTGTTCATAAGTGAGTATACGTCAGCATTTCTAGTAAAAAGTTCTTTATTTTTCCAAACGAATAAAGCTAACTCGTATATATATAAACAGGGTAGCGGCAATATCTGTAGTTGTTGGAACAGTGGCTTACAATGACTTCCATAGTTAACCGAAGCCATTGATCTAATTATTCTTTTTTGGCTACGAAATACTTTAATGAAACTGGATGCGGAGCCCCAAAATATTAAGCCGTACCTTAAGCGGGAGAAGACATTTGCATAATAATATGTTGTTAAAGATGATATATCAACATACTGCCTCAATTTAACAACAGCGTGGCAACAGGAATTAAGGCAACTCACAAGGCTTTGAGTATGATGTTCCCAGCGCAGTCCTTCATCAATAGTTATTCCAAGGAATTTAAAATTGTCAACACTTGGAACTGACTTACCATTTAAGTTGGCGTAGATGCTGTGCGGATGTTTATTATTAAAATGCATTAGTATTGTTTTTGAATTATTCAATTCTAAACCATTATATTCGCACCACTTAGATATTTCTTTGTTGGTGTTTGTGGTAAGTCTAGATGCATTTTTTAAATCGTTAGTTGATACGATACATGAAGTGTCATCAGCAAACTGATAGATGTGTTCGCTAGTAACAGCGCTGGGTAAGTCTATGCTATATATTAAATATAGTATAGGGCCTAGTATCGAACCCTGAGGAATACCTCTACGAATAGTGCTCGCAATAGTTTGAAATTCCTGCTGTCTCCTCTCGATGATCGTTGTAATGGAGACCTTTTGCTGTCTTGAATCTAGATAGGATTTAACGAGTTCCAGTATATTGTCCCGCATTCCCAAAGCGTACATTTTTTTAAGCAAAAGATCGTGATCAATAGTGTCAAAGGCTTTTGAAATGTCATAATATACGCCTATTGCCTTTTGACCTTTGTCCACTGCATCTACCACGCTATCTAAAAAATTGAACACTGCCATTTCTGTCGATTTACCCGGAACAAAACCAAAATGGGAGGACGGTATTACATTAAATGTGAGCAAGTATGACATAATTCTTTTGTAGATTACTTTTTCAATAACTTTCGAAAATGAAGGCAGTAATGAGACCGGTCTGTAATTTTTAACGTCTGTTTTTGCACCTTTCTTATGGATAGGAATTATCACCGCTGTTTTAAGTTTATTTGGAAAAGCCGATGTTTTAAAGGAGCTGTTAATTATATATGACATGGGTTTGCATATGGATATTGACGATTTCTTTACAACACTACAAGGGATGTTGTCATACCCTGATGACATTTTATTAGGCAGGCTTTTAATAATTTCCTTCAACTCAACTTCGTCGGTTGGAAAAAGAAACATACTTTGGTGGCTTTGTATATATGAAGCAGCGGTGATATCCTGTTTTTTGCAATTAGTTTTACTAAAACTTTCTAAAAAAATATTAGCTACCGTTTCCGCGTCAAATATTTCAACGTCATTTGCAATTAAAGAAATCGTACTATGTTTATTTCTCGGTTTATTTTCATTGATTATTGACCATACTGCTTTTGATTTATTCGTTGAGTTTAGAATTAGGTTGCTGTAGTATTCCGTTTTGCTATTTTTAACTAATTCATTATGGCGTTTTTTTGCAATATCGTAATAGTTTCGAATATCGCTATTATTAATTAGGTTTGAAATCTTATGTAGATCACGCAAATTACTACTGCTTGTCATCACCTCGTTTGTTATCCATTTTGATTTAGTTCGATCATTACATTGGTTGTAATTTTTTAAAGGGAACGCTAAATTAAAGTAAAATAAAAATATATTAAGGAAAGCCTCGTATTGTTCGTCAACTGATTCAGACTTATATACATCGTCCCAGCTCTCAGAATTTAAGAAAGTTTGAAATTTATTAATATTGTCATTACTAAAACATCGCCTTGTTGTTGATATTGAATTATTTACCCGGGCACTACATGGATTTACTACTAAGTTTATAAAATTATGATCCGAGATGATAGATATATCACATGTATAACTGGTAATTATGTATTCTAAATTTGTAAATATATTGTCAATACACGTTTTTGATGTGCTAGTCAATCGAGTCGGCTGAAAAACTACTCTCTCACAACAGAAACTTTTAAAAATACTTAATAATTCTAAGCACTCTCTTGAATTCTCATTGAAATTTACATTATAATCACCTGCTATAAAAAAAGAATCACACCTATGACAAATATTGAGTAAAAGATCAGTTAGGAGGTCACAAAAAATTTTATTATACGCCTAGTAGGACGTGGCAAAGTACAAGTTGACAGTCTTTTCATAAAAAGTGATTTTTTTAAATGGAACCTCATGAGTCCTCAGCCTTACTTTGAAAGAGGAATTCTTGACGATTCCAATCATAGAATTATTATAAAATTAATGTTAAATCATTTTGTACATTCAACACATCTTTTGGCTGCATACTTATTAAATAATGTTGTCTTAGCTAATTATAATATTGTCGCATGGAATTATTATGGTAAACCTTGTTACGACCATTTTTTTTTAATTTTCAATAATGCGTCACTCAAAACCAAAAACCCAGGGGTCGTTGAAAACACAATTTAAAGCAGATAAGAAAACACAAAAGATATACAGGGCGTTTCGTTTAAAAAAATTTGTATACGTTAAATTATTTTTAAAATGTGCGTTTTTGGTTACTGTACCACTTTTCATAAAATAAATACCTTCAGTTTTATTTTTTAAAGACTATTTTTTTAAATGGAACCTCATGAGTCCTCAGCCTTACTTTGAAAGAGGAATTCTTGACGATTCCAATCATAGAATTATTATAAAATTAATGTTTAATCATTTTGTACATTCAACACATCTTTTGGCTGCATACTTATTAAATAATTTTGTCTTAGCTAATTATAATATTGTCGCATGGAAGTATTATGGTAAACCTTGTTACGACCATTTTTTTTTAATTTTCAATAATGCGTCACTCAAAACCAAAAACCCAGGGGTCATTGAAAACACAATTTAAAGCAGATAAGAAAACACAAAAGATATACAGGGCGTTTCGTTTAAAAATTTTTTTAATGTGCCCTGCTTTAGGGTATCACTTGTATACGTTAAATTATTTTTAAAATGTGCGTTTTTGGTTACTGTACCACTTTTCATAAAATAAATTCCTTCAGTTTTATTTTTTAAGGACTATATTGGACTTTGACGCACTAAGGAACAACCCTGTAGATTAAACAAATTGGATATACCTCAAAAACTGAAGAAATACGAGTTAAAATTGAATCCAGTTTCATCGAAAAGTACACACTAAAAAAATTACACTGTTCCTACGGAAAATTCCTGTAACGTATAAGGTAAAATTACAGGAATTTTCCGTAGGAAAAGTGTAATATTTTTTAGTGTGGCGGTTGGTAGAATTAAGCAATGGTAAAACGTGTTTATACTAGTCATTTATAATAACTCTCACTACTACATACTAGTGCAGGGTGTCATTTTGGGTCATTATAGATTCAGTTTTCAATATAATCAAAATAACTGTTCTTTTACATCCGGTGAATTTAGAAAAAAATGCAAAAGCCGATAAAAACATACCTATCTATTCCACTATTGAGAATTCTCTTGTTACAAACCTTCGCATATAATTCAAATGTTAAGAAGTTATTTGCATAAACTCTTTCCCAAAACAATGATCTCAATCTTACCGATAATTCTTCTTCTTCTTAAAATTCTGCCCCGTTGTGCTTGTTGCGTCACCTTGCCTTCTACAAATACTATCTAGAATGATTGGAAGTTTACAAATCCCGCAACAAACTTAATTAAACGAATGCTATATGACGGTTTAATGAACTGGTATTATCCCTTAACCAGCGATTACGTTAAACGATAAAATGATTGTTCATTGCTGCTACATTCCGCTATTTCAGATAGTAGTTGCTCTTCCGTTAAACAGTAGTATAAATGTTAACTAACGTCACCTTTGGGAAATTAGGGATTATGTTACAAAGAAGTTACATTCTGATAATAAGATAATAGCACCAACAATTATAATAGCGGAATATCCCGTATTTTGTAGGAGCAGCATCCTTCATTATTGTTGTTTGCTTTGTCTTTTAGTCATAGTCTTTTATAAAAATATATAAGGGACAAAGTATCAAATAAATATCTAAAGTGGTTTTTCTAATTTCTTTTATAGAGCAAAACAAGAGATTAGACACTATCTTCAAAGCTATTTTATATTATATTTACTCTGCTACGGCTTTTGGAAATATTACTTAATTAATACAAGTTTAAATCAAAAATTTCTAATACATAAAAGAAATGTAATACAATTTTATTACGCACATTACGACTAATAAATACAACACATTGTCCCGTTACGGATCTTTTTTTTGTGTGCTACCTATAATTTAACACAACAATAAAACTTCTAAACTAACCAATTGTTTAATCAAATCTCTATAGTGTAAAGAAAAGAGAAACAGTAATAATAGTTAAGATGACCAGTCACTCGATGAACATTCTAAATTATTGCGAATTTTTCGGGGCGTCGAAAGTTATTCGCCAGGGAGCTAGGCACCGCCCATTTAAGGAAATATTAGCGTCTTATTAAAAACAGTATAAATAGTGATATGTGGGCTACAATGCACCAGTAGTAAACTTGCCTTTCCTTGGTCAATTACACCTCGCAAACTCTGGTGAGTGCTTAATAAAGGAAGCGTATACAACGCATGAAATAACCGTCAAAATTATTTTACAGTGATCATCATGTTTAGATTCGTCGTCATTGTAGCTTGCGCCTGTAAGTTTTACCGACAGCAATTATGATGAGCAAATACAGCATTTTTGCTTCAAATTTCAGTTGCTGTTGCCCAATGCGGTACTGCAAAGCGGCGAGCGTCTGTTAGTGACAACGATGTGGCCGCTGGTGGTCACTACGAGTCAATTTCCCTTGATGACGGTGGTCACGGAGGATATGGAGGTGGTGGCGGAAAGGGATTCAGTGCCGGCAGCGGTTTGAAGACTATCGCTCAAGGATCAGCTGAACAAGCTAATAGCGCAGTTGCTAATCAACACAGCGCTGCCAGACAAGCTGCCTTCGCTGCTAAAAGCTCTTTGGCTCAGGCTGCAGTTGGCGTAAGTATCTTATGCAAGGGAGCAATAATACGACAATCTACGCATAACATTTTCAGGCCGCTGCAACCGCCCAAGCCGCTTTGATAGGCAAACAAATCTTAGTCCAAAAATTGGAAGCCGACGTCAACGAAGCCCACCAACAAGTCCAAGCTGAATTGCAGCAATTGGAACAGGCGCAACGCGCTGCCTCTTCCGCCCAACAAGCGGCCCAACAAGCCCAACAACAGATCAACGCCATCAACGCCGCTTTGAACGCAGCCCAGGGTACTGCTACTCACGCCCAACAAGCTGCCGAGGAAGCTCACGCTGAACTTGGATCCCAACAAGCCATGGTCGGCGCCGCTAAACAGAGGCTTTCGTCTTTGACGCAACAACTTTCAGCCGCCCAAGCTGATCTCCACGCCACCGAAGCTGCAGCTCAACAAGCTCAGAACTCCGCCCAGGTTGCCCAATCGAACGCCGCTCATGCTGCCGAATCTGCATCCGCTGCCGGATTAGAGGCTTCTCATGGCGGTGGTCTTGGCGGTGGTCTTGGCGGTGGTGTCAGTTTTGGAGACCATGGTTATGGCGGTGGACTCGGCGGATACCATCATTAATTAAGTTATTGAAACGATTTTATCCGAAATGCTGCGATATCTAGAAAATAAATAATATTTAAGCGTTACCTTAAAACTTCCTTTGTTTAATATTTACCTGAAGACCTTAAAGTTGAAATATCAATAATGTAATTCCAGCAAATGCAATTTCCGATATTATCGGTAAAATTTAATGAATTTCGTAACTCGATAGACAATAGCAATAATCATGTATGGACATCATTGGTTACCAACATCCCTCTAGAATTTGCTCTTGAATTTCTTGCACGATCTTCAAAATTTTACTTTTTTACATGAAAAAAAAAAACTTTATTAAGGCCTTAAAAGTCACCCTCCAAACAACGTATTTTCAATATAAAAACCCATTTATGGTTGCGCTATAGGTGCCTCCATTTCAAGTGTGATAGCTGAACTCGCATTTGAAGATCTTGAAAATTAAAGGCCTGTTCATAGAAGAATCACAAACTAGTCAGAGCCAATCATATACCGTGAAATCAATCAGAAAACTGTTTCGGATTTCTTTTAGTTAATCGAATCGCGACTACATAGTGATTTTACTATGAACAGCTCTTAAGTTATTCCAAAATTAAATTACCAACAACCTCATTTGGGTCTGTGCGAGCAAAGTAGAATATACAGCTAAAAAATTTAATACTGATGACCCACGCCTTAATTTCACAAGCGAAAAAGAAAATAATTTCTAAGATTTAACAATAATACGTAGTAACAAAAAATTTTTATCTAAACTTTTTCAAAAAACGCCAGCCTCTAACAAAATATTTTAATTATTTTTAACGTCAACTTCTTTCGATTACAAAAAAAGGTAATCATTTCTTTAGTAGATACATAGATCTATCTAATTAAAATTTTATTAATTAAAAAACGACTATATAAATATTACAACACATAGCAGTTAATACACCAACAAAACAAAAAAGAAAACAAATTAAACATCAAATACAATGCACTCCTTAACATTAACAACCTTTCAGAGAAAATCAATAAAATTTCCATATTTTATTCACAACAAAATTACAGTAATTTATAATTCCTTTATACCAAACCCAAAGACAGCAGTCTAATATACAAACAAACGCACATAGTACATAAAATACCTTGCAACAATAAAATTTTAATGAGAAACTTTATGGGCAAACCAAATAACAACTAGCAGAACAAATAAAAGGTCACAAATATCCATCAAACATTACCTACCTTAAAAACATAATTAATGCAAATCATAGCTGCAATTTTGACAAAACCAAAGCTTAAAAAAAAAAGAAAAAAATACAAAGCGGGCAGCGTATAGAGTAAATTCAAATAAAAAAGCACAGCAATTCAGTAAAAATGTAAATCTTCCAGCATCTATTCCTCCACAATATAACAAAATGTAAAATTTTATTATATTTAATTTGAACCTCATTGAAAGCACTGTATGACACATCTTATTTTTACAAATTACGTACACATACAAGAAAAAGACAAATAAAAACCGCAAAAACATTCTTACAAATATTCGTTACCAAATCCACAACATCTCATGCTATTCTTCAACGTTAAAATGGCACAGATGCTCTACAAAATAATTTTTCTTCTCTGATACATTCAATAATTGATGAACTTGTATCACTTCAGTAACTATTCTGGTGCCTTTTAGGTCTTTTCTCAAAATTTCTTTGGCTTTTGGCATTAAGATTTTAAAAATTTATAAGTTTCTAAATATCGTTGTTGAACTGAGCAGCACAAGAAATCAAAAGAAACAAAGAAAATGTCGGCTCTAACTCAGTTTTATAAAAGCAATGCATTTATAACGTCCATATATTATATAAAAGCACTTTGGACGCTTACAAAACAATAGATGCGTTTATGTATAGTTTTTTATCCTATCCACAATTAGTATAGTGATATATTGTATATTTCAACAGCAACAGCAAAAATCTCCCAACAGTTTTTTAGGACACCAAGGAGTTCCAAGTATGTATAACAAAATTGACCTTTTATCATAAGCCTTTCTGAAAATTTTTTTTTTTTGAGGCTTAAAGGAGATGTTTATTTTTGTTCTCCCAGAAAGAGAAAGTTCTTTTAATTTTATACTTAAAAAGTGCTTCATTAATAATGTTATAATTTGCTTCCAATTAAGGGAATGCCATTGAATCAGCTTATAAAATTTTGTTGCCTATATTTATTTATTGAAGGGTATGTTATTTTCTTAGGCCAGGAAGAAATCTTGCGTAGAACCAGAGATTGGACCACAAATACATTCTTGTAGAAGTTGGGTAATGGTTATTAAAACAATGGTCCTAAAAATTATTTAGGATTCAATAGAAATTGTTGAATTTTAAAAAAAAACATGTCTTTTTCCTGCACAAACTACTATTCCATCACCGCAGGTAGTTTCCAACTCAGCATCTGGAGCAGATTTCGCATTTTTGGTAGGATTTGATTTGGTGATTTCTTTTTTATGAGAATCAAGAATCTCGATTATCGATCCTTTCATAGGATTTTTTAAATATTTTAATTTAATCTAAATAATAGTTAATATCGATTCGTTTATTTATAAAAATGTACACATAAAATTAAAACAAAACTGACTAATGATGGTACGATCCAAGACCTTCCGAAGAGAAACCATGGCCACCACCGATCTCGATTCCACCACCATGCGAAGCTTCTAATCCGGCAGCCGAAGCGGATTCCGCAGCTTGGGCAGCGTTCGATTGGGCGATTTGTGCCGAGTTTTGGGCTTGTTGAGCGGCAGCCTCTGTCGCGTGGAGATCAGCTTGGGCGGCTGAAAGTTGTTGCGTCAAAGATGCAAGCCTCTGTTTAGCGGCGCCGACCATGGCTTGTTGGGAGCCAAGTTCAGCCTGGCTTTCCTCGGCGGCTTGTTGGGCGTGAGTAGCTGTACCTTGAGCGGCGTTCAAAGCGGCACTGATCGCGTTGATCTGTTGTTGGGCTTGTTGGGCGGCTTGCTGAGCGGAAGCGGCGGCCCGTTGAGAGAGTTCCAATTGCTGCAATTCGGCTTGGACTTGTTGGTGGGCTTCGTTGACGTCGGCTTCCAATTTTTGTACTAAGATTTGTTTGCCTATCAAAGCGGCTTGGGCGGTTGCAGCGGCCTATAAAATTTTAATTTTAATTCGATGTTCTATGATATCATTCAGTATTTGTACTTACGCCAACAGCAGCTTGGGCTAGGGAACTCTTAGCAGCAAACGCAGCTTGTCTGCCTGCCGTGTGTTGGTTGACCACGGCGTTGCTAGCTTGTTCTGCTGATCCTTGAGCAATCGTTTTTAATCCACTACCAGCGCTGAAACCTTTTCCACCACCACCGTGACCATACCCTCCGTGACCTCCTTCGGCGATAGCGATTGCCTCATAGTGTCCTCCTGCTGATACGCTGTTGTCACTAGCAATTTCTCGCCTCTTCGCTGTGCCGCAATTAGCTACAGCAACTGGAAATAATTTAAAGAGATGTTATTCATAAATCGCATTTGTAAGAATGAAACTTACAGGCGCAAGCAGCAATGACTACAAAACGCATCATGGCTATTGCTGAAAAAATAAAGAATAGGGTTATCATCCTTATGGGATAGACGTTAACTTTATTGGCTGTCGATAATTTCGATACAACAAGTAATCACCATGCATTGTCAATTAATATCTCATATGGCTTTTGTATAGCCTCCTCTTTTGATGGTGGTAACTTGATGGTCGAAATTTTTTATATAATAAAAAACAATCCACGTTTCCTTCGAGTAACACATCAGTTGTTTATGCGCAAACTTACTTAAGCGAACTAGAGTCGTTGTGAACTGGAGGAAGGTAGATCTGCTACTGATTTTGATTTAAATGTGTTGCTATATTTATACTGATTTTTGCGCGTCATTAATATTCCTCTTACAGTAGAAGGCGTACGGCCTCTTGGTTACTTTCCTACGCTTCAAGAAGTTCCACTCGCGATGCATGTAGCAGTTTAAGCATTTCTGCAAATAAATAGAAACAAATTTCGATTATTTTGCCAAATTTATTATAAGTTAAATATCTGACGAAACGAAAAAATTGCGTAAATAGAAAAATAAAGTATCTGAATTGAAACGATAAAGTTTCTTTTAGAGATTTAATTAGATCGAACATCTAATTCTCTACAATCGCTTGCTTTCTAATAATCAATAGAAGCAAATTCCATTCGGAGCATTTGCAATGCGTACCGTCTTTACTATTAATATCAAAATATGAAAAAATAGTATAGAACTCTTTTCTTTTTAGAAATGTCGGTGCATCGAACATAATTAATTATATATTTTATTGCTAATGAATAATGCCAACGTTAAAAGTATTTGATGACGTTCCAATGATTTTTTAACGTGCGCGCTTCTATTAGCTTGAAATTGAAAGCGCAAAAATTCACGATTGTGATCTATGTGTATAATTTATTACGATGGATACTTGTGTTACATAATGAATGAGCCGGTTGGAGAATGTTATAATTAAAATTACTTACTTACGACTTAAGAATAACATTAAAACATTATTCTTGCAAATTTTTCTGAAATATACTATGGCGAAGCACGATTGTTGTTAAATTAATTCTGATCTAACGATCGTTGTGGTACATACCTTTATCATATGCAGAAAAACGTAAACGTTTCCTGGATATTGTCGTTTTACCCTGTATCACGCATATGTTTATGTGAATGTAAGTGAAACTTTCTCCTAATAAACAATTAAAAAATGTAACGTTTCTGTAATAAGATTCAACATATTTTACAATAGATATATCTTTAATTTTCTTTAAATGTTGTTGTCAGAAGTATTAGACACCCCCATTTTTGCGAATAATCAAAGTAAGGTAATAAACTAAAACTCTTAATTTAAATGCGCTATAAATAGTGTTTTAATAAAAAATCTTAATAATTAAAACTGACGTCTCAGAAACGTGAACATGCATAAAAATTTAATAGATCTAGGAAAAGTAACTATAGAAACACTTGTGTAATCAAAAAAACGAATACCTAAACACTTAAATTAACTGTCACAAATGTAACTCCAGAACACGAAATTAATGGTAAATCATAGAGATGTCTATTACTTTTGAGCATAGCTGTATTTTTTTTACTTTTCTACTTGAATTAAATGTGTTACTGAGTTTATACATACAGCTATGCTCTATGTCAACATCTCTATGATTTACCATTAATTTCGTGTTTTTTGCATCTGTGGCAGTTAATTTAAGTGTTTAGGTATTCGTTTTTATGATTTTACGACAGTTTATACACTCTAAAAAATTCGTGTAATTTTACCCATAATTTACAGTAAAATTACATGCATTAACAAAGCAAATTCACACCGATATTTGCTGTACTTTATAAATTCCTCGTTATTTGAAGGAATTTTAAGGCGTAAAGTAGTCTCGATGTAAAATTAGACAATATGTTAAGGAATTTTCAATGAAAACCCAAAATTTTAGGACTTGCACGGAAATTTCCTTAGACTTTGGAGTAGAATTACAAACACCACAGGTAATAAAACCGCCAAATAATTTATTACAGTTTTAAAACACCGATTGGTGAAATATTACAACAGTAAAATTAAAGTATTTATACCTATTATCGAAGTTTCTTTCTAGGTTTCTTTCAAAAAATATATTAACACGCCCTTAGTCACAATTCACAGTAAAACAGATGCATTTTCGAAGAAAATACCATTTATATGAAATGCCTGCATTTTCTGACACGCAAAAAATAATTATTTGCGTACTTTTTAGGTAATCTTTCTAATTTATTGCTTCCAAATTTGTAAAACTAGTTTTATAATATTTATTGCCAGTTATTACTCGTCCTTACCAAAATGCTAAATATGTCTGTGAACATAAGGTAAGTACTAATTTACTAGATACAATCTTCTGTGTGTTATATAAGAAATCTGCCAAATAATAATCTGTTTTGATAATCAATCTGCTTCTACTGCTTATTATGTAGAGATTCCTGAATATATGTAAATAAGAGCTGATTGCTTATTTATAAACATTGGCTAATACTGTATCTATGAACCATAAACAGTAAAACTCAGTTATAAATCTGTTTTGCTTTCGTATTAAGAACCTAAAATGTTGATGTTATCACTGGGTTTGCTCTGGTAAGTAAGCTAGTATAACGATGACCCTTAATCTTCGCCTCGGTGAAGTTACTGCTGCGTATTGTATGTGGAAAAGTTTTCAAAGTGAAGGAGTGTGGACTATATGTAGGCAGAAAGACAAGCCTCGACAAGTTTTGCTCCATTGAGATATTGGGTGTGCACCACGAGTAATTCTACGTTGAAAGCGCTTAGGATTGAAATCGGAAGAAGTAAGAGAGATTTTATTTCTTCAAATTTCAATCCTAAGCGCTTTCAACGTAAAATTACAAGGCATTGTAATTTTGCACCCTTATTGGTAGTTCTATAATTGAAAAATACAATTCCTTTCAGTAAATTTCATAACGATTGTATTTTTACTACGGAATTTTACAACAGTCTGAAACTTTGCAACTTTGTGGGTAATTTTACAACTGAAAAATACTTACAAGTGTAAATTTCCGGGTTGTTATGAAATTTACAAGTATTTTACCGATGCTCCAGTAAGTTTAGTCGTAAAATCGATGGTAACAAAGTTGCCATCGATTTTATGAGTAATTTTACAGAAATTTTTTTTTGAGTATAGATCCTTTTCCTAGATCTATTAAATTTTTATGCATGTTCACGTTTCTGAGACGTCAGTTTTTTACACACTGAAAAAAGTATTGCAACTGTATTAAAGTCTTCCATTAATGCGACAAATTATTAAGATTCTTTGTTAAAATACTATTTATAACGCATTTAAATTACGAGTTTTATTTTGTACTCACCTTACTTTGATTATTTGCAAAAAAATATAGGTGTCTAATATATCTGAGGATATCTGTATGGGTTGTATTTTCGAAAGTCTTCTATTAAAAAAGGATACAGGAAATGAAATGATAAATAATATGTAGGCTGTCACTAGGGTTCATTGTAAACGAATGCTACGTACAACTTCTTCAGAGATGTAAAGTTTATGTACCTACATATATTAGATACGCAGATTTAAGAAAATAAATTTCCGTTTAAAGAAATTATAATTTTTATTTTAAAAGCAAAGGTTTCTTGGTTTAATGTGCTGCCAAAATTTTCGTTGGTAAGCCGAAGAAACCTAATGCATGTTATGAAGTGTATATAGTTGTCCTTAAAAGAAACTTTTCTTTCGTTCGAAGTATGGGATTTTGTTTTAGTTTAAACAATATTGTTTTAGAACAATGATATATACTTAAAAATATAAGTTAATAATATCTTCAATGCGGTTACATTAAAACTAGAAAAGAAGAATAACTCAGGAAAAGAATATAGGAACACGAACAAGTTTTACAAACGAACAATTCTATTCATCACTGGAATGGATTAATTAATATATTTCTTTTCCATATACGTTAACAGGGGCATGTGTATACATAGGTATATCCATATTTGTTGTAATGCTTACTATGACTAGCGTACAAATCTCATATTACCACTATAAAATGAATAACGCCCAACCGCCAAGTGAGTCGTTTCATAATAATGTACATTGTACGAATTTAATGCGAAGTTTACTACAGTCTAAGGTGCATTAATCAGTCCAAGCTACAGCGCCCTGCCCAGTCTTCTTCTATTCAATCTCGCTATATGGCACGGCGATAGATCGGTCACCCATAGAAGAAAGGCACATTCGTTTATGTAAGTGCAGCAACGTTCGAGATTATTACATATTATGAAACAGACTCGATTTCGCATTGCTCACAATACCTTTTTGCCATTTCTTTTTTTTTCAAGTTTTTTTTTTGTAGATTTTTAAACGGAACTGGTAGCTAACGATTTATGTTGAATTTCTATTTGTGCCGTATTGCTTCATCGTAATTTTGCTTCGATCGGTAATCGAAACTAAAAGCTCATGTACGTATAACCGATTCTGTTGCTTTTTCTAATTTAGATTTCCGATTCTAATAATTCTATAGGTCAAGCCCGAGAAATTGAGAGTGTATGACTTGTGCAGGTATACAAAACCGTTTTTGTTCTGTTATTGAGTAATGCAATGCTTGATGATGTTTGCAATTTTGTTGTTTTGAGTTTTACAAATTCAATTATGGGTTATGTGATATTATAGGATAATTATTTTATAGAATAGGTATGTGTAGATTCAATAAACGCTAAAATGTAATGTAT
The DNA here is from genome assembly GCA_949128085.1 of Cetonia aurata. Classification (NCBI taxonomy): domain Eukaryota; kingdom Metazoa; phylum Arthropoda; class Insecta; order Coleoptera; family Scarabaeidae; genus Cetonia; species Cetonia aurata. The sequence continues at coordinate 63,459,441 of OX421883.1, read as the reverse complement.
AGTGTGAATAATAAAAATGATTAGGTAGTGGGGTAAATTGTGGCCAATGGTGTCGCAAGAGCTCTTTTTAATTGCATTGAATTATTTGAAGACCAACAATAATTTACATTTACACACAAGAAAAACCGATTTAATTGCTGCAAGCAAATTGATACTGTTAACATGACATTTTCCAATTTGAAAATTTTTACCTACAACAATACAAAATAAAACTTTTTTGCAAATATTTACTTAGAATAACCAAATTACTTCTTATAGTAAATCCTAAAGCAGAAAAATATTATTAAACAAAGAATTTAGTTGCCCTTATTAAATCCCTTTTCTTAAGGGATTTAAATCTGCTAATAAAGTTCGTAATAAAAGTCGTTAACTGAATAACTGAAACAACCATTTTTGGGGGAACGAAGCTGACGTGCCTACGTACTAATTAGAGCAACCCCCCCATCCCCAGAAACTCCCCCCTGTTGATATCCTGGAATCATCTTATTAGATATACCTCAGGGTCCCTACATCTCCTTTTCCTCCACAAAGAGGATTAGTACATGGAGAAAAATGACATTGCAAATCCAACAAAAAAAGTATTGTCCTTACATTGCAATCGGTTCAAAAATAAATTGGTATTGCAGTAAAGTTTTGTAAGTATATTCCAAAACTTTTGTTTTGTTCCACCAACAACACTTTTGCTGGTGTTAAAATATTTTACGGTACAAATAATCGCTTTGGCGATAACATTATAGTTGTAGTTATTTCAGATCTAAAATACAGAACAACGTGTGCGATGAAGTGAAGTAGATGTAAACACAATTTTTCAAACCAGTACAGTCAAGAAATATTTACATTGCACACAATTGTAGTTGACGCAACAGGGCGCCTACGTTGTCGATATTACAACTTGTGTTGCGGGAAGTCCCGGCATGGACAGTAGTATCACGTGATGCTAACCGCGTGTTTCATTGGTCTTACATAGCCTTGAAGAAACAGACTAGTTACCAGGCGGAGTAGACGACGCCATATATTTTCGGTTGTGACGTTGTGTTAGCTTATTAGTTTTGTGTAAAAGAACGACAGTGTATTAAAATTGAAGAAAACTGGCTCACTTCTGACGTCTACTGACTCTTAGATATGGATAATTTTGTTACAGAGAAGCTAGCTGAATGGAATATTATGCGTACGAAGTACAGATTGCTAATGATGAGTACATTAAACCTTTCGATAAATTACCTAGTGTTTTCCCCTGTTTAAAAGTTGCAAAACGATCTAGAATATACGTTGCCTTGAGACATTTGCAAAATAAGACTTAGATACATTTGAAATTTTAATCTTCATTTTTAGTGTTTCCCAGTTTTAGAATTTATCTTGTTTATTTTTTTTGTTAATTATTAATAAAAAAATGTGTTATCCTATACTGATATTTTACTTAAACCCTCCACAGCTTACATTTAAGACAGCACCGAATTTGTGTGTGAATCTACTAAAATATTGTTCGCTTTGAACAGACATTGCGATTACAAAAATCAAAATCAAGTGACACTATAAACGTAGAAAATGATGACGGAAAATCAATTGTTTGTTAAATATCCACAACTTGCTGTCGAAGTTTCAAATTGCTTTGGTAGTGATAAACAATTTTTAATACTGTATTTCACACAATTTTGTTGAAAACACCATATTTTTGTGATTCGTTAAACAACAAACAACTGGTTGATTGTAACATGTTTTGGGATTATAACCTTCCAAATTTTGTGGCAGTTCTAACAAAGTTTTTCGACAACAAGTTTTAGGTTGTATTGAATAATGGTTGTTGTTGTAATATATTTACCCACAAATTGTTGTTCAATGTGCGTCAATTGGTGCCACCTTAACAATAAATTTTTCTCCGTGTAGGTCGGGATTAGAAAAAAAAGGTCTTCCTCCAGTTTAAGGTAGAACCGCTCCAGCTTTTTTTCTGTCTCTTTTATCCTCATGATATGTCCAATCGTATTATGGGCTTTCTCCTAGTGCCATTTCGAACGAATCATAACATATGTTAGGTTATTTGATGCTAGTATTATCCTCAGAGCTCTATTAGTATGGTCTCTTTCGTCTAATGCTCTACTGTGTCCTCATTCCAACAAGACGCACATTGTGGTACATGATAAATACTCTATGTTCACATAGGTGTCCTGTATTGGCACTCCATCCACGATCTTAGTGGGGAAATCAGCAGCTTTGTCCATTGAGCATTTACGTAGTTCTCGTTCCATCTCTCTTGCCACAGCTCCATTATTTTCTCCTGTGCTCCATCACGGGCATTTTAACCACCGCTATCATGTGTATACCTTCTCCCATAGATCATCAGGTCCATTGGCGGCATGCCGGTTATAACTTGGAGTGCAGGTGTCGATGTGGTGCGAAACCCAGAAGCGAAGATTTTTTTTTGCTGTTTCTCCAGCATGTTCTTACAAACTATCTTATCCACAACCCGACACCACATTGGCACAATAGATGTCACTACTTCCGCTAGCTCTTACGTTTTTTCGCTGGATGGTCCTCCTATATATGGTCTAGTATTACCCCAAGGTACTTCAAACTTTCTTGGGGTTTAGCTTTAACACGGACTATATCGAAATATACATCATCTTTATTCCTACTGCCTTTTAGCATAACCGCTTCCATCTTTTCTGATGTTCTAGATCATTGTTCGTCATCCAATTATTTATTATATTAAGGTTCTCATTTACATTGATCATGAGGCTGCATTTATCATTTTACGAAATTATTATTGTAAGGTCATCAGCGAATCCCCCAATGGTAGCATTTCCCAATAAAGTCACATTAAATACATCGTCAAGGAAGATGTTCCACAATATGGGCCCAAGAACTTCTGGCAAGCACTCCTTTCATCTCGATTTCCTCTATTACCCTGGATCTTAGCATGGTTTCATACAGTTTACTGATGGTATTCAGCGGGGTCTATACCTTGCTTGGGATGGAGAATCACCGTTGCAATTTTCCATTACAATAACTGATTCATAACTCCCAGGAACATTGTGTCATTTATAGCAGCTGGCATCTTTATTGCTTCCGCAGGTAATTTATCAATGCCAGGGGCCTTACCTTTCTTCGTGGATGCCGCCGCTCGCTTTAATTCCAGTGTTAAAGGGATCAGGTGTATCATTTTCAAGTTGTCTCTGTACACTTTTGTCTCTCCCGACGAACAAGAAAATAACCTTACATTTTTCCTATAGAAATTGTTATTAGGAGATTCAAATACTGGCTTTAATTCTAATAAGGAACCAAAATCACCAATCGAAAGCTTTACACCAACTCGCAGTGCTTTTAATTTTAACCACCGGAAATATTGTCTGCTGACTTGAAACAGCTACGAAAGAAGCATTCCTGAAGATGTTCTGTGCCAGTGTGAACGAAGCGCCGGCCAAAAGAAGTTTCAGGACGCCAACCTAGAATCCCAGAAGTGTATAGCATACATAACGGAAGTCTACGTGTATGGATGTCTTCTATTTGAAAATTTTTCGACATATCTGGGGCAGGAGCATTACTTTGCAATTTCCCATAAATTACTGCTGCTACCTCTGTTGCGAACGTTGCCGCTTTCCATGAACTGTTACGAATATGCACCTATAATATAGTAATGTATAAATTTAATGTGGTAGAACAGTTTGAATAATAAAAAAAACTCGAATATAAAGCAAATATATTACTTGACTTGAAATTACATGCCAAATTTTAGCCGGTGATTAACATTATTTTTTGTTGTCTTTTCAATATTTTACCGTGCTCTAGGATGATAATAGAATCGCTTCATTTCAACATTTGTAATATATACTTATATGGCCATTATATGTCGTAAAGGATTACAACTTTAGCTGTAATTACATTCGTATTCCCAATTGTTTATAATTTGCTAAATACATTGCGGACGTATTAAACAAACGCACTACGTTTCAGTTGAAACTGTTTAACCATTTATATAGCACGAGACATTGAAACCGGTTTTCTTATTACATGCAGCTCATCGTTACAGTCTCATCACAATACCTACTAAATGCACATGTCAATAATCTCTTCAATGAACTTGTTTCACCGATGCCGACGTGAAATATCACATACGTCGTAAAACATGTACCTAATTTAATTTCAATATTTAATATATTAAAATAAATGTTACAGTATTTATCGTCGGATATACCATATTATATGCACAGAGCAATTTAGTTTTGTTTTTCCTATAAATCGTTTTTGATTTAATGAAAATCTAAACGGTAGTTTCTATAAGAAAATCTATTAGGCGTAACTACTGAAATGTTATACAATAAATAGTTAATAGATAACTCATTTTCCATACGGATTGTGCATAAACTAGAATAATTAATTGTAAGAAATACCGTTTGGATTTGTCATAATTATGTGGTTGGCTACTGTAATAGTTATCTTTTAGAATGTAATTGCTATCATTAACATCTCCTTGTAGACATGAAAGTATTAAGTATGTTAAATTGAAAAACGACTTGATTAGAACACATTTAAACTCAGGGTTTTTTTTTTAATTGGGTTGTAAAAAAGTACTATACTTACCTGCAGATACGTATGTTCAGTAAATAGGATTTATCGTTATGATTGTTCTTTCTATTTCTAATGACCAAGCAATCATATTGCATTGTAATAACTAGTAACAACTGGTAAAAATGCAACATGGAAAAGTTAATCAATTAGAATTAATTATAAAAAAATTAATCAGCTGATCGTAACTTATTCGACAAAAAATTTTAATTAAAATAATTCAAATTAAATGTAAATATATTATCCTCGACTATAAAGCTCAGTCCGAGCTTTTTTCTTCTTTTTCTTTTCCGCGTAAAATTCCCTTGTCTTTTTATCATCCCCTATTGCAAAATTCCATGTGACAAGTTAAATTTTGAAGGTTGAGTTTTTCATTAAGAAGTGCCATTCTAAATTTCGTGACATTTTTGATCTGTTGAATAGCAAATCTGGAATCTTTGACATTTGTTAGTAAAAAGTATACGATTTAAGAAAATACCACGAAACACAGCATCCCCAATTTCATAGAAAACCAGAGTTTGTCTATTCCAAGACGTTCCCAGCTAGTAAGGATCCCGCGGAACAGCCTTGGTCGCATTCTGCATAAACATGACACAGGAATCGAAGCCAGCTAATCATGAGCAACGTCAAAGTTTCGTTTATTGTGTGTTGGAAATGCAGGCTGGAAATTATATATAGACAGAACTGCCGCATCTAGTGTTCCGCAAATCCAAGAACAATAGTCAAAAAGCGTCTTCACCCCCAACAAGTTACTGTTTGGTGTAGTTTTTTTTGCATCGGTGAAGTTATCAAACTTTACTTTTTTGAAAATGATGATGGTGCTGTGATTACAGTCAAGGCGAATCACTACCGTAGAATGCTAACTGACTTTATTTCTCCTATATTGGACAATATGGACATAGGCAAAAGTTATTTTTAACAGGATGCTGCTACACAAAAAAAAACACTTGCAATGCTCTACAGACATAAATTTGCGCACCAGATTGCGTAATTTACCTGCACCAGATTTTTCTCTTTAGGGCTTATTAATTACTGCATATTGTTAGAAACGTTTTCTTTTGTTTAAATTTTGAAAATTGAATTCAATTGAAATTGAGGCAGAGATAAAAACCTTACTTTGGCATTATACCTTTTAAATTTAATCAGTAACGTTGATACCCAAATGCTTGGCTTTTCAACTATCGAGAGTTCACAAGGAAACAAGGAACAAAAGCCCTACTGTCGATTTTTGGCCGAAGAAGTTGATTCAACTTCATCTCCTCTAAGTCAAGGTCATTACTAATATTTAAAATCAGCAACTTAGTGAAATTAAATAACTAAGAAACGATACACACACCGGCACCGGTTTCTAGATTTATTTTCGTAGTAAATAAATCCCCTCATTCAGTAACTCCCTCAACAAGGGAACGGCCGCAAATTGAACGCAGCGCAACATAGCAGAGGATTTTACGGTATACGGAATTACATTGACTGTGTTCAATTTGCACTTTAATATGTAATAGAAGACACAGCTTACATCTCGACTAGAGTAGGATTAGGATGAAGCGGAACGATCAAGCCACGGGCTGGGGTTCAGAAGTAACTTTGAACAAGTTACTCTGCAAGAGGAATTGGTGATCGCAATTTTTTTAACATGTAATCCCGTATACCGCAAAATTCTCGGCTGCGCTGTGCCCCGTTCAATTTGCGGCCGGCCTACCTCTGAGTTCAGTTCCTTCTTTCCATTTAATCAATCTTGACTTCTTCGTGTCTTACAGCCATCCTGTTTTGAATCTTCCTTGCTTTCTTTCTGCTTGTGGGTTGCCAACTGCATCATAGAAAATATCCCCTCCATTCATTCAACTCTTGACACATGCTTCAGCCAACAAACTCTTTACTGTTATATACTTTTGATTACATATTCTCCAATTAGCACTTAAATCATATAATCACACACTCATTGTTGTTGTGTAAGCGTTTTTTTTCCTATTGATTTTGGCCCCAGTGTTGTTCTTATTATTCGTCGTTTTGGTAAGAGTCATTCTGCGTTTACGTATATCATTGTCAGTCTTATCATCGCCTAATATATTTTTAATTTGCTCTCTTTCCGAAGTAGCTTGCTTTGTATAGATATTTCTCTCTTCATAAAGCTTTTATTTATGCTGTGTTATAAGTTTTTTGTTGTTTTCACGAGGCTGCTATCGTGACTCCTAAATAACAAACATATATTACCGTACACATCATTGCCTTTGTCATCTTCTCAAAAGCCTAAATCAACAAAAGCCAGATTGGAGTGCATGTTCTCCCTTCAGCCTATGGTCTTGTCAATAATTTATTGTATAGTAAATATATTGTCCGGTAAGTTCTCAATCTTTCTGGAAACATTCAGCAACATATTGCTCCGTCTGTATTAACATCTATTATACCTAGATTGTTCTAATGCTGATATAAGCTGGTTCCTTTTTGACGAATTAAAGGGAAGTCCGCAAAAAGCATTCCTGATTCCATACGGTATTCATTGTGTTTCTTTTCTATCATTTATTTTACTATTATTATTATGTAGAAAAATAAATTTGTTGCAATTTGTTTAACCTCGTACAAACTTCAAAATTACTTCATACTTGTAAGCATTAAATAAATGTTACATGAGCACGTCAAAGTTAAGTAATGGCAGTATTAGGTTCTTGTTTGCAGAAATGCTTATCCAAATGTTACCATTACATATAAATTAATAATTCTAATTAGAAAGAAACAGAAACACATTATTTGAAAATTCAATGGCAAATATTTTTATTTTATATAAATATTATGGTACAAAAATAAAATAAAATTCGTAGATATATACAACTATATCGAAACAAGAGAAGATCAGTGATATCCTTCGAGCCCCTCTGAGGAAAAACCATGAATTCCACCGCCGACTATCGCGTGGCCTAAACCGGAAGCCGCTGACGACGATGCGACTTCCGCTGCGTTGGCAGCGTTCGACTGGGCGATGTGGGCAGCGGCTCCTGCTTTCTGCGCGGCAGCTTGAGTGGCCTGATAGTCGACCTGTGCAGCGGCCAATTCTTCCGTTAGAGTAGCTAGCCTCTGCTTAGCAGCTCCGACCATGGCTTGTTGCGTTCCGTATTCAGCGGTGGATTCTTCCGCGGCTTGTTGAGCATGCGTGACCGTGCCTTGAGCGGAATTCAGAGCGATGTTTAGCGCGTTCACTTGTTGCTGTGCTAATTGGGCCGCTTCTTGGGAAGCGGCAGCGGAACGTTGCGATTGCTGAAGTTGCTGCAGTTCAGCTTGGAGAGCGCTATGGGCTTCTTGAACATCGGATTGCAGTTTCTGGAGGAGGATTTGTTTGCCTACCAGGGCGGCTTGGGCGGTTGCAGCAGCCTGTCAAAAAAAAAAGACGGATAAGAGTAGAATTGGTAAGATTTTTTTTTTTCTGAAAGAACTTACGCCTGTTGCAGCTTGTGCTAAGGAGCTTTTAGCAGCGAATGCTGCTTGTCTAGCTGCGGAATGCTGATTGGCAACTGCGCTGTTGGCTTGTTCCGCGGATCCTTGAGCGATTGCTTTTAAACCACTTCCAGCACTGAAACCAATTTTGCCACCTCCATATCCACCATGGTCGCCACCATCAATCACAGCTACGGTTGCATAATGTCCAGATGCTACTTCATTGTCGGTGGTTATGATGCCCCTCTTCGCTGTACCACAATGCACCACACTAACTGCAATAAATCCGAAATTATTTAATCGCCGTCAGCAGTTATTAAGCAAAAGTAAAGAATCTAGGTTAATACTCACAGGCATAAGCAGCTATCACAAGGAATTTCAACATCGTAACTGTAAACAGAGATAATGATAAGTCCTCTTATAGTTTGTCAATCATTTCTCAAATAATAATTAATAATTAATGGGGAAAGAGAACAATTATTTTTTATGGTTGAGAGGGGGTTGATAATCCCTTTTCCTCTTATTTATCCATACTTACTCCCAGTCGTATACAAGTCCTATTATATAAGTAAGAATATCTCCGAAGAAAACGAATTTATTACTGAACTTGATGGTCGTGTATTTCAACTATTTATACTATTTTTACGCGTCATTTGGGAAGGTGTAAACGCCCAGGTGGGGACATATACTAAGCAAACGACGTGCGCTCACATGAATACGATGGGAGTAAGGCGATTTACCGTGGGGTACGTACTTTCATACGGTACGAGAATTCCGAAATTCACTAGACCATTGCGAACCGATCTATAATAATAATGACCCTTTCGCGGAGTAACAAATCGTTCGTAATTAACGGTCAACGGAAAAATCTACGTTACGTAAATGTAATACGGCGCTATTGCAATCCCACGGTGATCATAGGATATGGAAGCAGAGCATACCTACTGCTTCGATTCATGAATCCTGCTACTGCAGCCTCTGATGGAACTTAAATGCATTGTAGTGTTGTTGTTTTGTATGAGATGTATCATCTTCCTGGCAAGTTGTTTTACCTTATTAAAATTATAACATTCGCTAAAAAAAAAACCTTTTAACCCTCGAGTTGTGGCACTCAATTTGTGTGTGGGCAGTGATGGTAGACATTTCGAACATTTATAATTAAAATTTTAGTTGGATATTTTCTTTTCGCTGTTATTATTCTCTTTAATAATTTATTTCATTCAGTTTTTACTATTTTTAGCCGATATAAGCAGTAAATGATCGCATAGAATTTCCTAGTTTCCATGGAAACCATCCGTCGCGTCGCCTACTTGCAAGGCCGCAGTTAATTTTTGTTACAAATTTCATTCTTTTGGAGATAAATCGAGGACGGATAGAGATATTAAGGTGCGGTTTTCACTGAAATTTCAACAATTTAATTTAGCTTTCCACACTGGTAATCATATAGCACGGTTACATTTAATCTTTTCTTGAAATTCACCAAAATATGTAATCACTACAGAAAACCCCCTCTAGTTTACCTATTTCAAACTAAATGCTAGAACGACAATTTTCTAGAAAACACCCATGCAATGCTCCATCGAACGAGCCCAAAAATTTTCAGATTGGTTGAACGGTTCAGGAGATATTAAAATTTACATATACTATTTATTGACAATATTACAAGCCAGTAATAATATCTACAATGTCAAAAGGACTGCATCACCTATGGGTGTTCTTCCTGTAGCCCTGGTGTTTCGACTGGTCTTCACTCCCGTGGTCATTATAAGGTGTTAGTGGCTTGAGTCGTTACCATTTTACAATTTAGATTTCAGACGAAATTACATAATATTTAGTACTAACAATTTTGATGACACATGAGTGACAGTTAATACCGTCAATTATTGAACAATTAGCTTCCTCGCTCCTTATTATGGCAGATACGAAAAGAAGTCATTAAACAAAATAATGGGACATCAACTCAGCTTTCGAGGGGTCCATTCAAAACTATAGCTCAACCTGCAATCTTCTCAGATAATACTGATTTTATGATTGAACATAGTAGATACGCCCTCTATCGGTAAAATTTCGAACATTAAAATAATTTTCGGATATTTCTGGCGGCTTCATTGGCCACCCTTACTGAATCACCCGGTACATGCTGATGACTATGAAGACATATCTACTCCACCTTCTAAATGGATGCTTCGTCTTTTATTGGTAAGGATGGCATAACACTATGGAGAATTCATTGTGCTCCGAAAAATGTTAGAACGAGACAAGAAAATATCATAACCCATTTGCCTGGAGTCGAGCCTTATGTTAAGAAGGCAAAAACTGTTATCGACTGTTAGAATCTCTTTTTACAGAAAGAAATGTCGCACGCTATCGTGGAAAATACGAATAAATTTATATCGACGCAGTCAATAAACTACACTCGCGAAAGAAACTGTAGGTCGACAGATATTATAGAACTCAATGCTCTAGTTGGACTATTGTATTTAGCTGGTTGTTTGAAAAGTAGTCGACTAAGTACAGAAAAACTCTGAGATAGGAACACAAGTGGAATGAAAAGATTTTGGCTGACAATTTCGCAACAACGTTATCTATTTCTCTCGTCTTAGATTTGACGCTCTCTGATAACAGACAAATGCGCGCGTATTAGACAATTATTTACAAAATGTGTACACGGCCTTAAAATTTGAATAGATAGGTCTTGTGATACTTATTCAAAAGGTCTTTGAATCCTCTTTACGGCAACATGGATCAAAAAGTCATTTTTTTTATTCGCTAAGCAAAAAGTGCATAATTTATGTGTAATAAAACACGATTAGAATTAAATGATTTGGATTTTACTTTATTAAATGTTCAAAATGATGACCATTTACCTCAATACAACAGTACAATCTTGCTACAAATACTCTCTTGACATTGCGCAACACTTTTGTTATTCATTGGCATTCTTCAAAAATGTTTTTGGCGTAGCTCTTGTAATGACGCTGAGCGCGTGGCATACATTTTAGACTTAAGATGCGCCCAGAGAAAAATATCAAGTGGTGTAAGCTCCGACGACCTGGCAGGCCATTCTTCGTCCAAATCTAACGATCGCAAAAGTGGAGCATAATATGGAGGCGCTCCGTTTTGCCGAAATACTATCTCATTTCAAAACAATGCGATCTGGCCTTAGACTTCGACCTTAATATCTTCATTATTGACAAACCAGTGAAAATGTTGTTTTTTGTTATGTGCAGAACCCATTTCCGTAAATTTTTGGATTAATGATAAGTAAATGTGACAAAAAAAAAATAGGAGTTACCTTGCTTACCACAAAAAAATTGCGAAATGTCAAAAGAGCACATAGGAAGAGTATTTGAAGGCATTTCATTCTAATCGTGTTTAGCGCTAAAGTTTTGTCGACATTCAAACGAAAACCTTGCCAGCACGATATATGTTACCTTTATTATACCTAAATTACATAAGTAACTTCAATTTCCGTGCTTCTTTCCTCAAATGTTTCCTTTACATATGAAAGTGATCGCTGTCTCTCTAATTACAGTGTAATTATAAATTCACAGCGGATATATCATTATTACCCAGTAGTATTACGACATGACGGGAATAAAGAAGCTACAATATGCCATCGTACATGCAAAATCATAACTAAGATACCCATGCAAATAATACGTACGCATATTAAGTAGGTAGCAGATATATAAATCGCTAATTTATTGTACTACAGAGTTGGCATTATAAGTATGTCTACTTCAAACTTTACTGTATCGACGCGCATTTCCCAAAGATCTGACTGGCGTAGGATGGCGAAATATGTATTTATCGCTTTTTCCACTTTCGGGATCTATGAGGCGATCTCTTCGCGTTCACACACGCCTATATTCTATATATGTCTGTTAAACGTTCTTGAAACACTTCAACCGACAGTCGCGGCGCGCTGGATTGCAGTCGAACGGATATCCATGCGATGATTTGCGAAATCCACGAATGACGAGGGTATCATTATTATGTACTTAGGTATACTCTCTGTGATCTGCTTTAGTTACTCAAGGCTGTACTAAAAGTATTCGAAGCTTTGCGATTTTACAGTCACCTTGGGTTAATTATTGTGTCAATCTATACAAACTTGAGTTTCATACGTAAATGCATCTATAAATCCTGAAGGCGTAACCAATAAGGACAAATAAATCTGATTGCTAATATATAGTGCAATACACGCTTTATTTTTACTTGTGTTTTTTTATTCTAAATAAAAGATGGATATATGAACGGTCCAATGACACATAGTACACAGAGTTTGCTCTGATGTAGCAGACTAGCTTACGCCCAAAAATGTACATTAATTGATGTAAATTAAATACCTAACCTACACTGAGAGAAATAGATTCTACTCTTTAACATAAATATAGTATACTTTAATATATTTTATAGCTCCTATAGGGACAATCATATTTTATATTACCGGTGACAATATCTGTATAGTAAATTTCTGTGAATAGTTTTTATTAACTCGTATGGTAAAGTTGGTGTACTATATTTGTATTATTAATTTGAGCATACATGTTAGTAAATGTGAAAAAAATGTCTAGTAGCACTAACTATATTTGATAATAACTGTTAAATTTTTTATTGTACACAGTATAATGTAATATTTTACTATGTACGATACATGATGCTCATACTTACCATATAGCCTTGTAGTACTTACAATATTATTTTCTACTATAATAATCTAACGTCTCTTAGCATTTAAAATAGTAGATAGTAAACAATAATATAATGGATCATATGCGGGCACTATACAGCGATACTTACCTCTAATTTAAAATATAGTACTATACAAGGTTTTACCCAGTTCATGCATAAGGAAAGTGGAATATTACACAATAAAAACTATAATATTGATTTTATATTTTTATTTGTCCTTAAAACCATTATTACAAAAATCCAACGTGTATTACTTTCATTAACATAACAATCACTAGTAGGTTAGATTTAGGTTAATGTTCTATCAAAGCATAAAGTACCCACTACGAAGTATATGCATATAATATCTATTACTTACCTTTGAATATATTAATTATCTGGGGAAACCCCCACTCGATTAAAATGTTTTCCACGTTTGCATTCATTTCTGCTTACGATGCACAGAAATCAACGAACGACCAGACACAAACATGCACCGACACGAATACGTACACCTGTATCACACGTACATAACACGTGTCAGTAATTTTGTCGCGGCGAAACAGCTTATTGGTCGATTTCTTCGGTAAAGATCGACAATGAATAGAGCAAGGGGTGGGAAGAGCGTTACAAACATTTATGTTAGAAATTGAATATGCATCGAATACCTGATAATATCGCAGTCAATCGCAGCGACTATCTATATAATCCACGTCATTATATAGGCTTTCAGCAATAGAGTATATTAATTGTTACATCCATAAGATGTAGATGGTAACATCCAGATTTTGCCTCTTACTATAAGCATGATAAAATCTGGTTATTTTACTCTTAATACGCCACATATTGTCGTTTTGACAATAATTATTTTAGTAATTAACATAAAGAGATTTACGATCTAATTTCTACAATCCATTTTTCTCAGTGTACGTGGTTCTTGCTAGACAATAAATTATATTTTATTTTAATCTATTTGTTTTTCAATTTTTATTCTACACTTACAATGCTACAATAATAACTATAAAAATATAAGTTATTGACTCAGAAGAATTACTTAGGTTACAGTAGCCTCCCTTGCAGAAAATGTCACGAGCCGCCACTGCTTCATATAACTTACATAAACATACAAACATATTTGATGAGAGCATGCGAAGAACTTCGATCATTGTCAGAGCCAGCCTTGTAATCAGTATTGGGCAAAAATCAATTTTAATTAACAACTAACAACTACAACTTTAGTTAGTTGTATCTGCGTCTAGCACCTAACAATTTAGTTATTAGTTGAATTGCCAAGTATTTTTTTTTTCAATTAAGTTAATTGTAGTTGAATTCGACAACTACAAGTTTTAGTTGGAAAAAATTAGTTGTGCATACCAACTAATAACTATAACTTAATATCGTAAGACGTGACTCTCTAAATTGTGTGTGACATACGAAATCCAACTCCAAAATGCTCGACCACAATAAAAAATTACATTAAACAGGTATGATAATTGTATAATATTTAGCATAGTGGTTTCAATATTATCCATTCATCGTCATAGTTGAAGAAGACATGTAGAAATTGGACGAGATGGAAGATGAACCAAAAGAATTTATTACTAATTTAACATTGACTTCGTCTTGACCATCATCATGATATTAGTCTTGTCATATAACTTAATTATTTGCTTATGATCACAGAAACTCTAACAAACTCTTTGTTGAAAATATATCCTAATAATTTATCAAATAATTAAAGAACATTGCCATTGGGATAATTAAGGGCCAACATACAGTAGAGTTGGGCAAGGTAGGTGATGTAAGGTACCTAATTAACAAGACAACCTACCTTGCCCAACACTTATACATAGTATGAATATGCTGAGAACATTCTAGTAAAAATGTTGAGAATACGCCAAGGAGAATACCTAGAATATTCTAGTCATAATGCTAAGATTTACCTAACTTTCATAGAAAATGTCTGAAATGTTGTATGAATATTCTACGCTTTTTTAAATACTCATATAGGTATTTATTGCATATACTTGGAATTGGTATGTTTGTGTACTGTCTGATCTTCAATTTGTTATAAGTATATTTCTGTAAATATTTGTAAATTTATTACAACATGTATATTTTCCTGGACTATACCATAATATATAAATATGATATGATACAAGGATATAAGTATATGAGGTATTTTGTTCAGAATCGCGTCTAGAACATGACATGGTATAAGTTTGTTGATTACCTCTGGAAACACCCTGTACTGTACATGTATGCGCTTTCGTTTCAGGTATGGGAGATGTCACCTTTTTTGGGTAATATATTTTCTTGCTTTATTGTTTAAGGATATACAGAACCTTTCAACGTAAGCGCATTAAAACATTCCACATGCCTATAAAATTACATTAAATTCTACGTTAAAAACAGCGAATAAAAAAATATATTTGCTATAGGTGCAGGTTGCTTTATAAATGTTTAGAATGCCATGGTTAATAAAATGCGAACCTGCAACTACTCGAAATAAAATTGTAGATGAAATAAATGCAGTGTTCTGGTGATGTATAGAATATGCATGACAGAGATGCATACATTACCTAGTAGATTTCTATGATGAATGACGAACGTTTACCTCATTACGCGTATTTGGCTTTTATTGAAATCTTAATTGCAATTACTCACGCAGGTTCGTACAACAACAATTTCTCGCTAGAGCAACCTGTGTTAAGCTGATGTGCTCACATTGCTTCAACTTGAAGATTAGATCGACATATATCGATTAAATAAAGCTGAAAGTTGGTAATTAAGAAAGCTGCGTTAATGAATTACATATTTGTATATACAATTGTATATTGTAACGGAAAAGATCGAGATGATTGACTGTCTAAATGGAATGGGCATATTACTTCACATGGTAGTAATGTCTGCCGTGTTTCAGCTGCGGTATTGTGTTTATTAAGTTTATTCTACTTTTTAATACATATAGGAATTCAAATATGGAGCTATTCTTAATTTTAGATCATCTTCCTAAGGATTGAAAAAAATCGGTGCCAACTAAAATCTAATGTACACTCCGCCAAAAAAGTATCGCATAAACTAAAAAAGGGCATTTATGAACCAAGATATTTTTATACGTTCACAAAAAGTTTGCCTCGTGTATGTGAACTATAAAAACACTAACAAAATAATGGAACTTAGCGTTTTTACTTTATTTTTTTCCTAAAAGAACACATTTAGAAAAATGCATATGTGTAAGGTTTGCTCAGTTGTTTATTGAAAGTCTTCCTATACGGACAAATTTTAAAGTGCGAAGTCAGAGTTCTGTACCAACGCTTTTAAAACTAAAATGAGCAATTTAACTTCAGAACAAGTGGCTGCTATAGTTGCTTTAATCGAAGATGGACGATCTCAAGCATACGTTGCTAATTTGATGAACATCAATCAGTCAAGTGTTTCTAGAGCCGTAGCCAGATATAGGGAAACAGGCATTTACAGTAGAAGACCTGTACCAGGTCGTCCAAGATGTTCTACTCGCCAAGATGACCGCTATATTTACTACTACAAGCATTACGTCGAAGACATGTAACTGCGAGACAATTGCAGAACGACTTGGCTAGAGTCAGAAATACTCGTGTGAGTACTCAAACTATTCGGAATAGGTTACGACAGAGTGGATTAAGAGCTAGAGTAGCTGTAACAGCCCCTCGTCTCACTAGGAACCACCGAGTGGCTCGCTTAAGGTTTGCCAGAGAACATGTAAATTGGAACATTAATGACTGGGCCAATATACTCTTCACAGATGAGTCAAGATTTGGTCTTTACACCTCAGATAGGCGTATCTCAGTGTACAGACGAGACGGTGAGCGCTATTCGCAGTGTAATATCAGACCTAGACCTAATTTCGCTGGTGGCTCTATTATGGTTTGGGGAGGCATCTGTTTAACAGGTCGTACAGAGTTAGTACCAGTAGACAGAGGTACACTGACTGCCCACAGGTATATAACGGACATTTTAGAAGAACATATAGTACCATATGCGCCAATTATAGGAAACGAATTCATGTTAATGCACGATAATGCACGACCGCATGTTGCAATAATCGTCCAGGAATACCTTAACGATGTTGGTATTCCAGTTTTAGATTGGCCTGCGGTAAGTCCGGACATGAACCCTATCGAGCACGTGTGGGACCTCCTTCACAGACGGATACGAACCCAAAATGTTGCCCCAGCGGACCTGCATGGACTAGCAAATGCTCTCCGTGACGAGTGGGAGAATTTGGATCAGGCTTATATACGGAGGTTAATCGAATCTCTGCCAAACCGTATGCGAGCGGTCATAAGAGCCAGAGGTGGCAATACTCAGTATTAAAAGCTACTGTTATGACATTTTTCTTTCCAAAATTATAATTTTTGTTTTAATAAAAATCTCAAGTATGAGTTCTTGTTTTTATTTGGCCTGTATTTTATTTAAACAATCATAGAAATTATATCTTAGAGCGCATTAAAGTATATTTACAACTTTATGCTACAAAGAAAGATTATGCGATACTTTTATGATTCAAAACTAAATTATGCGATACTTTTTTGGCGGAGTGTATATAATTATTGCCAATTCTACCAATGCAACGTTATTGCATTCAAATTTTATGGTTCGTAGAACCTATTTTCATTTTATTCGCCGTTTATGGCTTCAAAATACGCCTGTGGGCTTCGTAAACGAAAACTAAATTACTTGTACAGTCGAACGTAAATGTAGTAAAATTTCACGAGGCAATTTAATGATAGAAATAATTAAAACAATCATTAAGTGCTTGAAATAAATGAATAATCAGGAAGATTGGTTGGCATTTTCATTTGAAGTGTTCTAAAGCAAACAACTGTTTCGTATATGTAAAGAAAATGAACTAAAATTTATGGAGCGGTAATTTTATTTAGAAATATAGTACATAATATCGTCAGTCAAAACTAAAACATACTTCATAATGTTAAAAAATACAACAACATTACAGATATAAAGTAAAACATAGTGGACAAACAATAATATAATATTCTTATAATATCCTTCATAAAGCGCTTTCATCTAGCGTAACAGAGTGTCGATTAGAATGCCACATCTTCAGCGAGGATACCACAGAGTTTAACGCCTGCTGCCACTCCTTCAAATCGATCGTGGTATCAGCTTGGAGGATGGTCCTGACTGTTTGCTCGTCCTTTCCTCTGGTTTCTAATAGCAGCGATCTGGGCCGTGCGCAGATCGACCTGTCAGCTTGCGAGATCCACGAATTCACGCACAATCTCAAATCTATCACTTGCAGGGGCTCGCCGTTTGCGCAGGGATCGTGCCAAAAGCATAATTGCGAGTGGTGGAGCGCGCACCAACGTTTATTCCAGGAAAACGCTTCTCTGTCGAATTGGGAGGAGCCGACGTTTAAGAATCCAGCATATTCTTCGTTTATATCCACCCAGCTATCGATGGTGACGGAAAATTCTCTGGATAAGGTGGAGCAGCGCGGGGCGTCTCTTATTTGGAAAGAAGCTTTATCCAAATCGGCGATTTCGATTGTTGACGTTCCCCATAGTGAAAAATTTGTCGGTTTTATACCGAGGTATCCTGATGGTATGGTTGGCGTCTCTCTTCGTCGGAAATTGAGGAGTTTGGTAGGCGATGGGCATGTTCTTTTTGAACCCTGAAACAAGAAGAAATGCAAATGTTAAACAAAAAGGGTTTAAGAAGAGGGAATCATTTGTATTAGACTTTGCAATTTGTGATCATTGTTTTAGAAATATATAACTAGAAAGCCCGCGTTCCACCTAGAACGCACCGCTCTAAACAAGGTGGATCACAGCTCTCTCTTAAATTGCGTAGAATATGGGAATAACTTTTTTATTTTTTATTTTTTAATTTTTAATTTTTGTCGGCAGTACGCCTTAATGGTACGTTGCATCATTGTCAGTTTTGTGCGTCGTTTAGGCGGCTCGGTGTGTCCGGCACCCTGACAGACATCTGTCGGTAATTTGGGTTTATGAATGAATTTTTGATTTTTGATTTTGGATTTTCAATTTTTAATTTTTGATTTTTTTTTGATTTTGGATTTTGGATTTTCAATTTTCAATTTTTGATTTTTTTTTGATTTTGGATTTTCAATTTTTGATTTTTTTTTGATTTTTGATTTTCGATTTTTAATTTTCGATTTTCAATTTTCAATTTTTGATTTTTTTTTGATTTTGGATTTTCGATTTTGGATTTTCAATTTTTAATTTTTTTGGCACATTTTCGCCGCAATTCGAAGGAATTTTTTATAATCTCCAATGAAACCTGGGTCCACTATTACAGTCCCGAAACCAAAGAATAGTCCAAACAAGTGACACCCAATCTCTGCTACGAAACAAGGCAACTGTGTTTTGGAATTCTCCTGGAATTATCTTCATCGACTACTTAAAAAAGGGGAAAACAATAAATGGAGAGTATCATGCCAATCTATTGCAACAATTTAGCAACAAAATCAAAGAGAAACGGCCTCGTTTGGCAAAGAACCTGTCTACAAGTTTGCAATTACCAACATTCATGAATTGGGATGTGAGTTTCCCTGATACCCCAGCAATTACCAATCTCTTTCCAAACCTGAAGAAATGGCTCGCCGGTAAGAGATTTTCGTCTAATTCCGAGGTATTGCTGCTGTAAGTATAAGTCGCCACGAGTGATGGCGAGGAGTAGGGATGCGCTGTAGACGCTTTTAAAAGCGTGCACGCCCACTTAGCTGCAATAATACGTTCTGAGTATTTGTCAGTGGCGGCTCAAAATGTCTCTGTTAGGGGAGCATAAAGTGATTCACTCTCAAACGCGCGAAGTGGTTTTTAATGTATATAATTATTTTTTTAAAAGAAAAAGCACATCGGCAAATGTAAGTGAAATAAAACAGTTAGTGTCTGAAGCAACCGGTGTGTCAGTGCGAACAATAGAAAGAATTGTTCAGGAAGGACATAGGGCGACAAATCCCGCTGAAATAAAATTTAGAAGTCCTGGTAAGAAAAGACCGAGGCAAAAAAGTGTCAGTAGTTTACCAGAATACCAATTAAGAATAGTGCGGGATATGATATATGACTTTCATCGAACAGATGAACGACGTGTTACCGTATCGCCTCTACGGCAGAAGATGGAACGGGAATTAGAATGGAAGGGTTCGGATACATCGTTAAGAAGAATTTTAACAGATATGGAATTTAAGTTTAGATGTGCGCAGAATAATAGAAGAGTATTAATAGAACGAATTGATATACGAGCACTACGAATTGATTATTTACAAAAAATCAAATATTATCGCGATCAGAATCGACCAGTTGTTTATATAGATGAGACTTACATTCACAGTGGTCATACATCTTCCAAAATGTGGAGCGATGAAAGTACTAAAGGTCTCTTTACAAACATTTCCAAAGGATCCAGGCTCATAATAGTGTACGCCGGTGGAAATATGGGTTTTATTCCTAATAGCCTGCTGATATTCAAGTCTGGCACAAAAACCGGTGATTATCATTCAGATATGAATGCAGATAATTATGGCAGATGGTTAGAAGAAAAACTTATACCAAACTTGCCTACGAATTCTGTTATTGTAATAGATAACGCGTCCTATCACAACGTACAAAAAGATCACGCTCCAACGAGTACTAGTAGGAAAGCTGATATGATAGATTGGTTGACACAGAAAAATATTCCCTGCAGTACTACAATGTTAAAGCCACAGCTATATCATCTAATTAAACAAAATAAACAACGGTTTGTAAGTTACAGGTTCGATGAAATTTTAGCGCGCAAAGGACACACAGTTTTAAGACTTCCGCCATATCATCCAGACCTGAACCCTATAGAACTGATCTGGGCTACGGTGAAGAATAATGTCGCAGCAAGAAACGTAACTTTTAAAATGCAAGATGTGCGTAAATTAGCAGAAGAAGAATTTCAAAAAATATTACCAGAAGATTGGCTACAACGCTGCAACCATGTTGCCAATATAGAAAATAAATATTTACAATCAGAAACTCTAGTTGACGACAGGACCGAAAATTTAATTATAAATGTAAATAATGATAGTAGTAGTGACGACAACGATTTTAGTGCGGAAGAGGTTTAACTTTATCCATTAAATTTTCAATTTGTTTAATAGGTTATAATGTTTAAATTCAATAAACCGTTTAAACAATAATCCTTTTTTGTTATTATCATCGCTGATGTTTCCGGGTAAACAATTCAGGGGATTATGTGCCCCTTAACGGTTAATCGGATTTAAATGTTTATTAGTTCATTAAGATTATATTAACATAATATTTTTGTTTTTTGTTGTGAATATACATATGTTCATATATTCCAGGAATAAATTAGTAGGTAGGCACTTGTAAATAGTAATAATTAGTAAACAAAATACTTATATTGTCCGGAGATATCCCATACTAATAAAACCATTTTATTAAATTTTTAATTACATTAACGTTGCATTATTCAATATTAACCTGCACGCCAATGGTATAGAGAAATTATATGCAGAGGCGATGGTAAATCCGTTGTGCCCGTCTACTGCTGCGCGAACCTACTCCCACCGCTCGCCATCACTTGTGGCGACTGCAATAGCTACTTCGAAGATTTAGATTCACATGATAAATGTGCAGTGCTCTATAAATCATGTATTCAATACAATGCAGTTCTATTTGAAGTGCATCTACATGAAATTGATTGTAAAAACCATATTCCCACTATTAAAATTGCCTCCTATACACCTAGGAATACGTTAAAAGTACGCAGTACGTCTCAATGTCTATACATTAGATCACCACTCGATGAAGCTGTCTGAACCTATTGCTGTCTCTCTCATACACACAAAGAAATACGGTGTTAGATCTGAACGTGAGGGAACCACCATCGGCAGTTCCGGTCACTCCCAAATGTACAATTAGTTAAAAACAAGTAGGATTGTGTAATTTAATACTAACAGTCATGTTCCGGAATAAAATTTCATTGTTTTGATAATGTAAACTTGCTTCAGTACTAAGTTAGTAGTAGGAGTTGCAATTATTCTGTTTTGGGGTTGATCGAAGGCAGAGATAGTGTCATCAGTACATTTTGCAATTATGATATAGTAGTATCTAGTATCTACCAACTTAAGGAATTAACTTTCACTTTTCAGAGTTGTTCTAACAACCTTACGAGAATAATGAAATCTCAATAATGGTATACTAATTCATATTTTTGTGTCACCTTAAGACTCTTCCTTAATTAAACCGTTGATCAACTCTAAAAGTTTTCCGCCTACAGTATCTGTTTTAGTTTATGGTGCTTTGTACTTCTTTGGATCTCCTTAACAACTCAAGCCGATCTGCCAATTTTAGGTCAAATGTTTGTGTACCGTGCTTTGTAAGAAATTCATTCATCGTGTTTTATCTGCATTGTTTAGAATACTTGGAATACTTTGATTTCCAAAATTAAAAGATTTTGTCATGATAGCACTTTTTTTTCTAAGCTAGCTTTTTCCTAAAGAACAAGACTATTTTTTTAAAAAAAAAGGTGTATCTTACAAAATAATTATATAGATGAATTATGTGATTACATTGAAAAATAATATTATTTAAAATATTAGAGACAATAAATAAACTGTGCAGATCTCGTAAATTTGTAAATGGTTTGCCATTTCGCCACTGGAAGATATCTACTGTTTTGTTACATTTATACCAAAGATAGAAAATTTAGCTTTCCTTTCACAACGTAACATAAAATCTGAGGTTTATGTTCTTTAGAAATATTTTGACACAACAAAAGGGTTATATTTATGTTGTTAATTTAAATGATGCGTAATCATATTTATTGGCCTTTTGTGCAACGTTACGAAACTACTTTGTTATATAGAAATTCAAGATATTCACAGACTGCACGATTCAGTATCCTTTTCGAATATGAAACAATCAGAGCAAAACCATTATATATACATATGTATATACCATTCTGAACGGAAAAAAATCTAGTTTCGCATCGCGTGAATGAGTGCTTACAAGAACCGTTTGTCCGCTATATCCAAGTAATTTTTTTCTCTACTTTATATAACACCCATCGCAGAAGAGAGCTTATTTATAAGAACCGCGAACGTAAAATAGAATTAAAACACCAAGAAGTGTTTCCTATAGAACATATGTTGTCTACTATACAAGCAGTAATTAACTTTGAACATATACATATAGGGGCAAGATTATTATTGCTTATTTCCTAAAGTTTCTAGCTTCTGTTGGTGCGGACGTTATCTTATTATCATTGTTATTGCTACTTCATTTTGATGGAACTTTCACGGAACACTTTTTAATTATACTCTAGATTTTGCATTTTACTACAAAAGATTCCGACAAGCTCTCTACAGTGGGAAAGTAGAGATGATATATTTGTTATTTAAAGCTACGATTTAATTTTTTTGATCGGACGCAAATTAATTTGCAGGAATCTTAAGTAGTGATATTAGAAATGTGATAGATGTTGTGTTCGTTATCGTTTTATACCTATAGTAATTTAAAATAAGTAAGTAAAGTAAGTAAGTGCAGGAGGACAAAATAAGGTGTGGCACATAAAATGTGCAGCAGCATTGATTAATTGCAAAAGGAAACTGGTTATTATTATATTAATTTAATTGGAAGATTACAGTGAAAAGCGCTCTTAAATAATAATAAAATAAACAAAATGAAAAACCCCAATTGTGTTAATAGTCCTGCTCCAGGAAAGATTCAATATTAATAGATAATTTAATAATAGTCTTATAACGTATGTCACATAAGTTTTGGGAAAAATAATTAAATTCTTTAAAGTAAGTGTAACGTAATTTATTCAAATGACCACTTTACCAACATTTTACCTTATATTTAAATTAATTAAAACTACAATTAAAATAATGACAAAGGGCCATGGTCCTCAATGGCACGCAGTTTTTGCCTAACTTGTCCCAACATGTTTTGGACGATGTTTATATCAATTTCTCTTATCTTTTGATATATTCTTCGCCTTAGTTGAGCTTCATTTTGAGCTTCCCACCCATTATCATATACTTTTCTGGTCAATAGTCCCCAAAAATCCTCGATGGGTCGAGCTTGTGGCACATTTGGCGGATTGTCTGCTCTTGGCACAAAGGGTATGTTGTGAGCTTCTAACCATGTTCTAGTCGTTCTTGCATAATGGCAACTTGCTAAGTCCGGCCAAAACATTATTTCTTCACGTGGATGAGTCGTAGTAATAAACTGTAGCAACTTCGGTAGGCATCTTTCGGTATAAATGTTGGCATTAACTGCCCCACCCCTCACATGTCCAACATAAGGTCGTGAAACTCCTCTCTCCGATATGGCACACCAAACTAGATTTTATCTTCAAATTTCTTTTTGGTTTTGTATTTAACATTATCTGCACAATTTTCTATATTATCGGTATAAAAACCATCATTGCCTTTCATTTCTGAGTGAGAGAACGTAAAATATTTTTCATCGTCCATGATGATCACTTTATTGTTTGCAAAATGAGTTCGGCGTAATCTACGACAACACATTGGAATTCTTCGTAACTGGTCCTCTGTATAACGTGGACATTTACGTCTTTTACGAAACTTTAGGCTTTTTTTTTTTTCAATACCCTTCTTACAGTTTCATGAGAAACATTAAATCTTCTGGATAACTTTCGGCATGACGTTCCAACGCGGTCTTTTGCACTTTCACAGATTCGGTTGGCGCGATTTTCGGTCAACATTCCGGGGCGTCCGCTTTTCGGTAAATTGAGGCATGGTATACCTTGTTCACATTCTGCAATTGTTCTATAAATGGTTGTCTTTGAAATATTTGGCTGGTTACTAGATTGTAAGTTATTTACAGTTATTTTTACGCCGACGAAAATTTTCCCAAAACTTATGTGACATACGTTATGTTAGGCTTAGGAAACCAGTATAATTCTTGCATTGTATACCCTATCCCAAAAAAAGGATATTGGTGTAGGGTTTGCACACCACCTAGAGAGCCAGCGACATGACGACCGAAAAAGGGGTGTTTTTTGGTAGGTGAGAGATCTTAAACACTGGGTTCTTTCGTTAAAAGGTGCATAACGCTTTTTTCTCTTTTTAAATTAAAAAAAAGTAGTTTTATTGTAGACACTTGCAAAAAGAACTTCAAATTAAAGAAGAATTGTTACAAACCATATTCACTGTAGCAAAATACACCAAAAGGCACAAAAAAGTTTATAATGATCTTTTTAGAGCGTCACATTATAAATTTGCAAAATGGTATGTTACCCAAAAACAGCTGAGGATATTGTAATTCATCATGATTCTTAACGCCTAGGAATCCTAATCGATTAAGCTATATTTCAGATCGGGGATTTAAGCGCAAAAAACAAATGTAGATCTAATTAACTAATTACAGAGGTCAATAAAATCATCACAATCTCTAAGACAAATTATTTTTTTTTCTTTTGATCTAATAACTTTTACAGAAAACGCTCAACCATGACCATATCAGTGTGTAATAATAATAATAATAATAAATTTTATTTATCCCGTAGATTATAAAAATATGGGACAAGTCAAACAAAGAACATAAGAATTACAATAAGAGTAAAATATATGTGATTACATAGCAATAAATACAATATCTAAATTACAGACGGTCATTCATGTACTCAGTGACTGAATAATATGCTTTCTCAACTAAAAATGCTTTTAACTTAATCTTAAACGTGTGACAGTTATTATTATTTTTTAAATCCTTTGGCAAGTGATTATAGTATAGAATGCCTTTATACATAGGATCTGATTCATAGAAAGTTAGTCTATGCTTAGGAATCAGCAAATTAGTATTGTAACTAGTGGCATAATCATGGTGATCTTTATGGGTTATAAATATATTTAGCCGTTCTCTAATATCCATAATACATTTGAAAATGTAAATTGATGGAATGGTAAGTAATTTCCATCGTCTAAAAACATTTCTGCACGATTCTAAGTAATGCAATCCAAATATATTACGTATCGCTCTTTTTTGTAATAGAAATATTCTCTGTGCCGGCCCAGCACAACCCCAACAAATTATTCCATATGTAGCTTTAGATAAAAATTGCCCAAAATAGAAAGTTAAGCATGTTTTTGTGTTTGCTAAATTGTGCAGCCTTTTTAGCGCATAACAATAACCAGCAATCGTTTTGAATACATACTCTATGTGGTTGTGCCAACATAATGTTTCATCGAATATTAAGCCCAGTAATTTGACAGAAGTCTGTTGCTGAACCGATTTACCATTTAGTTTAACTAAAATACTCTTATTTACATGAGTTTGTCCCATAGGTGATGTAAACCGTATAATATTTTTTTTTTCATTAATTGCAAGGTTATTGTTCTGAAGCCAGTCACATACAAGATCTAGTTGTCCACTACAGTGTATACTTAAATCGCCAGCAGTTTCCTTACTGTTTAAAATGCTAATATGATCGGCGTATAATATAGCTTTACCAGTTACAATTATATTGGTTAAATCATGTAGTTAAAATAAAAAAGAACAACACTTTATCTGAAAGACGTTTGGGAAAAAACGTTTCCGTAGTTAAAAAAAATAATCTCTTTAGAAGAGCCGTTTTTCTTATTCATCTCTTTTACCGCATACAGGTCTCTTGTTTATCATATTTGGACCATAATTCGATTTGGTTTTATCACTGACGTTTAGTTAAATTATCGAGTACAATCTTGTGTGTTATTTACATTGTTGGAAGTTGGAATAGTACCTTCTTGAATAGGTACCACCTGTAAGTTAAGTATCCTTAAATCCCTCCAGCCTTAATTGGATTAAATGTCAAACATGGGCAATGTGGGTAGATTTAGGGTAGGCAATTACTGTAGCGTTGATTTCTCGTTATTATTAATGAAAAATGCATCGGATCATCATCTCGTGGTTAGTAAAAAAAAATATTTATTACATTTTACCATTGCTTTTCATATTTCCAGCAGTTTCCTGTACGAGAGTGTAATTTTTATAGGTACCTACGTCTGATGACATGAGTTGTTCGATTGGATCTCAAAAAGTTTCTTCAGGGTTAACATTGATTGAAAAATTATTAGGCGAAAAGGATTTTTCAAGAGCTGCAAAGGAAATGTAGGAAATCCAGATCATCGGTTAAAAAAAAAATTGGAAGAGTTCTACACAGAAAAGGAACAAGCATACTGATGGTGCATACATCTTAATTTACTTTGCTTTTGTTCCTTTTTAGAAACTGGACTTGTTATGTTCTTATTTCTTATTAAATAAAATAATATTATCAACTAGTATTAATTTACCACATATTTGTTTTATTTTACACATATAATACACGAACGACGCATTTATAATAACCTTTTCTACGTTTTAAATACGATATATTTCTTGACCACCAACAACATAAAAAACAAGATTTAAAAATACGTAACTTCTATCTTCTTAATCTACAGTAATTAAAGCTTTAGAAGCAATAATACAGCTGAACGATTCTTCAAGGTTAGTTTAAAAATTCAAGTAATATCAAATGAGAGAGAATAGAAAAGGATGCATATAGAATTTGCTTTTTGCAATGTAGTTGCGTCTCTTTACAATTCTTTCTTTCAACGATTAAACTATACCAAATCAAATACCAACATTGACACTAGTGTTGGGTCCGGCACGTTCGCGAAGGCGTACAACGCTTCACGTACTACCAAAAATATCAACTCCGTTGATAAAGCGTACATTGTACAAGTACTACTATGAAGAAATGAGTGATATCAGACGTACACGTATATTTCGTTCATTCACTTTAGCTCTCGTACAATCGTTGATAAAGCGTACAATGTACGCTTTATCAACGGAGTACATATTTTTGGTAGTACGTGAAGCGTTGTACGCCTTCGCGAAAGTGACGGACCCAACACTAATTGACACATTTATATCAAAAATATGGCAGTACCATAGCCTTTTCTGCCTATTCAAATTTATACTGCTTCTTGTTGATTCAATAATGAGCCATTTACGGGTCAAAGTTCATTATGATATTTTGTTCAGAATTATTACAAGTAGCTAGCTCTATAGGTTGGCTACTTGAACGGGACAGTCTGTATAAACAAATTTTGTGATGAGTTTAGAGTTAGCCTTGCAAATCGCCCACTGTAGCCCAGTGTAAAGAATAAATACTCTCGGAGGTCGAAAATCTTTGCAGTTTACTCTACGTTCTGCACATTTATCACATTAATTCTGCAAATGTAAATTGCAAGATCAATGTTTCTATACTCTAATCCAACGCTTAAAATATTACTTAACCTGTTTATTTTAATAAAGTACATTTTAACACTTGCTATGGAAAGAAAAAGATTATTAGTCCATCGTCAGAACATAATTTCTATAGATTTTCAAACACATTCTATTCAAGTGACTCTCATTGTTTTAAGTGCAGTTGCACAGGAATTGAAGCTACCATCTGACAATACTTATAAAGAAAGTTATCTATTTCGCCTATGTAAACAATTGCAACGGAAATACTTTAATAAATCCCACCATTCTACCTCAAATTCGTATTGTCGGTATAATTATTTCAGACAATTGCACGCTACCAATACCCTATCCATCTAATAATAAGCACATTAAATAATGAACAAGCCACAAGCCACTGTCAGCAAGAAAAGAGGTTACAATAGATAGCACCACCACCCAGGAAGCGCATTAAAGTCGCGATGATTTTTGCATAGTTACCAGGCACAGCCTCTTTCATCTAGATCGGATTTACGTAAGTTTATCTGTACGTTCACGATGTTCGAAAGTCCATTTTCTTCTGCTGCTCGCATCGGCATCAGTGCCCTAGATCCGGCGATCGCCGTTTCAAAAATACCTTCGCAGTTAAAAGCCGGTCGGCCGATAGGCGCAATCGCTTCAGAATCGCGTCCCTGGAAGTGGTAGGATATCTTCCGTGAACGGACAGGCCATTTATGACGTTTTAAAAATCGCGTCTAATGTGTATCATTAAATCGCGAAGGCGATTTACATATATACACCACGCCTCGAGATATTTCTGCGCCAGTTTTATTTTAAAGCACCCATTCAAAGCGACTCCGTGAAATTGGCAAATATGCCGGCGAAGAATTGAATTATATCGAGACTATAAATCGCACACGGGACATAAGTTACAAATTAAATGATATAAAATCAAGGTAAAAGACTACTTACATAGTAATAAGAAAAGCAAAAAGAGATCGTACAGCGTGTATAACACAGATGGCGTTGCATTAAATTTTTATTTTAGCAGAGTTAGTGCGACAGAACCAACAGTGCAACCTCTTTGAATTGCAATGAGATTCGTGTGTTAGAAATTATCTCTTGTATATGGGGCTATGATTATCTCCGATGTATACTAAGAGACAGCTAAAATGTCTATTTTATAGATGGCAGTACAAAAATTAAAAAAAGGGCGCTCTATCTATTTTCAATACCGCTAAAATGGTGCCGTAGGGTAGGGTGCTCGCCCCGCTTTTGTTTATTATATTTTTAAATGGCATTTTCCTAGTCAATCAAAATAACAATAAAAAAAAAGTCAGACGATGCCAACATTTTAATCAAAGAGATATTTCATCTCGCAATTAAAAGAAATAAGTTCATTAATATTACGAAACCTGGAATATTAAATTCAACGTAAATAAAACTCGTGCTTTTTAAAATTAACGACAGTATGAAAACACCATATAAGCGTGTAAACTCATGGACACCCAAAATGTCCGGTATAAGTTACAGTGTAAGAGCAACGTTCCACATACCCGCGTTGAACGTGGTGTTTAGACTACTCCTTAATTAGACCGGATATTTTGGGTGTCCATGGGTGTATTATATACCATTTAAATAATAAAATTTTAAAAACATTGCAGGGTGCGTACAAGGCCTAGTTGCGAATGCTAACTTGAAGTAGATCAAGCACATAAAATTATTGTGTGAGAAACAAGCTCTGTAGTAAATTTCGCGACAGTGAAGGTTGTGCTGTATATTCTAGTATATGCCAGGATATCTTAATTTACGGTAATTCAAACGATATGAACAAAACAAAGTTTTCCTATTCGCAGAAATAGACAGTAATAACAGAATTGCTCTGGTTTGTACACTCGACACATTATCCAGCGTTTAGCCTGTGCGTGTATTAAATTAACGGAAAATTCATTGGATTTATTTAAAATTATTATCTAAAAAAAAAATTACATGGCATTCTCCATTGACGAGGCATTGTTTAGGATCCTTTGCTAGAACCAGTACCGGGCTTTCTTTAAGCTCGGGAGGACTAACTTGAAGAACCTGAAAGACCTCGATGGGTAAGATAAGGATGATGCAGCCGAACCTTCAACAACATAGCATCCTTTCGATGACCTTCAAAGAAAAAGCAGAACCAGTGGTTCGCAGCTCATCATCGGCTGTGATGATAAAGGTCATCGTATAATAAGACACGTATGGCCAAATCGGGGAACAAAAATGAATCTTGGTACGCACACGCAATGACGTCACAATTCTTTTCATAAATCTTCATCGCCCATCCTTGTTCTTCATCGCCCATCCTTGTTTTTAATGTAGGGCTATTGCGCTGTCGTGACGTAATTGCGTGATGTTTACTAGGCATGCGCTGCGCATTGCCATACGTGTCTTATTATACGATGATAAAGGTCAAAGGCACTCAATTTAGATTTAGACTTGTTTAAAAGTAGAGCATTAGGTTGTGCCCATTTGGAAATTGCTGATGCAGACCGATTTCCAGTTATCGAGAGTTCGCTATAATCCGACCAACATCTTTTAAACACTCTAATACACTACTCTGTAAATCGTTTACATACACCATAAAAAGCAACGGCCCCAAAACTGACCCTAGCGGAACTCTCAACGCTGAAAATTAATAAAAACTGTCTCCTGAATCACAATCCTTTTGACACATCAAGAAACTCTACCTTAAATTTATTATCTTCCAGCTGTGGATATAATATCCATCACAGTAAAATAGAGTATTTTGTATGAAAAGAAATTTTCTTAAAACAAGGTGTTTGCTTGATATGTTTCAAGTAATCACAAAAGTGTAATCGTCATGTACCAACTACGTGTTTGAACAAGATATAGTTCATATAAAACCTTCTCATTTATTTATATAAAAAGTAGGACTGAAATTTTAAATGTTATCAATCAAATCATGCATTAATGAGATTATTTTTGCTTTCCAATTGGTTTCAAACATCATATAAGACTCGATATGCATAAATATAAGCAACGAATACGTCTGAATTCTTAAAGCTGCACTGTTAAAATTTATGGAAACTTGTTGGCAATAAATACTATTACTGTTATTTCCGAGAACTTGGTAATGCCAATGAACGTATGTATGTTCACTACCCATACTTGCCATAAAGACAAAGAGCGCGCATTTACCTCAACTCTATAAATACCCGTTAGAAACAAAAAGGATATGTTACATGTGCACCCACCGGCCATTGTGTTTCGACGTATAGGTATAATAAGCTCGATACGGTAATCTCTGCGTTATCGCAATTAAAAGAAAAAATATGTAATTTATTGAAGCAGCGGATCGTAAACGTAATGAATATTTATACGGGGCCTTACACTGAACAGAAACACTTTTACTGACGCTATTCGCGTAGTTTCCTAAGAATCTGTGAAATGCCTGCGTACTACGTAGACATATATGTGCGCAGCAAATCGCCAATTTCTTCACAACTAAATGGTTATAGCGCCGTGAAAATGTTACTCCGCTTTTTTTTTTTGTAGCCGACGCACATTGTTCGATATTTTCTTTACGAGGTTATCGTTCCGTTTTAGAAAGCGAAAAGTGCAGACAACTCATACAATAATGTAAGAATTATTACTATTATCACATTAACTCAAATGTGTTTGTATTATTGTATTACAAAACTTTTTTTTTAATGTTGACTTGTAACCTCTTTGACATAAACGGTGTTTATTTTAATTTTAATGTTGGAAAAGATGAAGGAAATATCTTTACCGGAAATAATAACGCACAGTTTTTATATTACTAGAAATTATTGTGCAACAATAATCAAATGCTTCTTAAATTTATGAATGGCCACATATATGCCAGAAAAAACAAGAATTATTGCAAACATTGCACAATACCAGTTCTGATTATATCTTGCCCCGTAAAGCCGTTAGTGATCATAGGAATGCACTTCGACAAATAGGGAACATTCTCATTAAAACGTTTTTCTATCCTGACCATTATTTATATTTTATACAGTGTTTCAGTTTTCAGCAAATTTTACCGGAACATTAAAATATTTAATAATTTCCAATTATTAAATCCAAACTGCCAAAAAAAGTTTTTAGTACTTATAGGTAACAAAAGCTGAGAAAATACAAAGGCGTAAATTTAATAGTAAGAAAGTGCTAAATCATGCAATAAACTTTAAACAGAGATGACTAGTCTTCCACTGTTTTATTTCTAATTTCATTTGCATTAAATAATGCAAAACACGTTTTGTACGAGTGCGAGGTTTAGATCCTGATTCAACGTTCAAATTTCCAGGATATTATATAAAAAAACAGCTCAATTATTGTATCTAACATCATGTTTCCTTTGTTAATGGATCATTCTAATCGAATAAGGTAAAATTGTTTGAATGGATTGCTCAACGAGTAGTTTAAGAAAAGTAGTGAAAGGTTTTGTTATTTCCACAAATTTCGGTGAATCATCATTCATTTTTAGATTAGAATATACTTTGAATAGAGTAATTGCTAATATAGACTACATACCATCGTATTTAGTATAGAGCCACAAATGAGCCTGAAATAAATGTAGTGATTGGCGCCAATACGTCTAAAATTATAACCGTTATAATCTAAATTCGCGCAATATACTCTAATAAGAACGAGGCTCATATTCATAAAATATTGTAGGTATGATAAATTATGTAATTGCTCGGTATTTACACTGTCTGTATGAGACTGTGCGACATGGAGTCTACCATTACAACATCATAATTATAATCGAGTGATATTATTCGAGTTACTGGAGCAAATGTCTAGCTAAGTACATTTTAATATAAGTGACAGGGTGTTATTAAATAATTGACGCAGTCTTTTTAACATATAGGTTACCTCTTAGCTTAGAGCTACGCCGACAAATAGTTTTAGCGAAATTCCTTATTATCTATAGTTTCTTAGACGTTAATTACACAATAATATGTATCCACTTAAATTATTAATATCGCAGTTATGTAATTATGAATTAATTTTATTTCAGAGGCAAACTTCCTGATTATATATTGTGTTTTTTATGAATTATATATAAGAATTTTTGTATCTGAAAATACGGTAAGTCAAACTCCCTTCTGTTATGCACGATATAAACATCTTGGTACAAGAAGTTGCATAAATCGAGTACCTACATATAAAAAAGAATTGTGTCTTTCAAAACAACCTGGAGCGCATTATAATATTAATATTTTTAGTTTAATGGCTATATTCTAAATTAACGAATTTTATATCTAATAATTATAAATTATCTTTTATTAGTTCAAATAAAATGTAGTTCTTATGAATTCATAGTTAATTAATTGCTCCTCCTACTTAAATAATTGCAAAATTATTAAACTATTGTTATGTAAGATGCAAACGTTTTAATCTAGAACACTAATCTAGAATATGTAACATCTTATATTTCGGACAAAAAGTACTTTCACTTGTCATGAATACATATTGAAGAGCTTTTAATTTGAACAAAGACATTAAAAAGTAGAGTATCACCAATTTTGAATAATATACCACTAATTTATGGCGCAATTTCTACATTCAATTATATAATATTATTGCATTATCATAAATATTTATTTAATAATAAAACAAATTTAGTGGATTGGTCTTCTTCAGTCCTCCAAAAGTTGTAAAACAATTTCTTACAACGCTGTACAAGTTGTAGTACTTCAGAGAATTAAAACCAGGGCGGAGACAACACTTATGTTGGCCAGAAGAGCTCATGGAAAAACATGGGGATTAAAAGCAAGAAAGGATCCTAAGCAAGGAAAAAGCCGACGAGTTGGCAAGAAAGATTGTTTAATGATTTCTTTCTAAACTTTTCTTTTGAGTGTGTTGTAATTTCGACGACGAAACGAAAATACCTAATTCTGTGTAGATAAATGCACACAATGAGTTTTTCTTTTTTAATCGTACTTTATGAACTTTTACGAAACCCTTAGCTTACCACTTCCTTTCTTGCTACTCTTAATTTGATAATTACAGATTACGTAATTTCAGGAGGCGGAAACGCAATAGCAAGAGGACGTGCTCAATGGAGTGAGACACACCCGAAGAAATATAGAGTCGTACGTGAGAACATTACAATATAACATACAAAATACGAAATTCACTGTTCATTGTAATATGTACATTTCTGCAGTACTGTACGCCAGTCGTTAACTAGGCTCCGCCCGCTTCTTCGAGCTGACGACGTTACATGCGCGTGAGGGAGGGGTTTCCTCCAACAGGTCAGTAGTGCATGAGTTTCAGAATTTTATTAAGAAGAGAAAAGAACTTACCTTATTCAAATGGTATTTAGACTCGTGACTGTAATTCCGAAGGGAATGCTTCACCGTCATTGAGTAAATAGCAATCGTCACTTTAAAATCCGGTCCTAAATTATCGAAACAGATTTCGGAATTTATGTATACGTCACCGCTAAAATCCGCTATGGTAGCATCAGTGGCAAACAGTTTGGTATCGCAGCTGACGATACAAACGAACCATTGCGTGCAGTCCTTGGTCCTCTTCAGTATATCCTTGGAGTCGCTACCGTTAGATTTGGAAGAGAAACGGAAATTCCTTAAACGGATTGAGCCGGGATGTCTGATTGGTTCCTTGTACATATGCCGCATAGCGTGGAGTTTTTTTAAGATTACTTCACGTTGGCATGCTGTAAAAAAATATAAAGGATTAGATGAAACAAATTAGAATATATAATAAGTAAATAGAGAGGTAGAAGCATAAAATGTCGTTTCAGAAAATGCTATGAGGGTAAAATATGAACTAAATCTGCCTATGAGTTGGAGCACTATAAATTACCTAACGCACGGTATTTGTATTCGATTTTTTTTGGCCGTGATAAATAACTAGAGTCTTATTAAAAAAAGAAGTAGGGCAATGTCAACAGTCGGAAAATGTAGATTGGCAACATTGCGTTTGACAGTTGGATGCAAGCTTAGCTTATGCCTATGTCAAAGTGAATTATGGTTATAATTATTGTTTTAACACAGTTTATATTACCGGTGAATGTGTTTTTTGAACTAAATTAACGCGAATTTCGCGTATTTTATTTTTGAAATAACCCTGAAATGAGAAAAAATGCAGTGTATCTTACCGCCTACTAGGATTGACTAACTATGTCAAAAAGGATATTATCTAGTCTATAACATCGATTAAAGTAAGAGTTAGATCATATTCGAATTAAATGATTTTGTGGAAAACGAAATTAGCAGCTGAAAACACGCCCATGTTTATAATACACACATATTTAGTGAGGTAATACGCCAAATCTATTTGGACAGTCAAACAATGTATTTTAGATGACTAAACCTAGCAACCCTGTTTTTAAGAAGTATATAACCTTTTCTTATATCCAATACTTGGTTAATATAACATACTTACACGCAGTCAAAAGAATCCTTTCCGCCTCAAGTTGTTCTGGGCTGGCCTCGAACTCTTTAACCGTTCTGCAAACACTGAGGGCTTTGGCCGTTTGCTGCATTATTTGAAGCTGTATCGACGCTTCTTTGATCAATTCCGACCCCTCATCGTCTTCGGGTTCACTCTCCGCGACGTACGTTAACGACGACATGTCCGACTGTTCTTCATTGATGGTGCTTTCCTTGGAACTTTTCTGCGACTCCTTCGGCCGCTTCTCGGTCAGTCCACTGTATGCACTATAATTCGATATGAGCGCGGATATTTCAGAAGTGCTTACGCTGTAATCCTGCGATATCATGCGATTAACGGGTTGCCCGTATCGACAAAAATCCTGAAACAATAAATAATGAATTGATTACATTTCAAATTATTAGTCACAATATCGACAGAAGATAAAACGCAGTTTATCGCAGCTAAACTTCCCGACGCTGTTTGTTTACATGCGGCGAGTATCGACAGGCAAAAAAAACCCTTTGATTTTCAAACACGTGTTAGTTATAAAAAAAACAGGTATATTTACATCGGTGCACATTTCTAGGTAGATAGATATATATAATTTATTTTCAATTGCTTTGTAGTGGTGTAGAAAATACAAGAAAATATTCAAGAAAATATTCACGAAAATATATACTTATGTTAGTAATATTGATGTAAAATATCAAGGTTAAGGAATATTACGTTAAGTGACATGATATCTAAAAAGGGTATTTCAAACAGTTGCTTTGAA
Organism: Cetonia aurata; assembly: GCA_949128085.1. NCBI lineage: Eukaryota > Metazoa > Arthropoda > Insecta > Coleoptera > Scarabaeidae > Cetonia > Cetonia aurata. The sequence goes on along the minus strand of OX421883.1, from coordinate 63,423,339 downwards.
TATAATCATGGTATAAGTAGCTCAACTAAAATAAAAATCCTTGCGTGATAGTCAATTCCAAAAATATTTTTTTTTGTAAGATAGTTGCTGTTGCAATATGCTCTTTTTTAATATTAATTAATGTTAAAACTCTTTAATCGACTACTTAACAGTACTTTTATTAAATTTTACAACCTTTTTTTTTAAATTGCAAAACACTATTTATTTTTATTGGATTTCCTGCACATTAAATTAGTTTTATTTCAGTTTCATGAACTAATTAAAATATCTATGCTTTATAATGCGATGGTATTGTAAAATACATTTCTATAAACTACAATTTATTTAAAAAAAAAACCTACCTCTTCGAAGACTGTATCAGAGACATCCGATTCTTTACCAAGCGCGTCAATTAAGAATTTTCTAGGATCGTAGCTGTCCAAAAGTTCACCAAAATTGCGCGACTGGCAAGAAGTCATAGATGAACTATAATCAACCCATTCTTCAGCGGATAAGCACTGGCGATCATCCACGTTACCATCAAAACTGCGATTTTCGAAACTGCCTATTCTAAAGAAAACTGGCGGTTGATTAAGAGTTCCAGTATTAGCGTCAGGGCTACAACTCAGTGACGAAGCTGGACTAATTTCGATGTTTGGTTCTTTTTCGTCTGTCTTGGGCGATGAATCCCCAGATTCGAATCCCTTATCACTAATTGACTGAGCTTTCTTACATAAAGCTGTAACGGTTATTTCCGGATTTACCTTAACAGCTCGCAGTGGATGTTCTTGATTTGGAGAAACGTCTTCATCACTAGATTCAGTATCATCCTCATCGGAAATAAAGCGTTTTTCGCGGATGGATTTTCTTTTAAGGCTGCGCTGATGGTATTCCGCCAAGAAAGCGTTGAATCTTTGGGTAACCAATTGTTGTATAATTTCCGAATCCTGGCTGGTGATAGCCCATAATTTTTCCTTCACAACGTTGGATTTTGCCAAGAGTGCAGTTGTTCCCATTATCGGGACGGAATTAACATGTCTGACCAATTTCTCTGGATCTTTCGGATCTTCGAATTCGGATTCCCTTTTCAACGGGTGAGCAATAAACAATTGCTGAGGTTTCATGTGTTTACAATCGCAAGTATCGATACTATGTCGTGTAAAATCGCCAACTGCCGTCGGAGGCTCTGAACAACGTTTGTTCTTTAAGTTCATCTCGTAGGTGTAATCCTTTTTTAAATCGTTTTCTTTCGCCTCGACTACAGCCTGGAAACTCCTTTCTTCCGCATCACTGTTATTGATGAATTCAATCAGTTTCCCCTCCTTATGATTAGATAAATTGTGCGAGTTGTTCAATGTTTCATTTTTTGCGCTAATCATACTTTGCTCCATCATATTATTACACGTGACATAACGACTAGTTTCGTCTTCTTCATCAGGCATAGGTAAAGGACTTGAGGAAACGAGTTGCTCGGTGTTGAACTCGATAGAACCGGCGCTAATTAAAGAATTGGCAAACGCAGCAAAATCAGTAGGTACGGCAGAAAAATCTTCAGGCTGAAACACTTTTCTTCCTTCAACGGTCATTGCTTGAGTGTTGCCGCTATTGTATTTGCACATGGATCCCTTAGGTACTACGATTTTCAACTTGATCAGTTCTGGATCTGCTTGATCTTGGTTTTCTTGTCTCGTTATTTTGATTTTAAAACTGTCTCTTCTTATAGTGCGAGTTTCATTATCGGCGAGTGACTCTACATCTATACTTATTTGCGTTGGCACATCTTTGATGGGAGCTGATGCGTTACCAGCATTACAATTTGTAGATTTATTACCGGATATATGTGTTATATTCTCTTGAGAAGGGAAGGACGTATATAAGCTGGGTTGTGATTCGTCTGCTGGTGTCTGTGCCATTACTGAGACAGTAACTATAAAGAAACGAAAGAAAACAAAAGTAATAAATTATAAACTCAGCGCTTATTTTATCATTATGATTGATATAACGCGCGAACAATTATGTGCGAGTTTGTATTAAGCTTCCTGAAGTTCTTATATACCGTGCTGGCAAATTTTCGTTTGGACCAGCGCGCTATCATCGTATAATAAGACACGTATGGCCAAATCGGGGAACAAAAATGAATCTTGGTACGCACACGCAATGACGTCACAATCCTTTTCATAAATCTTCATCGCCCATCCTTGTTTTTAATGTAGGGCTATTGCGCTGTCATGACGTAATTGCGTGATGTTTACTAGGCATGCCCTGCGCATTGCCATACGTGTCTTATTATACGATGCGCGCTATATAACTCTGCACTATAAACACATTTCTGTAAATTCACATAATGCCACATGGGTTATATGTGGCCATAGTGGGTTGTGTAAAATTAAATTCATGTAATGTAAATTTACAGAGTATTATGTAAAATTACAGATCTTATTTTACTTTACCTATTTAGGAAATTTTATGGAAAAATAGGTGAAAACTCAAGTATATTTACATCAATTTTCCTCAACGGCTTGATATAATATGAAATTTTAACTGTAAGAAAATTTTATTTCTTTTATTATAGTGTGGGGTCACACTAGCGTCTAATGCCGTTACTTATTGCGCTATTTAGCATTAAACACAGGTGTAGACTTAATGTTCTAATATGTTATCGTGGTTATGAATGGTGTTAGACGTTACACGTTGACACTTCAAACCCACGAAATGGAGTGGTCTAATGACAAAATAATCGAGTTCTTAGAAGTGTTTGAAACAGAACCTTGCTTATCGGATACTCGACAGAGAAGCACACAAAAATCGTGGCGCTTAGACTGACGCTTGGCGTCGGATCGTGGAGGTATTACCATTTCAAGCAGCCTCAACCTCGATCTGGAAATTATTTGATTGAAAAACGCGTGTTTATTGACTCTGTGTCAAATGCAAATGTAGCCAATAAATTTATCGCGTAGTTGAATCTATATTGTTTATTATTGTTAATTATTACGATAACGGACGTTAGACGTTAACATTAGTGTGGCCCTAGCATAACATGGAAAGGCAACCAAGTGTATCTCTTCGGTTTTGGCAAATTTTGGTAGGAATGTGGAACACCGAAGAATATTTATTTTTTAGCGTCCTGTTCTTCGTTTTAGGGGGTGTACTGGGCGCTCAAAGTTGTCCCTAAGAACACAATATTATAAATTTGCAATATTTCAGAAATGAGAAAAGATATCGAGATCGGCTAAAGACTTTATAATAATAATAATAATGATAATATGTTTTATTTCTTCGAGTAATGACAACATTGCATTCAGAAAGTCAACAAAAACGGATATAATAATTGACTCAAAACAGAAACAATTGAAATTAGAATTAAAAAGGGTGCAAACAAAAACATGAAAGCATGCATGAAATGAACAAGACAAAAATCACTACCAAAATCCAGAGAGTAAGACATCTAACAAAATTCGTTGATGTTATAGTAAACTTTTAGCTGAAGTAGGCGTTTTACATGCTACTTGTAGGTGGTAACTCTTTATAGTGCGCGGGTAAAATGTTATAAAATTTAATAGCTTGTACTAGTCTGCTGAGTTGCATTTACTCTATGGTAGGTATGTACATGTAAAGTACTATGATTTCTTGTTTCATGATCATGTAAATGCGAACGCGGTAAAATTTAAATTTTCTCTTACATACACTAAACAGTTGTAAATATACAACGAACTATAGTCAGTATTTTTAATTCTTGAAACAATTGTTTACAATGCTCTCTTGGTGACTTTTTGTTAATTATTCTTCTTCTTCTTTTTCTTGAATTTTGAAAATTCTTAAAGCATGAAGAGTACCTCCCCATAATGTTGTAATTGACTAAACTAAAAAAATTAGCATAATATAGCGTTACCGCTGTTTTCGTATCGATAAAAATAATAAAATATAAACGAAACATAAAATAGGTTCCCTTGTGTCCCTATTTAAGAATGTAAACCAATATTTCAATTTCAATTAGAAAATTCTAAAAATTAAATAGGTGACAAAAAAAATTTCTAAAAAAAAATAAAAATATAAGAACTGTGTTGTTGCACTTCTTGAATTAACGACATTGCTAATATTTATAATTTAACTGAACTAAATCTGGCACGCAATGTTTTCCTTTTACGTCTTCAATTGAAATTCTAGACGTCATTTAAGCAAATAATAATAAATTGTTATATAAAAAAATTGTACCTTTCATGTTACTAATTACTCATCACAAATATTATTTAACGTTTATTTATATTTAAGATCGGTTTTTTCTTTTTATTAAATAGCGTTTAATCTAAGCGCAACACTAATAATAAGATTTGGTTTTTTAAATTTTAGCTTTTAGTTTTAGTAATACTGCATCTTGTGCCATGTAAATTCGTACAATTTTTAATAATATTAATAATAAAAATAACAATTCGGGTATGAAAAATCATAAACATTTGCAGCATATGAAGAATTAAAAAATTGTATATTAGTTTCTGATCTCATATCAATCTTTTTATCTCATAAAATATTGAAAATTATAAAGAAATTCAAAGATATATGTATGTATGTATCTACAAGTTTGTAGAAAAATTCGATTGCCGCAAAAAAACTTTTGATAATTTGCGTCGCGACTTTTAGATCAATCAAGAAATTTCTTACTTAAACTAATATTTCTCAATTTGGATCGAAGTATAAAGCATAAAACTGGCACTTCCAAGCAATTATAAAAATTAGGGATTTATATAATAATACATAAAAAAAATAGACTTACCTCTGGTGTCTTTCTTTTCCATGAGCTCGTGTATTTTACTTCGCACTTGCTGTAATTTCTTGTAGTCGCAACAAGACCACTAGAAAGAAGCATTGAAAATTCCTACAGATAATCTAATGAACGTGTTTTGTTGGTATACTATTTTGCAACTTACACAATTTTTAAAAACTTGCTAAGTACTAATGCTATAACTAACCTTTTCAAATACAGATCGCCACTGTTTGGGCATAATGAAGACGGCAAAAATACACCCTGTTTATTTACAACATTCGATGAATAAAAACAAATATTATTCGGCCTTTAGTTCTGTATCGACGATAAGGCCCGCGATATTCCGCACAAGTGCACACAAATGGTTATCACTTATCACTGCCCGTGATTTACATCTGATTGAAAACACCACTGCCTATATTCCCTATTTATTACATTTCATAACTGTCATTTTAGGGGATCATCACCTTCTGTTTCTAGGATAATTGCTCAGGATTAAAATTCCCATTTCACAGAAATTATCATACAATTCTTCCTATATAATTAACATCGCATTACGCATATTAATCATTTCTGGATAAGAGATAATCCTTAATCCTATTATAGTTATGTAGGTGCAATTAAGCAGTTGCTAATTACATTGGGCTTTGATCTATTTTGTAAGAAGATTTGTGTAGGTATGTCTTTTATCTGGTTCATTTCTTTGTATATTAAGATACATTTTATAACATATGATAAACCTCAGAATGTTATTAGGGTACTATATCAGTTTCACTAAATATATCCAACTTCCTCGCCAACCCATAATACACTACAATCGATTACAGTACACTATTTGAAATATATAAATATGCATATCCTTGTTTTTAAGTCCGTGTTCCTTTTTGTTTGTGGTTTTTTTCAAATGGCGGGGTACTTTAAAAAATGAAAAATTTTAGTTGCTTTGCTATCACGTATATATCACGCAGGTGTGTATAATAAATACAATATTCCCTTATCAATCAAATAAAATTGGAGCACTCAGGCAATTATTGAGCATTAAAATAAATAAAATGTATACAGTGCATACAATACTTTTTATAAAAAAAAATTGTATTCATACCTGCTAAAATTAAAATATTATTTCAAACTATACCTTTTCAACTTCAATCTGGGAATAATCAAGTTCAAATTGAGAATAATCAACTTCAATTTGGGAATCAAGTTCAAATTGAGAATAATTAACTTCAAATTGAGAATTAATAAAATTGGAGCACGCGTTGATGTAAAAGAATCAATAATAAACGTTAATGTTACCGAGTATCATCTAGCGTCAGTGGTAAGACATTTACTGACATTTACCATTCCTTATATTAAAAAGCGTGAAGCTGACGAAGTTAAGCAACAAATTTTTGCTGTATATAACTGTCAAGGTGACTGCAGAGGGCTTGAAATTAGATTGGGCGTTAAAAAATCGACTGCGTATCTATGGGTAAAGAATCAAGAAAATGTGGAAAAGCCACGCGGTGGACAAACATTTGTGAAAATCACGGAGGAGCATCGTCGATTTATCGTTCAATACATTGTAGAAAACCCAAAATTAACATTAAAAGACTCAAACTAAAAATGAAAGTGCAAAATCAAATAACAGTATCTAAAAAAACATTTCGAAAACTTTTGGACAATTTGTTGTTCACGTTGAAAGACGTGACGAAAAGAACCTGAAAGAGCAAATAGTGATGAAAATAAGATAAAACGTAGTGAGATATTCAGCAACTTTTGATTTATCAAGTGTGCCAATTATATATCTGGACGCAACAAATTTTAATTTATTAATATTATCAAGAAGAAGGCCTTTACAATTCTGCCGCCCTGCGCTATAACCCATTCAGCCCCTATATAAATATTCCACTGTTTTTATTAATAATTTGCATAGGGCTTTTAACTTAATATTTACAAGGCAGATTATCCGAAATACCAACCATTATTATTCAGATATTCAATAAGGATTATTTAATTTCCTTTGATATATTGCTGTAGATTTACATAATCACAATCACTCAACACAAACATAATTAGCAAGTACCCACATCTTGAGATGCTACCTGTTATTCACAATGCATTATACCTATAATTGTATTTATACAATATAAAGGATTTGGTGAAGTAGGTATTATCTAAAATTTCACAGGAATTTTGGAAAAGGATATTAATAAAACAAACACTTATTATTGCGAGAAACTACTGTTTAGAAATAATTAAATAGTGTATTAAGATATCTATAATAGAAAATACAAGAGTTCATAAATAATTTAAATAGATAATATAATACATTATAAATATAAATACATATTATTTATGTATTTATTTTTGTATATTTAAATTATTAAGTAGGTCTGTCTCATATTTTTTCTTAAAAAGGAACATTTGTAACACTACTTCATATTCTATATTCTATAATTCTATATAAAATTTAAATTTCTACACATCTCATTGTAATTATGTACTGTAGTAATATCCAGTAAGTTTGTCACCGGTGATCCACCCGTTATACTGCATCTTTGTTTAGTACATCAGTTAGATACTGATAAAATATAATCGGTGGGTGGATCATCGCATCGGTAAATAAAGCAACTGCGGCGATGTTTTGCGTGTGATAAAACGTTTGTAGTGGTATTATTTAAACTTTTTAGCTTTCGTTATTTACTTTAGTTGCTAAAACGGCTACTGCATGAACGAAATAATACTTCCGATGAGATATTATTAAATACGTTGAAGTAGTTTCTATTATTGAGGCAACTGTTATTTTATTTTAAATAAAAATAAACTTCGAAGAACATGCCAAAAACAGAAATTTTGGTGATATGCGCTAGTGAAATTTAATTTTATACTGTTGACGGTATACATATGGTGGTACATGTTGATGTTTTTCGATTGAGAGGTTATGTTTCTGCTTGAAATTCTGAATTCATAAAAAAAATGTTTGAAGCTCAGGAAATTAATGCAGAACATAAAGATTTAATTCACGATGTTGCTTACGATTTCTACGGCCAAAGAATGGCGACGTGCTCCAGTGATCAGTACGTAAAAGTAAGTATATTCCAATCTATTTACTCTTAGGCAAACATAGAGCTCGTAGGTTTGGGATCAAAGCAATGATGGCAAATGGGTTCTGAGTTCTAGTTGGAAGGCCCACAGTGGATCTGTTTGGAAAGTGACCTGGGCACATCCAGAATTTGGCCAAGTTTTAGCGACATGTTCTTTCGATAGAACTGCTGCAGTCTGGGAAGAAATAGGTTAGTTTAACATTTTCTTTTCTATTACATTACATAGTTAACAATGCAAAATTGTCTAGTTGGTGAAAATCCCGGCCCTGGCGAGAGAGGCACGAGATATTGGGTGCGGCGGACGAATCTGGTAGATTCTCGAACATCGGTGACAGATGTCAAATTCGGACCGAAATCGCAGGGTTTAATATTGGCGACGTGTTCTGCAGACGGGATTATTAGAATTTACGAAGCTCCTGATGTTATGAATCTAAGCCAGTGGACGTTACAGCACGAAGTGCAGTGTAAATTATCTTGTAGTTGTTTAAGTTGGAATCCGAGTTTTTCTAAGTATATTTTTTATTTTTTCTAATATGATTTTTCTTATTTACTTGTGATTTACAGAGCACATCCTCCAATGTTAGCTGTGGGATGCGATGATACGAATCAAGCGACAGGTGGAAAAGTTTTTATATATGAATTTAGCGAGAACAATAGGCGATGGACAAAAATTGAAACTATTAATAGTATTACGGAACCAGTTCATGATTTGGCTTTTTCTCCGAACTTAGGAAGAAGTTACCATGTTTTAGCTGTTGCTACTAAAGATGTTAGAATACTTAATCTTACCCCTGTTAAGTAAGTATTAAATGTTTAATATATTTATTGTGTAACTTAAAAGATATAATTATTTCGTAAAGTTTCTTAATTAATTGTAAATTTTGATTTATTTAATTCTAATTTTTTGAATTTCAATTTTTATTACCTTATTTTCAAGATAATTTAGTCAACTTTAGGATATAGATTTCATTATATTCATATTACTTCAAAACTCGAACCTTGAACAGAGCTTATACATATATTAGTTGCTCAATATTAGTTGGAATAATCACACTTTCCTTTAAATTACTACTTCATTCTAATTTTTGTAGTGATAATAGTAGTATTCAAAGTGGGATTACGAAACTAGACGTTCAGGTTGCAGCGCAATTTGAGGATCATTCAAGCACCGTTTGGAGAGTTAGTTGGAACATTACCGGTACAATCTTGGCTTCGAGTGGTGACGATGGTTATGTCAGAATGTTCAAAAGTACATATTTCCAATCATACTAGAGCATTATCGACGTCTAATTTTATATTAATTTGTAGTGAATTATATTAATTCGTGGAAATCCGTTGTGGCACTCAAAGGAGATGGCTCGAAACTTCTATCAAACGAAAACTACCAGTCTTCAGTGGGTTCATCTGTGGGCTTACCCACTCCTCCAGTATCGCAAACAGCGCGATATATTAAATTGGGTGCAATTTCGCAACCGAGAGATGTTCCGTGGCATTAGAAACTTAGAAAGTGTATGTTTTTATCCAACAAAGTGCTGCCATAACTTTAGATTTCATTTTTTTTTTATTAAATACTACATATTTTGTTATGGATACTCTTTGACTGTGTATATCTATAAGCATTTGCGAAAAGAAGAATAATGTAATCTTGTATAGGCACTGGGTGTCTTTTTTTTTTTTAGAGATAAAGTGGTATTTTTAAAAATATTTTGTATAATTTTTCCTCTACATTTTTTCCATCAAAAGTTTTCTTAATTTCTATTTTAGTGAAAATTGAAATAATTTTATGAAAACAATCATTCTATCTTTTAGGTGTAATGTTACTTTTAATAGCTAAATAAGTGAGATATAATGAGCATTGTTTTCTACTAATTTCTGGTATCTTACAGAACTAAATACAGAACATCTACATAGAAATCAACTAATGTTAAAATGTGTTGTTAAAATGAACTCAGTTCATGGTATTTACGTAGCATGTTTAATAAATTCCATCTGAAAACGCCTAGAATTGGTAAGTATAATCTTTACTTATAAACAAGAACAAAACAAAAAACAAAAGCAACTCAGCTTTACCATAGCACCAGTGCGTGCTGCTAAATTCTTAATAATGTATTATTTCTTTTTTTAAGATACCATTATATATATTAATTGTCGAAAACATACTCTGTGGACTGATATTTCAGTAAATTATATTGCATCCATTAGCTATTGTCGTTAAAAAAACAAGTGTTAAGAGATTTCCTTAATAAATGCCACGTATTGATTTTAAGCAATTTGAATTTGGCGGGAAAGTATCGTTACGCTTTGTGATTGGTCGAATTTGACGTATGGGTCAATTTTAGTCACGTGACACGCCTCGCTATTCGTGTGAATGAGATCGTAAATAGCCAACAAATGTTAAGAAAATGTCATGATATTTTAACAGATTACAAAGAAACGATGAAAGTAGATCGTTATGTAGTTCAAGGGTGGGTTAAAACATATAAAATGTAGCTGTCAAATCAATTTTAAAACAAATTTTTCACTGGCACTGTCCTAAATTACAAAATAAAAAAAAAAAACATGTTTCGGATTGACGCAGTGTGGATTCATATTGATAACCAGGAAGAAAAAACGCTCTATTTCCACAAAACTACCTTCTATTGTTTACGCTACCGGTTAGGCTTAGGTAATTTATATTTTATATAAGCCTGGGGGGTTATTCTCGAATCTGAGGGAGTGGAAATTCCGAGAGAATTGTCAAAAAATTCCTACGATTCCAATAGTTGGTATTCTCGAGTTGAATTTCTCACGTTTTCGTAGGAAAGTACTCCCGAAAGATTCCCCGGTATTTTCTCCTACAAATAAGCAGGAGAATTTGCATGAGAAATTGAATCGGCTTCGCTCGGTTTTATTTCGGCGGTTTACGGCTGTTGATATGTGGTTGTATTCGTGAATTATATCTTATTTAATATTTTTGATAGTAGAATAACGAATAACAATATACTATAGCTTGCAAGTAAAGCAGCTTGAATTAATATGATATCTTATATATTCTCCCCTAATTTTATATATACCTACGTATATTGTGCGATGGATGCAGAAAATATTACTGACCGAAAAAATATTTCAAAACTTGAACATGAATGCAGTTAAGCGATAATTTGTTTAAATGATACTTGTATATGAATAAAGCTTCAGTCAGATATATAATTCAATAATTATAAGCTTAGCGGTGAAATCCGAGCTATTCAATTCAAGATGTTTGGTTATGTACTCTTTTATTAGTCGTGGTCTTGCTTTTGTGTAGCTGTAACATGTCTAGATTTTTATCTTTGCCATGATTTTTATTTTTAAAAATGCCATGAGATAATATCGATCAATGTAAAGAAAACGATCACTATATTTTCAATTAAAAAGAACTGTTATAAATACATCTCTTTCTACCGCCGTTTCTATTGGTTCTTTCCCATCCCTTCCTAATATATGACTTGACAACAACGTGCTATAATTCCCCGGGAGTAAACGTAGGAAAGATATTCCCTGTTAGTTCGAGAATACCATATTTTTAGTAACGGGGATTTAGTGGTGAATGTTATTCTCTGGGAGTGAAAACTTTCCATCAGTTCGAGAATAACCCCCCTGATGTGTTTTTACACGAAACCCCTAGAGCCCTAGAGAGTAAATAAAGGTAATTTTGGGGAAATAAGATCATTTCTTTTTCATGATTCTAATAATAAAAAAGTACACAAAATACCACACCACGTGAATCACACCTGACAATTTTTTTATTTACTTTTTGAAAAGATGTGATGCTAATTTGAATTCACCCAACTTCCACAAGATTGAATTAAATCTGAGCATTGAAACTTCAGTGGCACCATCTTCGAACAAAGTGCTATACTTTAAAATTTTCTAAAAAACTTCCAAAACGGTAGTCGATTTTATGGAATTGTATTTTATACACCACCATTAACAATTAAATATTTTCAAAATTTTCTTACACATTCATAATATATAAAATGTTACTATCATCATGACACAATTTGATCAATTTTATATTCCTCCTAGGCTATAAGAAATCGTCATGATATTTTTTCATCATAATTAATTATATTTTCCAGAGTCTGTGCAGTCCATTGCAAACAAATTTGAAAAAATATATAAAATTAGGACCTACAGTAATATTAATCAAAATACAAAAATTTATTAAAATATTGTAATAATTGAATGTTGTAAGCAGAAAGGATAGGTCTATCTATAAATATCCCGCCCAGAATTTTGTATTGCGCCACAGCCAAGAGAACAAATATGTTCTCTTGTCTCTGGTTTACTGTATATTAGTGCCATCTGCATTCTAGAAATGAATATAATATTATTGATTTTCATTTAGCCGCTAGATGTCGCTAGCCCAGAAAATTGTAATATCTATACTACAGACCGTTAGGTGTCGCTGATGTCATTCTATCCTTTATTTTTAAATTTTATTGACAATGCATACTCACAGACAATAGAATATTCCACTTGAAATTTGAACTTCGTTGTTGTTCAGCCTTTGAAATGTAGAGGCGTTATGTTCTTCGTAATGTCAATCAATAATAGGTTTCTATCGCAACAAAACAGTATTTCAATATTATACTGCTTACGTATTATTACTTTTGACAGTTTTAAACTCAAGTATTTCATTTACAAAAAGTGCTGCTTCGAGAACAATGAAACAAATATATTTCGTTCCCATATTTATATTATAGCATTTAAGGTAACGTCTGTTTTCCGTGAGTTATCGATAAGAATACGATGGGGTAATAGAGATCTTCTACATTGTATGGAACATTTTATGTTTAATTTCAAATATGTTTGACTGCGGCATTTAACGGCCGTGAATCATTTTACTCTTACTATTATATATAATTACAAATTTTAGGTATTCAAGGGTTTCTTATTATTTGTTTTGAAAAAATTAAATTAACTAGTACGGTCATCTTACGACAAGTAGCAGAATCACTACTACTAGGGAACGCTTCTACAACGAATAAGAAAGAATAGATTTCTTCAGTTTAGTTAAGACGAGAACAAAGTTAGGAATTGTTAGAAATCTGTTTACTAAAATACATTCGTGGTAGTTATTAAGCATTTAATTATTAGATTGCGCTGCATACTAAAATTATTTTCGTAACATGGAGCGGTTGGCGTGAGGTGGCAGTGTGGAATAATTTAGATTTATAGTGTATAACTCTTGATTTTTAATTAGTAAAATTTCACATGTGTGTAGGCTAACATGCCCGGTAACAGATTTCAGGCTGTAAGGTCATGGTTTATGGAAATTACTTCCGTACGTTTTGTTCGCATCTACAGCGAACATTTTCAGCGCGACTAAAACTCAAAAACTAAACAGTGTTCTGGTCTGTCACATAAACGTCACATTATAATAACTGTTATTGTAACGAAAACCGAATCTTTTAGGTTATACAAGCAATAGATCAATCTAAACTACGTGACCTAAGATGGTTGTTGTGGGCAAATAAATGACGTTCAGTCATTGATCATCAGTCATTTATGCAAGTTTTTCTATGCATTTATGTCATTATGACAATTTTGATGTCAAACTTACTTCACTCTGACAAAAGGAAACAAATTATATATCAAATCTGTGGAAAGTAGCGCAACTTTTGCCTTCAACGGCCATATTGAATTTTATTTGACAGGTCGTTGGATTGATGTTATTAATTAAGGGTAAGTACTATTTAGGTTATGTACTTTGATTCCTCCTTTACATTTTAGCTTTCATTTTTTACAATCTATGTTTTTGCTGGTGAAACGATGAGGGTGAGTTGAATATCTTTAGGTATACTGCAGTTTTTTTTTTTACCATTGTATGTCAATAAAATTTAAAACTTTCTTTTAATTTTTTTATTATAAGAGGATGATTTTGTGTTTTGAAAATGTATGATACCCAGTTTATGCTACTAAGTTTTTAACAATGAGTTTCAATACTACCTAGTTTCATCTATGATATCTCCTTCGTTTAGTGTTTTCGACGACAATAATAACTATGATTGAATGCAGTCAGACATGGTTTTATTTATTCACACGTTATTACACTAAAGTTCCACGTTACAAGTATACATCCAATGAATTAGATGCAACCGTAACTAGCAGTTAGGAACTATCTTTCTTCGTTGCCCTTATCCATTTGAAGGTTTGGAATTTGTTCGGAATATTATTAACCACGTATCCGGCTATGGATCTGGCTATCGGTTCATTAACGAAAGCGTATCTAGACTGAGGCGTTTTCGAGCTGGGCGATTGTGAAGCTAATGCTTTCGATCGATCCCCGGACTTCTGTAAATCCCTTGCGTCTGTTATCTTCTGAGCTTGGATTATCTTATGATTGCGGGCAGGTGCTGATTGGGGGCTCGCAGTATTCCCGGCACCTTTGTTTGGCGTACTGGTTGTGGTAGTTACTGGCAACATACTAACAATAATTATTCTAAAGATAAATTGTATAAGGGACGCTTTTACCTGCGTCTTTTGAGCGCCCTTTCTTTTGTGTGTGTCGGTCCGGTTAATGGACGCCTCGCAGGTGGCTGCTGGATTGGCTTTTCTGGTTTGGGCACGTTTGAAAAATTCGCACTTTGTATCCGTGTTGATAATTGCCTGAAAAATAGAATTATAATTTTGAATCTTTTGACGTGCTCCATACAGAATGGTATATTTACTTTGGAGTTAATCCATCTGAAAGTTTCAATGCGAGAGTTTTCGAATCAGCGCTTCTATTCCCTTCTGCTTGGTTACTCATACTTCTCTTTTCCCTAACGGTAGGAGTTGCAAGTATGGAAGATTGGCGCGGAGTGTGCAAATTCGCATCGGGAGAAACTGGTGTCATCGGTATATCCAAGTTCAAAACATTCTCTATCGGATGCCTACTACTGCGACTAGCGACTGGCCTTTCAATGAATTCATTCGGTGATTTGACACTTCGTCTGTATTCATCCGCGGAGGAGCAAGGTTTCCTTATAGCGACAAAGTCCGATAATTGTTTCGGCTTATGTGAACTGCTCTTCTCGTATTTCGACAGTAAAATCCTCGGCACTAGTTTCTTCTTTACGGACTTTTCGTCGTGGACAGGTGTATTCTTTGGACTGGGGGATTTCTGCGCGGAATGGTGATGTCTGCCGGGCGTGGTTGGCGTTGCTCTTGGGTTCTTTTGCGTGGGCGCCGATTTCAGTCCTTCCTTTCGTTTCTGATCTCCGCCTCTTTCCGTTTTTCCGGCCTGACCTCTCGATCTGGGCGTAATATAGCTGTTCTGGTCTACTACGGCACGTGTTATTCCATCGCCCTCTACCTGGTGAAGGGTATGCTTAAACGCTAGGATGTTGTAGATGCCCGCAATGTTCCCTTGTGGTTCCGTTTTTATGGCGAAATCGACTTCGTTAAGCGAAAGACGTAAAAGAGAACTCATATCTTTCATTATCTGCAAAATTTATGTAGCTTAACTATACTTAGTAATATCCGATACTAAAGTATTTTTAATAAATTAAAACTAATTAAAGGACATGTTAGTTACAAGGAGGTCGCTAAACATATTCTGGTATTTTTTATTTTGCCGCACCTTCTGGTGGTGCTTCCATGAACTTTTGTTGAGTAAGTGTGGTCAAAATTAGTTTTTTGAAAACTGTGGAATTACCAAGAGATAGTCAGCAGAATTCTCAGTAAGAATCCTCAATTATGAAAACAAAACCTTAAATATATGCAATTACAGCGTTTCTTAAATGAATCTTGTATAGTGATGGTGCAAAGTCGGAAGAAGTAGGCCACCTTCAAGCCCCACATAGATGTAGAATTAATCACCGTGAAGTTGAATCGATGGACAAAATAGTTTCCTAGTTACAGGGTATTTAAAAAAAAAGTGCTGGGATTTACGTATCTACATGAACAGCCAGAATTACGGCTACATTTTCGTCTCAGGGTCTCCTGTTCCAAAATATTATTGCTGGTGATCTCTTTAAATGGAATAATTGGTCCGTATTTCTTCTAAGATGATGATGGTCATGCAGTCAGCGTGATACTAGCTAGAAACTTCAACTCAACCCAGAATTTGAATAGTTTTCTGTGAGTACTGTTTGTTAAATAATTAACAGTTAGTCATATAGCCATCACGATGAATCTTCTGAAACACCTTTTTCTGAGTTGACCCTTCAGTAAGAATGCGATGTTTTCCTAACGATTACAATCATTACATTTAATGCAGATATCTAAGGTCTAAGATTATTTCGACACTGTTCCCCAGCAATATAGAAGTGTGGATTAACGACAAAAAATGTGCAGGATTCAGCGATACTACGACGTATCTCCGAAAGTTTCTGTACTAAGCTCAGAGAATGTGTATAAAATTATGGTTACGATCTTCCTGTGTGAAGTAAAACTTTTTTTTTGTTTCCCACTAATTTATTTAAAGTTTTTGAAGAAATATTAAAACGTGGGCTACTTAGCTATTTCGATAAATTTTTCTTATTCTATGAATAGTAATATGGATATCTCAAAAATAAGGCAATGGTTAGTGCGGTATGCGATCTTGTTTACTTTAAATTCATTGGTTTATGAAATCACTTTTCGAGAGAATTTCCGCAAACTTTGGTATTATGAAGTAGAAGTACCGTGTTATTTATCACAATATACATCAATAATTCTATTTAGGAGAATTTCAATTTTACGCTTGAAAGAAAGCTTCATTCTCCTTTAAGAAGCTTTGTCGCATATTATGTTTAGCTCGGTAAAAGTTCCCTGTTATCCCGAAGAAGCGAGACCCATAATAAGGCGGGGTGGAAAATACTTACGATCCCTTGATGCTGCCTATCGAGCTTCTTTAGCGGATTCGACCTGACCATTTTCCGTCCCTTCTCGGTAATCCAAGGGTGAAAAATCAACTCCTTTATGGTGATCCTCTTGGTCGCGTCGGGCACCAGTAGTCGCCCTATCATTCCCTTGAACTCGTTGGAGAAGAGCGTCATGGCCTTGCGATGCTGGGGCGCTATACCCTTGTTTATCTGTTCCAGTAGCTTCTTGCGTCTCTCCTGCGATGTCATGTTGTTTTCCCTGACGGTGACGAACGGCAGCTGACCCACCACCATGCCGTAAAGGATGACGCCCCTGTTTAACATAACCACAAGATTTTACAATGAAAGGCGCGAGGGTTGTCATTTTCGACTAACAAACTCCAGAGGTCGACTTCCGGTCCGTAATGTTTGCCTTCTATGAACAGTTCGGGGGCTGCGTATTCCGGGGAGCCGCAGTGAGTTCTTAACGGGTTCGCGTCAGTGTATGCGTTACTTAAGCCGAAGTCGACTATCTTTATTTGTGTGTGAATGGCGTTCAACATTAAATTTTCCATTTTTAGATCTCTATTGAAGAAAATTAAAAAAAAAGCGATTAACAAAAGTTTAACTTAATCGACTTGTTTGTTAATAAGATGGCAACAATGTTCGAAGAAAAAAAAAACCTTTTTGTAATAACACAATCTTTTTTTAATACTAAAAAGTAGTATATCTTTTTAATCAATAATTATTGTGTGTGGCAGCTTTATGCATACTCATCGTGCGTACCAGAAAAACTTCATAAACATACATAAATAATTTTAATCACAAAATAACGCAGTTGGAACACCTACATAACGTATTGCTGTGGTCTGGCACCCCGGGTTTTTGTAAATTCAGTTTTTTTTTTTGTTCATTCCGTTAAGCGTTTGTCAATGTTGCGAGAAATTTCAAATTGTTTTATTTTCAAATAAGATTTAGTTAATGTTTTGGATTGTTTAATTTGTTTATTTTATTGTTCAGTTGTTTATTTTAATTTCAGTCAGGTGTACATTTTGCGTTCACAGGTATTGTATATATATATTGTCTTGTTTTGCGAGTTCGTCCGTTTGCGGACAGATCTATGTGCGTTGCATCGCACGCATCTGAGATTTTTATACTTATACGATTGTTTAACCTTGTGAGTTCAGTTCCTTGATCGATACGAAAGTAAGTAGATATATAAAGTTGTATTTCATTGCTGACATTTTGTGATTATTGATTTCAAGTTTTGAATTCACGTTTCTGATTTTGGTTCGTTCATCACGGAACTCATTTAATAATAATTGATATTGTATTTTTGTGTACACAATTTAGATATAAGATCTGTTATTATTTTTACGTGCAGGAAGATATTTTAAGTTTAAAAGAGTTAATTTTTTTGTTCGTTGTTAATTTTTCTGATTTGTAATTATTTATTAATCACCTCGGGTTGGGTGAATAACAGCATTGCGGTTGCCTTTTATTTTTCATTTGGCATTTTTGTTGGTACATTCAGTACACAGCAGTATATAAAAGTTTAATTTAAAGCAATTCACAATCTCTTGCAGGTTACAAACTACCCTCCGCTTCAAACAATTTTTTACCTTCCGGTCAAATTCGCAAAAAATTTTCAATCGTCAAAAAAGAACAGTTTTTTGCTTGAATATTGTTGACATTTTATTACCATTCTATTATTATTATTCTGTTTGTTTGTTTAATAATTGATTACTTCACATGGAAAGGTATTTGTACCGGTACTATCGAGAATAACAGAATAGTGTCGTTAACAACCCTGTCACATAAATAAGGAAAAAGGTCTCCGGCGAAGATATTCCTTAGGTTGATAAAGAGGGCCTAGAGGTCGAGAAGAGAAAAAA
Organism: Cetonia aurata; assembly: GCA_949128085.1. Classification (NCBI taxonomy): domain Eukaryota; kingdom Metazoa; phylum Arthropoda; class Insecta; order Coleoptera; family Scarabaeidae; genus Cetonia; species Cetonia aurata. The sequence goes on along the minus strand of OX421883.1, from coordinate 63,404,828 downwards.
AAAAAATACAAGAAAAGTTACCGATATAAAATTTGTCCCCGAGAATTAATTCTCCTCGAAATCTGATTCACTGTCTTTTCACGGTAGAGAAACCCCGAAAAGCGTTCACGGAAAACGCCGTCGTCAGAGAAAAGGGAACCGCTCACCGTGACAAAATAAATATCGCCCCTTCTTCGGTTCGATATTTTCGGGTGACGATTTGTTATTGTCGAATATCATATTTTAGAAACTTGTGACATGTTGAGTGGTAGAGGGTTGGCCGCAATCCGCGGCGGGTCTGCGGGTTTCATCTAAACCTTATCTTGCTGACTCTGGCGAGCTCTCCACATGACGACGACGAACTCCGGCTCTCCTCCGCTCATATTGATTCCGATCTGGAGTTGGAGGGAGTAGCCGGTGGTGCAAATTCAGCACCTCGGATAAAGGACCAAACGGGAAGACTTAATACCATGAAGTATGTGACAATCAATACTTATATTTCGGGTTCCGTGCAGTCGTACGTTTCGTTCGGACAGGTTAGCGGTGGAGAACAGTGGACGGAAAATATAGGCGCTAGTAGCATTGTGCGCGTTTATGCGTGCGTTGTAATGCATTGGAGCATGGATATAACAAAATTCCTTCCAACGTTTCAAATATATTTACGCTATGCACGTCTGCGTAAATCGAAACCATATGTAGAGCAAAATATGTGGTGACTATAATGACACATGTATAGTTTATAGTATACCAGATTACTATAGCTTTTCAAAAAAAAAAAATATGTGTATACTGTACATAGTATGATCCACTAAGTGTGGAACAAATGCGAATTCTTTATTAGTTGCGCAATTGCAAAATAAATAGTGCGAAACGTTGGTGCATGATTGACATCTAGACTGGACACACTTGGAATGTCTTAAAGAGCTACCGCAGGGAGCATCAAAAAACGAACAAACTAAAAATAAGTCTTGCACAATAATGATTGAAATTTAAGTAATATCTTAGTTTAACAATTTTTGCATTTAAAAGTGCAATGCTTCTAATATGTATAAAACGCATACAAATGGCGTGTGCGATGAAAAATGTCGGACGGTAGTGCGAACGTGTGAACTCTGCTTAGGCTATTAAGAAATCATTAAACCGTTTTCGTGAGGGCGGGAAAGATCGATAAAAATTGGGTCGAAAGGGGATCACGTCGATTTCACGTCAGTGCCGGTCCAATCGCGGTCGAGAAATGTCGCATTTTCGCGCTGAAAATTGCGGCATATAGGGTCACGTTGACGCTCGACGAATGTCGGAAATACCATCAGGCAAGTCTCATTTTCCCGAATTGGGTGAAAAAGGTGGTGAAAATTCTTTACCGGCTATCCGCTAAGTGAGACACGTTTGAAAAAAAAAAAAACGAAAGATTAAGAAATCACAATTTTTTACAACGATAGCGGAGTTTAACGACAGCGAGACGCGCAGCACCGAGTCTTCTTTAAAGTGCAATGCGTTTACAAAAAATAAAAAATAAAAAGAACAACGAATTAAGAAAAATTAAAAAATCAAGAAATTACAACTTCCGTCAACGAGATGCGTAGCGTCGAGTTTAACGACAGCGAGACGTGCAGCGTCGGGTTTAACGAGAGGTTAAAGTGCGAGAAGTGCAGCGTCAAGTCTTTTTTAAAATGAGACGTGTTTGAAAAAAAAAAAATACAAAATAACAAGAACAAAGAATTAAGAAAAATTGAAAATATTAAGAAATTACAAAAATGAAGAAATCACAATTCTTTTCAACGATACGCCGAGTTTAAAGACAGCGAGGCGCGCAGTACCGAGTCTTCTTTAAAGTGAAACGCGTTCGAAAAAATAAAAAAATTCAGAAATTACAACTTCTGTCAACGAGACGCGTAGCGTCGTGTTTAACGACAGCGAGACGTACAGCGTCGAGTCTTTTTTTTTTCAAACATGTCTCATTTTAAAAAATACAAAATAACAAGAACAAAGAATTAAGAAAAATTGAAAATATTAAGAAATTACAAAAATGAAGAAATCACAATTCTTTTCAACGATACGCCGAGTTTAACGACAGCGAGACGCGCAGTACCGAGTCTTCTTTAAAGTGAAACGCGTTCGAAAAAATAAAAAATAAAAAGAAAAATTCGGAAATTACAACTTTTGTCAACGAGACGCGTAGCGTCGAGTTTAACACAGCGAGACGTACAGCGTCGAGTCTTTTTTAAAATGAGACATATTTGTAAAAAAAAAAAATACAAAATAACAAGAACAAAGAATTAAGAAAAATTTAAAATATTAAGAAATTATAAAAATTAAGAAATCTCAATTCTTTTCAACGTAACGCCGAGTTTAACAACAGCGAGAGGTAACGCCGGCATGATTGGTCAAGTGAGGGCTGATTTTTAAGTTGTTTTGAAGGCGAAAAAAAAATGTGGTTTGAAAACGATTTCCCCAAATTTCATCTTTATATCTAGATTCGTTCAAAAGTTGTGAGCGTGTTTCCATACTTTTGTCCCAGTTCGTTATACCAAAATGTATTTGCAGTTCTCTTGTTTGAATACTACAAGCCTTGACGTATTTTCACATTTTTATGCCTTCGCAGATTGTAGATCGTGTGAATTTACATTTTGCTTGTTACCGTGTAGATAAAAGAAAATATTCAAGTAAGCAAAAATAGCGCAATGAGAAAAACTCTTCCGTTCAATTACCGCGTCATAAATTAAGTTTGCCGGAAATAAAACCGTAATACAGAAGTCGGACGGCGATAATCCCGATTTCAGCAAAAATTCTAACGTGGCGATGCATGAGCGCACACGGCGGTAAGTTCGTCTACGATGATGGCCCCCAATACTGATTGAATGGGAATGCGCGAGCCAAACAAGCGAGCGGCGAATACCGAAAAAGGTTCGCGTCCGGAATACGATCGGTAGAGCAGCGCCGCCACTTTCCGCTCAAAAACCTCCATCCGTTTTATAGGTGCACCGGAATCGGTTCCTTTTTACTACTCCCTTTTGTATGAAATCAATTCCTTGCATCGGTCGTCACACTATTTTCCAAAAGAGATCGTAAAAAACGCCAGCAGCGCGCGGAGATAGTGCATCGCCACCTCGATGCCCGCCCGAGTCGAGGGCAGATCCCGCTAACTACTTGAGTGTCGGTCGTAGGATTCAATGAATAGAAGTCCGTTTGAATGGAAAAGTTGTGAGAAGTGCACTTTCGGTGATCCTCGCCGATCCGGGCGACAAAAAACACCCGAACTCTCTTTGGATTTTTGCCGTCAATCTGTCAGTTCACGGAGGACCTTTCTTATTATTGGAAAACGTCACCGGGTTCGAACAAAGGCGCACCGATACAGAAGAATTTAACCAGGAGGAGGAGGGACCTCAAGGAGCGGTTGTGCGAGGGATGATGGGTATCTTTGTCCGAACATACCTTTAAAGATTCGACGAGAATTCGCTGACTGTGCCAAAAATTTTTCACTTAAGTTTGCATGAGATTGCGTTACATGCAAGTATGCAGGTTTCCAACAATTGATTTTCAACTATACACTTGCCACGATGTAGGTACATTTCGTGACCCGTGTATATTATGAATACTTCCTAAAGAGCATTGAAGTTCTTCCCAAATTGAGAGTAGATTCGTGCAATGAAATATGTATTTACTTACAGTTTGATTGAGTTGAGATTGGAATATTTCTTATTCTTTTATGAATAAGTAAAATGAATATTACAAAACACTAAATATTTGAATATACTTTGTTAAGTTTTTAGTTTTAACTATGGCGCTGATGTTGCCATCATAAGCCGAAACTAGTTAGCTCATTTATATTATTAAAATATGACTAGTAGCGTGCACTTATTTCCCGTGCATTTCGGGGGGAAATATGTGTAACAACAAAGACTTGACGGGCGAATCGTCTCGCATGTTGGGTGTATTTTATATTCGTCATTCCTCAATAGACGCGTTGTTTATTACCGGGAGAAGTTGGCAGAAACTCCCAGATTTTATAAAAGCGAATAGATGCTAGCCTACTGCAGAGAGGCCACTGTGCGATATAATGGACGAAGTTCCCTACCATGCTCAGTAAGCTACTCCTTTCAAAACTCCATTAGTAGCTACGCACTCGCACTACAGATGGAGCGGTAGTGAAAATTTAATATAATTTAATAATAAATTATCATGCTTATATATTTCTTTGACAAGTGTTCCCTAAGTTTTTCGATATGGATTAAGGTCGGGATTTTTTGAGGGACATTGTAGAACATTGATATTATTTGTTCCCATGCACAAACTGCTGTTTTGTATGACTTCTCACGCAGAAAATTTATCATTTCATTTTCATTTGAAAAAAAGAACTTTTTCAACTTTGAAGATTTTGTAATTGGTCATGCAGTTTTGGACACCCTGTATGCGACAAATCAATTGTCAATGTGGATTTCGAAAGTGTCATTCTTGTGCTTTCATCTACCCTAGAAGTGTTTATTACCAGTCGAAAATGGGCAAAAGATACTGTGTTGCAAATAACGCTACATCTTTCAAAATTTTCAAAAAAGATATCTAAGTAGCAGTTGAAAATAGGTATAGGGAAACCTATTAGAACTCATCATAAAATTTTCTCAGGAATTTAAAGTTCCAAGTTTTTTTCTAACCTCGGAAACTTCTAACGAACGACTATCGCGGAAAACCCTGTATATGGCAATTTTCTGTAGTGCTGGCAAATATTTCTTTTCAGGCACATCCACGGTTAACCTCTAGTACTTTGAGAGTTAACGATACTAGCCGTAAACGGTTCTAACGGAAAACCAGCAATACATCGTAGACATTCATCACTGCGCAGAACCGCCTAAAATGCAACGAGGCGCAAATGAAATAACCAATAAATAAGATAGCGGCGAGGATCATTTATCAACGTTGCCAATGCTACGGTGTGTCACTGCTTCCGGCTATTTTGCGGTTCTCTATTCGATTCATTGAGACATACGCTCGATGACCGGAACACTTCTTGTATGTGTTTGTATAGAGCGTAATGTTATGTAGTACATATATATTTTGCGGAAATTCTACGCATGCATAATTAAAACTCAGAAATTCAGAAATACATGTTATAAGAAGAAAATAAAATATTTCTATTTTGAGAATTTGGCCATACTTGGCTTAACAGCTTCTGCACTGCTAAGAGTTGAAACTTTGACTTAAGTAGGTAGGTATATTTTATAATAATTATTAGAGGGTTTTACTATCTTACTGCAGAAAGTGGTTCTTGCTCCGAGCGGTGCAGTCATTGTTCTGTGATCTTGATAATCAGCGATAAAAAAGTGCAAGAGTTTGCGTGAAATCATGATACATAACACTCAATTACATTTTAGTGGCCATACAAAGAAAAGGTAACCTGACTACCTACAGATGCGCGTGACCAATTTATATAAATTGACATAAATGACGTTTAGAAATAAGAAGGCAAGTCATGTCATTTGCGTAATGTTTATGCCCTGTACCCTAGTAGGTAATAGTCGACGATTTATAATGAGAAAAAATAAAGTAGACCATTATTTATCTCTATAAATGGAATACCACATGTTTCTTATATCTGTTACTTCACAAATCGTGAAAGTAAAACATCTACTATTTAAGCCTTAATAGCTTTAAATTCATTTTCTTTGCGACACAACATCAAAGACGCCGGGCAGTAGGTGTCACTTCTGGTATTGTTTATTTGCTGTTGTAGTTCTATTTATACATAAGTCGGTATGACAGAAATTGCGGGCTATAAACTTGTCCTTATAATAATTCTAAGATTTGATACAGCAGTTTGCCTCTATTCTCCCCTTGTATTTTATCGGAGAGAGAAAAGAGGGAGCGAATATTCGTCATTCCTCGATGGGCGTTTTTCTATTAACGAAAGACGTTCATCGATATGTCTAGATTTTGTAAAAATCTACATGGAGGCTTTGTATGATGTAACGGACGATGTTCCCTACCATGGTCGGTAAGCTACTCACTTCAAAATCCCAGCAGTACCTACTTACGCACTGGCACTACAGATGGAGCGGTAATAAAAATTAATATAATTTATTTTATAAATATATTCTATTAGTTACACTATAAATTTCAAAATAAACTAGTGCCCGGTCATTGGTATAGTACTTACGATTGCTAAATAGATAGATCAACTTCTGAGCAAAAGAGAAAGCATATTGGATCAGTTGCTTAGGTTTTGCTTTACGCGAAAGAAAGCAATACCGAGGAATGTCAGAACAAAGGAATAACTCAAACTTACAAGAGTATTAAAATAACTGTTTCTGTTTTTATATAGGACTATCTATAAACTCAGAAAGTATCTACATAGAATTGGACTATCTACTAATGAGATTAAATACTGTATTCGAATGATGAAGGTGTGCTACAGTATATAATTGATTATTAGTTGCAACTAGAATCAGGTATAAAATCCTTGTTAATTCTTTGGAAAACCCGAAGGATATCATTTAACAATATTCTGTGCTAAGCTTAAAAATAATTGATGAGCTCTGGGGCGGTATCCGCTTTACAGATTGGGTTTAGTAGATAGCACGATTCTTTGAAGCATGTGGATGCTATCTCATTTCAAAGCAAATCAAAACAAATAAATACAAAATCTTGACCAGACACAAAGAATTCAAGTTATGTTGCCCTATATTAAAAAAGTATCTGAGCCATGGTTCGAGTTGTAAATTGTGTAGTCTTCAAGTGTTTGGCAGTTTGTTGTAATATTTTGCCTGATAGTAGTTGGGACCAGTCGGAGTTTTATTTACACAGTGAAGATGTACCACGATTTAGGTCTGATGATGTGTGTTATAGTCAAGATTCTGTTGGTGTGCCTGCTACTTGTGATGGTCCTCATGGACATACATGTTGTATGCAGGTTAAATATAAAGAACGAGGGTGCGGTGATGATCTTTAGTATGTCAAAAGCATCTCTGCGCTTTTGGTGAGGACTAATGCTGACTAAAGTTCAAATTGCATTGATTTCACATCGGAGGAACCTCCCGATATCAGGAGATATACTATGTGCTAGGAAAATTTGCAACGTAAATAGTTCACACTAAATCCTCGCTGCTTACCGGTGTAACATAATGTTCAATTATGTATTTGTTTCTCAACAAATGCGGAAGATTGATTATGTTTTGGGGACTATTTTCTGACTTCAGTCGCTGTTTTATTATGCGTTTATGGAGTATGGCATTTTGTCCCTATCATCTATATTTTTGTATGGATGTGTTGTATATACTAAAAAGCATTAATTTTCAACTGGTTAACAGCAAACCAGTTATGTGCTTTGTCGTCAACGTACATTACTTTACCGTAAAACTTTAAGTTTATTAGTTTTAAAATAGACTCTTGGGGTACACCACCATTCAAAGGGATTCTATTAGATACCCCGGATCCTCTGTGACAATTATTAGCAAAACCTCTAACACCATATATGTCCACTTTCTTCAATAAAATACCATGCTGAATACAGTTAAATGCCTTAGGTAGATCACAGAAGGAAAATTGCAACTTATCTTCATAATCAAAGGCTTTTCTATCCACTAAGTCGACCATTCCTGATACTGTTGACTTATCTTTTCTTTATTAATGTTTTTTTTATAGCTAGTAATTTTTTGATGGCAGTTTCACAAATGTTTTATATCACTGCTAAATTTTTTTGCTTTTTTTTTAGTTCTTCTGGGAAAATTCTATTTAGCAAGCAGTTATTTCGGGTACTGCTCAGAGGTTATGTCGATGATGTTTGTATGAAGAACATCATAGGAGGGTTTACGTCTTCACTTGATACTATTTCTTTTAGTTACCCTGTCTTCCTTAAAATAAATAAATATAAGGTTCAGAATTCAGAGAAAGACTCTCTAGAATTAGGTTAAAACTTGTCTATCAATTTTTACCATTTTTACTTCTGAAGTAGGTGTCTCATTAAATATTAATTGATCTCAAGCACAGGATGTTATCTAATTGGGGCATTTAATATCGGCTGATGATTTTCTGTTATGATTTATCTACTTTCACTTATATTCCCATCTCTAACTCCCACATCGAATACATTCTATATATCATACCTCTCTCTGTCTTTAGCTCCCATCGCCTTCATTTCCCCCTAACCGACGTACCCGATCCGCAAACTTTTCTCATAGAATTTCAGAGAGTGTTCCTAAAGACTCTACAGTCGGATGTTCGACACGCTGCAGCAGCGTTGGTGTGCGTCTCCTATTCAGACGCCTCCTCCTTTTCCGATCACTTTTATTATATTTTGACGGAACCATTACAGTTTGGGGGAAGTTCCGTCCCCGATGATGCACTGCCATCGGACGGGGGAGAAGAGAAGGTTCATAATCACATCTATGGCCGGCACCCGTTGACAGTAATCAATGAACACGTTGACCCATATAAATGTATTATGTGAGAGATCCGATCGCGTTTTATTTAATCTTAATAGATCGTACGGACGAACTTCGGTCGTTATCGAAGTTTCGAGATTTATGCAAGCGTCTTCCTGAAGTACGTGTCGTTAACGAAAGTTGAAATCGACCGGGTATCTTCGGGAAGTATCAATTCACTTATTGTCGGGAAAGATTCATTAAGGCGTGACGATTCTCTTTCGTTTTTATGGGCGAGTAAAAATGTCAACGGTTGGTAATAATCATAAACGAAATATCAATACTTTAACTTGATTCATGAGTCGCCGTTAGGAACAATTTTTCCAAATAGAATGTTGCTCTATGATAATGGTTTGAGGATTATCTATATCCAAAATAGGTATTCATGATGCACTGATGATGAATTAATAATCTATTGCTATTATGTAGATTTACTGGAGTTAATCGATGAGGAATTAAATCTCTTAATTCAGCTTTCATCTACTTAAACTAAAGCAAAACCCGTTTGCTTTTATTCACATATCATCTGTAATAATTTAGCGCCCAATGAAGGGCAAATTACTAAATTGCTGGATTTGAATCCGTCCGTGAGCCAGAACCGTTCATGAACAACTCCATATCAGATTGTGTTCAAATAACTTCTATAAGCAGTGATGAGGTATTAACCGTCTTGAGGAAAATCAAGCCGGATGGTACATCCATACTGTCCGTGTGCATTTGCAGCAATGGTCCGTCCAGTATCGTACTCGTAGTATCAGTTTGCCCTCCACCACTAATGTTGAGATGCCACAAGGTGTTGGTTTTCAATCTAAGGATCGCATTCATAGCCTACGCCTTCACATAGAGCTCAAGTGGGGGGAGGAAATCAATGGTCTCCAAAGAAGCGGTCCCTGTGCTGTTGATTGCACCAGTGATTCCCATCAATGCCTGTCTCTGGACAGCGGTTAGCAACTTCACTGCGGTGGATACCACCAGACCATTGCCCATTAAGTTATCGCTGGTCTCACCACAGCCGCGTATAGCCAATGGATCATCCTCGGTTTCAGTCCCCAAGTTTTAACAACAACTCTCCAGCAGCGCCAGAATAGTTGCGTAGCCCTGGTCGTTGAACAGCCTGTATAACACAGTATCCTTCACGGCTCTTCATGTTTAAAATTCTAGAAAACCTTTTGGGGTCCGCTATGCACCACGTCACTAGTTATGCCGCAAAATTCGTACGTCACCAGTAGAAGATTAGAACGGAGCTTATGAAACAAGTTTTTTTATATACACCTTTCTGCATTAATTATATCTAAACCTACATTATATTATGCGCGAATACAATTGACGATTTACAGACGAGAATCACTTTTCAACCTTTTTTCTTCTTCTTTATTTCGCTGACAACTTCTGAGAGGTTTCTCGAATGGAAGAAAGCGGAACGAAAACGAACAGTGTCGCAAACTGTGTGTGTGTGTAGCGACAGCGGAAGCCGACGTTCGCGGAGGCGACATCGTCGTCTCGAAAGCTAACAATGCATTTGTATGCGCGTCCTCTACTTTAATCTCATAGCTCACTTATTGTAATCCTGTTTTATTGTTGTCATTTTATTACTGGCGGAATAAAATACTCTCTCCGTGTACATTTCAGCTTTTAACGTGCGCTTAAATGGCACGGATCATTTTTCACGGGGCGAGCACTCCGCGCACCCCACACAGACCTTGTGCTATTCCTCGTTACGTGTGTGTGTCCGCCGAAAACGACATTGCATTCATATTTATACATGTCTAAGAATAATGGCACGTCGTATTTCGCTGCTAGAGCATTTTAGATGTATATGCATATGCATGTAACAACATACATCTATGTGCAATGTGCATGGTAGAGTGAATTTCTTTTAGGAGGAAATTGTTTGTGCCAACGTTATGAGACCGATTTTTCAGAAAGGGTATTTGTTCTTCAAATAAAAACCAGAGGCGACGTACAGAAGATGAAATGAAACAATGTAGAGAACTGGCACTACTTTCTCTTAATTAGCATAGGTCACATCCTTCATCAATTTTGATACAACGAATAAAAATTAGATTTTCAAAATTATTGGCGTATAATGAAATTTCCATGTTAGCTTATTTGATCGATTTCAAACAACTTTTATCAACAATATTCCTTGATAAAAAAGAAATCGCTAGTATGACCTTGCAAAATTGGTCATGTGTGTTGTACTTTGACTCTGACAGGTAAAAACAGAAACATATTTTGGGAGAAAAGTTGCCAGCTGGATTGCATTTTAGGCGACTAGAAATGGGCGGGATTTATTCGCTGTAGGCGTATATACGCACAAGGTCGCAACACAGACTTGTTAACGTTCGGCGAATCATCATAGGTCAGTGGAAGTCAAACAAGCGAGATATTATTTTTCTCGTTAGAGCTCAATCTCTTATCTCGCTATTGATGGTGTTAACAACAAATTAATAACCAATTAGCCAAGTGAGCTATTGTAAGCATGATTTACGAAGTTTGTAAAACTAATATTAAATCCAATATTACATTTGCATTAGTGAAAAGGGAAATCATAAGACCATACTCATTTGATAACTGAAAAGGGCAATAAACTGCCATGCCATTTGTTTTTATTCATACTTATTTTTATATGGAAGGGTCAGATGATGTAAACTATAAATTTCAGTGACAAAGCTCATAAACAATATGAAAAGAAAAAAAAAAGCATAAAAAGGAGTTATAAAAATTTGTTTGTGAAAACAGTAACATAATAACTTCCTGGGAACTTTATGTTTCTGTTAATTGGAAATTTTAGAAACCATATTTGACCGCTGAAAGAATTATGAAAGAGTATTCAAATTGTTAATAACATAATTATTAATGAAAAGGTATTTGGGCATTCAAAATCAAAAACCAAAACAAATCACAATAAAAATTTCAAACTTTGTGCTGTGCGTCTTGTCCCAAGAGCTTAAATATTAAACTTTGACGAGGGTTGCGTTCGGGAATAACCCCTTTGGGGGTACATATATTCTCTAATAAAGTTTTGCGGCTATCCTACAAAGGATTTCACACTAGTTCGGTGTATTTTAGTCTCGGTCTAACTAAAGTATTAAATAATTAGATAGATAATTACAAAAGGTGCTGACATTACAAAGTTAGCGTAGGCGTACGCAGAACAAAAAACGGGTACAGTGCAACCTGCTTTCAAAACATACTTAATTTGTGTTTAAGACGTTTGAATTATATAATTTAAACAAAAAATAATTTAACACGTGTGAAATGTTTCCAAAGAAAAAATTTTTTTTTTAATTTTTTTTGCTATTGAAACATGTGGGCAGTAGGCAGTAGGTACAGTGAAGTTTGTTGTAAGGTGTTTTGAAGTATGTAGCTTTGGTGTCAGAAAACATATATATATTTATGTGATGACATTGCCAATTTCTTTTTGATTTAATCTGAAAAGCATTCCCTGTAATTTCGTGAATATAATATGGTTTCATGTTTTTTTTTTTTTTCTTAGGATTAAGGTAAGTTGGCTCTTCCGGATCTGCTACTTCATAATTCAACGATTTTCATCCACCGGTTTTAACAAACTTCATCTCAATTTATGTCGTTTTATGTGGAAACATATTTCCGTTCCAGATTGTCGGCTGAAGAATTCCATTAGCCAGCAGGCATTCATTTCAATAAGCCAATTTGCCCGTTGCGGAATTCGCCGGCGTTTTCCCCCTCTAATCGATTGTTTTTCTCATCCGCATTTCTACGTCTTTCTGTACAGCGAACGCTACCGCCCTCCGTAGATTTTCTTCGATGTTTCCGGGATTGTTGTCGGAGAGAGAGGATGAGAATCGTTGGATTAATAGATATCTCAGGTATCTGTATCGCGGGAAAACAATAAACGCAAAGGGAAGATGAAAAATTGGTTTGGATTTTCATTTAGCAAATGCGTTTTTTCCTTTTCGCCCACAAAAAAGAATGTCTCGAGCAATATGTGGATGTCAATCGGAATATAAAGTATTCAGTGAGTCCGTGTCAAATCTACTATGCGGGAGATGTTAGCTCGTCAAACTCCAAATCGCAGATATGTGCGTTTTTGGACAAATATCCAGCTAAAACGAAGATTTGATGATCGCACCATGAAGAACAGTTTACACAACAACTATAGCAATAAAAAAAATCTATCTGGCTCCAATTTAAATTTAAGTAGAACTATACTTCATAAAGTGCATTAGGTTTTCTCGGCATTCAAATGAAAATCTTGCCAGCACAATAAGTGTGTAATGCGTCAACATATCTTTATTAAATCTCCTATTCTCTTCTCTCTCTGGTAATTATCTTTCAACCATATGCTCCTTTTTGTTGACAATCATCAGCAGAGGCTATTTATAATTCTTTTCTTATTTCATTTTGTGTTCAGTGTCTTTGCAGGATATGTCCCTAACTTGGCTCGTACTGAACCTTGAGGATTGGGGCTTGGGGTTGTCAAACTCAATTAGGTGTGTTGTACATATTTTTAGATTTATCAGGTAGGACTTTAGAATCTCGTGGAACCCTCTAGCATCTGCCATTTTAGACTATTCTTAGGTTGATTTTTTGCCCATCAGACTTGTTAATTAATGACTCGAGAGACATATAGCAGTCTACCTTTTCTATTACTGAGCCGTCTCTATTTTCTGTGTAAGTCTAAGCCCAACCCATTCCGGACTTTTAATTTCCTAAAATTAAGCCTTTGCATACTATTGTGTATTCCTGACGTATCTTTGGCCACCATACTATTGCTCCATATGTTATCAGAAGAGCATAAGTGCTAATTTAAGCTAAGTTCCATTGCTCAATGAGTTGTTACCAAGGCTATTATATAAATTGCTCCACAATCGTTGGTCCTTTAAGATCTGCATAATAAATCGTGTCAGCAGTATCTGCCCGGTTTGTTTAAATCCCTTAAATATCTTGCCTTTCATTCTAATAGCACAAGTAATCCTTTTCAAAGTCATTTGCTGTTAAATCTACTTACTCTTACTGGGAATTGTAAGTCTTTCGAATGCTTTAAGACTTTCGATTGCAATTAGCCAATGAGGATTACCATATTTTTCACGCCCATTGCACAAACAATCTATCAGACTTGTTCGACCTTGCACAACTCGGAAAACGCGCACGTGTAGGGGGGCATACTTCGAACTTTTCCGTCCCTTCGCAAAAACTAAATCTTTTGCTCTCCTTTAATATCGCCGCGCCCAGGACTTTGTTAATATTTAATTCAAACTTTCACTGGCAATGGAAAACTTTCCTATACGGAGAAGTTCGTCAAAAAAGCTCCTGTTTTCCCTAAAAAGAACTCACAACAAACTTTTCCTTTTGTTTTCGAAGAAGTATAAGTGGAAGAAAGGAGGGAAACGCGAACCCTTCGAGCATTTGCTTGATAGATTACTTGACAAATATTTTAGTGTTTGGAACCGGTCGCCGTCGAACTTTTCCAACTGGCAAACGTCCGTATAATTGGAGTGGATCGGGCTAGCATTTTTATTAATGTCTCTTTCTAACGTTTGATCAATGCGTTGATGGCAACTTTAAAGTAGATCCGTTGGAAATGTTGTTGTGTTGGAATTGGTTGACGCATGCCAAATCAACAAGTTCATGAAACGATGCTTGGTAATTTGGGGTCGAGTTGATTTATGTATCTTATGTAGTATTATTTGTGTGGTTCTTTTCATAACATTGACTAGCTCTAAACCCATCTTTGGAAAGCAGCACACGTAAAAAATTTCCTTAATCCTGAAAAAAAGATTGTAGTTTTCGAGCGAAAAATTGCTACAGCTGAGGAAATGAAAAGGATCCGCAAAGGAAGCCAGAAAAAAATCTTTTATGAGATAATACATTTGCATACAATTCGCATGAATTCTATTGGATGTGCATAGTTTCCGTCACGAAATTGTAGCTTGTTTGATGAAATCTCCCCAATTTATCGTCAATTTGGCCGACCCTAATGAATAGGCGTCCCAATATATCGCTAGACAATGAGTTCGAGGAATCTCATATTATATTGCCTTTCAGGACGTGGAAACTTAAAAGGAATGTGACATTATTAGACATAAATATCACGGAATATTTAATATAACCTCATCTATAGTTATTTACCTACTATTTGAAATTCAAAAGGGCATATCATTATTTCACTGTTCGAGGGACATCCTGGTAACTTTTGAGTAAATATTTGCGCACGCGTTTCTAAAAAACGCATATAACGTACCTTTTAAATCGAAACGGAAGAAATAGCTCTCGCGGAATGGAGAACATAGCATCCGGCATTAACATGATCTAGTGGCACTTTACTTTTGATAAAGTCATTTATGCATCCTAGATGGTGCATCATCGGTAAGTTTTATTAGTATATGGGATAATATTGAAGTATTTCGGTTGACGTTAAAGTGGAAGTCATCTACCGCTTCAGACACGATTACACGTAAACAAGTTATTCAATCATTGAAATCTGCAGTTCACGTTGCGCCGGAAATATCCGCCTTCCTATTCCTTAACGACGGATTTTAAATAAGAATAGTAAGTAACCTAGATAATCATAGGTAAACATAGTAATTTACGAAACAGCAATATCCGTGTATGTCAAAATGAGTAAAATTTGTGCACTCATATATTCGCCTTGCTGTGTACAGATGAACTCTGAATTCGAGTGCAGCTCCGTATCAAAAGCGCTAGTCACGAAATGTGGAATCCAGGGACGTATTTGCTGCGAAAGTCTAGGTCAGGTACGACAAAAACGAAAGTTTAAGAAGTAATACTATAAAATAATTTATATTTAGTGATGCGGAAAAATCTGCTGTATGGTTTTTCTAAAAAGAAAAACCCAAAAAGTGTTTAAAATCAATATCAGAACTTACTAGAATGCAAAAAAAGTACCTATTCCCAAACATTTAGAAAAATCACATAAACATTAACAGATATCGTTAGGGGTGTGCAAATTCAAAAATAACTTAACTTTATCAGGTATGAGATAATGCCACAATTGTGTTAACCACCACACTCAATTGCAAGCCTCTATTAAAGGTGGTAATCAAGTTTTCAAAATATGATTACAACATGAATGGAAACGTGTGGTAGTAGAAAATGGTCAAATACATCAATTTGATTTGGCCGTGTTATGAAAATATACTAGAAAGATAATGAGCGATCTTTTTGAGTGAGTCTGTGCAATGAGTATAGTTTTTTTTTTCAAAACTAATATATTATCAGACTTAAAAACCTGGCAATATGTGGGATGATGTTTAAGATATTCCTCTTTTAAGAGTGAAGAATATCTTGAAAAGAATTTTTCTTATTATTAGCGACCTTAAAGGCAATCATTATGATTCTAGAAAAAAGAGAAACGCACTGTAACGTGCAATATGGACAACGATGTCTTCAACTTTTCAGTGCCCCCTAAAATAATAATAAAAAAATCATTGTTTTTCTACTTTTAGCACTAATATAATTGTCTACTGGGTTTACGTTACCAAATTGACTTAGACTTGCTTTTCTCAAATCTGAAGATTAACCACTTTTTGGTATATGAAAGCTCAAAATTAAATAATGCATACCATTTTTTCTATATTGTTTGCAACATCTGAATAGCACAATGTTGGAATGAATGATCAATCCTGGATCTAACCAAACTCTCACTGTACCACTGTACCCACTGACAGATCTTTAGAAATTTAACACTATTGAGGAACGTTTTATGTGGTAGAATTATTTGGCTTACTTAATATTGGCATTTAGAGGACGAATGGGGAAGCCACTTTGGAAAACCTGCTCCATATTAAATGGAAGCTACTAAATGACGCGAAACGTAAACTTTGCAGCAATAGTTTAGCAGCAAAACAATGTTCTTTAAAGCATTTAAAGCAGTACATATATATTAAAATTAATTCTATAAGAAAATATTACAAAATTATATGCAATAACTTTTTAACGAGAATTTAAGTAGTTTTTAATTTTTCGGAGTAGTAAGGGATAAGGAGGAAGTTGCAAATGGTGATTTTTGTGGGATTACTTTGCCTTTTTCTATTCAATTCCTTTTCGGGAAGTGGGTGGCAGGTTGTTGTGAAGGGGTTAAAAAATTAATATATCAAATATGAATTTTATGATACATAAGTTATTTTTGTTTATTCGTAATAACAGTGTCAATTGCAAAGAACTCAAAATTATCAAATTTTCAAGGGTGGCATCGATTTCCAGAATGTGAGATGTCACAAAAACAGGAAGCTGAGTTATATGCAAATCGCCGAGTAAGTAATGGAGATCTGTCTTATTTTGTTGTTTTTGTCTGTATATGATCTACTTTTTTACGGTTCTTTTTTAGAGTATAAGCATTTAAAATGCTTGTCAGGCACACAGAGCTAAATCTCCCTCCTAATCATAATTACGATTTCGGAAAAAAAAACAGAGTGAGATTTGAACCTCACGACTGATAGCCAAGTATGCAAGCCACTAGACTATCAGCTGCGCAAATTTTCTGAAATAAATGCTTCAATTTTGATATACACATATATATTGGTTAAGAATCAAACAAAGAGTTGTTACTACTCGATATGGTTGAAAACTTCGTTTGAGCTTCTTAAAACATAATAGAGCAAAAGTATTAACGGCGTATATCTAAAAATAGATGATAATAAGCAAACTCGTCTCTCCCGTTCAATTATGCCGTACCTAATGCGGTCCTGGTTCAAAACAATCCGAGTTCTAGAAATCGAGGTCACATGAGACGAATCCATGCAAAGTAGTCTCTTCAGCGCAACGGATAAGAAGTCGAAGCGTACATAAAAGCAATGCACATACAAGAAACGTAAAGAACGGACCGTTCTGCATAAATACGCAGTTGCATTCGACGGGCGGTGGTCCTTGAGACGCTAGAGTATGGAATGGGTTCTCCGACTGAGATCGCATAGGATTGTAGACGGAGGACGTGCCGAAGAGATGAAATGATAGGAGGTACAGAGATGGCGCTGCCGCTTCTTCGACAGTGGCAGATGAGGGTAAAGTCAAATTGGTCTCAGCGCACACTGTTATGTTTATTGTTTCCACTCGCGAGCCCCAACTTTTCGGGGTAGAATATCTCTGTGCATCCGGTCTCAGATACATAAAGTAAAGTTTAAAGCGTCGTAAATATGATTCTGTCCGGTTATGGCGTTTCGGTGTGCAGACCGCTTTTTTGCGTATGGCGGTTAATGTTTTCTGTTGTAAACCGGTCGTACGTTGGTTGACGCAATAAATAAGGAAAAAATAATGACGCTCGTAGAGCACGGAAGCTCCAATAAAGTATAATTTTTCTAAAACGTACATTTCGCCAAGGATTTCCGTTTAAGATAAGTTTTATATATGTTACTGCGAATGTCCTCCTCATTTCATAATCCAAAGTAGTAAAGCAATAATATGAAATTTACGTACTTATACTTGACTTAGGAATTTACTCTAGCGGAACTTTCAGATAATATATTGCTAACTATGCTATTGATATTTATTTCTACCCAGAATGAAGTAGATTTTATAAAAAAAATAATATGCTAAATTTTCCCGCATTATACAAACAAAGAAACCTCTGTTTAAAAAAAAAAAACATTAAACAAATGAACAACTTAAAAAATTTAAATCACTACACAGTAAAAAATTGCGTGTAGAAATTAACACTAAAAGTGGTCACAATAAACGAGATGCACTATAATATATGTAAAGGAATACGAACACTAATGATTGCAAAAAACATAAAATATGTACGCACAAACTATAAATAACTTAAAAGCAGAGGCACAGGATTCATGTTTCAATACGAATTCAATCACGTGTCGATTGTCCGTTAGTAGTCTGTAAGTTTATCTCTCTTTATTACATGTACCTGATAGAAATTGTTCATGCGCAGGAGTACATATGTACGCCCCTCTCTTTTCGAAGTCAACTTTTTACACCCTCCCGTGTAGATATTTCAAACATTGGGCAAAGATGTCTTTACCTAATTGATTTTGGTAACAAAATGCAACTTTAACCAAATTATTGTTGTATTACAGCTGGCCGTCCAGCTGTAATTACAACGCGAATAGGGGACACAATAAATCTTTCAGTTCGCAGTGTATAATCACCTTAATATTACATACCTAAATACATACATGCCTTTTGAAATTTTGTGGAAGCGTAATGTAATAAAGTTTCAATTAAAGCTAAAGTAGTAGAGTCTTGCACATAATGTTTGTGTTGAATTTTCTTTAGATGACGAAGTACATCTGTAGAAGAGGTTACCAGATTTAAGGAATACACAACCCATTATCGTTATGGGAGGCTTGAATCATCTAACGCTGTATAACATATTAATGATACAGCCCATAAAATTAACATGAGACCCTTGAACTATTGAAAAATGTAATATGCGCTATCTACCTTGTGTGTGCTACAGTCCTTGTATTAAAAAAAAGGAAATTATAGTTGTGTCGTAAACAAAAGTAATATATAATTTTTCGGTTTTTTACTTTGAAGATAGTTATCTGTAATCTGTAAGGTTTTATGGTATCCAAAGCACCATTATGCAATTTTTGTCTTCTTTAACCGACTTAGTATCGGTTACCGTTCCTAAGAAGCTAATAATGAGCATTTTCATCTTAGATACAGCGTATAATGTATCCGCTTGCTATTTCGTTTTGTGTTCGTGGCACTCAACCACGTTATTTTTAAAAGTGGTAGTAGGCATTGTCGTTTCCGCGTTCAACGAGAAATTCATTTTAATTAGAAGAAATCGATACGAGAAATTTGATATATCAACTCCCTCGTTGCCTGTTATCTGTCGGCCAGATTAACGATGGAGGTTTTATAAAATCGATCGCGTCTAGTCGTCTCTAGCGTGACACCTCGTTGCAAATTTAATTTTCCGAAGCCCTCGTTCGACATCGGGCAACGTAGGTACATAGACGGATGACGTGAGCCGCGCCGCGATGCGGGCACACACACACACACATAGACACATCGGGCTATAATAGATAGATAGATGGCGGTGGTTATATACATGCATACGTACCTGTGAACTATGCCGACGTTGTGCATGTGGGAGATAGCGGAGACCAATTGCCGGGCATACACTCTGGTGCACCGTTCGTCCAATTTTCCGTTACGCTGAGCCTTGATGAACGAGCACAGGTCACCACCGCCGACTAATTCCATAACCAAGTAATATAGATTCCCGAACTGCAAAGTAATCATACGAGAGAGTTTAGTTTGAGCTGGGGGCTGGGAGGGTATGGGGTGCTGGTCGCCGCGCTGGTTCAACGGAATAACGTGGATCAAGCTACCGGCGATCAATTGCAGTTTTACGGTACGGCGATGACTGTTATTATGATTGGCTTTATATTCTGGCGAGAGAATGCTCGTTCGGAAGTTCTGATTCTCTTTTGGTAATAAGAAGTTCTCGGGAAAAGAAAAGACAGATTTAAATGAGTGAACTCATTGTTTATGTTTTGGAAATATCTGCTCTACATATACACTATACAAGGAGTAAACTAGTCGTTAAAATATTAACTGAAGTACTCCTAACGCTAATGCACAAAAATTTTCATTAAAATTTCAGGCAATCGTCATCTTTTATGTTCTCTAAATCTTACTTTTCTTATAAAAACCGTTTAGATGTCATATTACTACACGAAAAACCGATTTATTTGAATCAAGCAAAATTTGTTTAATTTAATTAAATTATTTGTTTCTAGAATAATTTGGTTATCCATATTTCATTTCTTTTTCACCTTATTCCGATATTTACCCATTACTTTCCCTCGAGGATAACACGTTCAACTTGTTTGCGGAAATATAATCGGTTTTTCTGCCTAGTATATACAGGTTTTATAAATGATGTAATTATTTCATCAATCACAAGCTAAAATCACAATTAAGCCGTTGTGAAAAGGATTAATAAATCTCTGAGTTTAATTCGACAGAAGTTATACACAAAACTAGGCAATCGTAAATATATACAAAATGTTTTTGTAAATAGTATTTCTAATACATTTGCAGACATTCATAATATGAGTGTGTTTACAATCAACATTTACAATTAGCTGAATGATTTGAAAGATTCAGCTGTAAGTGTGAAAATTTGAGGTTATGGTTCAATTAACTGTCAAAAAAAAATTGTTATTTACGTATCAAGGTTGGGAAGTGGTGTTTTATCGAACGAGAATAAAGACACTTTTCAACCATGGTGCGCACAATATCTTTTCCACTACAATATGATTAGCACTTAGTAGTATTAATTTACTTGCATTCGTAGTGTTCAGAATTCGGAGTACTCATATTTGAAAGACATATTGTTTGATAGCTATTTTATCAACCGAACCCAGACAAACTTCAGACCCTTGACAAAAGAGTACGGAAGTCACGCGTTGACAATTCATAATTCAATTCGGTAAAATGGCGGCTTCTATCCTCGAATAAGTGTGGTAAGGTCGTACTTTCGGATGTGGTAGTCGAAACAAAAAAAATTAATTAAGTAGATGCAAATCTTCTTTTATTTTGAAATTAATTGTCGTTGAAACCCCTATTACTCCGCATAGATAAAATTTGTTTCGTCTTAGAGTTCTGTCCACCATTGCCATGGAACAACCTATTTCTTGTGCTATTTTGCACCTTGCTTCCTGAGAATTTTATGAAAATTTGCACATAACTACTATCTGCTGTTTTCGGTTTCTTTCTTAAAACTCAAATCTTA
This sequence comes from Cetonia aurata, assembly GCA_949128085.1. Classification (NCBI taxonomy): domain Eukaryota; kingdom Metazoa; phylum Arthropoda; class Insecta; order Coleoptera; family Scarabaeidae; genus Cetonia; species Cetonia aurata. The sequence continues at coordinate 63,383,729 of OX421883.1, read as the reverse complement.
AAAACCTTGAACTTAGGATCACCTGGAATTTATCGCCTCGTGGGTAAAGAGCCGTTCGAAACACTAAACAATTATGGGCACTCTGTCCTGGAACATGCTGATGATCTCATTATTATCAGCAGAGGTAAATTTAATACTACATATAGTCAGAGATCGCAAGGGACTCCGAATCTTGCATCAAGATGGGTGGAGCAGGAGGGCTTATGTGTTAGCCCAAGCAAAGCGGCAGTTTGGAGCGGCTCAGATTTCTAAATATCAATATAAATGGAAATAATGTACAGATAACAGATGAGGTGAAGTAGCTTGGGCTGACCTTTGATTCGAAACACATCTGGAATCAACATTTACAAAATATTGCTAAAAAGGCGACTCTAAGCCTTATGGCAGCAAGACGCACACATGGTAAGGAGTGGGATCTCAAACCAAACATGCTATATTGAATTTATAGTGTGATGGTGAAATCCATCTTTAAATATGTCGCTTTGATGTGGTAGCCTAAGATACTATAGATAAAAGCAACGACTCAATTGAGGAAGATGCAAAGACTTGCATGCATAGGTATAACAGGTGCAATGTGGACTACACTTACTGCAGCTCTTTTGGAGCTGCCGCTTAGCAATCCAGGGTGAAGCAAGAATGGCTGCGACCGAGCTAAAAACTGACCAGAACAACCTATAGGTCAAGCCAAATGCCAATTACGGAACGTGTGCGGAGAAACATATTAGATATGCAAATGAACCGTGTAACAAAACGATATTGTCTTAAGAATCCATTCCAAATAATCATTACGGACAGGAATGAATAGAATAATTGAGTGCATAATGTCTGACAGCAGATGCATGTTGATATACAGCCAGATGAAAGGTTGCTGGAGGCACTGGCGCGGGAATTTACACCGCCTCGCCAAATATGGTAAGTAAGCACTTGGTAAGTGGTATTCGCTATCGTGCAATGTGCAAGGGAAAATAATAGAAAGGGCTACTATAAATAAACGGATTTGTATTTATTAGCTAGGCAGCAACAAGGGCTCTATCCAATCGGGAATGATGTCGGGAATAGTATGAGAGCCCCTTGAGGAACTACGGGAACCGGCAGAATAAAACAGAGTGGAGCTGATTTGGGTGCCAGGACACCAAGAGATCGAGGGCAATGGGAAAGCGAATGAACAGTCCATGAACCAGAACCGGCTTAGGGAATAAGCAATAACATGGTTCGAAACCATTTACGAGACTGGATAGGAGAAGGGCATAGGAAGCACTGGACAAACATATCAAAGCATGGCAAGTAATTTATAGGCAACCCATGCCAGAGAAAAGGAATCAGTTGCAGATAATTGTGGGGTTTATGTCGGAATATGCACCGATAAAGCAATACCTACACAAGATCAGCATAAAGATGTTCCTTGATTGCGGACTTAACACATATTATGCAATTGTAAGCTGCTGGATCACAAGAGGTACCAACTGTTTGGGCAAGACAAAGAACCAATTGGATACAGACTACTCCATGATAGCGACTTATACACTCTGTTATAGGACAATAGTATACTGGAGTGGTTTCCGTAACAAGAACAAGTAGAGCGCAATAAGCCTTTAGCTGCGGTGTTATATGGAGACCATGGTCAGACGTGCCTGTGAATAGGGAGAAAAAATAGGGGAATTTGGAATTTAGCTCACACATTGCATAGACTTATTAGATATTATAATATGGAGAAGAATTAATCTAACTTTTATGGGAAAAAATTAATAAAAATGTTATTTTGATATCACGTCCAGCTTGCATAATAGCTTCTCTTAAATAACACAACGACAGTTGCCTTGCTACACACAATTTTTATTCATACTGTTTTTATTGCCATTTACAAAAGCAATTGTTTTAGTAGCTACTGGGGTATCACTGCCAATTATTCCCAGTAGTTGTCATTTCTTCTTTGTTGAGTATTTCTCTATAATTTTGCTTTTGGAAGAAGGCCGGTCTACGTCAGGTTTCAAAAAGCTTGCACTCTATGTATTTCCGGATATTTTATTAGAATAACAGAATATTTTCGGATAAATAATTCAACTAAAACATGCAACTACATTAACATCAATATCTTTCCGAAGGTGCAAAAGTTACATAAGTACTTCTGTATTGGAAATTCAACGTGGAACTCGAACGATATAAAAGCACTAGCACACTACTTCATAAAATACCGTATACCAACCGGAGGACCGAAATCCATTAAGAAAAAAGCCGCATTAACTCCGATCCATTCCAGTCCCGGTTCTACGTCTCTCAATCGCGCGCTCGCATTCATCCGCCGTGAGTCATAAAACATGAATGTGTGAGCGCGAGAAATGTCGCCCCCTGGCGTCGGTGACGCGAAACGGGCGAACTCACACATTCGCGCGCGCGTACACGTACACACACACGAAAGCGCTCACACGTGACACGGGGTGATGTATGGCGGTGAACCCCCGGAGGTTCAGCGGGGACCGAACAGCTGATGTCCTCGACATCAATAATCCAGTGCTCTGAACCCGCAAACACGCTCTCCAGTATGATGCATGTGTAATTATCCTGTATAAATGATGACGGCACGGCCGCCGTAGCTGAGAGAGAGAGAGGCCCTAATGCGTTGCCACCTGAAAGGGTGCCCGCTTAAACGGATAATTGTCGAGTCGCCCGTCCGGATAAGGTCTGACACCTCGCATATACACACAATAGCGTGGAATTTTAATAATTACGGAGGATCTCGACGCTGTCAAAACATTGATGATCATTGCTACGAGAAAACGAGATTGAAAGAGACACGCCGTGAAATCGGCGCCGACTTGGTATTTTGCGCGCCGATAGAAATTGGCAACAAAGGTTTGTTATTCAATCAATCAAAGTTTATAATGTCTATCAATAATTTTACAATAAACCATAACACTACGAAGCGTTATACTGGGTGTTCCAACGTGGAAGGGATATGAGAGTCACGATTTAGTGAATTCCACTTTTTATAAGCAGTGTTTTAATTCGCCAGTGTAGCCTAACAAAGTGTACAATCATACATATACATTACATACACATAAACATATATATGCACACACACATATAGAAAACACAATGCTGTTCTACACGGGCTGGCTAGTGTTGCTAGTGCTTCCCGTCCTCTGTCCTCGTCTCGAGATGATGAGAATTCCTTCTCGTCTCGGATTGCCGGTATCGAGGGCGAAATGGTCTTGCTCTTGTTTCTGAGTTTGTTTTATTTTTATTATAATATTTGATGTTGGATCATTTGTTTAATTTTTTTTTGTATTGTATATAGTTTAATTTTTTTATTTGTTTTGATAAAGTGTTGTAATGTCTTATGGTTTCTGCAGTAGGTATTTTTCTATATCTGTTGCATAAGTTTCTTTCCGTTGTAATGCAAGATTGTCTTCTTGTGGTGTAGTTATGTATTTGTCGGGTCTTAGTCAATTGTATATTTGTTTTTACTAGATTTTTTTGGATATTGTATATTAGTATTAGGTTTGTTTGTTGAATATTTAATTGGTGAGTTTTCTCATAGATTTCTGTTGTGAGAGTTCTTTTGTGTAATCCATATATGAGCTTCAGTATTCTGTTTTGTTGTCTTTGTATTTTCATTAGGTTCTTTTTTGAGGTGTCACTCCAGACATTTATTAAGTAATTTAAGTGTGACGAAAAAATCGCATGGTATATTGATTTCTTCATATGTTCCGGGATGATGCTTCTTATTTTGTTTATAGATGCTATAGCCACTGTATTTTTACTAATCAGGGTGTTTATGTGTTTGTCCCATTTTAAGGTGTCTTGTATTGTTATTCCCAAATATTTTATGTGGGTTACCTTTTGTATGTGTTGGTTGTTAAACGTTATTTTGAAATTAGTAGGGTGTTTCTTTCTATAGAAAATCATATATTCTGTTTTTTTCTCATTGATTGTTAACAAATTTTCATGGCACCATTTTAGCATTTTTGTTGATCGCAAAGTATTTATTTATTTCTCGAGCTATTTCATCTGAGTCTGTTGTTATTGTGGTGTCTTCCCTTTCTATGGCTTGAATTTGTAGCTTTCTTGCATTTCTCTTGTTAATGTCTTTAGTTATTAAGTTCCATGTTTTTGATGGTTCGGTTCGATACCTTTCGAATTTTTTTCTGTAATATTCCTTTTTTGCATTCTTTATCACATTCAGTGTCTGTTTTTTTGTCTCAAAGTATACGTTCTTAAGGTTTTCATTTTGAGGGTGTTTTGTGTATTTTCTATATAATTTGTCTCGTTTCTTTATTTGTCTAAGTAGATATTCATTTACCCATGGACATTCCTCTCTCCTTTTAATTCTTGCTGTTGTTTGGTTTCTTTCCATTATTTTTTGGAGTGTGACTGATAATTGCTGAAAGGTATTCACATCTGTCTGTTTCATATCTGATATTTCATTTGTTATATTTTTGTAATTTGTGTCTGTTTTTTCGTAATATTTGTATTGTAGCTTTTGTAGTCTTTTAAGGATACTCAAGAATTTTCTTCTTCTCCTTTTATCAGAAATGTTTGTTATATATTTCCTGCTAAAGATTATATTTTCTACTGAAGTTATTAAGTCATAGTCACTACAGTGAGCGTACAAACTTCCTTTGTAGCAACATACGTGAATGATTCTTTCGTGATCTTAGTCAAAAGCGATGTTGCATATGTGTATCACCTACAAACGTTTAATTCTGTAAATAAGTTGCGCTATACAGGTACAGGAGTATGAACAACTATCCGTTTCGGAAGTTCTAAATATTAACTCATTCATCATAAAATTAAAAAATTAGAAATCCGAATGTCTACAGCCAGATTAATATCCATATGTACAGATACTGAATGTATCTACGTCAATATATGTATAATACAAGCTATAGACGAAGAAGGAGCGCTGGGGCCCTGAGAATTGTGCAAGCTAGCGTAACGCAAACGTGAAGAGCCGGTTTGCTGGAGAAAAAGAACGAATGCTACGTTATTAGGGCGCTAATAAAACGTCCGTATAGTTCCTAGGCATTGACCATTAGCGATGCAATAAGACGACCGATCGTAAAGAAGGAGATCTCTCCCCGGGTAATATTCCTTCGTCTTGGTCGCCGTTGGCATCTGTCCTTGATTGTTTCTCTTATCTGGACTTGAATTCGTGTCGTTCGCGGGAAACGTTTTTGCCGCCTCAGTATATACGGCAGGAGCAAGAAGTAAATTACCGAGAATCAGAAAAGAGCGGAAGTCGACGCACGGAGGCAATTACAATTTAAAGGAAAGCGTTTCTTGCTATTACTAATGCTTGTAATCAGGGAAATCTATCGCCAGTAACAGCAAACACATACATCGCTGTCTGTACAATAAGTGCAGCAAATTTTTAGATTAACTTCTACTTTATTTTGGAAGAAAACGACTTCTTGAACGTGCTTTACCAAACAGAGCGCGATAATGAAATACTGTAAAATTATATAATAGATATGCTTATATTTCTTCTGAAGTTACATGTATTGTTATAACATTCAGTTTGTGTAGTGCACTAGTGTAATTATTAGTAATAGTTCTAGTTGTTAGTCTTATATTAAGGATTTGTTGTGCGCGGACCACACGCATTCTTATTATATTTTAGTTGTTCTATTTCTGTGTTTACCTTCGACGTTTATTGAACTGTCCCTTCATTTCATTTTACGACTCTTTTCAAACTTTAACGTTACTGTCTTTTACCATTACGTGTTCAGTCCCAAATTCATTGTATTACCTAAAAACCTTTTTGCTGTTTATATTAGTTAGATCGTACACAATTGTAACCACCTTACTTTGACATTCACCGACAATTCTATACTTCAATATATATTTTCTGTTTATAACTTGAACACCCTCCAATCGCATAGATCCGACTGTCTTGTTTACCAAAACGCGACAGCGAAGGACCACCCGTTGCGTTCGATTCTATGAAATTTGCCGACCTAAAGGTCATATAAGGATGCTCCTTCAGGGAAACAAGTCAGAATCATCCTGTTGTCCAAACACTCCGTGTATCTCCGCTGTTACATGTGTTAGACAAGTGATTGCAAATTGTCCTAAGTAAAATCATTCTTTTTTGTATTTTGTGTAATAAACATAGTTAGAACAAGTGAGTGTTTTATTTAAACCCGGACAAATCGGTTGTGGACGAGCGGAACTATAACAGTATATTTTAGTTTGATGTGTATCACCTCTCAAAATTTTTTTTCTGTTAGATTCCATATCAAAAGTGACACGATGCAAGATATCAAATTTGTATCCACCGTCAATAATATGGTTAATTAAACCTGTAATAACATTACCACCCCTAGCATCTAAGTATGCTAAGTATTTCTGTTGTGCTTAATTACTTGTGCATCAGTATGTTTCAGAATATTCTCCAAAGCTAATATTCATTAACACTTGTCTCTTTTTATTATGATTAAAACGTACACACATTTACTATAAAACTTTAGGTAAATTTCCCAATTTTTGGTAATTTTACCCTGCACATTACAGGAATTTTTCGTGGAAAAGTGTAATTTTTTTTAGTGTGTACTCAAGAACTTTCTTGAATATGAATTTGTAGCAACTATTTTCTGGATTGGGAAGTAATTGTAAGTAAAATATTGTTAATAATAATCAGTTCATCAATATAAGTCGCAATTTTAATGTGTGTAAGTTGTTTTTATTAAATGCAGTACCTATAGGAAAAAGATATGACCTTGTGCTCTTTAGATTTCTAATTGTTTGATTTTATGATGCCGTGAGTTAATACTTAGAACTTAAAGAAAAACACTAAACGTATTTCAACGTTTTATATCGCCAGAATTAAGAATGAGAATGATTAATTTTTTTTATTGGGAGCTAGTGAAGCATTAAACATATTTTAATACATAATTAAATTATTTCTTGGTCACAACACTGCAGTGAGAGGGAGCATTAGGAATATTTTAATAACTTTTTTAACACTGGGTTTGAGGGGGAGGGGGGGGGGGGGAGGAAGAGGGGGGGGGAGGGAGAATCTCTTTTGAAATCATTAAATTCATTTGTTTTTATTTATAACAGCGCGAGGAGAAAAAGTATTAAAAATGTTTTAAATGAATATTTTCTTTAAAACGTTGTTGCAATTAATTAAATTATTTTTTCTCAACATCAGCCAGTGAGCTTGATTTAAATATCTTAAATTATTAAATTTGTTCTTTTTTTTTTTAATACCGGGGGTGGCAGACGGGCAAATGTTATTTTTATTTAAATGGTTAAGTTATTTTTCGGATTTTAAAAAAAGTTCAGAAAACGTAAATTTATTTAAAAGTTTTTTAATTTATTTAAATCATTTAATTAATAAATCATTAATACAATTTTAATGCGCCTCCACTTTCCGACGATGAGAAACAATTTTATTTATATAATTTCATTATAGAAATTATAAAAAAGTTTCATCTTTCTTGGATGGAGGGGTGTCCATCTCATGGATTTTATAGCGCCATCTATGGCTTCTTTTGCAAATGAAAATAGGAAAAAACCAAAGGTTTCTTAATAATATCTTAAGCCCCAGAAAGGCACAACTCTTTTCGAATTTATTTGATATAAATAATATTTCCCGAAAATTATTTTTGACATCAAACATTTTTCTAGTCCCAAAAGCAAAGACGTTCTCGTGAATAGAGAGGAATGATTTTAAACCGTCAGGCCCGCATTAAAAGTTGTCTCCCTTGATCTGATAATTGACAGACAATCGGAATTTTATATAAATCATAGCAGGTTATCACAGAGTTATTTGAGGTGGTTCGTTTCAATTGAAATTCCCTGTACGAATTATTTGGCATCGAAAATACAAAGTGACTTGTTCAAGTTGTTAATATAATTTTGATGTATTCCATGTAGTAGGTAGGTATGTAAGTACAGTCTACGCGCATTTCACTCGAAATATATTTCGCGCGACACATGCACAAACCGAAGCCAAAACGCGGAGACAGAAGAGTATCGTTTTACCTCGTGACAAAGTCCCAGCGCACTCTGTTGATGAGTTTCATCATGAGTATGCGATTATATCTGGTCCCGGGGGCATGTGGAATCTCCTTACATACCGTGTGACAGCCGAACGAACCTGGAACTCAATTTGATTAATCCCCCCAACATAAAAGCTATCGCTGCTTTCAGTCGTCATCCCTTCGGGCATTCTCTACGCTATACCGTCTCCCTCGCTACCTTCGTCCATTCCCATGTTCCCTCTCGCTCTATCGGAGATTTAAATAAAACTAGAGTTTCCGTCCGTAGTGTCGCTGCCGCGACGTTCCAATTTTTTTCCCTTGTAGCGCCTTCGCCTCCGAATTTCTTCCCTGCACACGCTCCGAGCTAAGTTCTTCGAGGGTGAAGATTTCCTCGCAAGACGTAAAAAAGTTTCGGAAAAAGAAGGTTTGCCCCGAAGCTATACAAGCGGAAGTAATTACTGAGAATTGCTCCTCAGGTGAGGCGTTCGTAACATAATACAAGGAATTCGTAGCGAGATTCTATTAACAAAGTTGTTGCAACCAAAACGAACTGCATCTTAGCAGAAATAACATGATAATGAAAGAACAATAATGAAAAATAGCAAATTAAATATGAAGCAATGCTTTTCATTTAAATATATTTGTAACACTAAGTATTTAACCAAAAGGTGATATTGTGTAAAACATTGCATATATTTGTATATTTTGTGGATCATAGACTCCATATCACACAGCTTCTTTTATTGTTAAGTTGCCATTTTATGCAAGTTACACGAAACAACTGCAACCAAACGGATTCCACAAACGCACTTTACTGCCGTGGTGCACCCAACATCTTCTCGACTCCCTTTACTGTCGTGGTGTATACAACATGTTCTCGACTCTTACCTTTGACCACCACCTACTGTAGTCAATTTATTTGCATCTGAAGTGTTCGGAATACTCATATGTGGATTACAAATTGTTACGTAATTAAACGTTAATGTAGCAACTCTTTTTACAAACAAAATGAAACAAAATTATATACAGGGTGTTCCTAAATATCATGTACATAAGGAAGGGGGTAATTATTTGGTTTATTTTGTGCCTAAAATTTCATATAAACATAGGTCTGCAAACGCTTCGTTACCAATCTCCAGGGTGTTGAAATTTCAAGATTTTTTCACTTTTTACTGTATAGCTCTTACAGTTTTTGAGATATTTTGCTCAAATTTGGAAGGTAGGTTACGCTATAAGGCCTGCATCATTAGCCATGCCAAATGATGATGTAAATCTACAGGGTAATAATTTTTTTGGGGTCATGCCCTCTTTTCCCACCCTGAACATTTTTGCGATGCGCCGCTGCTAGATTCTAAAATACGCAATAAATTTTCTGTCTTGATTAGAAACTTTTTGATCTCTTGTATTTTTTTCTTATCTCTGACCGTTATCGAGAAAAAAATAGAAAACAATTCTCTGTAATTAGCCAGAGAAAATTAATTTTTTAAAATGGTAGGAGGTATATGAAGGTTTTAACAGCACTCTTCAAAGATAATAATATATAATAATAAAATTGAGCTACTCCATATTGTATAGTAGAGACATTGAACTTGCCGAAATATTTTTTTGACGATCTAATAGTTAGTCGAAACAGAAATTCTGTGACGTTCACGATCATATGATCATACAAGTAATGTGGGTTCGAATTTTACTTTTTTCCGAGTTCATGATTAGGAGATTTGGCTCTGCGGGCGTGTCTAACTAGCATATAAAATCAAAAACCGTTAAACAAATTAATAGTACATTGGTTCTTTCAAAGAAAACGTAATATTATACTGTGTCATAGATTAAGAAATATTTTCACATGTTTCTTTGATATTAAAATTAATAAATCGGTGTGTCATCTGTGATCGTTTGCCATTTGATGTAATACTCTAAGAACAACAAAAAGAAGAAACAGAAAAAACATAACATTTATTCGGAATCACTTTAACCACAACCTCAAAATATCATACTGACTTGTAAGTTATTGACTCAAAGAATTTTTTGTTATTATGTGCATGTATTTAAAACCTAATTATAAAAAAAAACGTAAAAGGAAATAAGTAAAATTTCAGTGATGTGATGATAAAATGTCAACCTTTATTAATTACTTAATCAAGGAATGTTAATTTTTTATTTTACCCCTAGAGATCACCATCAGTGATTTTAAAACTTGTGGGAAATTTAGTATTGTTCAAATTGGCGTACAAAATTATAATTGCAACCATTATACAAATAATATGTCAGTAATTTTTGTGAATAGGAAAAATAAGTTAGTAATTTCGATTGGTTTGCTCTCCACCTAGAACGCACCGCTTACGCCCCAGCTCGGCAGACCAACCCAACATACCTTGGTGGAGATTCAGAACGTATTTGTAACAAAGTAAATGTTGAAAGGTAGTTTACCTGCATTGTTTGAAATAAAGCCGCCACACATGGATGAAACAACTTTGACATAATTTTGGCTTCCCTATACAAATTCTTGATGACGTAATCTTCTTTTATCGCAGTTACATCCATTATCTTCAAGGCTACCTGAAACAAATAAAACAATGAATTCCAAAATTCATACAGTATGCTATATTTTATATTTCTAACCGAGTCTTAACATATAAAAAAAAAATAGAGTGTGATAAAATTTGATAAACTTGTCATTTTTTGATGTACATAAACTCACACGGAGCGGAACTCCTAAATACTTTCTCATCTTCATAAAGTTCTTGGGCAACTTTATGTGAATTACCCGCTATAAAACTATACCTTTCCGTTTACTACCCGACGAAGTTATTTTCATTTCCGGGTTAATAAAATGTTAAACAAACCGAAGAGCGTGGAAAAATAATTGAAAATTGTTTCGGAGAGTCTCCAGGATGGGAGATATATATATATCGATGGTGTATGGTGGTATTGGTATCTGTGTGCGTCCGTCCGTGCACCTCAAAAACGCTTAGTGAAGACAGTTCGGGAACAAACTGTTATTGCCTCCGATTTCGGCGATTATCCGATATCAGGAGTATACTGTTGGCGGGTTCTAGTAGGAAACTGGATCGGGAAGAACGGCACTAACCGGAGCTCCGGCGTCATTTGACTGTGCGGTAGTTATTCAAGTCTCGGTAAGCTTTAGTGCGAACATAAAAATTATCTGTTTCTCTAAAACAGTGAATCACTCGCCGGCCCGTTATCAGCAACATAAAACGGAGCGCTTTTATTATCTCGACTCCACCAGAGCTGGGGATTTCGAACATAACCGATCATTCTGGCGGATAAGTGTCGTATAACTGGGGAAGCGCCTGTATATATTACACTGTGTAAGTATGTGTAATAAAGAAGGAGGTTTGTATCTATTGCCACTGTCATAGTTGTTATATTGCCCATACATATATATTTTTAATCCTGTTCTTCGTTCATATATTCGGAAACATTATTTTGGTCACTGTATAACTGTCAAATCTATAGTGGGAGAAAAGTTGCGAGCTTTGGATAGCATTCTCGGCGACTAGAAAGTTGTAGGCGTACCAACGTACAAGGTTGTAACACAAATTTGTTAACCAAAGTTGAATGGATTGGAAGGCAGCCCAGCTGTCCAAATTAATAATCCTTCATGTGTTTATTTGAGCTTTCGCTAATTTTTTATTAGCTTTAATCAATCAATCAATCAATCAATCAATCAACGGGAACCACACATTAAGGTCCAATAGGCACCCTTCCACGTATTGTGATGTTATCTTTGGGGAATCCGCTCTCAAACCTGCGGATGAATCGTTTGTAAAGATTACCTTCCAGCTTTCAACGACATCAGGTAGGTCATCACTATATAATGAAACAAAAGTGGGCCCAGGATGGACCCCTGTGGCACTCTACACTTATCGGTGCTCCAGGGGAATCTTGTTTCTTTTCCGTCATCGTTATATGTTTGTACACATTGCTTTCTGTCTGATAAGAAGGATCCGTACCCACTGCAAGAAGACTCCACGATATTCTATTGCCTTCATTTTTGCCAATAGTATGCGCTAATCAACACTGATTCACTACTGTCGAATGCACGAGAGAGAGCCATAAAAATACCCGCTCCTATCTTGAATGTCCAAAAGCTTATTTATTATTCCTATATGCATTATTCCAGCCCAAATGTTAACTCTGTCGCTGGGCATGGGGTAGGTTCTGTATGTGGTCGTTCGTTTGTGACCAGTACCTGTTAGGATAAATAAAATATAATGCGGTTTGTGAGATAATACGTGGCAGTAATGTACCTATTTGGTGTACGTGACGTTTAAATAAACTAGTTTAGTTCTTTTCAGAGTAAATATGTGTAACATGCAGTAGGTATTTAATAAAATCCGCCATTTCATGAAATGTCGCCGTTTGATGTGAAATCCTTTGATATGTCACCAGGCGTAAGAGACAGTTTGAATAGTCAAGATCACAGATTTGTTGACTGCAAATAGCGAGGTAGTTTGAATGTTAAAATGTACTTCAGTAGGCGAAATCCTCTTGATGAAATAAATACAAGATAGTGCACACAGTAGTACTGACAGCAGTCTGTTTTACAATTCCACTGAGGCAAACTTCATACTAAATTCATTATTCAGCTTCCTAGAACGGATTCGGTGAAAGATTTAGATAATATCCACAAATTAAGCTGGTTGTTCAAGAGATACATTAAGAGTCGAGCCGAATTATTTCAACTAGCTTTTAAGATTCGCCGTATTTCGTGGAAATAAATAAAGTGAAATATGCCAGGCGTCCCTTCGAGTTCATAAACGGAAAATACGTCTTCGGAGATCAATCTGGATGTCAGAATGATACCACTTCAGGTGAAGCGGAAATCGATATCTCATCTGGGAGTTCGAGGAAATGAGCGTCGAGATGGGTTGCTGACGCTCCCTATTCGTACGCTCTGCACTTGAATTTTGATATATCTGCTGGATAGATGGCACAGTTTGAGTCGCAAGTTGTAAATAGGTTTGTTACGAAACTTCACTTATCAATAGAGGAAGGACAAATAAGTTGAAATGAGTGAATGAAAATGCCCATACTTATTAATAATTTATACTTTTCCTATATGGCAAGAAATAAACTTCAATATTAATTAATTCGTTCTAATGCACCCTCAAAGTCATGTCTTTGTCAAATTATGATTATCTAATCTGCATTAACAAATCACTCATGGTTATAAAATCTTTAAAACTATGCAAAAGTATTAATGACCGCATATAAGCTGGAAGCTATTTTTATAATTTAATAATGTAAATATTTCGATTTTTACCCAAATACACAAATGGTGCTCTCTGTCTTGAGATAAAAATATTAAAAAATGTGTACATACATGTAGAATCGAAAAATCCTAGTATGGCGGGGCACACAATCTACTGTAAAAGCAATGAAAGTGGAATAGCACTAGAAACGGATTCAAGTTTCTGCCTACCAGATGTATTCAGCGTCATTCCGGGAGGAAACCCACTGCTTGTTAGGGAATCAAGAGTTTAGATGTGCGCTCCCTAGGGGATATAAGCCAATCTCTCAACTCACAAGAGCTCTCACCGCACCGTAAATCAGTAATGCAGTCACGTCATATTATGTTATGGCAAGCCGTTTCTGGAATCACTACATACGCAGTCGCGCGTTCTAGTTTCACATATGCTATCTAGCGGGACTGACAATATATTAATTGTGCGAGTTAAATCTGTATTACCGGTTTACGCTGCGGTGGCCTTGTGGATTGATAGTTTGGCTTGTGTCCCCTAGGAGGCGCACATCTGAACTGTTGATTCCCTAACAGGCGATGGTTGATAAAGTTGAAAATATATACAATTACAAATGCAAAATATAAGAGGGAAACTAATATGGGATGCATTATGGTAAAGAACTTGTTTGATAGAAGCGGATATTATTTTGGATAAATTGAAGGCAATCAAAGTTTCAGTCATTGTAACTCTCTTTATATAAACAATAATTTTCTTTACTTCCGAAATAACGGTCAAGTATTGGAACAGCGAATGAACTTAAATTCATTTTGAACCCGCTCCTCCTTCGCAATAAACTTAAGGAAACGCTGATGGATTGCGTTAATATTAGATGAGCGGTGTTTAGCCCTTTAATCAAATTTCACGAGACGACCTAAGGGATAGCTAATGAACCCGTAATAGACTTGTCATTTTTATCATTAATTAGAGAAAAGTCCCCCGGAGTCGATAAACTCTCGCATAATAACGTTAGATCGTTAACTGAAGCGGCGTCGACTGCGAAAAGGGAAATTACTTGTCGAAATTTTACATTAATTTTCACGACAACGGCAAACTATTAGGACAATCAAAGCGGGCATTTAATCTCGCGAGAGCGCCCGAGCTACAAGACGCAAAAAGTTAGACATTCTCAGTTTTGTAATTTAAATGATAATGGAGGCGTAGTAGTTTTACTTGGTAATTTTCAAATGTTGAGGAAATTGTTTAGGGTAAGCCCGGAACAAGTTACGGCTTCACCACTTTACGTGCGGCTGATAAATTTATGAAGTATGGTGAAGGTGTTCATCCTTTTTAACGTTACACAGGTGTTTGATACCATAATGTCCCAGGTGTTTTACTATGAAGCAAAATAGTTGGTGGTCGTATGCTCGGAGCTGGTAAATTGAATTTGTTTGTTTAAAGTAAGTGAAAGTGGTTTTGTTTGTTTTGGAACTAGATTTTTTACTATAAGGAGCTTCAATTAAATTATATTTTATCAAAATCTTTAAGTGCAATTTTTTTTTACAATTTCCTCCACTGTTATCTGCCCTTTGCCAACTTGGTTGCTTCGCTTCACTCAGGCTGTCTTTGCTCCAGTATATTCTTTATTGCAGCATTGCACATTTTCCTGGGCCTTCCTTTGTTCCTTTCGTATTAGATAACCAACCCATTTCATCTGTTGTTTCCCACTCGTTTTTATTAAAGGTTCTGTATTTAAGCCTACGTAATTTTTTTTTCATTTTCTATTCTTTTTCCTTATCTCTTTATTTCCGATTTGTCAATTAAATTATATGTTCAATAAAACAAAATCGGTAACAAAGAATCTCCTCTTTCCTTCAAAGAGGTACACAAGGAACCATTGTCAGTAAATTTCCAACGGGATTTTCCCTCTATCGGTTAAGCGGCGCGCACGGTGATAATTTCTACAAAATCGTCCTCTTTCTCACTGTCGCCTTTCCCCGATCCGAAACGTCGGCACATAAGAGCGGTTTCCGGTATCAATTTAAAATTATTCAGGATAGATGGCGGATCCCGGAACGGACCGTAATCCGAGATCCATCAGAGTCTGTTGCTCGGGACGGGTCATTAAGGTCGTATTGATGGCCGAGCGGCCGCCCAATCGAATTAGTCCCATTAGCTCACATAATTTAGGTGTCTAATTCAATTGGTTCGTTAAAGGAGCGCCATCTATTCTCAAAACTACGTTACCGACCGCCGACGATTCCCTGTTGTAGCAGATAAGAGTAGACACATATGTTCTTTAAGTTAGTGCTTCCTGTCCCGAAGCGTACTGCGTCCGATTGAGGAAGGAGGGAAAACAAATTTGTCACCGGTGATGAGGAAATAGTTGTTCCGTTTTCCGAGGAAGCTAATAAAAGAGGGGAAACAGGTACTGTAGAAGGAAAAACCAATCGCGACAAATAAGGAAATGGTGCATATTGTAAAAGTGAAAGAGCAGTCTTCAATGAGATCCAAATAGTATTTATTTAAGTTTATTGCTGGACATGCGTTAGTAAAATTGTCCTAAAGTACCTAATCAGAAATATACAGGTCTCTCTATAGATTTTCTGATATATGGGTACTTCCCCTTTTAAAGATTTTAGTTTCAAAGGCACCTTTAATCATCATGGCCTTTATCCAGTGTGGTAACCACTTATGGAAATGGAGTCTACAAACAAAATTGGGGTTTCTCTTTATCGGACAGACATGTCTTTGAGAGACACTTTGAGAAAGTCAGCATTGTGGGTCCTTGGATGTTAGACTTAGATGCTAAAATGGTCAGTATTTATTTTTGTTGATTACCAATTGCTAGTCTAAATTACGCAGAAAATGTTATGCTTGATTCTTAGGAAAAAAATCACTTAAATTATATGAGCCACATAATTTGCCCTTATATGAAATCACGCTGGACTTTAAATTGCCTACATGAATTTGTTCGGATAAAATGGAAACATGTGGTAATGGTCCCTTTTATAAGCATTTTACAGCTTTTGCAAATACATACATTTCTTTTCATAGCGGTTTCTGTACCTTTAGGATTAAGAGGTAATTCCATTTGCACCAAAATTCGCTTAATCCTTAGCAATTACTATAAAAATTCAACCGAATTTCCTCCACCGATAAAAATCCACTCGAATTGGGTAAAAATTTAATTGGAAAGCAGTAGTTAGTATTCACGGATTACATAAATACACCTACATACGTGTGCTTGGTGTAGGACCCGAGTGCAGTTCCGGACAGGGAATTGGACATTCAGCTGCTAAATTGAAGTTGAGTCGGCATCATTACGTCTGTCCGATATATGCAATTCCGAACTAGCTTGTAAAGCGTTGCTATGGTGGATCCCATAATTGTTTTAAGTTAGACGCAAATTCAAGTCGAAATTATACGAGAGGGAGAAAATTTCGTTTATTTTGCCCGGCCATCTTGCCATATCCGGTTGTCGGTTACGTAATGTAATTTTGTAATTTCGAATTTTTGAGTTTGGTAAAGGGGATGCCGTTTGCTAATTATTTAGTGTGTTTGATCTTTTTTGTTGGTATACTGTTTTTCTATATTTTTGGTGGTTCTAAAGCCTACTCATCATCTGATGAATCTTCTGTCAAATCTAATCCGTCACCATTAAAGTGATGTCTCTCGAATTTGTTTGGAAATTAAACCTTGGTGATAAAATTTGAAAGCGCCACAAGAAACAGTGATATCAAAAATAATAAAAGAAAACGGTAAGTAAAAAATGACACCATCGAGGTTCGAACTCACAACCAGCACTTTGCCGCTAGGCTATTGCGATATCTACACTACGTATTCGGATACGTATGCATATAGCGTACGATACACCATCTAGGGCCCTAAACCACAATTGGCTGGACACCTATGGCTAATATTTTACAGAAGTTCCTATTCCAAGGAGTCCTTATCTACCACCAGAACAAAGCCAGGTTCAAAATTGAGATTAACATCTCTTACGGCCTTCCCTCGTAATTAAAAAAAAAAAGATATTAAATACAGGATGCGACTCAGGAATAGTCAAATTTTGGGAGAATATAATTTATTTGTACACAAAACATAAGTTGCGACATGCCATTAAAGAATATTATGTGTGAATAGTTATGTCGTTATGGTGATGACTATTTTCTAGAATATAAATTTGAAGACTTTCCTTGAACTTATCCACACTTTCAAGAATGATCGATGTTGTCAATCTCTTGTCGTATTGCAGTCTTCAACTCTTCCAATGTTTTAGGTTTCCCCTGATAAACATATGATTTCTTTTTCCTCTAAAATAGTGTGCATGGTTTGTGCGAACGCAACTCTTTTTTGGGTAGTCATCGTCATTGAGTTCCTATACCATCGCAATCTTATAGGAATGAAATCGTAGATCTTCATGGAAAATGCAGCGTCTTACTGTGTGTTTGTTCATTAATGTGCAGTTCTGCAGAATGACGATGGGCTGAACGAGCAGGTCTTCCCAGAAACGCTCGTCTGACTTTTTGCACATTCTCTGGGAAGTGGACACTTCTCTGTGGGTCTGGAGGTTTTTTCTTTACTATGGTTTCTCTGGCTCTGAAGCCGATAACCCAACGCATAACGGTTCTGCAATATGGAACATTTCCGACACCCAAGATGTAGAAATTTGTGTTGCCACCTGATTTATATAAGCAAGCAAAAAGTGTAGATACTAATGCCAGATGAAAAATAAGGGCTTCATAAAATATTGAAGCAATAGACAGATGAATTACCTATTCAAGGTATTTTGTTTTTTTTTTAAGGAAGTTATATGCTTATCAGGCACCCCCGCAGAGCCAAATCTCCAGAGAGAACCGATTATTGTTATTGGCCAGAGTGAGATTTAAACCTTGGATCTCACGACTAACAGCCAAGTGTGCAAGCCACTAGCTCATCAGCCGGGCATTCATAGAATAATGGTTAGATGACACTTTACGTATGTACATGTAAATACTATTGAGATTACACAATTGCTAGACACAATTACAATAACACCTTTGCCATTTTAACACACAGCTAATTCTTAAAGTATACCATGAGACTATTTTAAATAGAGCCAGCATTATAAGACCGCCTCTGAAACCAACTTCCAAGTATCATTTTCTATTTAGCAACATCAAGAAGTAGCGCAGGTAGACGCCCTGCACTCGGAATTCTTTATTTACTTTTCAACGACCGTCATTAGTGACTATTTTTAAAGGAAGTTTTCAGTGGCTGAGGAGACTCTCGTATTTTCGCGTGCGTGTATCAGCGAACCGCGGCACTAGTCGGCTGCATTCGCGAACGGTTGAAGTTTTAATGTCGCCTGGCTTTTGTACACTCGCCCGGTGAACAGCGAATTTTTCAGCTTCTAATTAATTTTCTGAAGTATCTCCTAACTACTTGCGCGGATGCAATTATTTTTCATCACCGCTCTCCTATGCCGTACTAAATGTACTTTAACAATATTTGCAAACTCCTCTCCGACTTTAAATACTGCGCCGCTAAAGAGTACCTATACCGCCTGCTTCTCAAGGATGCAAAATTGAAAGACCAGCTGCCGGAAAAGAAGTAAAGAAAGGAAACACTAGAGTTTCCTCTCCAGTACGACTTCGTCAGTTTCCCATGTAGAGTGTCGAAGTTGGAAAAGTTGAAGGTATGTATAGTGAGGCCGAAAAATCTTCAGAAACTCAAATGGCCACATAATGAGGAAAATGGTAAAACTTTAAAATTTAAATTCAGAAAAAAAAAATTATTATAATACCAGAAGGGTAATTTTTATAATGACATTGAGAGAGCTTGGACGAGTAATTTGGAATTTTATTTCGAAAAACAATGAGCTGCATTTGATCTTCATAGACCTGAAAAAGGCATATATATTTGTCGTATATGAAATTGTGGTTAATTTTTTCAAAAAATCACTTTCTTGCGTTTAGAAGACATTACTCAAACACTTTTTAAGCGTTCTTCTTTCAGTACGTTCAGCAAAGTTATAGGAAAAATCATGACCAGGATTTAGAAAGATTATTAGAAGTTGGAAAAAAAGGCGATTGACCCTCAATCGTCATGAGGCTAATAACAATCGCCAATTTCCTTTTTCGTACGTGCCAACAAGGGTTCGAAGTGGAATTAGTGGTTAGCCTTATTGTTTGAGAGAACCTCTCAACATCTTTCTAACATTGAGTCCGTCAGTACCCGCCTCAGTCTGCTCCATCGTTCTGGGCATATTACTTGGTTACGACACACATAACCAGGTCCGTAGTTGACTTGCCCGAAAGGTAGCTTCGTGTCCATCATCGCGTCGGCCAGACCTGGTTCCCGCTCAACTTGCCGCCCGTTTTGGCGTTAGATGAAGAGGGAAAAGCGCATTACAACAGCAAGGGAGCGTCGTGCAATTTTACTAATGGCGTCCAATTCTTGTGCTACAGGTAAGCAAATTAGGATAGAGTGGAAAGTCATGCTTTCATACGAACTATCCAAAGCGTAATAAAGAAATGTCGTAATCAATTGTCGCTTTGAAAATTATCATCATAGTGAAAAAATTCTCATAAATTCGTGTTTGGATGGAAAACTGATGTCTAGATTTATTTAAAGGATAACTATTTAACTATTTTTATAGTTATTTTAACTAAAACTTTAGTTTTTCAAGTAAATGGCGTCAATTGTGAGGCGTGAGTAACCAAGTTTCGGGCACTGTACTGGCGACAAGATCCTACTTTCTAACTCACAGCAGTGCGAGTCAAACCGCAAAGTAGAATCCACTGTTACCCCCGAAAATTTAACCTCACCATATTACGGTTTTTACACCAATGTGCTTACCTCAAGCATCATTTTCAATCTCATAAAGTTAGTTTTCTAGCTCACTTCAAGGCAAGACCGCTATTCTTACACCGACTAGACATCACAGCGGCAATTAAATCAACCAAAATAGTTATGCCGTCGGAGGTATTGTGGGACACGGTACAGTATGCATCGTCGGCGTATTGCAACAATGTGCACAAATGCGAAAATAAGCCGTTTACGTAAATTGGAAACATCATGGGTCCAAGAATAGAGCCCTGTGGAACCCCCGTATGTTCTACTAACATCAGACAAGTTAAACGGTTTCATTATGTTGTCTTCTTCAAGTTTCATAGGTCTTCTAGCCGCTCTTTCCGACAAATATGATTTTAGTAAGTCACAGGCAAAAAGATTTTATATAATAAAATATAAAATACTTAAACGACGACACAAAATTCCCAAATTTCAAATCGGCGTCAATGTTTGTCTTTAATTTTAGCTCTTCCTTATCTCCGCGATAATCGCGTTGTCTCCTTATTATTCATAAAACAACGGAAGATGGATGGGAGGACTTCATCTCCCACCCGAACGATATTATGTAGACAGGCAATTTTCGAAGAGGCACATGACGCGTCCTCGCCGCAACTCCCCTTCGAGATATTAAGTGGAAAAAGTTTTTTTTCCGCAAACTTAGTTTATAAAAATATACATGCATATAAAGGAGTCGCGCATACGGCCATGCTTCCGCACCAACACACGTGCGGGTTCGTTTCACCGTGACGAGTTTTCGGGGGAAAATAAAAAAAAAAAAAAAAGAAAGTGGAAACGGCAACCAAGACGTGTTCTGAATTTTGCCGCAGTTTGCCTAAAAACCCCTTCCCCCCTCCATCTGGCTTCCCCTTCGTCCCTAGCCGGTTCGGTTATCTGGAAACCCCATACGGATCCGTAATAGTATTAAAATATTTATTTTCGGCAATCCATCATTCGCGGAACGTCGGCTGTCAGGCGGTGAAGTAATGTCCCTGAGGGTCAAGTTACCTCACCGCTACGGCACGTATAGCAGCAAGTTGGTAGGGTAGAGTTCCCGCTGTCCGCTTTTACCAAATGACCAATTCTAGGTAGTACATAAATATTTAATTAGAAATCCAAACGCAGATTTTATTTGCGCCTTTTTCGCTCTAATTAAAACAGTGTTTATACAAGCGACGTACCAAGATATACTTCATCAACTCTTGTTTAGGTAAATAAATACGTAGGTATGTGTTGACTTATACACTTTGATCTAAAACAAAAAACGAAAAAAAAATGAAATCTCCCGGCTTTTTCTAAAAGTCTAAACTTCAAAAATGGATTTAAAAAGTTAATCAATCAAGGAAACTGACTAAGGAAGTAGGTACGATAAGAAACTCATTTTAATGCCATACCAACTTAATTTACAAATTATTGAAATAAACGAAGATGTTTCATTCGTGGCACTCCTCTGGAATGGTTCAAATCGTATCTTTTCAATAGGAAACAGATAGTGAGAGGAAATTGTTGCGCCTCACCGTGTATGGGAATTGACTATAGCGTTCCGCAGGGCTCAGCGCTTGGTCCAATATTTTTCCTTCTTTTCATCAATGACATCACCAATTTAAAGATCAGTAGGAAATTTTGTCTCTTCGCAGATTGGAGAGGACCTACAAAGTATTATATCTAATGACCTAATCATTAAACATTGGTGTAACTCCAACTGCCTTTGTTATAACAAAAGAAGACGTGATCACAGACATCTTATATTCCTGTATGTCTATTTTCGTCCATATTTCCATACGTATTGAATGTGAATCAAGGTGTAGCGCAAATCACGTAAAGTCTTGGTCAGATTTTCGATATGAGGCGTCCAGGATAGCTGGTTATCGATGAGATAACCCAGAAATCAAGCGTTGTCAACACAGGTAAGTATCTCGTTCTTATATTCAACAGCTAAATCCTCAATTTGTGCACAAAAGGGAACAACATAAGTTTTTCTTGTACCTATTTAACTGTAATTTCTTTGCTTCAAACTATGCGTCCAATCGCCTGAAGGTTCAATTTGTTTTCAGGTTTACTACATGTTCGTTACCGCACCATGCGCGATGTGTCGTTCGTATATACCACCGCAAATCCATTTATGGTTTCGGGTAGATCGTGATAGAAACAAAAGTGGCCCGAGAATCGACCCGTGCGGGACGCCGTGTCTAGTTGTTCGCAAGATGTAATTTGTACTCGCGTATCCGCGTAGGCTGCCACACGTTGTCTTCTGTTTGATAGATAAGATCTTATCAGATTCAAAACCACTCCCTTATAAATAAAATTAATAGATAGTATTTTACCCAGAATTAATATGGCGTTTATAAAAACAAGCATGTTTCTGAGTTAACCCCTTTCAAATTTATCTCCAATCCAATTCGATTGAAATGAAATAGACCTATTCATAGTCCCTCTTGCCCTCTTTCCTTCCTATCGGAGTGATCTATTCATTTTTATTAAGATTCATGAAAATTTAAATCCGTCTTCCCCAATCCGGCGCTCCCCAGAAAAACGCTCGCATTCTTACATTCATGTCCCGAGATTATAAATTAAAATATCATCTGTAGTAGAGGCTAAAAAACGGCGGCTACGGAAGGAACAGAAGAGGATAGACTCAAAGCGGCCGACGTAGCGTAGAAAGAGAGGAAGCGGCAGAGCGAAATAAGGAATTCAAAATCGCTCGCCGAACTCCCCGACTCATTCATTCGAAGACAACAATTGAGCAAGAGTCGAACACGGTCTTTAGAGTATTGAAGTGATGACATTTTTCGAGATATCTTAAAATGTCGCCGGCGTTCACCCCTCCTTTCTCGCATCGCAAACACCTGAAATATTTCCGTTTTCGTCTGGATTTTTGCCATCCTTTTTGCGCTTACTTATTTATTCTTCTACACCGCGGTGCGGAAGATCGCCACGGTTCTATTTTAAATAAAAATGACGTCGCTTTCCGCCGATTATATTCTCCTCCTTGAAAATATGAGTCCGTAATATTCTGGTTCAGAATTTTTTTTTTTTCCGCTAACAGCTCGTTCCGAAGTCCCCTACCGGCGAAGTCCGCGGCGCTGCACGGTATCGATTTTATGTTGCGAGGTAGAAAAGTAGTTTGGATGTTGTCGGCAATCGGAAAATGACGAGTTTTCGGATTACGTTGTTGAGTTCAGTGGAACTGTCCGGGAAAGTAAATAGCTTCCTGTTTATTCGGAAATGACCATCGCGCGACTTTTTCTAATAGTTTGTCTGCACCACCGGAGGAGAAATCAATTTTTTAAGAAAAACAGAGCTCGTATTTTCGATTTATATAAAGATTTTCTTTCTATATTTTCCTCTAGATGTAATAATAACTTACAATCAAACTTCACTAAGGTCCACTTCTCAAACTTCTACAGTTTGTCGATAAAGTACACTGAAAAAAGATTTGTTGAACCAACAAAATATATTTTGTCAGAGGTATTTATTTAAAACAAATAATAATTTTAAAAAATTCGCTTATTTGGTTATATAATGATATTTTATATTTAATATTTATTAAATATTAAATTCAAAAAATTAAGATTTCATTCAAATAATTATAATTGTTTTTAGTCAAAAACTTATATCGTTTATATTAAACCACTACTTAGTATTCGTTTTATTTAACAATGAAAAACCATTTCAAATAACAATCTTAGTGTTGTAATTTATGGTAAACTTAACAAGAAAGTTAAACAGATTTTGTTAACAAAATATTGTTGAACTAACCAAAATTACGTCTAACAAAGAAAAATCTAGTGAAGGAAATCATATTATTTTATACTTTCATACTATCATATACTTTTATTTTATTAATTTAACACACCCATTGAGTTCATTTAAGTATTGTTCATTTAACAAACTAACATTATTGTTGAAATTACCCATTTACAAATTTTCTGCTTATATGTAACAGAAAATACCTAAGTTGCCGTAAAGATGGCGCTTCCTTTATTTCACACTGGCAATAATCCATATCCTGCGTAAATTGGTTGAGCGTCAGACAACGTTATAAATTATTATTCTACACGTGCACACATCTTGTAGGAGGCAAATCTGTTATATCAATGAAATGAATATTTCATTGATATAACAATTTCTTTTTTTTCCGTATACGTTAGCAGTAGCGTCATTATCCAAACCGCGATGTCCAGATTTTGATAAAATTTAGGATCAAAAAGTATGCACAATAGGGAGACTTTTCTTTGTTATGGACTTTACAAAATTGTAATAGTAATAACGCATCAAAAAGTTTGAGCGTTTTTCATTCACTTCAATTCATTTAATGATGTACATATAATAACACAGCCATTGTTATAGCATAAAACATAAAAGTACAAAAAATACACAATAAAAAACGCATAGTTGTTTTAAAGAAATCAAAAGTAAATACACAAAAACAACATGATTCTCTGTAGTCCAGTTTACACAAAGTTTTTATAACTTTTTTCTGAAGGTATTAGATCTCTCCACTCGTATAAATCGCTGCTCCCCAAAGAAGTATTCCGTAGGATAGATGATAAGTTAGCACTGCTACCCGAATACCAGATGCTAGTTTCCTCGTCAACACTTGGACGTGACCCGTCCACTCCAA
The DNA here is from genome assembly GCA_949128085.1 of Cetonia aurata. Lineage (NCBI taxonomy): Eukaryota > Metazoa > Arthropoda > Insecta > Coleoptera > Scarabaeidae > Cetonia > Cetonia aurata. Next base: position 63,359,079 of record OX421883.1, on the reverse strand, counting down.
ACCACTATCAAGGTGCAAGCGCAAGAACTTCAAGTGGCACCTTCTTCTTTGGGTTTAGTTGTTATGGTGAGAAGTTGCATCTTTTCTTTTTCAATTTATTTGCAGCTTTTTGTAGGGCTTCGTGGGTGATTTTGCTGATTGTTTGTACTCATGTAGACCCTGGACGATATGGAACGTATCATCGGCACACAGACACAGCTCTGTTTCCGATGAGGATCCTAGTAAATCATTGATGTAAATGTTGAAAAGTAATGAGGTTAATATTGGATCTTTGCGATACTCCAGTTAAGATACTTCCCATTAAGGACTTCCTGTCGCTCTATTGAACCGCGTGTTGCACTTTCCAAGTTGTACAATGTTATTGTATAGTTTATTGTATCGAAACCCTTACTCAGGTTGAGCAGACTTATTTTAACCATTCTCCTCTCGTCTGGTGCTCCATCTTCATAGTTAAGTACATCTACCAGAGCAGTCATGGTGGATCTGTCAACGCAATAACTTATTCAAATATTTTTGATATGATAGTGCTTATGGGCCTGTAGTTTTTATAATCATCAACATTTCCAGTTTTGTGTATCGGTAACACTTTTGCAAACTATAGTTGTTCTGGAAATGACCTTGTTCAAAACAACGATTAATTACTTTTGCTAATGGTATACTTATTTCATTTGTGTTTGGTTTAAGTGGAATTGAAACTTTTAAAATAAAATTGAGACCCATCAAACGCAATTTATTTTTTACTATATACAGGGCAGGCATTTCAAATTGAAAAGGCCGCAGGAGTAAAGTACCCTTATTTTCCACAATGGACCAAAATGTTACATCTATTTCAATTTAAAATCCCAGACACACAAGATATCCAATCATTGCGCACTACACAATTTTATTAATTCAGGACAATTGTTTCTGAAATTTGTAGATTTCTATTTTCAATTAAAAATCATGACGCCCCCAAACGCCCAGTTTTCAGTTTTAATTCTAAATTTGGCCAATATGAAGTTTTGAATACGAATACGAATTGAACCCTTATTCATAAACACCTACAGCATTTGATTTGATTAACGACGGTTTATTCTAATATCGCACGAGGATTGACAACCCAAAAGCTGAGAACACTATAAAATCCCCGAAGTAATTTATTAGAAGTGCCGGCAGAAGTAGTTTATCCCTTAAATGCTGTGTTTTTTTTTTGGTATAATCCCTACGAAATTTTAAAAGTTTCTTTTTAGAAGGACGAAATTACAAGTAAATCCCCTTTACGACCTTTTTATATTCCTTTTACGGTACTACCTTAGCGCGCGGAATATTGTTAAGTTAAGGAAAGGCAATATCCATGCCCGACATTTAATATCACTTTGAGAAAACACCAAGGACGACGGAATATTGAAAAAAGACGAGGCGAAGAAGAGGGAATATCGAATACTGTTGATGTTTATAAGAAATGCGAGATGGCTTATCTCGAATTTAATATCGCAGTTTTATATTAAAAACTTAGGCCGCGGGGTGTTAGCGCTGTGGTAAAAGTGAACGATTAAATTTTGTCGCTCGCCTCGAAATTACATTGGCGAAATGTGTTTTAAAATTCTCACATGACGCACACAAGGATATATATGTGTAAGTTGATCTTCAGTGTTACGCGTTTGCTAAATTATGTATTTCTGTACATACAAACAAACGTAAAACTTAGTTATTTACTTATTTTATTTTGTTAATTATTGAAATGTATTAACCTGTATAAGTTGGCCCTTAATTTAAACAGAAATAGTAAAAAGCCAAGATATATTTCCAAGAAAAAAAAGCTTTAGATTGAAGGTTCGACTAAATACGGAAGCGTCAATAACTCTACCGACATAAAAACACTATAACTTACGACAACTATAGTCAACAGGAACAGCTTCGCCATTTTATCGCCCAATAAAACGCGAAATATGGATTACAAAAGGGATACAACCGTTTACCATATTTATATCAATGATGAAAGGAGTCGTATTGTTTTTTCGGCCGCAATTTTTTCGCCTCTTTTTATGCAGCCATAAAACGACCGACTTCGTTTAGCGTGGTGACAAATATCACGCATAATTTTTTTTATTGTCATTCGCCGCAACTCCGTAATTTTTACGAATTCTTTCTCATTCGTTTAACAACGCCGCAAAGCAAAAAAAGTGCGGCTGATGTTTTGCTATCGTACTTGTTTTTCGGAATAAAATATGGGAATAAATATGTACTCTTCTTTTCATTACAATATGGAGATAAAACACTTTAATAATTTAAGAAGAAGCTTCTTAGACGATGAAAGTATTTGGCATTAAAATTGTGCGTTTTGAAAACGCCATTGCCGGACATAAAATTTATTATTTCCAGTTTGTGTGACTTCGTTTTTCTATTTTAAAACACCTAGAAAATTCAATATTTTCAATTAAGGAAAATGCCTGATGTAGTTTCAGATCCACCCACAATTAAAATAACTTTATCGAAAACAAAATATTCCCTAAGGTAGTTTAAATGAACTCTATTCTTATAGAAGCGACCTAGTTTGCGTACCTACGTTCCCTAATCTAATTTAATTATAAAACAACAACAAATTAATTCAAACATACAACCAAAGTTTCGCGAGCACCTAAAGGCAGGTATTCGAATCCAATTCCAATTTCATTTTAATGGTAAAATGTTTCGGTTTGTGACTAGAGATTTTAGTCTGGACGTTGTTTTTAGTTTCACGGGATTACTGCGAGTTTGTTGTCAATCCCACACAGTTTCGTAGAATACATAATAGGGTAATATAGAAAATAACCTAACAAAAATATACAACCAAACAAAGGTTTGGTTACAATTAGTTCCTGAATATGAATAAAAGCAAAGTGAGCGCTAGCGGTTATTAAGGCAAATATTAATTAAAATCTACATATGTATGTTTCATTGAAAAAAATCCATTTAGAAAGTACTTTTAATTAAGGACTACTTCATATGTAGATAAAAAAAAAATAAATCCTCTTCTATATATACAAATTATTTAAATACATGGAAGGACTTTTTCTTTTGCAGATCTTAGATGGAAGTATTAAATTGCATTCACAAAAGTTCAAGCATCTGCATTAAGTATTGAATATAGGAGATGTGAACGTTGCTTCAATATTACCAGCAGAAATGCTGTGGAATCCTCTGACGGATTGAACATCTCGCTTTGACAGTTCAATATGGGATAGAAATATCGGAATTACTGGAGTGGTCATAAAATAAAGTATGTCTTAGGGTTGTTTCTTCTTAGCAATTATCCCCATTATATTTATTTGCTGAAATGCACATTATATAGTTTATTGTGCTAATGTACTTTGGGTATTTAACTGGATAGAGGTGAAAGAAATATAAGCGGCAGATGGTTTGGTTTCACGGGGGTTCTTAAGGCTTTTCATTGGAGTTGGCCTTTCCTTTGGCATTACTGAATCGCCCGTTTATCAGCAAATTGATACGTAATAGAAGAGTGCCGGTTACAATGGTTTAAATGTATGAAAGAAATGTTAGAAGGTCATAATATGAAGTAGAGGTATCCAGATGCAGATGAAGAGTCCTCCTCGAGTCCTCTTAAATTACTAAATCACGTGCAACAAAGTCTTTCAAAATGGTTACGCAATAAGCCCAAGGAATATAGGCAGAAGATAGCAGGACAAAGACAGACAACACAGATCCTCAAATCAGCAGTGCTAGTTTTATTGCAGATGATGATAGATTTGCTATTTTGGAACGCACATTCAATACAGGGCAATTTGTGGTAAAGTCTTTTAAAGTGTGTAGTGCGAGACAAGCAAAACTACGTCATGCTAAATGACTGTATCATTCGAATTTACATTGAATTGAATCGTCCATCAGATTCCGGTAAGTAGCGACATCTGCATGGCATTTGAGAACTACTCCCTCGTCGAAAATAATAGTAATGGTGGGCTCGGCTGATGACAGCATAGCCGACATATTTTTTTTTATTTAAATGAAATTTTCTAAATATCTGATATAAATAACTGTGATTTTCACCGCCAAAAACATGTGAGGTAAGTTTAAGGTAACTTGCTATGTTCGTTGAGTGAAGAATTGTATAGCGTTAAGCTGTTAAGCACATTGGCGCCATCATGGCTGGGTCAGTTATGTCTTCTTCCGTTAATGGTGTCTTAATAATAAAGAGAGTGGTATTTAACTATTGAATTTATTAAAAGGAACGCTTTACACAACTTTTAACTTTCCATGTCAAAGCTTTAACACCTTTCTTGATAAAGGTTCTGTATTTAACCTATCAAAGCGAGCAAGGTAATTCGTTTTTGTTTGAGCGATGTTTGTCAATAGTTGCATTAATAATTTGGACAAAATTATTTTAGCCAAACCTTCTGCTTATAAGGTACATGTAAAAAGTACGCATAAGGTAAATGGTCGCAGCAATAATGTGGTTAAGGTGTCAGGTTTCAATGGCCTTTTCCTTAGCTGGTAAATGGAGCGTAATTTGCTTAACTGTACACATTTTTTTGAAGGATACTTTAGTGCCCCATTATTCTGGAAATAGATAAGTGCCAATAGTAGAATATATTTGGGAAATACTAATTTCAATATTTATCAATATGATATTCATTCAAATTTAAATTGATATTATGCTGACACAACCCAAAGTTTAACATTTTTCTAAAAGCTCCGATACGTAGCGCCAACAGCGGTGAACACGTGCAACTCATGAAAATTGTTAAGCAGGTCGTGAGCAAAACGGTTGCTGAAGTACAAGGATGAATTTATAAAGGAGCTATATACTGGATGAAGAGATGAAAGCGGAGAAGAAGCCTCAGTCTATTTGCTATGTCAATGCGATGACACGGCAAAGAAAAGGTATCTACTACCAATTTTGAAGGATCTAGGAGCAAATAACTATGTAAAGAAGACGCTGCAAGCATGGTAGGAGAGGAAAAACTAATCTACTCTGAGTTTTCATATTTCATACCCACAAGCATCTTGTGTACTGTAGTAACCAAATCGATGTTATTGAAAGTAGAAGCATTAGAAGCACCACACTAAAATTTATCATTCTTGTTAAAATTATCCATTTTGTCTAAACCATCACTACGTAAAAAATAGATTTCGATTATTTCTGCATGATTTGGATTACCACCAATCGAAACAAATTATGCTAACTATGATATCCATATGTTAGAAGTAATTCAAACTCTTCCATGTAATCGTTGATGTTATTGTATTCATAATTTGTCGAGCTTCATTTCAAGCCTGATAGGGAAACGTACAAATGATTGATCAAATGACCTGCTTAGTTGCCAAAATAGGGACAATTGAAATATTGAATCCAGCATCGTGAAGTTAAATGACGGAGATTTTATTGAGGAGTGCATAAAAGGAAGAAGGATAAATATCTAAAAGCAGGGTAGATACCTTTCTTCCAGGGCATAAAACACTAGATAAAGCAGTAATCAAACACGCATCAGCTACGCCAGCTGTAGAGCGGGGACGATTTGAAAGGGACATGGCAAACGGAAGGAATTCTAGTCCAAATGCAAATGAGTAGGAACCTTATTTAAGCGTCTATAAGGTTCTACGTTAATATCAGCGGCAACATCGCAACGATTCCGTTCACGAAAACACGAGACACAAAATTTCTAATTAGTGTGGAACGCGCGTGATCTGATTATAATTAAGAAACTCTTCCGCGTTGAATTCGAAGCTCGAACGGATGCCTGGCAAAGGAATGAAAGGGAAAAATATGAGAGTATATAGCTTCGCGTTGGCGAATAGGCATATCTCAAAGAAATGAACGCCGCGCCGTAATTACGACATCTGAAGTGACGTAGTAATCAACTTCGGTGTCAGTAATATTCGAAGATGAATACGTGTTTACGGTCTCTGGTCTGTTGCGGATTTAGAGTTAGGAATTAATTATGTTGCAATTTAGGATATAACTGGGAGATTTGTAATTACGTCCCTTATTAATTATCCAAATATTCAGGGTACATAACAAAAAAAAAATGTTATATCTGAATCCTCATTTTTCCCGGTCTTTTGGGAAATTTATCACGGAAAATGCATTACAAATCATGTCAAACGATATTATACAAACTTTAGATGTATTTATTCATTTAGTACTCCTGCCTTTCATGTTTTCCTGTTTACTTAAATAAATAAACAAATTACTGGGGAACTTCCGAACGTTAACGTTGTAGAAGCACACCTTCATAAATCACACGCTTGCTATATTCGAAGTGGAGAAAAAGTTCTTATGATCTAACCCGGGCAAAATACCGTTGCCGATTACCAAGTAGTTCGATTCAATAAACATCAATTTGCCGACGGAATTTTAATACACTTTTGAAATACATAGTTTTCGTCCCTGACAACTTATTTATTTATAGGACGTGGGGATAAGTTTTCCAACGTCGGTCGGCGTCGGTGATAAAACTTCGTGCGGCAACTGTTTTCCTACCCTCTTGGCAACAGCTCGCCGATAACTTTATCATTAAACTTGTAGCAATTTGTAAATATGAAACGACGTGAATCGATAGAGCGGTGAAGAGGAAATGAATAAAATATCGGGAGATGGAGGAAGGCTTATTCGTGGTGAAATGCACATACCGGTAATTCTCATAACTGTCATCGTCCCAGCCAGAAGTTAAGTAATATATACGTATCGACTTTTAAGCAAAGGACATAATTAATGTTTTTGCTTATTCGTCCAATTTTAGTGAAGACGATAATACAGGGTGTTTTGAAACCTCGTTTAAAGATTTTAAGGGCATGTAGTACGGTCGAAAATGAGGTTAAAAGCCATAATAAACATATGTTCACAAATCAACCATTTACGAGATAACAGCCAGTGTTCCTAGTAGTACATGGATATAACATATCCCAGTAAACAGATGCTTATCAGCTATTGTTCTATGACAGTTTAATTTGACGTTTTGTGCAATTTGTAGCAATTACAAAGGTTGCGTATTCTAATGCTGAAATGAGCGAATGGTGTTCATGTACGGTCGTGCTAATGGGAATTCTTTACAAGCACGTCGCTTCTATGCTGAAACGTTGCCTGATCGCCAACTGCCTTCGTATGTGATGTTTCAGACGGTGTTTCAACGACTAAGAGAAACTGGTTCGTTTGAGAAGCGGTCTTCTGATACTGGACGGCAGAGATTAGCATGTACTCCACAGATAGAAGATCGAATTTTGAATATTATTGATGAAAACCCCGAAACTAGTCTTAGAAGAATTTCGACTCAAGTGGGTGTAAGCAGCAATCTTATTTGGACAACCCTTCATGAGCAACTCCTATACCCCTACCATATCCAATTGGTACAAGCCCTTACTGCTCCGGATTATCAAGCGAGAAGGGCTTTCTGTGAGTGGTTTTTGCGAACAGCTGCTGATCGGCCAGATTTCGCTGATAACATCCTTTTCACTGATGAAGCTGGTTTTACTAAAAATGGAATATTTAATTTCCACAACAATCACGTTTGGTGTGACGAGAATCCTCATGCTACCGTTGAAGCTCGGCACCAGCAACGTTTCTCTCTAAACATCTGGTTAGGCATGATAGGGGAACGGTTGTTAGGACCGATTGTTTTGCCACAACGCTTAACAGGTCCTGCATACCTCGAGTTCTTGGAAAATACTGTACCTGAACTTTTGGAAGATTTACCTATAAATCTAAGACTGAACCTCTGGTTATGCAAGATGGAGCTCCACCGCACTTTACGCGTGCTGTTAGGGAACATCTTAACAATGAATTTCCTGGGAGATGGATAGGGCGAGCAGGTCCCATTGCTTGGCCTTCAAGGTCTCCCGATCTAAACCCGTTGGACTTTAGTATCTGGGGTTATTTGAAAAGTTTACGATCTTCCAGAGTTGCGCCAACGAATAGAACACTGTTACCAGATAATACGAGAAAAACCCTTGTTTTTTGAAAGAGTGCGAGCTTCCTTTGAAAGCAGATGTAGATCCTGTGTCGAAATGGAAGGACGTCATTTTGAACATCTTCTTTAGTTATAATCTATTTTATGTTAAAATACAATAACATCTTAATAAAAACAGCTAAAGCAAACTTATTCTGCATTTGCGATAAAATCGCTGTTATCTCGTAAACAGTTAATTTGTGGACATATGTTTATTATGACTTTTAACATTATTTTCGATCGTACTACATGCCCTTAAAATCTTTAAACGATGTTTCAAAACACCCTGTATGTGCTAGAGTGAAATATTAAAGTAATAACAAATTTATATGATGATTAATTTATTCTCTTAGAGAAATACGTTCTTAGTTGTTGATAAAAACGTCATTTGAAAACAACACAAGTGTGACAATATGCGTCCCTGTATTGATCGCATATTCTGTTAGGTTACATTCTCTGTAATGTCACATATGGCACTTGATGATAATAAATTAATGATGAACCTTTCTTGGCCTCTGATACCGCTACGAACCACACAATCAGGACATCGTATTAATGGATGTGTAGTTGCACCCTATCTGGGTATTGTGTATGGTTTGACCCACACCAAGGTGAATCAAAGGTGAGTAAAACTTATAAAGATGTAGCCCTTGGTTCCTCAGTTATTTTACAATATGCAGCGGTTATAAATCACATTGGCCAAATACACTTTTTCATTTGTAGTTTGGCAATTTCTTTTACTTCCACTTTCATCTGGAGGCATTTCGAACAAACTTCTGTGGATGATAGTGTATATACAACCAAATAAAATACCCTATATAAACTATATAGCTACTCTGTAGTCTGTACAATATAAAGATATGTTTTCTAGTTTAAACGACTAATATGATACGTTTCCCAGGATAACCTGCCTTACTGGACAGTAGCGACAACGTACAACACGGTTTATGAGCACTGTCAAACGTATCTATACGTGTAATTACGAGTAATCCCAGTAGAGATGGAATGGTCCGGCTTTGGTATAATTATGTCCCGACTGTACAGGATAAATACGTTTCTAGTTGGGTCATTAGTGCCATATAGCTGCCACCGTGGTAGATATTGATGTGTTTAGACCTTGATGATGAGGACGATAATGATGATGACAGTTGCGTTTTGCGCTCATCTCATATTACATAGCAAATACTAAATACTCCGCTTATAAATTGCTTTGTTTATGGCATTGTTATATTAGGTCATAGCAATTTTAAATGTAGGTGTAATTGGTTACCATTTTTTAGTCTTTACCTGGTGTGAACAAAGCAAGCATAATAAATAGTGCAAAACGCTGCAATTATTAATTTAATGATATAGTTAGGTGGTAAAAGATTGCAAACGGAAACCACATATTTGCTTTTACTTCAGAGAGGGAAATTATGGTGGATAAACAATATTCAACATGACTGCCTAATGACAGTTACTCTTTACCTGTTTACGTGTAATATAAGGAATATATACAAGGTGTTTCATCATCTTTAAATCTGGTAAATTTTGAGATGGCAGCTAATAGGAGTTGAAGAAAGAAATATTGGATGCAAATATGTAGATGGATTTGTTGTCTAAAATTAAAGCTATGATAAAATGTATGGAGCCCTTATATTAACCATCATAGAAGATCATGCAGGAACCGATTTATCTGGTCAACGAATTTTTAATGCAAAATATTTTGTATTATTTGCTTAAACTTTATCCCGTCAACGGTTTCATGGTAATAAACCAGCATCGCTGATGGTTTAGTGACTAGCACGATTGGCTATCAGTCACAGGATCCGGGGTTCGCATCCGAGGACCTGCTCTCAGGGTGAGATTTTCATAGGTTTCCCCACTCCTTGGCAAAGGCTGAGAGACGAATAGTTTAAGTCGCTCCACAGCCACAAGCGTAATAATAACTCATGGCCTGCCAATGCCTCCTATAATTAACGAAAGCTGTTGAGAGATGCGAAGCTATAGAGCTCACCATAAATGTTATTAAGAGCAAATATTAAATGGATTTCTTTCCCAAGGTCCGCCATATGCATTTTTTCCAGTAGTTACTTTGCTCCTTATATCAGTTTCGCTAATTTGTCATCACAGATGCAGAAAATTTCTTTCATTTCCGGCCTTATGGCTCGCAGCAAAAGGATTTTGGCGCAAATAATCAGGCAAATCATTATGCTGACATTCGGTTTTTTTTTGGTGACATCGTTTTGTTCTTTCCATCGTTATATTATGGAAGCAATAGTGTTTTTGTTAACGTTGAAATCATGAGAAGATTGCGTTATCGCCATATCATTTTCTCTGCGAGTAATTATTCTTGTCATATCGATTAAACATGCTTGTGGCATGACCAACCACATCTTCAAATAAATTTTGATATCAGCGCCTAATTCGACCAGGAAATTTTTCGTGCAACAGTGTTAGTCTTGTGCGCTGTACGTGACGCCGTCTTGTTGGAAGAAGACATTGCCTACGTAAACATTTGCCAGTTGTGGTCATAAATAATCCCTTAATGAGTTCCTGTACCGCTGGCCATTTACAGATCTTCAAAAAAATAGGGTCCAATGATTTCCTGGGACCACAGAGTACACCATAGAGTGACTTTTTGTGATGTGAGGATTTTCATCAGCCCAAATCCTGCAGTTTTGTTTATTTGCGAAGCCATTTAGCCAAAAATGTGCCTCATTAGAAAAGATGTTGTTTTTTCGTGAATTCTCGACGCATTCTGTAATATAAGGGTTTTAGAGCTTGCGCAAGTTGCATTTTATAGGCTTTGTTATGCAGATCCATACGCGAAATTCTCCATGTCGACATTTGCAAATGTTCAGAGTTGTTGTGACATAAAGATTAGGATCATCCCACACACTTCTGCTTAAAGCAGACATGTTCTCCACTGAACCGCCGATGTGATGACGTGTGGTAGTTGTCTTATCTGCAAGGGAGCCTGTTCAACAAAATTTCTGAACTAAATGGTGCATTCGGATGGGCAATTATGTTGACGGTAAAGATTGCGTAGCGATCGAAAAATTTGTCGCACCGAACACTCATTTTGACAATAATGCTTTATGATTTCTACCCGTTCTTGAATTTTGTATTTAGTGAACACAACTATCATACGAAAGTGTCAAAATCGTAAACAGCGTTGTCATGGTGATCGCTTAAACTTCTGAAACTCTTATTGGTAGACTCTATATTTTGTGTGCAACTATTACTATCCCATGAAAGAAATTACCACCAATTAATTGATTAATTAATAATGTGCATAAGATGTTCCTCTCTCATTTACCGTTCCCCAAACCCGACCACACAAAACAATAAACTACTACTTGACCAGCGAAGTCCTAATATGTTCTGACAACTTATAGAAGTTCCTCAAACGATTAGATTAAGTCAACACACAGTACGCTTTAATATGCTCCAATCAAGCCCCCGTAGTGGTATAGACTTAGTGCGGGAGTTCGGCGATTTACAGAAGTAATAATAGCGAACCGTGGAGGTTGCGGCAAGACGGCGGTTTGCGAATCTCGCTTGTATAGAGAAAGGCGAGCTCCCTGGGTGGATGATGATGGTTGTTGATGATGAGGGTGGCTGCGGCGCTGCGCGACGCTCTAAAACCAAAGGAGAATTTCAGTTTGAAGTCGCCGGCCTTTCGCAAAGACGCCGACGACGGTACGCGGTAAGAGTATTGGCCGAAGCGAATCTCCCCACGAAATTCTTACGTGTTTGGACGTGTTTCGCGTCGGAACGGATTTTGCGAAGACGCCAGACCGCTAATCCCTTTGCAAGCGGCATTATTAATGAGAAGACCAAAACTTTGCTCGCCTGACGTTTTACCCTCTTCACTAGGAACGTCCTTTCGTTCCGTTTTCCTAACCCTCTATGTAGTAATTCTGTACCGCGATTCCGCACGATTCCCTCCGCTTAAAACAATATTAGCGCAGTTTATCGATCTCGGAACAGAAGTCTCCGGCTACTGTACGGCTGGGGGATTCATCAGCAGCGCGCATACACTTTGTTTTTATAGAGCTATTATTAGCAGCGGCACCCTACTTCAGATAGAACCTAATATGTATCTTTATATTAGATTCCAGTGAAAATACCTTTACATCGTGAGTTTTGTCGTCGGATTTTGGTAGACAGGAATTTTATCTATTTAATGTAATAAACGTCCAATGTACACCATGAATGAAAGATGGAGACTCTGTTAAATGAGACAAAACGTACAGTGCCCATTAGAATAAAAACTAAAAAAAAGTTTAGCGGTTTAAAGAAAATTCTTTGACATTAATTCGTGTATTTCCAACGCTTGCACCAAAAATTTTGGTGAATTCTAGGTAAAGTAAAATTTCTGATATTCTTCTTTGTTCGTTATAGTATGGACGTAATTTCCATTCACATGTGCGTGAATATTGCAGTGCGAAATCAATAAAGGAAGCACAGTTATTCTCAAGGTTGCCTCACTACGCGACGGGCTTTCATTCTTTCATACACGCTTCATATGTTCTCGTTCTCACTATCTACTTCTTGCAAGACATAAGCGTTGCGTTCACGATTTGGCTTTTTTATCACGGTTAATGTATAAACGAAAACTAATATTGATAAATTTGGCACTGTATTGCCACAAATCGGACTTCAGGAGTGGGGATAGCGCTATACCGGGTGTTCTAGGGTTAATGGTCTATTAGAAGTATATGTGGAACCAATCATCAGAATCAATTCAAATTTTGTGTGCAGTTGTTCGAGGTGAACTAGGCTTCTAAAATATTTTCATCAATACGGTGTTGCCGCTTCTCTCTAAGCCGGGTAACAATTTACTTAATTGAAATGGAACATCCTACATTCCTTATTAAATTTCATAAAACTTTCAGAATAATTTTCCTATACCTATCCTAAAGTGTTTTCAAAATATAAATTAATTTAATTTTTCTTTAATTTCACGCTTACAAAAGTGCCGTTGCAGTTCCCTAAGATACAGTTTAATGTATTAGATAAAACAAATACTACCGAAACTAAATTTCTGTACTGTTACGCGCATCAGTTTTCGATGGGCACTCATAGATGGCGCTAACGGGCAATGTACGGAACAACGAAGTTCACGTATGAAACATCAGAGGACGTGGTGTTCTGTATACAACGCGTAAATAGAAGAGTCGCCATTTATGCGAGAAACTGTCGAAGTGGCCCTGGAAATTTTTAAAAATGGTCGCCCTAGCGTGGCGATTGGACAGCAAACATTTTCTATAAATATGAGCTCCGTACGTGCCTCTGCCGAAATAGCTGCCCACACCATAACAGAACCACCATGAAAAGACACCCGTTTAAAGATGGCGCAATCAGCATCATTTCCTCTTTTCCACATTCTTTCTGTACTATCAGGTGATCGTAGGCGAAAACGCGACTCAGCCGTAAAGAGACCCTCACCCCACTGCTGAAGTGCCCAATCAGGATGTAATTGTAAAAGCTGAAGTCGTGTTCCTCGTTGTCTAGGTAACAATTGTGGTCCTGCGATCGGTCTTCGTGAAGTTAGACCATTTTTTTCAAGCCTTCACCTATTTGGCACGTAGTTCAACTCTTTGCACTGGTTTTTACAGGTGATGTTGAAGTTGAACTGCTGTTATTCTGTAATCCCTTAATGTATCATTAACTACATTTGTTGCTCTTCGTCTTTCCGGTCCTGCTCGCCTGCTCGCTTCTTATACCTATCAGTCTCTAAAAATTGGTTCGAAGAATCCAGAATAGTAGTGCGTGGTATTCTTAATCTACGGGACACATATCGCTGACTAGGACTATCTTCAATTCATGCAACAATTTGTCAAAAGTCTGCATTAGTTAGCGGCATTGTCAACGCGCGAATATTGTTGTTTACTGTCAAAGTGGCGTCCATCAAAAATGGAGTACTAAACCTATTTGGATATTTTATAAATAAAATCTAAGGAACGCCGACTAACATATTAATGTGAATTTGTTGATGAAAAAGTAGGTAAAAGTAGGTAAGTAGAAATTTATTTTAAAGACAGAAGTATAAAATAAATGTCATTATAAAAGATTAAACAGAAACAATTAGTAAAACAGAAAGTACAAAGAAAAAAAGAGTAATACACTTACGTCATGAAATTACATTATGAAACTAGATTACAATAAAAAAATTCAGCTAAAGCATGAAAACATTTTGTTGCAGCTATGTTTTATCATTTTTTTTTGAACTTTCTTAATGGTAAAATTTCCAATCATTGGGCAAGTGATTATATATTTTAATACCTAAGATATCTACACTTTTGGCGGTTAAGTTTCAATTATGTCTCATTGAATGTATTTGTGCATCTCTGATATTGTAACTATGTAAGTTATTATTTTTGTTCATGAAAATATGTTTATGCTTGTGAATATATAAGCTGGATTCCAATATATACAATTCAGAAAGAGTTAAAATGTTCAAGGATTTAAAATAAGTTCTGCATGAGGTGACTTGACTAACTCCTTATATCATCTTTAAATTGTCTAATTCAACTACATTCTTTAAAGATGTTAGCTTAAAAATTGATCTGTTTAATTTACTTATTAGTTCCGTATTCCAGTTTAAGGTGGAAGTAAAAGTGACTTATTAGAATGTTCAAAATTAAAACGTGGGGTATATTTTACATTATACTAATCAATACGAATCTTTAACAATAAAAATATTACACTTTAAATCCTTATTTAAACAACAAAAAAATAATTTGGAATTTGTGAGGCTGTGATAAGTACATAAGGGTGGCCGGTTTTTCACCAGTTTAGCTACCTCAAAAAAGGAAGCCATTGATAATGATCTAACTAATTATCTGCACCAAAAGTGTGAGTCACACACCGAATTTACAACGTTTATAATAATGTAATTAAATTTTACCAACACCATTCCCAAAACGCGATTAAATTACCCACATTAATTCTAAAATTACTGAAATTATAACATCCAACCCACCATGCGTAATTTAAAAACCGGATTTTCCGTAGTTTCATCCCGGGGAGTATAAATCTGCGGGGCACTGACGCACTTACAGTAGGCGCATATGAGTTGCGAATTTATCAACTCCCCACAGCGCTGGTTTCGCGCACACGCGAATCCCACTATCTGGGACACAGCGCCAACCGACGCTCGCCAACATCCGGGATGAACCGCATAAAAAGTTATTCTCGGAATTGTTCCCCATTAAGATGTGTAGGTAGTTGTGGAATTTATGCGTGGTCGCGGGGATCCGTTGAGAATAGAACGCATTTACTACGTTAATCCAATTTTGATAACACCTTCCCGTGGCATTAGTTCGACCCACTTGGATGGCGAAACTTTCGAAGGTACTTTGAATCCCGAAAACGCTCCACGCCATCTAGACTTTAGATTTTATCCGGGAAATATATACCTACCAAGTACATTCCCTGCATTAGGTAATTGAATGAGCTGGATTATTATTTTAGGTTGTAAAAGGGTATGCGCATTACTGCGTATTACGTAATGATTATGACATTTCGATATAAATTACATTTGCCCCTTGGAAACCGGTAGCGTGCATCTGATTATGAGTACGTAATGTCCTAGCAAAAAGTGTATCTTTGATTATCTTTAGAAAAAAAACTAGAAAGCCGGGCCCATTCACCCAGGCAACTAATTAGTCGTTTGATGACCGCTTACACCCCAACTCGACAGAAAGCCTGCGCTCCACCTAGAACGAATGGCTTACGCCCCAACTCGACAGACCAGCCAGACCGCACTATTCTCTCCGTTAACCCCATCTACACCTGTGACAGGTTTGGGATCGTCGGTATATACTTAAAAATACTTAAAAATATTTAAAAAATTGCGTTATTTTGGAAGGAGCATATACTTTTCATACGAGCACAGGAAGTATGGTATCTAAATCTGTGATTTGCACAGAATCCCTTTGCTTCATAAAACGCATGGCTCGGAACTGATATAAAGAAGGATGTTTCAATGTTTCATACTATTTCATCAATGTTGCTAGACATTGGAGGAAGTGAGTTTGATTAATAAACTACCAGTGGAACTACACCTACCTGGCTCTCAATCTGTGGGTCCGGAGCAAAATTGCAAGACCGATTACAACGTGGAGTTCTAGGGATAAATGCTCTAGATGAAACCTGTAAAAAGCACGATATAGCATAGACATGAAGCTGTTCGTGATCTTGAAAAACAAACGTGACAGCGTGTAAAGTCAAAAGTGGCTACTTTTGAGGAAACAATTGCTGCATGGAGTGTAGCTAACGCAATGAGAGTAAAAAGAAGATTGGTAATAGGGATGAAACGGAATCGCGTGAAATTTAGAAAACATATCTTTCTTAAAGTGAAGGATGCGCTTGAAGGTTATAGAGCTAATAGTTTGAAGGAGAGTGGAAAATTATCACTTGCAACTGCTAAAATCACTGTGAAAGATGCTGCTGGAAAACGAAATCTACGAAAATAGCGAATCATATTACTACCTAAACAAGGTTTTCTACAATTTCTTCCTCCCTTATTTACTGGATTAAATGCATTGGGTGCGTTAGACGAAGGAGCTGCAGGAATAGTGTAAACCGTTAACGAATCAACAGCAACACAGAAAGAAGTAGATGCGGTTTAGAGATGTAATAAAATAATGGAAGCTATTATACTAGGGAAGAAATGATGGTGATGGTTTATATTTAAAACCTTATCGTAGAGGAATGGGGAAAAACCATTAAATCGACTGCCTCGCAAAAGCTCTTGCCAAAATCGACATAAATTTGGTGAAAAGTATATTCTGAGTTTTCGTGGTGTTTATACGAAGGATAAACTATCTCAAAATCCGAAGGGAACAGTCAAATTTAAAATTCAAACTCCAACTTGAATTTCGAAAAGTTCTAATAAGCCAGTTCGGTGGGACACGCTCTATGTATTAAATGTAGCACTTGTTCCTTTGAAATGTATGTATTGTATATTGGACCATAACTATTAATTTTTAAAAGTTTTCGTATCATTTAAATATCTAAGGATCATTTAGTTAGCGTCTTTAAGATGACGTATTAAAAAACCTTTTCGTTAAAACCAATCCATTCGATGTTAGAGTTACCAATCTAGAAATAATTTTTCTAGTGTCATTGGTTGTACCAACAACGATTTTCAATTTAATAATGCTTTCTACTGCAAGTATAATTTATTAAAACTTTAAAGTACGATGAACACAAAAAACTATGCATCTGCAATACATACAATACATATTCTACGTACCTATAAAAAATATTTTAAAAAATTGAATTCGCATTCTGCATATGTTCTATGGAAAATTCCAATTCCAGGAATACAAAATGTGATATTTCATTCTCCTAAATTATTCACGGAATGAATATAATTTTGCGTTCTGGAAATCAAATGCAAATAGTCGATTTTAATTGTTCAGATTTCCATTTAAAAAACTGCGTTTATTATTCTCATTCATGGAATTTTAAATCCCGACATTCGAAATTATACGTAAATCTAAATACAATGTTATTTTTTCTATATTATACTGCGACAATTGTAATAACTGAAAAGTTTAAAAATTATTACTTCGTGTAGTTGCAGTATTAATTTTTTTTAAACGAAGTTTAGTAAAAATGTATTTCATGTTTAGAATTAAAAGAATAAAGCCATTTGTGATTAAGTTATTTACCTTAAAACTATGGTTATTTCTTTTAAAATGTAAATAATAGTGAGTAGAAACCATATAACTGTTCGTTAGGTTTTTTATTTATGTATTTTTAAGAAGTTATTATAATATGATGATATTATTATAATATCATCAGTTAATGTGTTTACTGATATTAAATAATAGATTTCCTATTAGAAAACTTGAATATTAAAAATGTTATGTCGTATAAACAGTACGACGGTGCTATTCATTGCGCCAAGGAGAAATACATACAGATAGTTAACAATTCTTACATTGCGTGCATTCGAAGAGAAATATAACGCCACCACACAAACTATCTATATTAAAATATCCCTCGACAACGGTCCGGCTATCAAATAGGAAATGAAGTGGAAGAAATCGATTTAGTGTATATACCACTTGTCTACCTACCTACGTATAGCGAGCATATACCGCTGAAAGCGACGAATACGTCGGCCAGAGAGTCCGGATCGACCACTCGTTTTATTTATCTCGCATTGCACACTCACATTCACCAACCAACCAACCAGGCTCCGACTATATCGACATACACACTACGTACAGCATATACACATCCAGCATACAACGATGGGACGTACAAATCCTTTTCTGGTCCGTTGCAATATATATTGCTCGTCACAGTCGACTCTTCACAATATATATTTGATCGCGAGTGAAATAGATTCCCCTGTTGACAACGGCTAGTAGGACGCGGAGGGGAGAGGACGGGCTCTTCTTTGATGTTTCGAGTGTCCATGGGTTTCCGAGTGAAGGCAGACGAACTGAGATGTTGACACTGCACTCGAGAAACACCTTGGAAATCAAAGCAAATGTTGAATTAGAACGTCGGAAGGGACGAGATGGGAATCACGATCGGGATGATTTTCTATTTATTGAACGATTCTCTAGTGAAAATAAAAGATATATATATATATATATCTGATATAACAGATATATAATATGTAATATAAAAAGATAAATACACGTAGCTCTATGTATTTTCAAATACTTGTAGCAAGGAATAAAAAAAAATCGTTTTTGAACGGGAATATTCAAATCGAATGTTTGAATTACTTTCACACTGTTTGTACTTATATTGATTGCATCAAACAAAAATATTTACTTGGATAAATCTATTTACTTGTGTGTAATGCAAATATTTTTTAATAAAATAGTTATAGGATAAAAAGCATAGCTTGCCACACTCAGTAAGTATTGTAGTAACATTCTTTATCATAATATTTAGTTTTTGAAACAATTTCATAAAACAATGTGTATATGCCGGCGCAGCCACCAAATTAGTAATTACATACAAGTTACTGTTGTCTAACAATAAGTTAAATATTAAACTTTGCGGTTGTGTATATAAAACCATGTAGTTAACACCTTTATTCTCCTATTATAAATTATTATCTTTGGCAGTTTCTATTTTCTCTTTGTGTTAACAATTTATTCTATTCTGCTTATGAGAATGTTTCTTTTTTCGAAATCCAATATATTTTTTTTTACAATTTCTAAAGTCTGCATTTCTATAATTATTTCTCATTAATTTATAGGAAAATTTTTTCGAAATCCAATATATTTTTTTTTACAATTTCTAAAGTCTGCATTTTTATAATTATTTCTCATTAATTTATAGGAAAATGAAAAAAAAAAACATCCAGTATATAAGTAAATTAGAACTCCGAATAATGTCTGTTTCAAAACAATTCATACAAGAAGTGCCACAAATTTGATCACGCAAATCTTCTTTTGGCTGTTTAGTATTTGGGGGTAAAAGCTCATATGAAAATTGAAATTAATAAGAGAATAGAAAAAAAAAGAGAATTGATAAAAATATCTTAAATGTGTGGCTGATCTTTTGACGATTTGTTATTACGAAAATTTAGTTTATAAAATTTGAAATTTTTATTATATTCCTTATTTTCTTAAGTTTAAGTAAGAAATTCGTGAATTTCTATTATCAAACCAAACCGAATGAAATTAGAAAAAATATGTAAACATGCTTCGTTATCCCCACCCTAAACTAAATCCAGAAGTGCTTTCTTCAACGTCTATTTTGATCTACTAAACACCAAGAATATAGAGAAGTATGTAACTAAGAAGGAAGTATGTTTACCCCAATAAATTAATCAACACCAAATGGTGCAGAGGGGCATGTCCTCGAAAAAATAAATTGTTAAAGTCTATCATATACATGGTTTCGTAAGCGTCTAATTATTTAAATAAAGATTATATATTTTTTAGTAGTTCTAGATTTTCAATGGCAAGTTGATGCCCTGTATCATTAATATGTTGTGCAACACTGAATGATTTTAAGCTTCCATAACGATAATGCGTTACGCGCTTCTGGTTACGATTTTGCACGCTTTGTTTGTCCAATATAAACTTTATTGCAGTTCTCGCATCCCATTTTGTGAGTGCTTAACCTTTCGTTGCCGTTCAATTTACCTTTCGGGTTGCCTAAAAGGTTTCTCGAAATATTTCGCGATGCAAAACATGTCTTCATATTGTGCTTTTTAAAAATATTGTCTAAACACATAGAATACAAAACAATTGAGCATCAAATATGTTAGATATAGCAAATACACACAAAATTTTAAATGGAATATAGTCAGTTTTATATTTTGCACTTCTTGTGTTATTCCTTGTTACACAAAAAGTGTTTCGTTCGTTGATTGTCATCATGTTGGATTCGCACAGTTCACATATAGCTTATATCTTTCTCTTTATGTGTCGGTTTAAATATTGAGGCAAAGATTTTAGAGGGTATATGTAGCTCCATAGCCGTGACACAAACTTATACACCCTGTATAAAAGCAAATGGTGAATGTAAATAGAATCAGAGCAGGGAGGACAACGTCTTAAATAAATTCAAATTAAAACGTCGTTGTGACAGTGAAAGGGCTAAATTGGAATTGCGGTAAAGAGAATAATACATCGAACAGCTACGTCAATATCCGGACTGCTGCGTCTAATTGATCGGTCTGGTTACCCGTGTTGCTGGGACACGACCTCATGCGTCCGTGGAAACACCGCTGTCGACCGGAGAAGGGTGGAGAAGGAGGGTTAGAGGAACGCTCAGGCAAAGGGTAGGTAGCAAAGGGGAGAAGAAAAATCCGTGTCGAGGGTAGAGAAGAGCCCCCGTAGAGTGTGAAGGCTGCGACTACGTTCCGGAGCGACAGAGAGAAAGCAAGCGGGGAAAGAGGGCGAGAATAAATTTCCCGATTACGCAAGTTGATCGCTCTTTGAGCGGAATGTGTGTCGCTAAGGAGATAGATTGGATTCGCTGCGAACAAATATGTATTAATTTTCGCGAGGCTCCCGTGATGGAAAGGAGAATTGTCGTAGGGAAGCCGAGAGGTGACGCGCGCCCGATCACGATCGGAGTGGAAAGATAAAAAAGATAGATACGGATTCTCGCTTATTTTAAATTTTAAATTGAGTTTTTATTCAAATTGTTTTTTACGAAGTTAAAATACAAATTGGTAGTAATATGGTTCGAGCACGGAAATAATTTTTGATGAAATATCGGTGCCTGGAAACGGAAATATATTTAAAATAACAAAGTTTCAACCCGCCTTATAAATATTCAAATTATTTCGAAATTTCGAACTAAATCAATACCTCCAACCAAACGGTGGAATATTAGACTGAACAGGAACTTTGAAAATTGTTTTGTATCCATAGAATGTGAAGGTATTAAAAGTATGAAGGGTGTGTCTACACCTGGACAACTCAAAAATAAATAAGATTATGCTGTACCAATTTAAAGAAATAAAATCGTAAGTCATTTCTTATCTACGCGTCTACGCATCGTGCAAGAATCTTTCAAAATATCTGGATATGGCTCTTTTAATGCGTTTGTAATAGTTTGGCGATCATTCCAAGCCGTCCTTAATGACAATGAAGACACTTAAAGCAATGAAGTGAAAAGAGAAAACATAATTTTTCTGCCACACTCAGCTGTGCTGGTGAATCAGCCTAATTGTGGAAATGATAAAATAGACGTAGTATCCGTGAAGAAAAGAATTGTATCATTGTGCTTCTGGGATCGTTTAACGCACCACTTACTAGAACTGCTACTTCTCTTATATTTGCAGCCCGAGACACGAATAATTTAAGTTTCTGCTGTAGCTTTAGGGAGATCTCCTTTCAAGTCATGTTTAATATAAGCTGGCTGATCTGGAAAGTAGTTCTTTTTATGAAAGTTAGTTTAACGAGCTGACACAACTTGACAGTAGTCACTTCTCCCTTGTATATTAAACACAATAATTACGCTCTTAATGATCGCCCGTAAAACTCTTCGGTGCCGCGTTTCGCTGTCTGTGCAACAACGATATCATCGCCATCACAATCCTTGCTGTCGCATTAGTCGTGGTAATTGTCGCGAGCGTTTCCACCGATTCTCCTCGTAAAAACCGGAGCGGAGAGAACGCTCCAAGATATAGAAGGGAATCGGATGATATTGAGTTCGCCGAATTGCTTACGGCAAAAACTATAATTGCAAATTGGCCCCGGTTTGAAAAGCTCAGTGGCTAGTCGTAAACCCGGGCCTCGTAATGTCGTAGATTACACGCTTCCGATGGGTTTATTATTATCGGGGTAACGGCGCTCGAGAGCGCCACCTAGCGGGTAGCCGTGCGCTGTTTGCGTTGCACTCTCCTACTGGTTCTTAATTACGCTTATTATCTCGTGGCAGTAATTTCGGTTCACATTTTAAATAACGTCATTATCGCTCCGCCTGGACACGTCTAGCGTTCATGCGAATGTATGCAAGTACATATGCGCATACTGAGCGCCTGGGGGTGTACTATTACTTCAGTTCAGGAGTGGTAATAAAATTAAATTTAAGCGACTTAAAATCAGCAGCCCGAAGTAAACTGTGATATTGAGTGCTCGGGGGCTGTTTGAGAAAAAAATGAGAGAAAGTATTAATTTGGTGAAGTATTTTTTGTAGGAGTATGATTTTATAAACCAATAGTAACTAGGTTACGTAAATTAACCAAATATTATACTGAGTGTTTCTAAAGTACTTGCTATAGAAAAACAAAATTTGCACATTAATTATTCATAAATGAAGTATAACTACTAGATTTTCAAGTATCGAATTTATTTGTTATTCATAAGATAGGTACCATTTTCGACTCAACCCTGGTTTTCAGCTGGGTACAAATGCAGGACTGGTTGGAATCGGTTACTGATTTGATTTGGGTTGTGTTTGCCTCATATTATTAGAATCTATGAAGGCATTTAACATCATAAATTATAATATTCTCTCGTTTGTGTTGGGGTGTTTCCAACATAGTCTTAAAAAAAAAATGAAAAATTGAGAAAAATTTAAAAATCAGAAATTACAAAGTTTTTAATGCGATGCGTAACGTCGAGTAACGACAGCAAAGTGTGACGCGTTTGAAAAAAAGAAAAATTAAACAAAACCAAAAAAGAAAAATTGATAAAAATTTAAAAATAAATTACAAATTTTTTAGGGCGTAATGTCGGTTAACGACAGCGAGACGCACAGCGTCGAGCCCTTTTTAAAGACACGTTTGAAAAATAGAAAAAAATATAGAAAATTAAGAAATTACAATTTAATTCAACGAGACGCTTAGCGTCGAATGTTCAATACGGCGAGACACGGAGGGTCGAGTCTCTTTTTAAAGAGAGAGAGGCGTTTGAAAAAAAAAAAATTAAAAAAAAGAAAAATTTAAAAGTTAAGAAATTGCAATTTGATTCAACGAGACCCGTAGCGACGAGTTTTCACTACAGCGAGACGCGGAGCATCAAGTCTTTTTTTTTAAGTGACAGGCGTTTGAAAAAAAAAGGAATTAAGAAAAGTTAATACGCAGAGTGTATCGACGATCCCAAACCAATCACAGGTGAGGACGCGGGTTAGCGGAGAGTGGTGCGGTTTAGCCGGTCTGCTGTGCGTAATACCTCATCAAAAGACTAATTATCTGGCGGCGTTAACAGCCCCGACTTTCTAGTTTATTAATATAATACGGTATAAATAATTAAATTGCCTCTTATCTCTAGAAGTAGTTATAACCTGGCTAGAGGACGCTATGTTTTATTCTGAAAATTTTGACAAATTTAATTTAAAGGTTCAATAGAAAATTTAAAAGAAAATGCTATGCCTACAACAAAAAAGAACGAAAGAAATCTTAAAGAATAACATAAATAAACCTGATTTGGTAGTTATTAAGTCACATTCTGCAGCGATTCTGTTGGCCATAGTGTGTTGAAAAAAAATCTCTCTTTAGATCCTCAAGAAATATAATACAGAAAGTAAAACAACCTTTAAAAACAATAAATACGAAAAAGGACTATTAATTTCTGAGTGATATAAAATTATGTTAAAATGCAACATAATTGTTTATGCAAGAAATTTTGATGTTAATGTTTCTTCAAATATTTTAAGTTTATACGGAGTGTTTCTTAAGTGCCGTTACAAATTCTTATGGCTAACATAGGTTACTAAATTAAGTACAGCGGTAATATTTGTCCTTGGCTAAGGAAATATTATTTCACATTTGTTACTTCAGAGTTTGGCGGTCATGATACGCATTCCCACAAACAACATCGCTGTTTATGTTAGTACACGTGCGTTTTAGAAAGAATATGTTATCGGAGAAACGATATCCGAAAAAAGTTAGAAGCCAATAATAGAAAGAGAAACTGTTCAAAAATTCTATCGATAGCATTATTTCGTTTGTTTGCTTTCATTAAAGTTTTAAAAATAATTGTAAGAAAGGATTTCGTCCTCCGACATTTGCTTAGTAGAATAATATTATAAAGAGAGACAAGTAAAATATCATTTGTAGCTAATAAATATTGTTATGTATGACGTAATAAGATGTAAAATAATCAGTTTTATCGCTATGAATTTGTGAAAAAAAAGTAAAATTAAAGATATGTGAAAAACGAAGTAAATACCAGAATACTATCAAGGACACGGTTAATTTTCTTATAAATCACGAAAAGCGACTTATGTAATCCTTGTATTAAATTAAACGATGCAACAAAATCATGAAGAATACTACAGAAAAAGACAAGAAAGAACTATGTCAACGCTTACCATCAACAAGTCATAATTTTCCATTGGGGACGTGTGTGACCTCAGCTGTGGACATATCTGCCGCCGCAACTACGTTTAATTTCTCCAGGGGCCAATAACTAACAATACTATTACTATGACGGTTGAGCCATGTACGAGAAAGATTGCTACCGTAAAACATTTCTTGGCGTTCCGGGAATTTTAACATCATTTACCAGGTAGGTATGCCTGTCTTGCCCCATTGTTAGTAAAGTTACTGCTTTCTATAAATGGTCGCAGTATTAGGGACTTTGATATTTCTTGTTCCTTAATTCTATTTGTGTTTTTAAGATTCTTGTCAAAGTACTGTTACGATCACATTTATAATCATTATCTCATGTAACATTTACCAAAGTTTTTTAGAACTGTCACAGTGAAACAATAACAGTTATGACAATTTGAGGTTATGGTAATGGTTATATTGAAATTATACCGAAATATTCAACGTCAGCTTGCTCTGAATAGATTAGACACTATTAAGAAACCTCCGATTTCTTTAACTATGTCTAACTTGTGTTTGTTATGTTCTCACTATTTTTATTCGTAATGTTTGTCTACTTCTGGGCGTGTCAATTATACTTCGTTGTATTTTTATTTGACGAATAAATCTATCTACATTTCTATGAACCTTATCTCTCTAAGTTCTGGGGTGATGCATAGAAATACCATAAGTTTTGCATCACGAGAACCTACAATGAACAACGCTAGGGTATTCAGATGCCCTCGGTCGTATTGAAATCACGCGTAAGGCACGCGATTTTACTACCGCACTCACACTGACGAAGAAAGATTCAAAGTAAAAGGTTTCCGAGTCGAAGCGGAGCGATACCGGGACCCGAACTGTGGCTAATTGAATTTACGATGACAGTTTGGGGTCCCAGAAGGCTGTATATTTGGTGACGACGTCGCATCCTAGATGCCAATATCGCGGACTCCCGGGGGAGCGATCTGCGTTGCTCACCCGTTCAGCGCCTCCCCTGGGAGTACCGTTAGTAGATAAGCCCTTGATGCATGCTTACTCAATCATCTCATCTCATACGTTCGTAAGTTCCGGTCAGGTCCCGCAACTTATCTTTTATAGGTCGCCGAAAATTAATAATATCCTTATATCAGATTGGAAGAGTTTAAGTTCTGGTTTATGATTTATATTAGGTGACCGTGTAAGAAGGATGTGTGTGGGTCATTAGAAATTGATGTTGGGCACACAAACCAAACCTGGATCGTAATTTGTAAATTATAATGTCATGTCATTAAGCCTGTGACGTCAACCTAACAGTTAGTGAGCAAACTGGAACAATGCTAATAATGTAATTTATTTAAAAGATAAAGTGCTTATGTATTGTCTTTTTCAAGATATAGTGCGGACGTTAAGCTCCAACAGCTGTCTAAACACGGCTGGCGATATCGCACTATATCTTGAAACGAATAATACTAGTCTAATTACTATATTTGGCGTAGAAGTTTTTTCGTATTTTTTTTTCTATAGAATTTAAATCAGCAATAAGAAACAGGGATTATGTCCATTAGGGGGAGTTGAAAATTGCCAATTTCCAAGTCCAATGCAAACATTTCCCAAATTATGAAAAATTTCTCATACTCAAAGTTCAATTCAAAAGTCACATAGAGTCACGGAATATTTCTTCTATTATCTTCATCTAACATCTCCTACAGGAATAGTTTTAAATTAACATTTATCAACGAGAAATAAGCGTTCCGCTTTGAGAAGTGAACCGATATAAAGTGAACTTCTTGACCGAAAATGCCTCTGGGACGAACAGCTGAAACTTTTCTATTGAATCGGAGCTTCGTTAAAACTTGTTGCATTCTGCACTTAAAATTTCAAGAGATCCCCTAAAAATAAACTTTCCTCGACAAATTGACTATTTCCACTATAGTAATTGTTTCTAAGACGCAGGTTCGCCCCAATTACGGTACCGTCTCGACAGTCTACCGCGGATAAATTGGATAACGGTGTATTTGTTCCGGCAATTTATCGCGTACTTTTCCGCAAGTGCCAGGTATACGAGTAGCAGTCAATACGGGTATTTTCGTTTGGTTATAGAAGTGGATTTTTCCAACTGCGTATATTATGCATCCTAGTACTTCTTAGATCCTGTTTAACGCTTCTTGTTTCTTCTAAGATTGTTAATGAGAGATGAAATATTAAAATATGTCAGTGGATATGTTTAAATTAAAACTATTTTGTGGCGAGAGTCATAGTACCTCCTTCTTGCTTTAAAATCAGTTTTATTCGAAGATAGAAGGTAGTCTACTAAGTGGTTGGTATTTTACGAGGCCTAACAGAGATATGGTGCGAATTCGGAAAAAATTCTTTACCATTCTGCAGAACCATTTGTGTGACAGTAAGTCAAAGTAAATGTGTCGTGTGATTTTGGAAGCAATAGAGTTAAGAGCAGTAGTAAAGTACTTTTATTTTAATGGCTTAACGCCAACCGAAATCATACCAGAGCTGGATTTAACACTATTGAAATCCGTTTCTCCGTTTTGAACGGTTAAAAACGGGGTTGCAGAGTATTTCAAATGACAGTGTGTCGGCACAGCTTCTGACGCAACACAGGCATTTTCTCCTCCCGGATCGGTCTGACAGTTGGCTTCGGCACAGCCTTTGAGGTAACACAGACATCCTCTCTCCAGTCTTTGGCGGTCGCGTCGGCATAGCTTTTCTGATGCACGCAGAGATTTATTCATATTCATATTCGTTCTGTGAAGTTCACTATGGTTCACTATTAAGCAGACACTCTGTGTACAAAGTATTTTCTTTGTTTCGCTTATTGTTAGTAGTTTATTGTCTATACTTCCACGCTCAAACGATTATTTGAAAAGAGTTGTAAAGAAGGTTACTACAGAATCCTACAAGATATTCCTAACTAACGGGTGGGAGTTTTCATATATGATTAATGAAGATTTATACTTTTCTGGTCTGACGATTGGGTGATGGTAGTTGCAGTTTATTATATCACAAACCGAGAGTTCTACAGACATTGAGTTGACTACGCTAAGATAAAAACTAATATTAAATTGCCAATTCTCTTACCGCAAGAAATTCTACGTTATGTTTGCGCAATTTATCAAGTGAGGATTCAATAGTTTTTCAATCAGAGGAAACCCTATTGCTGTTCGAGTTTTCTAATCCTTCATTGCGACGTAACCAAAAACATAATCGTTCTCTATGGAGTCCAAAACATCTCCGAAATCTTTCCGAATCATCAACTATCTAGCCGCTTGCGAACGGTCTCTTGTGCCATCGTTACGCCACTCTCCATAGTTTTTGCCTTCACAAACATTGACATAATAAGAAAATGAAGAGGGAAACGGCAAGACCGGAGTTTCGTATCAAGCGGTCCATCTAATCTAAACTAGGTATAGGAAATACACTGGGAGGTGGGCGGCAATTTATCTTTGGAAATGCACCTACGAAACAAGAAGAAAATGTCGCGAAAGTGGCAGCGATTGGGACGAGGACGACGGTGGCAGTGGCGGTGATTTGTAGACCGTATCTAATATAACGCCGGTGCATGGTCGTAAATCACCGGTTTGCTCGGTGTGAATGCACAACTTGACGGTAATTAATGGTGCTCGCTGACGTCACATCTCAACGGGTTCCGCGTCTTTAAAAGCAACTACTGCTAAGTACTTGTACGTATGATTTGGTGAATTATTAATGCAGTCTCTGGTGTTCGCGACGAGCATTTAGGATATTGAAGCGTATGCGCGCTACCGATTCTGCTCGAAACCGAATTCAAGGCGTGTGTGCACGAATCCGCACTTAAACATCAGAACAGTGTACCATACATTAATAATATTCTAAAGAGGGCCTTTTATGAAATTGCTTCATCTATATAAAGCTGCGCTATGCATAAGTTATTGAAACGAACTGCAACTAGAGTAAATTTGAATGTATGAAAGCCACGAATGAAAAACAGAATAAAATGAAGATAGAGTTTAGTTGGTTATATAATTATTTGTATTATTCTATTACTAATGAAAGGTTTAGGTGTTGTAGAAACATTCTTCTAGGCGAAGGTATTTTTATATTTGGTTATCTGTATTATAGAATCCATAAGGGTAGTGTTTAGTGTGAAGCTGTCAGCAGACAAGCGGCCATATTCTGCATTAACTCTAAAGATTTCATTCTTACCTCCGGCGTGCCGTAAGGGTCGAATCTAGGCCCATTACTATTTGTGCTGTATATCACCGATCTACTTCTCCAAATTAATCTCCCCATTCTTGCATATGCTGATAATATTAAAATCTAAAAAATCTTTTCTGAAATTTCTTATATCGATGATGGGAATAAGCTTCAACGTGCTTTAAATGCTGTTTCTGGTTGGTGTGATGCTTTCAAACTGAAGCTAAACGTCGATAAATGCTGTGTGCTAACCTTTACTCGTTGATCCTCACCTAACATTTGTTCTTACAAAATCAGGGATAGCATTTTGTCTCATAAATTTGAATTTAAGGATCTTGGTGTAATCTTTGATACCACGTTTTCTTTAAAATCGGATATTAGTCATATACGTTCTGAAGCTATCAAATCTCTTGGTTTCATTATGCGTGTCACTAAATACTTTAAAGATACTTCATTATTGAAATCATTATATTTCGCATATGTATTCAGCAAGCTGGAATATGCGGTATTAGTTTGGAACCCTTTATGTGCATGTGATTTCCTAAGTTTAGACAGTATCCATCGCAAATTTCTGAAATTCCTTTCCTTCAAAATGGATGGAGGGTACCCTGAAAGAGGTACACCTCACGATCAATTATTACACAGGTACAATATGTTGGTCTTAAGCATACGAAGGGAAAAGATCTGCGAAAAATTCATTTATAAATGAAAAAAAAAAAAATTTCATCGATATATTTCATATTGGAACGACTGAATTTCCTGGTACCTAGGATAAATTCGCGACATGATTGTGCCTTCATGGTTCCATTCGCGTGGACGGATGTAATGAAACGAGCTCCAGTGTATACTTTCTCGAGGGCGGCCAATAAACAAGAACTGGATATTTTTCTTTAATATTGGATGTAGTAGTAGTGCATGAGTGCTGTGTAGTGTGATAGTTTTTTTTTGATGGCATTCTAATTTATTTTCTTATTGTTGCACCAGCTTACTGTATTGTGTATGCTAATTTTTCTTTTGTATTATCCTGTAATTGGGCTTTGCGCCTGTTGGATAATAAATGTGTATTATTATTATTATTATGCTAAACGTATGACATCCAAGACTCAAGAGAGGGACCGAATGTACTGACGGCAAACGGCTTCTGCAGAAGAAATATGACACCGAACTTCTGGCGGACAAATAGTGCAGACGAATCGTCAAGGGAAGTGAATGGGGTGCCGCACTGCAAAACAAATTAGCATCGACGCATTTTTGTCGAGTTATGGTATCTTCAAAATCTACATTTACCATATGGTAAAAGCACTAGACAGTAGCAGCATTTATTGGAATCAAGGTGATCAATTCGGGCATATTATGGTGGCATAATAGAAACGTCGTAGTAAATCAATTGAATTAAATTTTATGGTATACACAAATTATATTTTAGAGGGCTTTAACGGAAGACTACAAGCTGATTCAGTATATACCGACTTTATCAAGACTTTTGACAGAATTGATCATTATGGTGAGCAATTTGCAAGAGCTTGCTCGTTGTTTGGCTTCATATATAAGTATTCGCTCATAG
This sequence comes from Cetonia aurata, assembly GCA_949128085.1. Lineage (NCBI taxonomy): Eukaryota > Metazoa > Arthropoda > Insecta > Coleoptera > Scarabaeidae > Cetonia > Cetonia aurata. The sequence continues at coordinate 63,328,679 of OX421883.1, read as the reverse complement.
ACCGTTCGCATAAATGGTTTCTTGTCTGATGCGATTTCTGTCATGTCTGGTGTGCTACAAGACTCCCATCTTGGACCGAAGCTATTTCTAATATAGTTGTTAAGTTAGGCATTAAAGTTGTATTATTTCTTTCATTCTTTCTTTTTTGTAGTATAATCTAATATTCTTCCAGATTTTTATATATTATATACAGTCACATTCATTTTTTTGTGGATAGCGTTTCTGGGTTTGTCCTGTTGCTATCCCAAAGAAGTAAGTAAATATATAAATAAACATGCAGTTACTAGGAAAATTCGATTCCCGGCTTTAGTTTGAGGAATAGTTTACGTTCTAGCGATCATTGTTTATATTTATTGAGTTTCTTCTGGCTTTGGTTTCACCGCTCCGTTTATTACAAATTCATTACGTAGTTTAAGGTTTAAAATTCAAATTTTGCAGTACGTTGGCCACGAAAATACTGTGTCGACGCATCGTCAGTTTAGTTTAAGGACGCGTGACACCAATTCACCTGGGCGGTAGTTGGCCTAAGGGCTGACACGGCGTATATACTATTTCCGCAATAGCTCGTAGCCGGCCTTCGGACTGGCACGACGCAGATTCCGCCTCGGTTAGTAAAATATCTCTTTGGTTACGACCACGTATGGAAATGTGCTGTTAAATCCAAGAGCTATAGTCCTCACTTCATTAATCGGACGTATAATATTAAAATTCGACCAGAAGCACTTTCGGGCCGTGGTTTTAAATCGGAAATCAAGCAGCATATGGTATAATAGACAACAAACGCGGACATCTGGGTGTAAATTTAGCTTGACTGCTCATAGAGTATTGTCTCACGATTTGAATTTCATCAGAGATTTATTTAGCCTGTTCGGTCACTCGTTCTTATAGTTCTAATTTTTTTTTATGAGGATTATTGAAGGCCCTCGTATTCCGATGATACATTGGAAAAATTTAAGAACGTGTAAAACAACGGACCATCTTTCTGATACCACTTTGTACAAAAACCCTAGAGCACAAGGTTTATGCGAAATGATTATTTGTTAGTCTAGTTGCTTGCACAATTGGCTTTCAGTCATGAGGTCCAGGGTTCAAATCTCACTCTGATCAATTACGATAATCGTTTTTTTTTCGGGGAGAGATTTGGCTCTGCGAAGGTGCTTGATAAACATCAGTTGCTTGGGTTTATATACTCCCTTAAAAACAAATATTTTGCCAATTTTCTTTCTATACTGCATTTATTTGCTTGGGTAAGTAGTAAGTACGCCTTTATGTCATGTACATTTTGTTTTATTTAGCCGTTTTTATCTTTCACCGTTTACGATTTTAGAGATCAGAGACACCTCGTACAGAATCTTCGTAAGTGCTTTTACGGTCGGCACTTTTACATTCAATAGTGAGGATAGCGGTATACTTCAAATATTGTAAGTAATTTAAAAAACTGGCAATAGCTAATATACGAGCCTGGGGCATGCAAAGGTGAAGCAATTTATTCAATATCCGGTTTTGACGATGCGCATACATTGTCTACCCGTAGAAATCCTGTCGATCCTACACTATTTTATGGTTTTATGGCAAGAGAGTGCAAGTGAACGTACATTCTTATTTTATGCCCGTCTACTACGCCTCCGAACCGTAACAATGTAACGAAATTACGAATTTCCAATTTTGTAATATACGTCACACGTAGACACTCGCGCACAATCGCTAACACACTCTCGTCCCTTCCAGACAGTGGCAATAAACTCTTGATTTATCGCGTGTACCGCCATTCAACTTGTAAATAGGGAAGAAAATTGATATCGCCGCGGAAGAGGAATAAGAAAAAAGAGCTCGATCGCTCGGAATGCACACCATCTGTCGATTTCCAGTCGTCTTAGCCTCAAATTCTAACTACCCGATTTAGCATATTGATGAAATAAACTGCGCGCCGACCCCAAAAAGACAATCTGAATTAATCCCGGCGAAGAGAACAGCAGCAGTAAACACAGATTACCAGCAGGACGAATGAATGGGGGAATGGAGGAGGGCCGGAGGACGACGAGTCAAAGCCACGTCTTCCAGGTCCTTGTCTATATACCCTTTTCCGGCGCGCCTAATGAATTCCTCTGTCAGATATTTCTGAATTAGTTCATTTGAATGTTAAAAATATGGTGATTGAAGGCGGGGAATTAGGGTGGCAACCCTTACGCACAAACAATATTTAATACTGTCGGGCTCCGTCGAGGACTATTATACCTCGGAGCGTCAGGACTGGCGGGACATCGCGAGGATTCCGCCGTTTCCAGGATTCGACCGTCTATATAATCTGTTTTATTTGTTCGTTATTATTCATGATGTTTCGAAATTAGTTCCGTCTCCCTTGGGTTTCTCGTTGTGTATCATTGCTGCTTAACGATACATTTAACTTTTGAGGAAACATTTTCTTTCGTATGCAAATACGTACCGGAAATAATTTTTATATCGCGTTAAAATAAGGAGATCGGGTGTAAGTTATATTAGACTGGACATAATAATAATTTGGCTGATAGCCTAATGGCTTGCACGCTTGGCTATTAGCCAAGGGGTCGCGGGTTCAAATCTCACTGTGGTCAATTACGGTAACTGAGTGCGATAAAGACACTTTCCAGCCGTGGTGCGTACAATATTTTTTTGACTTAATAAAATCAATTTACTCACATTTGTAGTGTTCAGAATACAGATCACTCATATTTAAATGACAGATTGTTTGACAGCTATTTTGACAAACGAACCCAGAAAAACGTCTTCGCAGAAGAGTACAGTAAAGGACGCGTTGGTATTTCAATTCATAGCAATTCATAGTTCAATTAAGGTAACGTAATAATAATTTATTCAGCCAATCCTAGACACCCAAATCGCGCTAGACTCGGGGTATATAGTGACAACTATGTACCTAACACACCGTGATAATTTCAAATCAGCAGATCGTCTAGTTCGGATACTACACACTTCCACATTTCCGCATTTATTAATTCGTGTGACATAACTTCTTTCACAACATCTACGTTATCCTCCAACGTTGCAATTGTCTTTCATAACTCCAATAATTAATACCAACCCAATTAAAACGATGTCAAATGATACGAAGAACAGGTTTAAATGACAACTGATAACTAATCGAAGTCAATCGAAGAAAACGTAAGATTGAGGAAAGCTATTTGCCAGGTTTACGTGTGCTGAACATCCACAACTGTTGCTAAAGAATAAAGACGATCGTTCCAATGGTGGGTCACGCAAAAAAAAACACAATTCGTAACGCAGTCTAGACTCGACTAACGCACAGTAAATCGTGATAAGCTGTTCAGGTGTTAGCATGCATTTTACATTAAGGAAAAGGTATACTAGGGAATTCAATTTAGTATCGAGCTGTGATAAAAATACTCACAACTGCGGCTCACTTCCAAACACCTAGCCACAAACTTTACTGTATTGGACGCACGTTTCAATAGCAAATAGAACTTCATTGAATGATTCCGTTTAGTTTTATTGCTGATGATTGATGATGATAGCCCTGCTATTGAAACCCTTTTACAAAGAAATCACAAATTTCGTTTTGCCTTTATTAATTAATAAATCATGGTTCCACAACTACGTTTCTAATCCATGCAATCGCAACATTTACGTTCCAACGCATCTTGATCTTAGCGTAAAAACTGAAATTTGTATAAATCAAAAAAAGAGAATTGGCCCGAGTACAGACCCCTGTGGTACACCTAGTCCATTTTCTAAATGTAATGAGTTAAATATTTTATTACAGTGTACTAATTTAAAATTTGAAGATACATATTGCTCTATATTATTATGAAAGAAAGATACTCACTGAGTATGTCTTTGTTTACCATATGTATCTAGCCTTTCTTCATTGTTCTTCTTAAAATAGTACAAAATTAATTTTACTAATATTTATAATTTTTTTATAAGTGTATTGGGAAAAAACTACATTTTCATGTTTTTCCATCTTCCAATGAGCTTCATTCACATTTTATTTTCCAACGTGATAACCATTGTTTTCTCCCCACCAAACTCCGTTACCATTATTCAATAAAATAGACAGTTTGCATAAAGCAGGACATATGATACATGTATGTATGAACCGTGTTACCTATTATTCAAATTATTGTAAAAATTCTATATAGTACAGATGGACATAACGACAGATAAAACATTTTTGTTTTTTCATTTTTACACTGAAATTATTCGTACTATTTGCATCATAAACAAGAGAATATTTGCGTATTTACACAGCTCGGTGCATACAGTAACGCATACGCATAGCTTATAAGTTTATTTTAATATCCCAGCAATAGTAAACAGCGTTCCGATTGACGGCCTATGCAGAAAACAACCGGAACGCGTTGTGTTGACGTCGCAGTGTATTCCGGTGACTAGTCCGGACTCCGGTGGCTATCGCTGAAGTTGGCACATTAATTAAGGAGGGAGAACTATTTGCCATGTCCGTTTGACTCTACCCCAATTATCGGACTACGCGTCTGCATGGCGTTGATTGCGCCCAGTACGAATTGAAACTATCCGTTTCTCTCTCTACGCGCATACTTGCCTCTCTTTCCCACTACTACTGCAGGAATACGTTGTATATATGAATTTCTCCCGAACAATGTTCAACCCCTCGATGGCCTACACTCATTTATTTCGCCTGTTTCGACTGAAATACTTTCGACTTGAGTGCTCCAAATGCCGACATTTTGTTTGTGTTGAAGGGGTCGAGGAATTCGTCAGTTGAATTCTGGTATTGCTTAAGAATGAAATTTGTACGGCAAAATATTTGCCAGTCTAAGTGAACGTTGTGTGAGAATTTTTAATTGAAACGTCAAATACATATATGAATGCAGTTCACACTATATATTGTATAACGATTATTTAATCCAGAATAATTGTATCTGAAGTCTGTGAATTGTATAATCTATGTAAACAAAACTGTAACTTGATTAGTTCCTGTACGTACATCATGCAAAAACTACTGAATATATAGAGAAACAGTTTTTTTTTTTAATCAGTTTGTAATAGTTCGGTGATCATGACAGTATGGCAATCGAAAGTCACCGAAATATAAAGTGAAAGGAAAAAAGAATGGTTGTTTCTCCACAACGCTCAGCCTAGCTGTTGCAGTGCTGGTGAGTCAGCGTAATAGTGGGAATGATACGGCGTACAAATCTGTGCGAAGTGCAGTTAGGGAAAATAGTTTTTGCCTCATCGTTAAGTAAGTCACAACCGCTCATCATTCGCGAGGGCGCCATAGGTTAGCATGGGCCTAATTATGGCAGTATAGAGCCATAAGATAATTCCAAGATGCGGCTACACTGTCAAAAATCCATATACGCTTTCTCGGCGTTTTGCCTAATTTGAGCTTCCTGACAAACACGACACCTAGATATTTGACATCGTCCGAAAACTGAGAGCAATTCCAAACATTTGTGGTGGGTGGTGTTGTTCCACTTTTATTTTGTTGGTAAAGAGGACTAATCTTCAGAGAGGCCACTTTTCAATAGATAGTTTTCAATAGATCTTAGGGTGGTCTGTACCACATTACGGCAGTAGCCGAATACATAAAGCATACGGACAAGATCATTTTCCACAAAAGTGCTGACTTTCTGGTGGACACTTCAAATCAACAAAGCTATGATGGCTTCATTTCGTTTGGTACACTTGCCGCATGCCTTATTCTTATGTTTGTCTTTAATTTACTAACACCCTGTATATCTAATCTCGATTTTTGTCACCATAAACTAGTTCCTTTGAAAAACAGGGCTTTTCGTGGTAAAATTAATGATAAAAAGTCTTTTTTCTATTGTCAATACTGTATTAACATATTCTATTGACAATATGTCAATGCACTCTAAGATAGTTGAGTACTAGCTGCACGAATTTGCAAATTTAAATGGCTAATTAAAAAAGAATCATATTAAAATGTAAAATGTGGATGATAAAACATACATACAAATAATGTTTCTAATGTAAAAATATATTATTCGTTAGATACACAACACTTGCGGTGCTTTCAGCTGTCTGTCTTGTTGGTGTACGTCCAGTTTTAAATTTTCTGTCTCTCTTTCACGGAATTTTGCCTCTAAACCATCATATTGTACTACAAAATTTTACATGAGTTTGTATTATGCATGGTTGATGCGTAGTATCTTAGAAAGAAAAAATGATTTTGTATTTTTCATAGACGGTATAAGTATTGGACCGTATATGAGTTCTAATCCTATCTATTAAAGCAGCAATATGGCGTATAGCTATACCTATGGATAGTATTAATTAACTATATTGCCTATTTAATTAGAATTTCTGCTGAGATAGACGAAACACGAGTCTTCAACAATAAGTTAATAAACTTAATGGTCACATTTAATCACCATCAAATGCACGACGATATTGAACTAACTCCATTGTACTGGTGGGTACAAACAGGCAGCTGGGCGACAGGTAAAACCTAATAAAAGTCAAAACAAATTAAATCAAAGCGCATTTGACGTCGACTTGATGAAAGAACCACATGTTGCGAACGGTGAATAGACGCTTCCGGGAGCTTCGACATATTATACGCACTCCCAGGACAACCTATTTACCGGTCAACGGATATTGCGTTAATAGGGTCACTTGATAAAATGACGGGCTGTAGTCTACACGTGTCCCTATTGGCGGTGTGTGGACCGCACGGTATTCACTACGCGAAACAATCGCATGAGCGATTCGAGATTAATTTGCAAAGTGGAGTTTGTTGGTTTCGAGAAAAAAAAAAAAATAAAATAAAGACGAATCATTAGTCATGGCAAATTCTTAATGATAAGTCACAGAATTAATAAGAACAAATAAACTTGCCATTTTAATAATGTTATTTTCAACTAAATTCATATAAATTCCTTACTTGGAAAAAGCCTCTTACAAGGCAAGGCTTATTTAGATATAGGTTTGTTGAAAAATATGTGGAAATTCTTGAGTAGGTATTATTTCAAAAACTAGGCTTCAAGTATGGGCAGTAGCTCCAATTAGGTTGTAAACGGCATAACAAGCCGGAGTCACAGAAAAATTTATATGCATATAAAAGTCGGCAAACATGTTATTAAAATAATTTTGAACCTCTCATCCTTACATATGCTAGATGGAAAGATGCCAGATTAACTACACTAAGCCTTTGGTGAAATGAATGGTTGAACACTCGTCCATCTAATCGCCAATAAGCTTCTGGAAATGGTCAATTCCGGATCAATTTCCAATCGGATATGATGTGTACCTGGTACACGATGGATGCGTTTTTCAATATCCACTTCTCAGCAAAATGAAAGCATGCTGACATGAGGAGACACCTAATGATTTCCTGGTGATTTGCAAACTGAGCAAGCTGTGTATGCAAGAATTTTCTGTCTTAATACAATAATGCAAAAGGCAAGACAATAATTCTTTAGGTCATAATCATTGAGACGTGTGCTAGAAAGATTTTGCATAAAAGCGTCATAGGCAAATCAGTCAACATCTTCAATCATAGTTATGCGATATATGAAGCTCCAAAGGCATATAAATGCAACTCAAAGTTGATTTGAAGCTGCAAAAATATTTTAAATGCACTAATAGTCAGATAACAATCTGGGTACCCGAGCATTTACTCAATCAAAAACATGAAAAGCAAACACTGTTGCACTATTTCAGAACTTCTAGAATCTGTCGTTTACGTAGCACCTATATGTAGCTAAACAGCAAATCAAATTCTTGTCAAACCAGAAAGTATTTCATCATTGGAACGATACTCATGGCTTGATACATGTGAAAGAGAGTATTTTACCTAATTATGTCACAACCAATGAGTTACCTGAACTTGATTGTAGAAGTGTCAAAGTATTTGTTTCTGTTTCAGCAGATTTAGAAAGCATCTACACAGAATTGGATTATCTGATATGCTGGAATGCCGGCTGCATACACTAACACACATCATCTGCAACTGTCCAGTTGCAAAATGAATTAGGAATATGATCATTGGCGAAGGCAGACTTTCTCCTAGAAGATCTGAAAAGGATCTTAATGAAGAACATGAACAAGAAATCTAGGTTCCTATAGGAACTGCAGTGGAGGATTAATCTAACCATATAGATGCTATCTCTTGCTAAATATTAATCACCAAACCAATTAGATGTTACATTATTACGACTTTTTTGGTAAGCGTTTCGTGTGATACCCTTCTACCCTATCCCATGCAAACTATATTGCGCAATGGAGTAAAAGTAAAAAGAAAATTAGAAATCTGAATCAATCGCGTGCTCTCAGGAAACGGTGCTATTAATAAAACCCATTAAATTTCAACGGAACGAGATGTTACAAAAAACACAAGGACACATAGTACGTATCTCTACACGCTCGCATAGATAGAGCGAGATGGAACAAGCAAACAACTGTACATAAATCGTTTGGATTGTGCCCGCTTCGTTTCATTTTTACCAGATTAAATGTATTTTAATTTGGTAAATTGTTCAGGGGTCATCTGCTCGGGTTCAGTGGAAGTCACGTCCTCCGGTCACGACACGCCAGCAAACCGCGCTCCGGACCTGGATTGTTCCGGGTAACGACCAAATACGATGGCGGTTCTCGCGAGGGACGGCGCTACGAAAAAGAGAGAAAAAAGTCGTATAAACTGGTGCACCAAGAGCATCTCATTACCTCCACCAGTTAGAAATCCTTTCGTTAACAAAAGTGAACGAATCAAATAGGGCAATAACTGTGCGACCACTGAAAGGATACCGTTGTTTTGTTGGAAGATGGAGTAAATGCTAACGGTACGTCCGATGTGGCCAGACGAATATAACGGAGGTTGAATAATATATATGCTAACGATAAGAAGTACTTGGAATATTGTTATTTATTATTGCTTTTATTAGATCTGTCAAATCTTTTAATCTCGCACAAAGAGCGTTCTGTAATTTTAAATTTCGCTAGTATACACTAACAGAAAGATTTCGTTTAATTTAAAACAGTAGATATACTTTATCCTGGTAGTTTTGGGTATAAATAATAATATTGCTTTGTCACAAAAAAATATGCCTAAAAGAGCTTCTATGGAAAGATATGCAAGGACTGTAGCTTAGTAATATACATACAAGACATCTGATCAACATCTCAGAATCATTATCTCGAATTAGTTAAATCGTGACAATGGTTAATCGTTTTATGACAAAGTATTTATGGTTTAAAGAATTCTTTTTATTTGTCCAGAGGAGCACAAAATTAACAGCATTCCCGTGGGTCGCCCGTAATTTTAACATTCTAAACTAGAAATTCCGGACCGTTTACCCACCCAGTTAATCTGTCGTTTGATGACGGCTTACGCCCCAACTCAGCAGACCGGCTAAACCGCATCGGTCTCCACTAAGCCCCGTCTACACCTGTGACTGGTTTGGGATCGTCGGTACACCCTGTAGATTCATTTTTCTTAATTCTTTGTTTTTTTCAAATGCGTCTTTCTTCAAAAATACTCGACGCTGCGCGTCTCGCTGTCGTTACACTCGACGAATTTTAAAATTTTTCTTGATTTTTTGTTTTTTATTAATTTTTCTTTTCTTTTCAAACGCGCCTCTCTTTAAAAAAGACTCGAAGCTAACATTGTAAATTGTATAAATTAATCCGATATACAGAGAGACGAACACTTTTTTATATGTGAAATACTACAAAAAAATATGTTTTGACGAACGTACAAGAATAAAGTCAAGGAATATTTGCCATCACTTAAGTTGTTGATATATATGAAAGATATATATATGATATGATAATATACTTAATTATATTTACAATATTAATCAATCCTATTAATAACAATACTAAATCTAATTAAGAAACTAATATTTATGTAAGATGTACACAGCTCACTATTTTATTATGTTGGGCGGGCTGTTACCTGAGGGGTATTTACCTTCTATACTGAGCGCGGGCCAGACTAGGAGTACCAAGTTTTTCAAGGTGGGACGCGGGCTTTCTGCTGAGTTGGGGCGTAATCCGTCAAATCCAACGACTAACTACTTGGCTGGGTGAACGGCCACCGATTTCTAGTGTAATACACTATATTTGTTGTATCAACTCGATGCAATACTTTCTTTTACACACGTAATTAATAAAAGTTATTTGCTTACTTTCTTAGAATTCTTTGATTGCTGAAATGTATTTTTCATAGATTAGATTACTTATTAAAGATATTGTTTCCAGAGATCTCCAAGATTAATTTTTATTTGGAAAAAGGAAAATTAAAAATTAAATGTCATACTTTTTACAATTTCGCAATTTACGATAATAAAATGATTTCCATCCATACCATATAAATGAATATGTTTAAATCCTTACTTCATAATAAATAAATATAAAATTTAATTAAACATCAGCATATCTCTCCTTCTTAACAAGCAAAACGAAATTTCCTTGATTATTTATTTATTAAATCATTCAATACGAATGTTCATCACTCGAATAATACAAGAAATATACTGCTGCATGCCGTATTATAACATGAACGATCTACCGTTAATGATGGTGAAGGCTTCGTCCTAATATGTATAACTTATTCCAGGTATACGGAATTACCAATTAAAAAACATGAATTTGAAATTCAAGCTGCACGTGTACAAATTAAAACCACGTAGGCTGCTGTGTCATTATCTAGTTTCGAGAAAAATAAAGAAAAAGCTGTAAATTACGTACCTAAAATGTTAATACATTAAGGGTCGTTTTCGCTTGTGATCTAATGGAAATCATTTAATTTTAATAAACTTTAAATTAAAAATTTTAGAAACAAGTATGCTAGTGGAGTATACCATATCAGTACATCGATTAAATAAATAGACATACGCACGCATTACAAGCTACGGCAATCCTAATTTAATCTAATCATATATGCCCGGAATTTGTTTTGACTACCATTTTCCGTCAACATGAATTATTCAAAATAGTGTTGCCTACCTTGCCTGAGGGTTATCTTACCGTTGATTCCAATTTCCCGTGATATTAATCATTATCTGTCAGAGGTGTGCGCCAGGATAATCCGTCATGAGGAAAAGCCCGCATAAATAATTCATTACACCATTGCAATATCATTTTGTCCGCTTCCTATGACACTTGTGGTGACAGAGGCGCTTGATAAAAGGTCATTGTACCGGTAATTCAAATAGGAACCTATCCTTAGAATCACTGCAGCCAGTATTAATTAGTTTCGATACATGTTTGGGCAATTTTTACGCATGCGGTTGGTTATTCATTAAAGAAACACTTTTTTTTTCTAATATAAAGAAATTAAATGATTTTTTTCCCCTATTGTTTTTTATGAAAAAATGTTCGTTTAAGCAAATGTGATTATACCAAGATTAGTATTTAGAAATACACTAGCGTAAAACAACTGCCGAGTTTATATGCAGTAAAAACAATTAGAAATTGAAAATGTCTTTACAGAGCCAAGGTAGCTTTCCGTATATGTGTTTGCTGCTCTCCGTAATGAGCTTACATACCGCGCTTCGGAGTTGAACTTCGTATTCTGAATGGGTTTCACAAGCTCATTTAATAAGAATATAGCTCGTTAGATATTCCGTGAATATGGAATATATTTGCGGTCGGGCGGGATGACTATATCGCGTTTTCCAGGACCCTCACCCTCGAAGATAGCTTTATAGCACCTTGTTTCGCCTTTATGGGGACCGTATTCCTCCGTAATAGATCATTAAGTCTCTCAATTAAATTAAAAAGTTTAACTAACAAAAGGTGACGTTCATTTGCATTTTTATGACATCTTGTATATGTTGTTCGTTCCAAATTAACGTGATTTCAGAATTTTGTTTAGAATTGAAATAAAAATACATAAAAAAGAAGAGTTTTTACGACGATATGGTTTCAGTGTAAGGAGTAAATCAAGAATATATAAATAAATAATCAAATAACACAAATTTGAACTGTCAACGTCAACTGATTTTCATGTTTATTACGTTAAAATTACGCGCATGCGCAAGTTACGTCAAGAACAAGTAGGAGTTTCCGATATATATCCATCCCCCTTTGATTTCGGAATTTTTTAGGATGTGTCAGCAATATAGTAGTATCAGATATATGTTTTCTTCCGACAAAAAAATAGGGCTGCCAACTCTATCACACAAGTCATGATTGAACAGTGACATTGTTGTTATTACAAATAAACATTATTTAATTAATTTCAATAAAAATGGAATTTTAACAAAAGGATATTCGAATAAAAATGAGCTTTTATAAAACGATTGAATACTATAAAAAAGAAAAGCAAAATTCGCCCATATTCGATAAGCGAAATCTAAACGCCCCCAATCACTTTTCCCTTTCGCCGAAATATTCCTCGTACGCACATAATATGCGCGTTATGTTGATGCCGAAAGAACCCGTACGATTCCGGAGAGGTGGCCCACCTCTCCCAGCGGCTGATTAAATGCGAAGAACGGTCGTGAGCGTTTTCCACGTGTCACGAAAATACATTGGGCCGAATTCGGAATAGGATTTCGATTGTAAAAATTCAAAGTGGAACGCGCTGCTGTCGTTTTCAGCCGCCTTCGCCGCGTTTTACGTAATTGTGTCCGCGTTTCTTCCACATCGTGCGACCTACTCAGTTCCATCCCAGAGCGCTGCGTGCGTTTGCCAGGGGATCACGTGGCCGGTAGCGCTAAGGGACGCCTCGGGCACCGTTGTGATGCTAATGACGTCGCCGGCCACGACGATGTACAATAAACACGAATAGTGTGTCGACGTCGTAGGCAGTAAACGATAAATTAACGATGGTGTTGCTGAAAAAAAGATTCCACCTAAGCTTTTTGTAAAAAAAGAAACAATATTAAATTAACATTGCCTACACACTAAAAAATATTTGCAATTCCCACGGAAAAGTTCAGTAATGTATGGGGTAAAGTTTTCTATTAAATTTCCCATATTTTGGAAATTTTACCTTATACGTTGCTGGAATTTTCTGTGGGAATTGCAAATATTTTTTAGTGTGTACGCAGAATTTGCAGATTTTAGAATCATTTTAAATTGTAATATATTTAAATTTGATAAATTTTGGATTTTCTGAGAATAAAGTCGAGTTTGATAAGCGAAACGTCTTTTGCCAATTTCTAAGTGTTATTTTAATCATATCTTTTTAGCTTTTTCTCTTCGAATGGGAAACTTTCCAATTTTTCAATAGTATCATTCTGATGTGTCTAAAAAGAGTATCCTCCAAGCATTATTCCTTGAAAACCAACAACAACTTAGTAAAAATGATTAAAGTCTCCCGCATTTCAAACGACATCTAAGGCACGCCAAACCGACTGACGTCATAGAGTATGACTTTGCCTGTCAATTTTCAGACGTGTCTTACTAATAATAATAATAATACTAATATATCTTTATTGCCTTTAGATCCTTACAGATATTGGCAGTGTCAACATACATAGAGCACATATACATACATACGTAATTAGTCATAAATAAGAAAAATAAAAAAGTAAAGATAATAAGGATAGTCATGAAATATAAAAAATATAAAAAGGCAGATTATAAAAATAGCATCAAAATACAGTTAGTCCAGCAAATATTCACCTACGCTGTAAGGGCATTTAGCACAGAGATGAGCCCTGAGCCGCTGCTTGAATAAAGATCTACTCTGGCTTCATTTCACGTCATCAGGGAGAAGATTAAAGTAATAGGGACCAGCGTAAAAAGGGGATTTTTTTAAACCTTCCGTTTTTGCTAAATGTACCCTAAAATGTCCTCGATTTCTAATATCCATGTTATGAATCATACCAGATGTCTGCAATTTGTTTTTATTATCATATGTAAAAATTAATAACTTATAGAAATATATAGAGGTCAGTGTTAGTGCAGCATTGGTGAATTTCTATACTATTTTGTTTATTGAGAATAATGTCTATGAGTGGACTATTTCTCTTACAGACTTTATCATTGCAAATAAGACGACTATATAAAAGAATGGGTAGAAAACTATTTTCTCAACAAATCGCAAACATACTTCCAATATGCGAGAGGCCTAAATGCTACTTCGTTGCAATTTACAAAAGTGCGACAATAAAAAGCCTAATAAAATACAAGGTGGCGCAAAAATAACCTTCCGATGTTTTTTGGCTGTAATTTAAAAAAAAATGAAAAACTTTGATTCTTCTTGTGGATTATTTTTATTTGGTCTTTTAATTTTTTTACATCAAGTCGAGAATATGATGTCATGTAAATGGCCGCCGCCACAGTTGATTGTCATTTGAGCCCTTTCTATGGCATTTTCCATCACTTTGGTCAAAACTTCCGGCGATAGGTCCTCACATTCTTGACGTATATTGTCTTTAAGAGCTGCAAGAGTCTGAGGCTTGTTGACATAAACCCGCGACTTCAAAAAGCCCCACAAAAAGAAGTCTGCAGCGGTCAAATCAGGCGATCTTGCTGGCCAGTACAAATCGCCAAACCGGGAGATTAGGCGCCCGGGAAATGCATCCTTCAGCATATCGGTGGTGGCACGTGCAGTGTGTGCCGTTGCACCGTCCTGTTGGAACCACATGTTTTCCAATCCCAATTCATCAAGTTGCGGCAAAAAGAACTCGTTGATCATTGCTCTGTAGCGCTCACCATTCACGGTAACCGTTTGGCCCGCGACGTCTTCGAAGAAAAAAGGTCCGATGACTCCTCCAGCGAAAACAGCACACCATACAGTGACTTTGAGCGGGTGTAATGGCTCTTCGTGGGTTACACGCGGATTTTCAGTGCCCCAGAAGCGTAAATTTTGCTTATTTACGTACCCGCTAAGATTGAAATGGGCCTCATCACTCATGATTATTTTTGATGAAAAATCATCTTCCTCTTGGTGGTGATTAAGGATGGCTTGAGCGTATGTTAGACGCGATTGGCGGTCAGCAGCTAACAGCTGATGCACCGTCTGGACTTTGTACGGAAACATCTTCAAATCTTGCACCAAAATTCGCTGTAAAGACCGTCGACTGATACCCATTTGCGTGGCACGTCGTCTGGTCGATGTCGACGGCGCTTCCATGACATCCTCGGCTACAGCAGCAATATTCTCTGCAGAACGGCTACTCCGGGGTCTGCCACGCCTGGCAGCATCTCGTGTTGTGCCAGTCTCTTCGAGGCGAGCGGCTAAACGTCGCAGTGTTTCACCAGTAGGCGTTGGACGGCCAGGAAATCTGCGACGAAATTCACGTTGTGCCAAAGTCACCGACCGATTATTGGTCAAATAAATAGTCACCAATATTCCGCGTTCTGGAGCACTGTAGCGTAACATTGTTTATTAACGTGTATTTCGCATGTGTTTACTACACAAATGTCAAAACAGAACTGTCATTAAGGGCCAATCGCAGAATTTATAGCATTTTCTGATAGGAGGATTACTTTTGCGCCACCTGTTATTTACTAGATTGCGACTTGACTACTACAATCGTCAAAACAACTTTTAATAAAATGCGGTACAATCAACATATTGACAAAGGGTGGATTCATAGATAATAAATATATATATGCGTATAATAGATGTGTACCTCCCGTGTAATTTCACGCGGCAAGAGCAAAGTTTCAAACCTTTTGAGACTGGTGGCGCGTAGCGTTAGTCAGCAAGAACTATTTCCTATACGCCGGAGATTTGATATTATTTCCAATTAAGAAATATATTGTTTAAATTTTTTATGCATTTAAATGAAAATAAGAACGAAATCGTTTATTGTGCCCACATAAATACATAATTATACAGTACAAATATTTGCAATACATAAAAAAGCAAATTACACTAAATCGCTTACTTAAATAAATATATAAGTAATTATCATAATAACAAATAGTAATCATTGTAATTCAATTAAATTAAGATCATGTGATGAAATTGGTAAATCACCTGCCACATTTTGTATGGTGTACATTCCGTAATTGACAAGCGATAAAATTTGATACGGATTTGCTAACGCTTCATACGGCTTAGTCTTCATAAAATCCTCTATGCGGAGAACCTTGTCTTCTCGTTTTTACAATTTTTTTCAAGCACCTTTCTCGTTTTTGCACATATATTGCTACTTTATATAAGCTGATAGCTTCTGGTGCAAACTCCGTCTTTCTTCGCACCTGTTTTATTTGTAATTATTATCAACAATTCTCACCGCTTCATCGTAAATTGGAAGTTTCCTTCGAATACTTTTTGTATCAAAATATCCTAGCGCGTAGCTATTTCTTAAGCCACCCATAATTAAGCCTACCCAATACGCATATTCACAACTATTACAGCCTTTTCACTCACAAACGATTGAAAAAGCACAAATTCAAAAATGACGGATGACGCGTCATCACACCTCAATCTGATTAGTCAAAAAATCGATACTACCTCCGAAGCGTTAGTCAGCAAGTACTAAAATGTACCTACAAAATACAATACAAGGTAAACAGGCGAGGGTGGATTGTCAAATTGATCCCTGGAATATCCTTCTCCTGTCAAAGAGGTTATGTTATGAAGATTATCGACATCAACCATAAGTTAAGCTAATTATTCAGAAATGATGGCATATGGACGTCGAACACGGATCATATTCTTTGACGACCCGACCAACATCAATACGTTTATGACAGCTTGGTATAATCTGAACTGTTTTGCATTTTAAATTCTTTATTGTAGCGGTTTGAAATGAAAGAAGTAGTTTTTTTGCTAATATATGCTTTATTAGCGTATTAACTTATGATTTCTAGTAACTTTTTCACATTTAAATTTTTTGTCAAGTTCCCTATTCTCAAACAAGTAGCAAAACAAATCTTTTCATGTTTAATTTTTGTACAACCATTTTGCGAAAGAGAAGATAAGAGCCTCACATTTGTGGCGTCAAAATTTAATAGAAACTCCCAATATCGGGGGCCAAAATGTAATAATTATGCCCCACGTTGGGCGCCAAACTGTAATAATTATGGCCCACCTTGTGGTGACAAAATGTATCATTGTATGTATAGGGTTAACTAGCTTTATGTATTTATTATATTTGGCATTTCTTTGTTATTTTGTTAGTGAAATCAGTATTAATTGGTTGAAGATAAAAGCTTTTAAACACAACAATATACGCTTGAACAAGTTAGGTTTTGGGTACAAGATATTTCTGCTATACTATTACCTAAGAGTCATCAGCAGCACGCAGTAAAATGTTTTTGAGGTGCTGGTGAAGCATTCTCTCGAAGAATTATACCTATCGGTATTCGGACCGATTTAATAGAAACTTCCAATATTGGGCGCCAAAATGTAATAATTATGCCCCACGTTGGGCGCCAAACTGTAATAATTATGGCCCACCTTGTGGTGACAAAATGTATCATTGTATGTATAGGGTTAACTAGCTTTATGTATTTATTATATTTGGCATTTCTTTGTTATTTTGTTAGTGAAATCAGTATTAATTGGCTGAAGATAAAAGCTTTTCAACACAGCAATATACGCTTGAACAAGTTAGGTTTTGGGTACAAGATATTTCTGCTATACTATTACCTAAGGGTCATCGGCATCACGCAGTAAAATGTTTTTGGGGTGCCGGTGAAGCATTCTCTCGAAAAATTATACCTATCGGTATTCGGACCGCGTAACTCGATTTAAGTTCAGGCTGTCGCTGCAAGTCTCCCATTATTTAATTACCAGGCCTCGTACGCACAGCATACGGCACACGGCGTATACGGGAGGGGTACGTCGTGTATATATTGATCCCGCAGTTCCCCGACGCTAATCCCCTTACCGTCGCGTAGCAAGCATTTAATTCGGATTGCCTTCGCGGATAATTAGCATGTAATCGATTAATTTACGACGCAATCGTTTCTGCCATGTGTACGAAATTCCGACTACCCGGCTACTACCTACTGCCAGGCAATAAAATTAACACTCACGTCGGCCGGCGCTTTATTACATCCCCGTTGTGCGTTTTACGATCGAAGGAGGTCCTGCGCATTTCGAATGATACTTTAAAAGTGCCGGTAAATTCTATATTTACCTATAGTAATTACCGAATAAAGTAGCGTATAGTTTAAAGGGAATAATTGCATTATATAATTGTCCGTTTTACCTCTGCCATACCAAAGGGGACTTGGGAGTTTTAATTACTCATAATCCGTGCGGGGATTAATTGTCTTTCGACATGGCATAGACGTTTAGTATTCCATGAAATTGGTTCTATCAATTATTAATGGTGTCGTGGGTATGGCTGGCATATGTCGCCTTCGATAACAATATTATTGGTGCTTATTAAGGGGAAATTACACATATTTGAGATAATTGGAATTGGACTGAGTGTAGAAAATTAAGTGAACATATGCTTACATTTATGTAGAGTCAGTACTACTTAAGGAAATTACTATAATAGCCGATTTGATTAATTTATTTTTAATTCTAAGCAAAGTATTATTGTTTTTGACAGTTTTCATGTTCGTTTTTTTTATAATAATAATAATAGTTTATTGGCAATTTGATTTGCAAAAACAAATATATGCCTCGCCAGTCACAATAGAATACAATAAAATAATAATAAAAAAAACGAAAAACAAATAATGTGTATAGCAATAGTAATATATAAAAAATATAAACTAAATGCAATATAAACAAGTAACTTGTACTAACAGGAAAAACAGTAGACATGAAATTCATCCACCCCATAATAGCATTTGTCCAATAAGTGCTTCCTTAGATTTCTTTTAAAGGCCTCCAGCCTACTCTGTCTCAGATCCAATGGAAATCTATGATAAATTTTGACGCAATTGTAAAGAGGAGACCGCTCAAATATAACCAAACCCACGGACAAAAATATTGCATATTTGTTTAAATCTTTTATTTATTTATTTTTTATAACATTTCTGCCCTTTCTCTCGCTGAGTGTATTATTTTGAAGTGTTCTACGTACATTAGTATTGCTACAACACACGTGGATATACAAAAATGCTTAGATTTTTACAATCATAGGTTAGTTAGGATTATTTTACAATTAGGGCAATATTTGATAGTGTGCGTTGGTGAGTCAGAATGATTATCTTTTGTTTTACATTATCAGAGTGACGTTTCTAGTGCATTGTGCGTCGATTCTGAGTTTTTTGTTAGTAAAATGGCACATCTAAAATTGTGACTCTAGCTAACGAGGGTCGCAAGCAAAAAGATATTGCACAAATACTGGGAATACATCAATCGACGGTCTCTCGTGGTCTACAACGATTTGAAGAGACTGGGGAATACAGAAGGCGACATGGACAAGAGCGTAAAAGAAATGACCGATATGTGCAACTCCAAGCTTTACGAAATCGCACATTTACAGCCACGCAACTAAAAAATGAATTATTGAATATTTGAATTGAATACAAGGCAAGTTAATGTAAGTGTAAAAACAGTTAGAAGAAGACTTAAGGAAGCTGGTTTAAATCCAAAGCGTCCTGCTAAAGTCCTTAGGCTTCTCCCACATCACAAAACCGCCCGGTTACATTTTGCACGAGCTCATGGTGATTGGGGTGAACAGGAACGGAGCAGAATTTTTTTTAGAGATGAGAGTAGAATACAATTGTGGAAGCCAGATGAACGTGATCGAGTCTATAGAAGAACTGGGGAACGATACGCTGCATGTAATCTTGTGCAAACCGTTAGCTTTGGTGGGAGCTTCCATTATGGTATGTGGTGGCATCAGTTGAGAAGGTCGCACAGGGCTTGTTGATGTTAATTTGAGAATGAATGGAGACTGGTACCTTCGAAACATTATTGAAGGACATGTTTTATTGGGTATGACAGATTTGTATTGATGCAGGATAATTCCCGGCCACATGTAGCTGGTATACTAGCTCCAGTACTTTGAGCAAGTCGAAGGTTAAAATACTGTTTACATGAATCCCTACTACTTAAATTGAATATTGCACGTATAGCTTTTTTCTGTAAAATAAAGAGTCTCTTAAAATTAGTGGATCGATCCCAGAAAATTATACCATTCGTCGGGCGCGATACACGTCTTATAATAAGTAATTATGATTTCATTGGTGACATTTCGTTCAAGCACCCTTATTGCAAATATTGACTCTGTTACCGATTTGCAAACTTGATCTAAATATGCGGTGCTTCCAAGACAGATTTTTATCTATTACACAGCCTCTGAAGGAACTCATTTGAACATAAACGAGGGGGATAAACCCAGTCACCATTTTCACCGAGATTTCCATGACTATAATATGATTTAGGAAAAATACTTTATGTTCTGTTTGAAACATTTCGAGTGATTAATTTGCTGACTTGAAGGTTGTCAAGTAAATCTCGAAAAACATTGTAATAAATAATATGTCGATCGCTTGTCAAATCCATATCCAACCCTTATCTAAAGAGTTTTTTACCATATGTTATTACAAGCCAGTATTCGTTTTACACGAGCTATCTAGCGGGGTTGACAATGCGTGAATTTTCCTAGCTAGACCTGTGATGATCTGCATTACCGGCTTACGCTGCAGTGGGGGTTGAGAGTTTGGCTTGTGTCCTCTCGGAAGCGCACAGCTAAATTCTTGATTCCTTGGTTTATTTTAACTGAAGGCATGTTAAATAAAACTAATTATCCTTAAAAATTCTTTCGCACTTGATGTATTTATTAAGATATTCACACCGTCTTTTAGCGACAATAAGTAGCCACGTCCGATAAAAGCAACATAAATTTAAACATCTAAACTTTACATTTTATCCCAAAAGGAAATCTATAGCATAAGCTATGTGAGTACATATAGGTATATTGTACATACATAGCAACGCATCACACAGAGCGACCACATAAAGAACGAGAGCCGGTGCAGTTCCAAGCTATTGGGTCGTTAACTGACAACTCAGAATATCCTCATAGATCGGAGATCTCGTCTGGCTCCGTACGGAACTCTCTCACACGTCTCGTATTAAACCGAAGAGACCGTAAACTTCGCTCAGAGTCCTTTACGTACCCGAACAAATTATCTCCTTCTTCGCGGGCTTCGTCTCGGAAACGTTTCCGTCGAGAGGACGTAAAGTTCGAGAACTGTAATTTTAAGCGATACAACTGTCTGGTAGTTAGCGCTCTTTCCTGCCATTTTGATGTTTATAGTGATACCTACTCGAATGTGATTGGGTTAATGCGTTAGAGGTTTCGCTAGCTTCCTCGCCGTTAATGTTAACGCGCATAACGAAGTAGGCAGTATTTGTTTATGGAGGTGAATATAGTAATGGCCCTTACCAGCTTATTAAACGTGTTATGTGGTTCGAACGAGTTATGTTTGCGAATAAAATATCTGCTGAAGTAGGGAGATCACAGCCTACAGTTTAAAAAAATCCATTTGTTGTTGCCTTATAAGGTTAGGTATGTACATATCATCCGTCAAAAACATATGTTGAAAGAATCAGGTAATAAATTGAAATTTGCTTGGAAGCAAAGAAGATTGCTTGGAATTAATTCATCTTATTAAACCTTTACTCTACAAGTCGGTCTTCTTCCGTTACATCTCCTAATTTTAAGACAAGATTACGTTATGGTTACAAAGTTAGGCACATTGTATTTCCAATTGAAGTTAGCAAGTTTATGAATGGAATGAATGGAAACCAATTTAAATTTTAATTGACATTTTTTTTTAATTTATCTATCATGGTTACCTCAGAGATCTATACCAATGGGAGGGGGCATATTGGAGCCGAAATACCATTTTTGGGAAGAAACTAATGTTGACTACAAATAATTATAGGAAATTTTATGCTGAATAGACAAGTTCTTATGTCAGTGACAAAGAGCAGTGCCTTACATTCTGAGAACGTTTTTCCTTATTCTCACGATTGCTCATATTCAACGGCATATTATGTACAGTTTTAAACATCAGCAACCTTCCTTCTAAATAAGTTCCCACAGTAGAAATAGAAACCTCTTAAATTCTCTTAATACTTTGTTTTGAATTTATCGTTACCAGCTTGGGTTTAATACCTCCTTTGGGTAACATTTCCTGTCGGCCCGAACGAACCCAATGGAACGCTGTTGTATACTTTATTCTTAATACTTTTGCTAACGTAGTCCAATCTCTTTCTCTATCTTGTTGTCTGTGATGTTTGTAAGTGGTTCTTATAATAACTTCACTACCAGTTAACACTTCTCTGCGTATAGGACGAGGCACTTCATTCGCAGCTGTAAGCAAATTGTAGCATTTTGTATGAAGCAAATGCATACAAGGCGATAATCTTTTTACAGGATTCCTTGTCATTGCTATCCGACAAATACCAATTGCCTTTAGAATTCATTATTTGCATCAAACCTAAGGTAAACTTAAACCCAATGCCAACAGTTCGTGGTAACTGGTGGTAACTATATAAATACATATGTTAATTCTTACGTCTAACTTCATAATTTTATAAGCCTACTTGAAAACATAGTTTAGCAGCTAAATTACAATTACTATGTTCTGAATTACAATTGACGCTTTCTGAAATTAACCTCTCTAATCTGAATTACATGTGACGGTTTCCAAAATCAACTTCACGGTTTCTGAAATACAGTTGGAGATGGTATAGATGATTTATGAAAAATGACTATAGAGTTAAAAAAAATAGATTAAGTTATTTTTAAGAAGTTCCTAATGGATATTTTGGGCATTTATTCACAATAATGTTTATGCAATATACTATATCGTGCGTCATACGGTTATGTTATTAAAAATTGTGTAATTCTCAGTGTTTAATATTTGTTTTTAAATGTTTTTTAAAAATATTTATACCGTTACTTCAACAACTACATGGAGCACCAAAGTATCAAAAAGGGTTATAGGTACATTCAGATGTTAAAAATTGACGTGTTTCCAAAAAATCACTAGGTGCGTTGTTATCGAATTTATTCATTCGTTCTCATTGTAACTGTAAAGAAAGACATCCGAATAACAGGAAAATTCTCTGAGGAAACAAATAATTAAAAGCAATAAAAATGACTCCACAATTATGCAGGAAATAATATAATGCTTTGTTACAGTTCCAGAATCCAAAAGCTCACCAAATTCAAAAAGCAATCAACGAATGAGACAACCACTTTTCCTTTTTTTTTTGCACACACCGTGTTGTGCTTAATTAACTTAATGCCCTGCTAAATAACACAAAATTCAATCTAGATTGTCATTAAAAAAAAAAAAAAAATTAAAATGTCAAATCTAAATGTCAAACCGTTTCTGTATAATCTTATTTGGCACAATACATACCCGGTATCTAAATTTATGTATGTAAAATAAAATGTAATTCTGCAAAAAATAAAAAACTAAAAAAACCGCGATAAAGAAAAAGCATAAAGTGTAAGAGAGGGAATACCCTGTTTTCGACTCTATTAGGTTAAGTAATATAAAAAATGTTGTGTGCACATTAGGTTTATACATTTTTTTACGACAACCATAAAACTTTATTGTATCATATTGTTACCAAACCACGTACAATGATTCTGATTTAAATTTTATGTACACGGTCGTTGACTGCATAATTCAATACACTCGGGCAGAAACACTTCCCTAATGGAGTGTCCCAGCAAAACGCATGAGTCAAATGTCAATGAAAATCCACGGGTCTGAATATTTCGCCGGCGGAATATACTGCGGTGTGTTTCTTTTTATAGTTTCTCGAAGGAAAAAGGGGCAGATACATATTTAAGTACATAAGGCGACAGCCAGAAAGTAGCTGTTGAAACGGGTTTA
This sequence comes from Cetonia aurata, assembly GCA_949128085.1. Taxonomy (NCBI): domain Eukaryota; kingdom Metazoa; phylum Arthropoda; class Insecta; order Coleoptera; family Scarabaeidae; genus Cetonia; species Cetonia aurata. The sequence continues at coordinate 63,304,970 of OX421883.1, read as the reverse complement.
TCATAAAAGTTACATCACCGGTTTGTAAAACGAAGGTGTACAAAAATGTCAACATTAAAGTTAAATGTGAATAAATCGACCTCGAACCTACGCTACGCGTAAACAATCTTGCCTCTTCCTGACGAAAAGTGTCCGTTTGAAGTAACTGAGCGCCCACGCACATTCAAGATGTATTCAACTTACGGCCACGTTAAGAGAAACGTTAATGTTCCGCGCTTGCAGAGTCGCAACGATAGTGCCAGTGGTAATCGCACAAGATCACGACCATGGTGCCCTCTGAGGGTCAGGATGCGTAACCTCGTTGCACGATCCGGCCAGCATGACTCCACTTTACATATAAGAGATCTCTTCCTATTTACTCTTCGCGGGTACATTTGAGCACGGATTATTGGTTCGTGTCCTTCGAAATGCGATTTCGATTAAATAATAAATGGTGACCTCATACTAGTGGTTGTAACGACGTGCAGATACATTATGACCTATATATTTGCAAAATGAGAATTGGTGGAATTCGATTCACAATAAGTCATGTATTTCAAGCCGGTGAATGAATCACACTTAATAATATTATAAATAAGAAATGATTATGTTCAATACTGTTTATGTAATTACTGGTTCATTCGGTTGAAGGTTGTTACAGGTTTTCAGCTTTCTTTAGCTTTTCTTCTGCATTCGTAATATATTGTACTCGCTATTGTTGTATTCCAGTTCGATGAATAAAAAAACTTATCCCTTGTTTTTTTTCGTTACTATACACTATTTTTCCATACCTAAAAAAACGATAATTGAAATACTTAACCGTTTGACATTACATGGCTAACGTATTTTTAATTATAAAATGCATTTTTTTGTCAATTAAAGGGTAATATCAAAAACTTTTGCCAACATGTTAAACATACATACATGTTTGATTGGCGCCCATAAAAAAATAAGACTTTTGACAAAAGGGCAAATAACAACGTTGTTATTAAAGATAGACATATAGTAGTTTATATGAAGCTGTGTCATTTTTCTGTGTAGAATTGAAATATGTAATAATATATAGGGTGTTCTATTTAAAATAACTAAGTAAGTATACATGTGCCTACTTCCGTGACATCCTGTACAATCAGAAGTATTTTTAGGTGATGCAGCATTGGATTCCATAACACTCTTGTGGAAAAGGTTTCTTTCTAAAATGGCAAATAGAGCTGTAATTGAAGACCCAGTCTTCGGAGGGACAGCCTGTACAAATTAGGCAAAGTAAAAGATCAACCAATACTAGTTACAAGGAGCATTTAGCCCTGTTATTCCTAATACTTTTATCGAAAGAGAGAGAGAGAATGAGCAGAAGATATTAACAAAGTTTGTTGAAGATGGGGCCCAGATCATGACTTGTGGTTGCTTCAAGATACAAGATACAATCGATTTGGCCCACCTGCACATAAAAATATATCCAAATGTTTAAGCCTTGGCTTCGGGGAGATACAACTTCTTTTGATCACAATTATGTACATATGTATGAGTAGTTTAGTACTAATTAGTGCACCTGCACATAAAAATATTTCTAAATGTTTGAGCCTTGCCTTCGGGCAGATACAACGTCTTTTGATCACAATTATGTACATATGTACAAGTAGTTTAGTACTAGTTAGTTGGTACAGCATTATATAATTACGGTGAGATATTTATAATGCTCCAATAGCCACAAGAGACTCACGTACGCGTATCAAAATACATCTACGTGAAGGTTGACATACGCGGGGCGCGCGCGCAACCCGACTTAAATTTATTGCCCGGCGCTAAATCACGAAAAAGACAACAATATACGCAATACAATGAACAAGCGCTCACGTATTGTATAGCCGACGCACTCGATAACGGTTACGGGTTACAAGGGACGGCACAAACACCGCGGGGTAGCGGGACTCTGGTCGCAGAGAGCGCGCATTTTGCCATTCCCGGCTATTGTTTTCCGAATTAATGCAATCATTAGATAAAGGATTAGAGTTTGCGAGTGCCAGAGGAGCAGAAGACCCCCGTACCAACGTCCGCACAATGCGTATGAATAGAAGCACGCGCGCACACACAGGTATATACGCTGCCCGCCCGTATATATACGAGGAAGGAATTTATATCAGCTTCAACGGGTTAATCCGTTGTGATAAATAAATTTACCCTACCGCAGGATCGTATATTGCGTATACGAGCGGACTATCTATACAATGGATCTAAATTGCTGTGTTCGGAGTAAACAATAAAATTAATTCTTATCATATTAATTACTCGAGTTTAACTAATATATTTAGGGGCAATGTCATGACAAAATATTTTGCCAAAAGTGGAGATATATACCGCCTGCGTCCAAGATAAAAAAAGAACATGGGTATCTTGGGAACAGAGAAGAGGCACAGAATAGATAGCGTTTACGTTCAGCTATTGAAACTCTTTTTCTAATCTGACGTCATAATAACGCTATTACCACATCGAAAACGATGCGTTGATAACTTTCAAATGCACAGTATGCATTTATAGATTACACTAGGCAACAATTTCTATTATTTTGTTTGTCCTTGGGTTGTAACTGCCACTGAAAGAGATCCATAGAGTTTGCAATTCCAAGAATTTGGCGGGAACGCATTGATCGCCCAAGCAACCGCTACTTTTGCATTTTAGATCCTTCCAAACGCCGTACTGGCAAAAATGCACTTGTTGTTATGTACCTGGCCCCTTCCTTCATTCACGGCGTCAATATTATACACACCTTAGCGTCCCATGGCTACTCCTGAAATAGACTCGACATCTTCAATCAACAACAGCGATCGTAGTGTAAAAAAATTATGGAAAAACCACATGACGATTTTATATGTGGAGATGATGAGAGAATTCCATACTCCCTGAACCAAAAAGACATAAACGACTTGATCAGAAGGGATCTTGGACTCTCCAAGTCCAATGCTGGGATTTTGACTTCCAGGCCGAAGCAGTGGCCCGTTGATTGAAAATGTACGAGTCATAAATCAGAGAAAGCCTGACTATATTTTTTAGCTTCTTCAGCTATAAAAATATAAGTCTGTTTTTACTAGGAGTCGATTGGTTTGTTTGAAGCAATTGGAATCGCCTGTCACCCAAATGTGTGGCGCCTCTTCATTGACAGCTATTCAAGGAGCATCAAACAGTACGCTGCATAAATAGAAATAAGTATCCGCCTCTTTCCCAGGGTCATTCCGCGCACCTCAAAGAGGATTACTGTAACACCAATACTTTGGTGAAAGTTTTGAAGTATGACCAGGATGGGTGGGGGAGTTATCGGCGACTTCAAAATGGGTTCATTCAAATTTCCGTGCTATCTTTGTCCTTGGGACAGCAGGGACGCCACTGCGCACTACAACAAGCCCGACTGGCCACAGAGAACAGATTTCCTGTTGGGCAAAAACAATATCAAATGGGAGCCATTGGTAGATCCTCTGAAAATGCTGCACATATACTTGGGGCTCATAAAACAACTTTTAAAAGCTCTAAATACGGGATCAACATTTTTTAAGTGCCTTGAAGATTTATTTCATAAGCTTTCTGGGTCAAAAGTCAAGGCCGGTGTCTTCGTTGGATCACAAATGGAGAAGATCCTGGACTGCGATGACGTCCTCAAGCAGCTCACTCGTAAAGAAAAAGTGGCATGGAAAAGCTTTGTTGCAGTTTTTTTTGAGGTTCCTTAGACAATCACAAGGCTGAAAACTATGTGCAGCTGATCGCTGATCTGGTAAGAAACTACGGTTCATCAGGATGTAATGGACTTTGAATGCAGCTACCAGGGCCAATATGGACAATGAGAACATGATGGGAGACTACATTTGGGGGCTGAAGGTACTTTATTAATACGGATAATCTGAAATACCTAATGAAAATACTAATGTTTTAAGAAATGTTCAAAATGGTGGCCATCATTTTCACTGTACAAGGGAACTCTTTCTGGAAATGAATCTTTAAGTATAATAAAAATGTTTTCTCCGTTCTTTCGTATTACCAACTCTGGTTGGTGGCATATCATACACAATAGTTTTGATTCATTCCAATAAAAATAAATCAAGACTAGTTAGTAACGAACGCTTATCTGGATGACGTCTGCTAGGGGACATGTTTGAGCACAATTCCTTGATGCTAGCAAGCAATTTTCTTCACATTCTGCAATCACTCAAATCATAACAATCCTTTCTTCTTGAGAGTAATTTCTCGTTGTAAATATGTGTTTTTAAATAGCTTTAAATAACTGTTAAATGAATTTATTTATGACTTTTTTTTTCAGCAATTTCAGTGAAAATGAAAAATATGTTTTTATTTACACTATATAATTTTTAAACATCATTTTAATCCTTTTGTCAAGTCTAATGCTTTGTTTAAAAAATAAATGCAATTTAAAATATCCAGCTTAAATGTGCAAGACATGCACACCTCGTAAATTTTCGTTTTTTTTGAAGAATAGTTAATTATCTCAGAAACGTGATTGAGTTTGGTATAGGAAACGTAACAGTAACTTGTACAGTAAATATGTCTGATGAAGCAGACATTTTGGCTCTCATTTTAAAAGTTATATCCAATACTGGCGCAGACAGATATTTTATGCGCGGATTACTATTTTGAATACTAAAAAACTTACTTTGCGAAAACGATACAACAACATATCAATAGAGCGAAGCAGTAAAAAACTAAGCAAAGCGACATATAACAAGAAGGGTAACAAACAAACAATCTCTTTTCTCGATATATTGGTTCTGGTTCTTTTAGCGGTTTAGCGTCGGTTATCGAAGCTTGGGGGCCCATAATTTGGCCACAAATCCGCCTAAAACGTTCAATAATTCATCTTTTAACGTAATTGTTGATGTTATCGCGCCGAAAAGTGTGCGTAACGGAGCGTGAACGGCGTCCGAATTTATATATCATTCTGGGAAAACCCTTAAATTACATCAGCAGGGGATAATTACACAAGTGTTGTGTACAAGTACGCATGCACGGCACGCGGTGAAATCACGGGATAGCACCATTGATATATGTTATTAAATGGGGGTGCTACACGTGTCGACATAATTAGTAAACTCTTGGTATAGATTTATGTATTCGCGTTTACTATAGTATGTACCTATATGCGTATGTGTTTTATATACATACATGGTGGCAAAGTTACTAACTAAAACCGGTATTTAGCGGCTCTGATATCGTTATACTAATATAGCTACATTTACTGTCAATCCAGTAGTAAAATAAAGCTTTTAAAAACTGATTTTGTGCGGATATAAAATTAACTACAATGGAAGCAAATAATGATAAGAATAAAATAAAAACTAATGGTTGGACTCTGCGCACATTAGTGTACTAAATTTCTTGATAATGCTTCTTGCCTTAAGAGCCAACATTTCACATGTAACTGGAGCATGTCGAGATCGTTGAATTTTAAACCAGGAATATGATAGAATTTCCATTTCTGGATATTCTGCTTGTGTAATTGTAGAGATGTTAAAATAATTAACTGTTAATCGGAGTGACAGCAATAAATGCATCTCTTACCTTCTAATTCTAGCCTTATTTTATTTATCCGAAATAGTGAATTGTGCAACACCATACAAAACAGCCAAATCTTTACCACTTGAACCACTATCTAATTTGTTTCAGTGTCTAACGCAATGAACCTCGCGTTTCTGCATGACGCAATTTTATGCAAGATGGAACTATATAACGTATTTTAAAAAGCTATTTGAATTATCCAAGAATTCGGCTTCTTCCAGCTTCTGACTATCAAGCTATTACTGTACTTTGTTGGGTATTTGATAAATGACTATCTAGTGATAGATCAATAGATTTTAATTATATTGCAAATTAGTGTTGTGAAGTCTGTATGGCGTATTCTACGTGATTAAGGAGTAAGTTCTCCCACGATATTAATTAGTGCAGATTCACGTTCTCGCAATCAAGGAACAGCGATCGCTTCGAAATGTAAAAAGCCAGTATACGAAAGTCGAAATAGAAGTCACCGATGTGCATCAACTAATAAGCTCGTCCGTTGTGAAGGGTTACGCCAGCGGTAATGCCTCTGTACGTGTTATATCGCTACATCTGGCTGCATAAAGCTGATCCAACAGAATAGACGGAGGCTCTAGAGTATTAAATTAAGCGGAGATTTAATCACCCCCCATCTAGGATCTCCAGCACTCGCTACGTAACAACTCGATTTCCAATTCAGGCAACGACAATCGGCGAGGGGAGCGGAGAGACGTCAGGTACTTGATCATGATAATTAAAATTCTATTTTCCGCCGTTGAAACTGTAAATGCGGGTAGACGGTTTGGGGATGAGTGAATTCTAGGCTGCTCTCACAATGCAAAAAAAAGCAGCCGATGCTCAAAGAGGTCCTTCAAATCGACGAGCGACATTTCTCTCTTGTCGACGATATTTCTATTCAGCGATAAGAAATGCAATTAAGCGTGGAAAATACGGGGAGCAATGTTTAATGAATGCTGTAAGAAATATGATTTGTATAACCACCCATTATTTTCTGACAAAAACAACAAAAATATATATAATACAGAGTATAAATTTTTTAAAGCTTGATATAGTCCAACTTCTTTATTTGAAGTGATAGACTAGTAATTCCAAAAGCAAAATTTCAAAAATGAATAATAACTTCATTGCAGCGTTGCCAGATGTCTCGGTAGTTACTAAACAGGTGTTTTTGTAAATGGCAACACTGTATTCTTTTTTTAAGTAATTTGAGAAATCTCAAAATTCTCAATAAAAAAAAAAGTGTTATAGGAATTTCTTTTTGCCGTAGCAACAATTTTAGGACAATTGGTAAAAGAGGCTAAGATAACCAGCAGGATTATTAGATAAAAATTCTAATTATTATTATTAATAACTAGATATTCGGGCCCGTTCACCCGGCCCATTCATTAGTTGTTTGGTGACCGCTTACCGCCCTAACTCAGCAGAAAGCAAAAAGTCCGCGCTCCACCTGGAACGCACCGCTTACGACCCAACTTAGCAGACCAGCCAAACTGCACCACTCTCCGCTAACCCCCGTCTACACCTGTGACTGGTTTGAAATCGTCGGTACAACTGTGAATTCCTTTTTCTCAATTCTTGCCTCTCACTCGCAAAAAGACTCGCAGTCGTTTATTTATGTGATTTGTTAGGATCCTGTATATTCCTTTCTTTTAAATCTTGCCTCTCACTTGTAAAAGGACTCGACGCTTCACGTCTCGCAGTCCTTTATGTGTATGATTGGTTTGGGGTCGTTGGTACATCCTGTATATTCATTTTTCTTAATTAAAAATTACACATACTATATATGTATATTTCAATAACTAAACGAAAAATTGCCAGCCTGTAACTAGCGGCACAGTGAAAGAGACATATGCATACGTAGTATGCAAAGTTTAACAAAATTGTATGAGTATATAAATTTTCTATAGTTATCTGACCACTACTGTATATATAAAATTTTATCCCGAATATAACTGCCAAACACCAATTTGAAATATCTCTGTTATTTCTTAATATTTGAATTAATTGTTCGTCTCACTCAAATCGTACGCAGAAAATGCAAAAAAATTCTTTTTTAAATGCCTCTCACTTTAAAAAAGATTCGACGCTCCGCGTCTCGTTGAAAAAATATGTAAGTTCTTAATTTTTGAATTGTTTGAATTGTCACGCTGTATATTTTTCTTAATTAAAAATTACACACACTGTATATATTTTAAAAATTAAACGTGGAAATTGCCAGCCACTGTATCACATGTAACATCACAAGAAAATATGAAATTAATTTTTCTTGCTTGTTTAACAGCCGTTACACATGGGACTCATGGTCAGTACTGATCATCCGCGGGGGCCATTATCTTTAATACGACCAAAGACAATATTCTAAAGGAGATGGGTAAGTTTAATAGGCCAAACTGTTAACAAAAATTTGCGATCACAAGGGACGTGTCTAGATGGCGCTGTGAGTCCAAATTGGAGAAGTTGCTTTGGGTTGCCAAAAGTTTTTATGGAGCAATTTAGAAAAACTGGGAGCAACGAGTAATGTGTGTTCAAGTATACACGAAAGAGACAAAAATGGTGCAGTTGAAGAAAATATTCTTCTTTGTACTGTGGAGAATCCACACAAAATTGCTCAGGAAGTGAATTTGAGCGGTTTATTGATGAACTATCGCTAACAGAAAGAACTATCTCGATGAGCTGCTGCCAAAAAGGTGGTGGCTCCAATTGAATGGTCTGCCGCCATTAGACTTTGCTTTGTAGCGTTTCTTAAAACTAAAATTTACGTGACTGCTTCGAAACCTATTGAAAACCTAAAACACTCCATTAGGCGAGAAATCAACCACACTACACCGACGATGTTAGAAAATGTTAGTAATTCTATTGTTAAGCGGATGCAATTTCGTAGATTACAAAGAAGGCACCCGTTTAAATATTTATTGAATTCTGGATTAATTATCCACACTTGATTTAACAGTATTTCAGTTAATATTATTCAAAATGGCTAAAAAGTTAATCGATGAAGTAGAGTTATAAATGTAAATACATAAAGCATGCGCAAATCACATTTTATTAAGAGCAAGAAAACCACAATGGTGATTACAACCTTGATTGTAAACCATTATTGCTTGCTACTTCTGACGAACGGCAAAACGAAATACAGCCATACAATTTCTAATTTCGAGCACGTTTGTAATCACGCGACATTCACAATGTATCAAGTTATATATATTTTCTACCCCGCTCAAATTATCCGCTAAATAAGTCGTAATCGGTCTCAACCACACTAATCACAGTCCCGGGAAGCCTTCACAACCCTTTTCGAAATCATAGGGTAACGAATGAAGTTCGCGCTCCGCGCGATTGTTATTACGAAAGCGAACGGATACCTTCATAACTCAATACGTAATTACACTTGCGCAGAGACGTAGGCGTGTATATACCTCATTTCTCGCATAACAATATAATTAATTGTAGATTAACATTCTGGAAATTGTACCCGAGCAGTACTACGGGTGGATTACCGGGAACGTAAACTGCTTTTAACAAGGATTAGGTGCCTAGGCTCCGTGTGCAGGACTACCGAATTTACGGAGAACTCTTGAACCGGGTACGAGGTTTCTCCCTTTGGAAGCCCTCCCGCTTTTACGATCAACGTAAACATATACCCTTCGAATCTTGTATAATTATCGTGAGACGCCTAAATTAATCTTATTTACTTTCTGAAAAATATTTAATTAATTTGTTAGACAGAATTAATTATTAAGAAACTTTATCACGATCTTATCACAAAACCTAATTTCTGAAGCTCCTGAGCACGTGGTTGTTTTATGTTGTTCAAAAATGTGAATCGAGCACCAAATAGTTCTCCCAAATTACGCACACAATGACTTCTGGTAACAAATTCCGATGCAATGGTATGTTGATGGATGATATAGTTGAAGCATCTTATACGTGAAATAACATTTCCCCACGTTCAACGATATGTTATTCAATAAACACCAACTGTCAACAACTAGTAAGTTAGTTTGGAGGTTTATGCAAACAGTGACATTCTCAATTGTACTAAAAATGTTCAGATCATCTGCATACGCTAGTACGTGACAGTTTAGGCTATTCAATAGATTATTAATATAAATATTAAATAACAAAAGGCCAAGATGCGATCCTTGTCTCACTCCAGATGTCAGTAAGAATTCATAGGAAGACAACTCTGCCAACCTGGAGCACAGCATTGTCATGCCAACACCACGAAAATTATCACGAACATTGTTATTAGGTATAAATTTGCAAGGAATAGCATAATAAGTACCCGAAAGGCGAAGGGGCATTAGATTTTCTTAGCACCCAAACGAAAGTTGTTGCCAGCACAGTCTTTTGATTATTGGGGCTGTAATACAGGTCCATAGAACTTGATATGATTTCTACCAACAAATACATAATGTACATTTACTCTGCTCCATATGCATATATTGATGTTTGTTGTTTATTATTCCTAAAAGGTGGGGAAAAATAGCATAAAAGCTGTATTTTCGAAAATCAGTATAAACTGGCTTTAGCCCTAATAAGCAAATTAGTGCTAAAAAGTATTGTATAAGCGACTCAAATATTAAATTTCTCAGTTTTAAGTAAGCAAATAAAGGACCATAATATCTTAAAAGAAGTAGAGAAAGGAAGCAGTGCCTGCTCCTGGCATTCGATATTTATTCAGAGTTTTCTATAAATCCGTTGGAAAGATGTCCCGCTAATTGGAGCAGTCACAGTTACATTTTTGGGTCGCTGATTAATGGACATTTGGACATTCCCGTATAAACTGGGCATAATAGAATTAATTGTAAAAGTCACCCTCCGCTCTCTGTCGCCTTGTCTCTCTCTCTCTATTCATCATTAAGGTCGAACGCGAAATACCGAATTATCCAAAATTACCCGCAAGAAAAGGATAAATGACACGAAAAAATGTTAATGGAGTCTCCCTCGTATTGCGTCACGCAGTTCACGAATTAATGACTGAGCGAGGCTCTGTTCTACTCAGCGGTGGAAATTATCCGCGTCATTTAGCAGCTGGGCCCGAGGCTCCAAATTAAAAATGTATAAAATCTGAAATTTTAAATAGCGCCCGCCCACACCGACTAATGTTAATACTCTTTCCTTGGGATTTTACTTTTTCCCGTTGCTTCTGACAGTAATTATCTCATATTAAATTGCCCTTATGCTCGCATATCCTTTTGTTGAGGCAAATACCGGCATCCGCTGGACTTTAGAAAATTTAAAACGAGAATCAAGGGAAATGGTTGCTACAAGTGTGTATTTAAACGCCTAACGAATTAATATTGATTTATTACTGCTGTTACACAAATCTCTCAGCCACATCTTCATTATTCAATATTAATCTAGCTACAAAATGAGTAAACATTCAAATATAACTAACAATAAGCTAAATTGAATTAGAAAGATAAAATGTACCTGTCTATTTTAATCATGAAATAGACAAAAAAAAATAAAACAATTGGAAAGGAAAGGGAATTTAAAAAGTAAAGTATAAATGTAACTGTTAGTGCCGAAATAGGAATAACTGAACATATTTCTAACTGGGTGAAAGAAACTACGTAAATTTGTCAAAAACGTACAAAAACGTTGTAAGCGGAGTATGTTTACGCTATACTGCTATAAAAAAAAAAGTTAAAATACAAATCAGTAAAAATCCAATGCTTTTTAGAAACACAAACCCCTAACTAAAACCATAAAAATATTAAAAATATGACTCATTAGTACGGACATTAAAGATTTTAATGTTGTTATTTATTCAATCCGTCAATGAAACGGAAAAACGATGAAGTCTATTAAAAAATCCAATCCCAACTACTTACATTAGCTGCACATAAATTTTGAATAAAATTAGCACGGGAATAAACGGAAACGTAATTAAATCGTAGAGGACGCTCGAGGTTGGCGTCCTTGCTCCTCCTTACAGTCCGTCTTTCCTCGTACTTCTAGATTAATTTGCAAAACATAGAAACAACGCGGAGCAGAAAATCACGTTTCCAAGCAATTTGTATGGTGTGCCGGGTTGAACGCCTAAAACTCAATTTAGCAAAAGATACCAACATCGCCGCTGCCGCTTCTCCGGCATCGCCGGAACTTTTCGCCGGCATTCTCGTTCTAGTGAAATGGAAATAATTACTATACTATACTATATTTCATTTATTGTCAACTACAATCGAAATACAACTGTCAAAAAGACTATATCACCCTTAGGTGATCTTCCTATAGCCTCGGTCTTCGGTAATTAGGGACCTCTACGCCCGTAGCGCATCAGGTACTCAGAATGTATCGCGTATAAAATAACTTCTCGATAACAACACTCGAAAGCGGGAAACTAATGTTTTATTCAGCGTCGAATTTCATACACGCCTAACTTTCAAGGTGAAACTGCTATAATCCAAAATAATATTAAATTTGTTATAATATTTGCATATTTAAATAGAGCTAACACGAGTATCATGAAGGTGTGAAGTTGGTATAACCAGAAAGTAAGATATTATTTCAAATCCAACGTAAAGTCTTGAAATCTTATTAAGTAGTAATCCCTACAACCTTTCAATATCACTTATCTTTCATACTGAAGAGTTGTTAGGGTGATCCATTACTTTTGAAAACTCTATCTGTACCGAAATATCCTTAAGACATTGAACTTTGACGCGATTAAACATGTTCTAATCTTCACCGTGTTGGAGGGAAAGGTAGCCCAAGCTGTAACGGGAACTCAACCATGTTCATCGACAACACATTTCAAAAGAGGGTGGTCGTCCTGAAAAGTCGTTTGAAGATTCCTGCGAGATGGCTAAACGTTATAAAATCAAACAACTAAATAAACAATATTCAGAACAACTACTTAATTCAGCTGCAAAAAAATTACATGGACCTGACATAGAACCACCCCGTTTTAATCCGACAACAGCTTTGGCTTTGATATTGGATGCTCCACTAAGACATCACTAGGCATCGGATTTATGTTGTAATATTATAGGAATGCTGAGTGAAGAAGCACAAGAAGCCCGTAGCAAAGATTATCGCTGCTACCGACTTTCTCATTCTAAGAAGTGCAGCAGAGTGGATATCAATACAGATGTTAAGCATATGTTACTGCTATCTCCTGCTCCGCATATTGACAAATTTCGTGTGAAACAAAAATCAAAAGCGCTCGATTTACACGAAGATGTTAAAAAACTATTTGTCGGTTTAAGTAGTAAATGTATTAATTTTAATTATTGTTCTTAATGAAGTATCCTTTTACATGTTTATGTTTGCTGCATATCACTCGTAATGAGAAATTTTCTAAGATATATTCAAATATATTGAGAAATTTGGTAATAGATCCTATAAACGTATGGAAGCACAAAATGAACAAAGTTTTTTCCGGCTCAGTGTGCGCCGTATTTTATATTTAATCTTTTTCTTTTTTATTTAATCCAAATCCCTTATATTTAATCTTATTATACTGAAAAAATCATTTAAAAATTCCAATTCTATAAAATGCTACAGTTTTGTTTCCGCAAAAGCGCGTTTCTAGACCACTGTGCGACATGCGGATGGGGCCCTAAGAGAGAGACATAGAAGATTTAAAACTTATTGCTTGATAAAAGTAATCTCTATTTCGAATTGAAGGCAGTAAGTTTTGTTATTTTATTTTCTTTATATTTTATCAGAGCTGGTATATACGGTTGTTCCAGATTAGACACAACTGGCAAAAAGTAATATAAATTTCTAATAGGAGACACCACACCTAACCTTATGCAAATCTTATTCGCAGTAGTTTTGAACCATGGAAATATTTACCTTATAATACCCTATAACATAATAGACTACCTTAATAGGTACCTAGTCTCGGTAGGGAGCATACGTCATTCCGAACTCTGAATACACGTAACACGCTTATTAACTAGGGTATTTAATTTATTCGCACACGGCACTTATACAATTTACAACTTTGTAGTTATAAAGTTGAATAATACCCGCTTCAGATGGAAATTGCTTGCATCATGCCTAGCGTTAAATGTATGCACGTACATACAGGTTATTTAGAAGCTCTTATAATCAGCGATTGTGTAACAAGTTACTCGCGCAACTATTTGCATTAAGGAATTTAAGCGGAGTGCATTAGCGAAGGCACCGCGCGAATTAGTAACTTTTCATTATTCTACGGTCGCATTATTCATGACGTTCTATGGAATTCTGTTTGAATCGTCGCGCGAAGTCCCGTTTGTGTCAAAACTAAGATATTAAACTGGGGGGATGTTAAAGTTTACGAATGGGAATTTAGAGACGCGACAAGTTTTAGACGCGAACGTACATACAAATCTTCAGGTGTATTGAAATGCATTTTTTTTTGTTTGTTCAATGCAGAGCTGCATTTAGGGAAGTTTAGTCAACTGTTAGAGTTATAAACGTATGTTAAGTTACTCAACTTTAAGATTGCCTTGCTTTGGTTTTGTATTTTTGTTTGTATTTCTATAAAAACTAAAATCTCTTGTTTAATACTACCACTGTTTTGCATCTCCAAAGAAAGTTTTTTTTTTTAATATTTTTACATCTATAGAGGGCAAAGTATCCTTCATTGAATTATTGGATGTTATCCATGGATATGAAAAAATTTAAGATATCCAGGCTAGAATAAACTCCTTCAATATTCTCCATTTTGTAAATTGCAATTTATCTAGGCATCAACAAAAAAACAAAGGTCACTTTCCTTTGTTCCTTTGTTTAATACCCAGATAAATTGTAATAAAAGACGAAAGGAAAGCAAAGGAAAGAGAAGGTGCAAACTCAAGAGATAAAGGAGGAAGGAAAGAAATAAAAAAGATTAATGAACTAAAAAGTATGACGAAATACATGATGGAAGAATTGACTAGAAATAGTGCGAAGTTAAAGATCGAATTAAAGGAGCTAAAGAAGAAAATGAAAGAGACTAAAATGGAATTGAGACGGAAGGAAGAAAAGTGGGAGAAGGAACAAATTGAATTAATAATAAGAATGGTGAAAGAGAAGGTAAAATCGAGGGTGACGAGAAACACAAAAGAAAGAACAATATTTTAATAAGGTGGAGGGGAGGGTGAATGAACGTGTAAAGCGAGAGAAAGAAGAAATAGAACAATTTTTCTAGGGCGAACTACAAGTGCCCACTAAAGTAAAGAAAACAAATATACAAAAACAAAGTGAAGGATTCTAAGCAATAAAGGCGGAACTGGAAACATTTGAAGATCAGCAAGGTGAAAAACAAATTAAAAGAGACGATCAACTACTTTGACAATGAGGTAACAATGGAAGAAAGATTTATCCAAAAATAATTAAGATGTATTGCAACAGAAAAATACTACGAATAGGACAAGACGGCAAGTAGGGTAAAAGCAAGAAACTAGTAAAAGCAAAGGAGTGGAAAAGTGAGATGACGATACTGGCGGATAATTGGACAACGAATAAAGATAAGATCTTAAACCATACACACTAAAAAATATTTGCAATTCGTATAGAAAATTCCAGTAATATATAGGGTAAATTGAACAAAAATTAGAATATATACCTAAAGTTTTCTATTAGATTTCCCAATTTTTGGCAATTTTACCTTATACGTTACTGGAATTTTTTGTAAGAATTGCAAATATTTTTTAGTGTGTACAGAGGAAAAGAACATAAAAAAAGATATGAAACGCACCTATTGGGAGAAAAGATATATATATATATATTTTTGGTGTGAAGAAAAATGCATTATGCACCTTCGGGTGGCCAACCCGCTATGTGAGACTCTCACCCACTATAAAACTCTCCAGCTCGGGAAAGATTCCATCTCGGTTTTTCACATTCCGTCGAGGTGGTGCCCCATGTTTAGCGTCCATCCATCTCCTGTTTCTTGGTAACTAGAATTGTTTTTGCGAAGGCGGAGACCTTGTGCCATGTTTGTTTGCCGGCGTTGCTGCTACGACGTCCTACTCCAACTGATCTCTGTGCGGTTTCCACGTTGAACATTCAAAAAATGTATGGCGAGCATCGTCACAATCGCTGTCTTGATGCAGACAGGAGGCACTGTCCAGTTTCCCCACTTTAGGGAGGTACTCGTAAAAGTACCCATGCCCTGTCAGCATCTGGGTGAGGTAATAGTCCACCTCTCCGTGATCTCTGTCCTGATCAACTCCGCTGTTCGCCTGCCTTTGGTATCCGACTTCCATCAGTCCTGCCAGAATCGCATGGCAAGCCCTCTCACTTCACGTTTTGTGATTGTTCCGCCTTCCAGATAGATTTGCCGTCTCTCCTTGGCCAGGACGTCTATAGGAACCACTCCTCCTATAACCGGGATCGCTGCCTCTGATACTGTTCTGTAAGAATTTGCTATTCGCAGAGCTCTTCTACTCTGGACTGCGATCATCCTGTTGCACTACTTCTCCTTTTGGAGCGCGTCCGCCCAAATCTCGCTTCCATACAAAAGAATGGATTCTAGCACCGAGATCAAAAGCCGCCGTTTACTAGCAGATGGCCTACCGACATTGGCCATCAGCCGGCTGAGTTGAGTGATCTTCTGCGCCGTTTAGTTTGTAGCAAAGCAGATGTGATCCCAGTAAGCGATACGACTGTCTAGATACATTCCCACGAGGAGAAAATAACAATAATAGTAAGAATATATTTATCCTATGGACCAAAGAGGTGATTAATGAAAAGTTAAGTGAGCACCATTTCTAACTTCGTTATTATTAGAGCGAAGAAGTCGATTAAATGACCATATTTCTGGGATTTTATGTGGCTATTGTAGTGATGAAAATAGAGAAACCAATTGACCATCACCTTTTTAAGATATTCTCTAAAACTATTTCTTTCTCTCTCTAAAATGAAACAGGCTGTATATTCACTGCAGTTTGATTGAAAATTTAATTGTGAATAAAAAAGTTTTAATGCAACACGACGAAAAAACAAAAAATTACATATGCATAATGGAGCAGCTTGGTATGAAGCCTAATTACATGAAAACGGGTAACGACATTTTATAATTTTGTTTAAAAAAATTAAGAATCCGCGGCATACCTTAAAACTATATTTCTTTTTAACGACGTTTCGTGCAAAAACCACTAATTAACGTTCAATGTTAGTCACATAAAACGGAATTTTAGACGTATTGAAATGTATGCAACCAGCCATGCGTCCCTAGACTCTTGTATAATTCATCTACGGTACAACAAATGTATAATTTTAACTTTGAAAACGCCAGGAGCAATGGCGCGTTCGTAATTTCCAGATCTTATTGTACCAAAATATCTGTTAAACTTTCAGTAGGTAGGCAGGGGAAATGTTTACAAAAACCGTGTCACAAAAGAAAACCTCCAGTTCGCGTACCGGCTGCACCTTCCCAAATGTCAAAAAAAAAAAAGAAAAGGAAAAACGTAACGTCGCGCGAAAAGCGAATGCAGTGGAAACTGTTGGAAATACAACCAACCAGGAATAGCGCGAAGGCGTCCGAGGAGAAAGAGACGCGCTAAAATATTAATATTGACGTTGCTGGCGCGAAGCAGCATTTTTATTATATCTAGCTCGGGGACTGCCGCACAGCGCCGTCAGGCGGGTAGAAACAATCTCGGTAATTGAAAGAACTGCTATATAAGGGAAAATGAGGAGAATGGCACCGAGGCAAGAGGCCGTGCCTGCGCTATAGATATCATTAACGCTACCAACCATATTACGAAAGTTAAGCAGGTGGTAATTGGTCGTAAGGACTACGGTTCTGTCGCTTTATAAGTAATTTACGAGACGATAGGATATGTAATAGTATTGCATCGACCGACGTCATACAGCGTCAGCTAAATGCTGATTTCGTCTTAAATTTGTTTGCTGTTAAAAACTTCTGAGATTAATGAAATTAAAACTCAAAGATTCAGATTCATTTCGAGAAAGAATTCGAGAAAATGTTGGCCCCCATTTTGAACATTTGCGCATTAGTATTTTTATTAGGAAAAAACGGTTAAAGATTTGGTCTATAAATATCGTCTATCCGCAATGAATGAGCCCGGTAGTTTCGTACAAGCCCACTTTTAAAAAATAGACGGCTAGAATGTTAAATTCAGTTGGTGGGAAAAATTTTATTGATAGCTAAGTGTTGGCTGAGTACAGGGTGATGAAAAAGGAAAGCCGAAGAGGAAGATGAGGAAACAGTGATAAATAACAGTATTTCTAAAATATGAAGCAGCAATAGAAACGTTTGATAAGGTCTTAAATTGGGCAGAAAAAAAAAACAATGTTCTAATGGTCGATATTCTAACATTACAAAGATTAAAGGACGAAGCTGTTTTCCTAAACTAGAAGAAAGTTAAATAACAAACGATTGCAATTTATTGTTAAGAAAATATAGAAATTAGAAAAACAGAAAAATTTTATATAAATTTCGTCATTGCCAGGCATGCATGTTTCGCCTTATCAAGGCTCATTAGTATCACTTTCGATCGACTTTCTTATTTTTACGCATAAAGCGTATATGCATGCTTTCGCAATGTTAAAAATTCTGTATGAGATCGAGTTTCAAGTCGTATAACTCTCATACAGTATACAGAAATATATAAACAAGAATCTTTTACAATATCTATAAGATATTTTTATCCGATTCAGATACTAAAGAACAAATTTTTCCTACTTCTAACATTCCTAGGGATGTACCGTTCAATTTTAAATTGGATTTCGCATCCGTGCCTTAATGTGCCATCCCTCGAGAGCACGAAGTTTTTGTTCTATTATTTAAAATGTTTTCGTAGTCGTTATGGGTAGAGTAAGTGAAAGTCCGGCACGAGGAAGAACTTTTGTATACACAGCTCCGAACAACGGTTACCGTTTCATTTATTTAAGTATTAATCGAGTTTGCCTTTATCAACTCCTGCTTAAGAAATTTTGTAATTTATTTACAGAGCTTAAAAAGTTCAGCTTTAGCTGTTAGTGGGAGCGAAGTAGAGGGGAAAGGACTAGATTTACTGACGTGGGAGGGTACAGGAACAAGTCCGCAGAAGTTCTTGGCTTAAAGTTTCCACCCTTCCATTATCTCTAGATTCGAGCTTTTTATAACGTTTTTTTTTATTAAAGGATTTCTTTATAATTCTTAATTTATGCTGCTTCTTTATCCCCACTTTCCTTTTTTCTCGTGATTTAGTGTATTATTTTTAAATTGCGAGGAATGTCAAGTCTGGTTCTGTATTAGTTTGAGTACTTTTAAAGTTCAAAATTTGTACGAGCAAATATCAATGGATATAATTTATATAACAAACTGGGAAAATAATTTTAGATATGATTTAGGCATTAGACAGATTACAGGGGAAAACATTTTGTGAGTACTTAAAATATATTACTTGTACTAGGATATGAATAGAGTAGTGAATATAGACCATACATTATAAATATTCTATGATATTATACTGAATGTCTAACCATTTCTCATACATAATATGAGCTTAACGGATACTGGGATGGCGCATAATTCTTACAATTATTAGTTGCTTATGTACCAAGCCAGGATAGCGACGCTTTATCCAAAAATTTCGAAAAAAGCACTTTACTGCCGTGGTGCATACAACATTTTCTGGACTACCGTTTATATGTTTGAGGGATAATTTGTTTAGCATTCAGAAGTAATGTATTCAACGTTAATATAGACAACTGCTTTTACATACAAAATGAAATCAGATGGATGGTGCACCTGCCCACAATACCATAGAGGTTGATCGGTAATTGAATATTCGAATATTCGAAGACCTATGCCGATGGTTCGGTTCAAATACGCCTTGGAGTTGGCCTTCTCGATCCTCAGAATTAACGGCACATGATTTTTATCTTTGGGGACAAAGAATGGACATCATATTGAACATTTATATTTCTTCAGTTAGTTTATCTATTATTTTCTTGCCACTAAAATCATATTTATTTGTTTGTTGTGTCATCAACAGCATTATACTCGTTTTGTAAAAGTAACTGTTTTTCCTGTTGTCATACTCACAGCCTACTTTCAAATGTGCATAGGTTTTGAGTGCAGTGTTTTTTTTTTTAATATTTGATAAAAAAGCGTTAATAACGACAAAACCGTTAAGGATAGGTATAAGGATCCTTGTAGCATATGGATGCGTAAATTAAATCGTCATCTAAATATCTAAAAATATACAGGGCTGAAATTTTTCGGTTTTGCCACTAAATTTTAATAGCCTGTATAACCGGTGATAGGTTTGCAAATGTATTTTGTAAATCCCTGTGCTTTTACTTACTGTTTGTAAAATATAAAGGTTTTGCGTTTAAAGAAGGGCAAAAAAACCATTTTTTTTTAGAAATCATAAAAACTCAGAGGCAGTTGAAGATGGGTGTAGGATAACCTAATACGGTGTTTCATAGAATCGATTGTAGAACCTAAAAATGCAATAATATGATATTCTTTGCTTTCCCGTTGTTAATTATTTTTGAAAATAGTTTACGTCGTTCTTATCCATTTTAATATAATGCAAATTATTGTAATATTAAAAAGTAAAAAAAAATAATAATTTGGAGATATAGTGTGTTTGCACTCCGGTTATATTTTTTTCCAAAAGTTTTGTATGTACGACGGCAATAAACTGTCTTTATCGAACTTATTCGATAAGCTATCACTTTGCTGCCGTAGTACATAAATAACTAGTAATTATAAGGATTATGAGCTATTCCAGTGGCACTTCATCTGGGCAGAATCCTTCTTTTCCACTACCTTTAGAACTTAGATGAAGTTTGTTATTTGTGATTTGGTAGGGTTGCCCACCGAAATTATTGCTGTTTGGTAATAAAAATGCGTTATTATTAATACCTAGTATGTAAAATATTCATTTCTTTTATCCAACCTAATCCCCAAAATATTTGCATATAATACTTGGAGCATATAATACATGACGCCCGTATTGCACCCCAGGGATCAAACTGTAAGGACCAAAACGTATTAGCATTTTAAACACGCAGAGACGCAACCCCCACGGTTATTTTCCACGACGTAGCCGACCCCCGCGCGCTTCCACCCGCTCGAACAAAATAGAAAGCCGACGCGAGTTTGACCGAAGTCGCACGTCTCCGGAGCAAAGGACGAGGAGCGCCGGCAAAAAGGAGCGAGTCCGAACCATTACCAATCTACGCTCTGTCGATTCTCCGAACCGATCGTATCCGCATCCATCTAATTTGCGAAGACTTCGACGGTGCAGCGTCGATCAGATGATGATGATCGAGCCGGACGTTGTCAGTCGAGAGGACCTTCCTTCCTTCGCCGTTGATGGGCGACGTAGAGCGTTCGCAAATCTTCTAATCAACGCTTTCCTATCCCTTAGCACTTTTAACGTGATCGGTTGATCCGGGGACAAGATGATGGAAGATGTCTAAAGTGAGACAGAGAGGGAGTGACTAAGTCGTGACGCCAGATAGGCTCTCCTCTGTAGCCTTTCTGTTAGCTTGTGTGTGTGTTTATGTACGTATGAGCGCCTGTTTGTGTGCGTGCGTTGCGTATAATATGACCGGGGTCTCCTAATCGAATCCTGGTGCCTTTACGGTCCGTTGCGCGCACGCATTTTCCTAAATATCGACTAGATTATTGCAGCGTATCTGGTCCGTCTAATCTCTAGAGGAGGTAGATGACATGCCACGTCCCTTGGGGATACTACAGTTTTTATAAACATTGGGTTATATCTGTATATTGTATGGGTAAAATGGGGAATCTATTATACTACAAATAACATCGTACTCACTAACATGCAATCCATTACTACTTAACTCTCATTGGCTCTTTAATTATTTTTTTTCTCTCATCAACACGAAAACGTGTTGTTTTGTCTATCCAACAAAAGCCAGAAATTGTAACTGAACTAGAAAACGGAGTTACTGTTCCAAACCTAGCAATACAATATAATGTGAGCGAGCAAACAGCGCGTGATATTACATTTAATAAAGAACACCTGATAAAATATGCGGCTAATTCTGATAGTGCCAGTGGTTTATCAAAACGAAAAACGATGAAACCAGCAACCTATCCAGAATTAGATAAGGCCATGGTAACTTGGTTTAATCAGCAACCATCTGAGGAAGTTCCCATTTTTAGGAGCGATTTGTGCAAGTAAAGCAAAGCTTTCCTTGGATGCACTGGGAATGGAAGGTGAATTCATTGCGTCTTCAGGGTGGTTGGCGAAATTTAAAAAGCGCCATGGTATTCGTCAAATGAATATTCATGGAGAAAAGCTAAGCAACGATGAAGTCGCAGATGGTGCTTTCGTTAAGAGACAGTCGTTTGTTTATTGCGCGTGAAAATCTTGAAAAAAATCCCTGCACAAATATACAAAGCCGATGAAATTGGCCATTATTGGAAGTGTCTGCCAACAAAAAAACGCTTGGTTCTGTGGAGGAGCGTCAAGCACCAGTTCACAAATCTTCGAAAGAACTATAACAAAAATCCCAAAAGAAAGGTGAAAAAATCCCTTACCACAAAATTAGATAACAAATCTAAATACGTATTTCTAAGTTGCCATCTTCAGTAGAAACAAGTGAAGAGCAGTGTTAAACTTAGTGTTTTCGGCTAAGGTAAACCTTGGAAGATATGCTCTTCAGCAAATCACTCGCGGAATAACACCGAAAGAACGTTTAACTGCTATGTGTTGTGCAAATGCAGACGATACCCATAAAGTAAAGCTCTGTGTTATTGGGAAGGCAAAAAACCGCGATCTTAAAAAAAACAGATGTTTTCAACTTGCCTGCAGATTACATCAATCAATAGGGTGCATTGATGGATGGAAATTTTTTTAAAGAGTGAGTGGTAAAGGCGAATCTCCAAACTCTAGGATTATCTCGAAAACCTGTACTGCTATGGGATAATGTTCCATCTCACCCTCCCGAATTAACGTTGAAATCAAGCGATAGGCAGGTATTTGCTAAATATTTACCACCAAAGTAGTGTCGTAGTGGTTTGCTTCCAATAGTGAGTGATGAACGTTCTGATCTAAAGACATTTTCGAAAAACCTAACCTGATTGGATGCAATCCACGAACTCGAAAAGGCCTGGGGAAAAGCGCAGTCAACAACAATACAGAACTCTTGGAAGAAAATATTCCGTGATAAAGATCGAAATCAAGACATCGATTCAGCACATTTTACGTGCCCAGAGTGGATGCAAAAATACTGACATATAAAAGATTGAAGAATGGTTGCATATTGACGAGTCTTTACCAGGATACGTAGCACTTACAAAAAAGGATCATATTAATCGGATTTGTGACAATGTCGAAGAAGGTGGAGTTGTGACAATAATCCATACGAAGATCCTGTAAATGAAAACCGAATTCCACGCTCTCGTGCTCTTGACCACGTGCAGGGTCTTTTGGATTACTTAGAGCAACAGGACAATGAGTTCTTATATCTATGTTTCAGTTGTACGTTGCTAGTAATTATCATTACTTGCGCGTATTAACTCATGTATTTATTAATCTAGCCTGTATCGTTCCCAGTCTTATAAGATCGATAACTTTAAGTGTCTATGACTTCGGTTTGGGTAATAAACCATTAAGCGCTAATAATTTTCCAGAGCGATAACGTAACCGAACGTAAACCAGAACGATCACTAACGTTTATCACGATCGTTTACCGTAAACAACAATACAGGAGACGTCCGCTATAGGTTATAGGATGCGGAGGCAGTCTGATTATCCTTATATCTCTTGTCATAGTGCATATCGGTACAAAACCATCGCGCATCGCTAGCGCATCGGTGCTTCGGCGCTCGGCGGCGCCGACAGATGTGATAGTTGTTATAGTTAGCGCAGTATACGTATGAGTGTATAAACGCTATGCAATTTCTGCCCAGATAACGCGCGTCGCCTCCGGCAACCACTTAGCTAATGGTGTATCCCGCGGGAATCCACCGCTCTGACGAGGTACCCACTTAATAGATACATGTCATCTAAAATCCCTTTGATACCGGTGGTGGACGGGTCCTTCTCCTCCCCATTCCCCGAAATCCTTTCCGTATACGTACATACACCACCTTCCACGAAAGTTTGGTCAAGGGAGAAAGTTTTACAAATTCAACTTACATATGTATTCGTCTAAAATACACCGCCGACTTAAACAAATAAAATAGTACGCACATAAAATTTAATTAAGAATTTTATGACGCCCATTTTTTTCCTGAGCCTTTTAGCAAAATTTTTAATATGGCACTGAGAACGTGAAGATTTCCTAATGCTTGAAAGGTGGGTAGAATATGTTCAGTATTCAAAAAAAGGGGATAAAACAGATGTCAAAACCTATCTGCCCTACTTCAATAATTTCTACGTTCGCCAAAGTATTTGCGACCATAATCCATAGACGGCTTATCCTTTGCCACTAAATCCTTGCTATCACTTTTCCAACATGGATTCACTGCTCGCGGGTTTACCATCACTAACTTGGCAACAATAGCTCGGGAAATAGCGGAAGCTCTGGAAGAGCCGATTAGATAGATGTTGTTCATATCAACTTTTCACAAGCTTTTGATAGCATGGGTCATGCGATTTTATTAAACAGATTGAGTTTGGTCTAAACAGGTCTTTGGTCAATTTGATATGGTCTTCCCTTCATGATCGCGTCAAGAGTATCCAAGGCTCCAATCTGGTGCCTCTTATTTTGGATATCTTTATCAATGAGCTTATCCGTCCTCTGGAATGTCCCGTGTTAGCATATACGGATAATGTCAACATTTTCAATCCCATAAAATAGCTTTCGAGTCGCACAGGGAGATCGCCAGATGTTAGATGTCCAGGCATTTAGTTTTTACGATTTTTTATAGTTTAGAGTGGTTGATAGTCTCGCTTTGTACACTCGAATACGAGATATGTTTGCAAGGTGCTAGTGGCGTAGTAGTAAAACTCTGTGATAGTATGCGGAAGGACCATGGTTCGAACCGGGACGGAGCCGTTGTTCTTTTTAATTTTTTTCATTTATTTCTTTGGTTTAATCGTTTCCAGTTAAAGATGATGTTAGATTGATAATGAAGGTGCACAAATAAGTTCAATTTACATAGACTGCCTTTATTATATAGCAAAACGGTCGCGTAGAGCTAGTCGTCTGACGCTCTGTGGTATGCCTCGGTTGACCAATTAGTCTTCTTCTGGCCACACGCGACACACCGTCATTGCAGTGCAATTAAAACGGCGGCCAATTTCACCATAGGAAAAACCAACATCTCCATGAGCAACAATTCTACCCCTGTCAAAGTCGCTAACATGGTGATAATGTTGACGTCTTCAAACTCGAAGCATTTTATTACGCTTAACACTAGTAGACAGAGGGGCAATAACTAAAAATATCTGTATTAGTCCGTTCTCATAGATCAGTATCTTCGCAAAGAAGATAAAATTTTTTTTTTTCGTAAAAAAATGGATTGCACGTAAATCGCATTTCTTCCAAATGTCATGATTTCACTCTTGACAAAAAATTAAGTCGAAGAAATTATTCCTGCTGGGTGTAACAATTCTAATGTCAGGGAGTATATTTTCTGTTTGTATTAGTGCCTTTTATTTTTTGTTTTTTGAGATATCTGTTA
Source organism: Cetonia aurata (assembly GCA_949128085.1). NCBI lineage: Eukaryota > Metazoa > Arthropoda > Insecta > Coleoptera > Scarabaeidae > Cetonia > Cetonia aurata. Next base: position 63,279,883 of record OX421883.1, on the reverse strand, counting down.
TTTGGCCAAATTTCTGTGAACGGCAGTGTACGTGCCATCCTTCTCGCTCCCCCGGCACCGCAAATAACTTAAATGGGAGTTTGAAACCCCCGCCAGCGCTATCAAAATTATGAACACGTTGCCAATTTACGATCGGTTCTCGCATTTGTGCGGTAAATGTGACCGTCCGGTTATCCCGGACGGCCATAACTAACCCTTTTCTCTGTCTGGAGACTATTTTCGGGGACCCGGTGACCGAAGGGGAAACATGCAGGAGCGTGGAGTCGTTCGGAACGTTCGATTCGGATGACCGGCGATCTAGGACGGAAATGGATATCGTCCGGCGGGCGGTGGGGGAGAGAGGTTTAGGAGGGAAAGCGGACTGGGGAAATGAAATTTGCAAATTTATTGCGTAAATATTGGAGTTTGGCGTTCTGTTTTGGTATATTAGACATTTTAACAGCTACATTAGGATACTTGGAGTTCCTGGATTTATACAGGAACTTAGTATTTATGAGGCTTAAAGGTCGTCTATTCTGATTTGGTAAAGTTTAACAGTTGAATCCTTACTGTCACCTTCACCGAAAGCTTTGATGATATTTGTAAATATCCGTATGAGAAGAACGTATTAATAAAGACCAGACGCAGAAAGAAAAAACAGAAGACATATTAGGTTTGTTCATTTTAACCCTACCATCATGCAGGTAGAGGCATATACAAGCGCATCAGTTAGTATTTTTCTATTGGATTTGTTTTGCCGTAACTTTTATGAGGCTAGGTGGTGGTTTGATCTGGATTCTGGAATTGGATGGTTCAAAAACACAGCAGACTGATGGCACAGGAATATTCTATCATAATCCAAGAGTTAGAAGATACTAAGACAATACACAACGATTTTTCAGGCTGAATTTTATGCCATTGAGGTATGTGCTAGAGAGATTGGATAAAAACATTTAGACACAAATCAATAAAAATTGTCAGTTTCATTCACTTTATTGAAGAAAAAAAAATGTTATCAATCAAAAGAAGAAGAAAAGATATTTATGATGGGTTGTTTTAGATCTCCAAATAATAAACGGTGGTAAACTTGCATTAAGGTGTGTGGCAATTTTGATACCATTCTTAGCTAATTTTATGCCTATCACAGTTTGACTTTTGGCTTATAGTCTGGACTGAGATTGGGGTCTTGAATTAAATGCAAAAATTCTTTCACAAAACCATGTGCAGCTTCGTTATAAACAAACAGTTTCTCTTCCGTGCTGAACATATCGAATGCCTTGTATTGATGAAATCACAATGCATCGAATTTTTTCCCTTTACCTACTGATTCTTTGGGTAATTTAAATGAAGTCTACTTAAAAATGGAGCTGATAATCAAGTCATAAACTTCAATTACTTTTTCAACAAAATCGTTTGTAAATAAGAACTAGCCAGTTAATATTGTTCGGGAATAAGTGGAAACGAGAACCGCGAAATCAGTGTATCATCGTGACAAGAGAGAAGCGTGCTGCACTCGTCAAAATCAGGTCTAATTCGTGACTAGTGTGGGCTGACCGTGAACTCAGTAACCTCCTCCGGTTTTGTTAGAAGTACGGTCTCCAAGCACGTTGTAAACAAACGCAATTATCCGACATCACGGTTGCGTTACAGAATGATATTCTTATGATCATTCTGAAAAGAGAACATTGATATATTTTTTCTTATGTTGTTTCAAAAGAGGACAGTTTAATTAATATTGTAGGAATTGCAGGAAAAACAGGTGTCTAACTAACAATTTGAATACTTATTTATAAATATTTCCCATATTTCATATTCATGATCCCTGAAAGCGCCAGAATCATCAATAAATATTGCAAATCGACTAAGTCCGCTAACAGTATTTGTCCATTAGTGCCAATCTGCTTTCATTAAATTGATTTGCATAAATAATATTCCACTGGTGGAAGTGAAGTCTGCCAGTCGAAGGAGGACAGCAGCAGCGAAAGAAATCATTAAAAATAAACGCTGACTGGGAAAAACCGTCGAGACTGTTCAATTTATCACTTGATTGACAGTATTTTACCATGCGCGATAGAGATATACGTATATATGTATACCTATATTAAAAATTCACGTCCCTCTCTTGGCGCTTCCTTCCGCGTAATCCTCGTCATCCTTGATGCCCCGTTCAGCTCCAGTCGGGCTGTTATCCTACCAGCCGTCATTTCAAGAATCAAAACCTTATTTCATTTCCGCTTTCCGCATTTCCCCTCATATATACGGGGGCATGGCGTTTAATTTAATATATTTGGCATGGAATTCGCGTCGGGTAATAAAAAATTTAATATAGGGACTAGGACGGAGAAGGAATATCGGAAAAAAGTAAATTGTTTACTTTAAAAATAGTTTATGGGTCTAAATGCCGTTACGTTCCGGGTTAGGATGTCGCCGTCACATCGTCCTTTATTGTTCCGTCTATCCGGATTTTTACGATTTTTTAAACACGAGTGGTCCTTATAAAAGATAAGGGTATAATAAAACCGCGTTTAATGTCCGCGTCTAAATCTGCAATATCTTATTTGTGTAAGTGGTTTAATGGTCTACGTTTGAATAAAACAAATATAAAAATAAAAACATATTGGTCCGGGGTAATAAAAACGCGGTTATTGGATAACACAAGCATGTATTAATTTAACGCGGAAACGGGGCATCTAGGATTTTATTACGTTTGTTAGTGTTGTGCATAAAAAGCGATATTTCTCCCTAGATACGGCTTATGTCGATATTATCGCGTCAGGAATTCGTACCCCTAATATTGTGACGGCTGTTTGATTGATGCAGTTCTGGCAGCTTTTAGCTACACTAATAAGACAACCTACAACAAACTTTCCAAACAGCTAACATGGCTTTACATTTCCTACGGAATCCTAGTCGCTCCTAAGAAGTCTTCGAAGAAATAGTTTATAGAAAATGGTGGTTTGTCACTCCACCATCGCTTGTCCTTGAATTTCATAGGTTCCTGCTTCTTTTCGCTTTTGACAAGTTTCTCTCCACTGCCTCCTATTTTTCATTTCTATTTTCGTAATTTCCATTCTTCTAATGTCTTATATCACTTGATCCTCCCATTTCGCTTTTGACCTTCCCCTGGGTCTATTGACGTGGGACTTCCAGTTAGTAACTTTTCTTAATATCGATCCCTCCTTCTCCCTGTTAATGTGACCATACTCTAACCACATCTTCTCCTCCCAGTATTTCACTCATTTACTAATTCCATAGTTGTCTGTATTCCTCTTCGTTAACTTTTTCCGGTCTATACATCTTCCTAATTAGTTTCCTCTCAAAAGTTCTTAGTTGGTTTCACCCAGTAGCACCGATGAGCCTTGGTAAGGCGAAACACGTGTGTGCTAATATTGATTGATTGTTAATTAACTCTTTGTTCCCAATTTTACTAGGATAAATAGCGTGAATTTTAGTGACTAACGTCGAATTACATCTCAAGTTCTTCACTTAGAAGAATATTGTAGTTTAAAATTCGACACATTAGTATTACTGTTCCTAAAATTAATGAGATCTCACGCCTCAATTCTCATGCATATAATCTTCGCTGCGATCAGTATATATACCACATTAATTGAATTGAAATCAATCGTCCAGTAGCACTGATGAGCCTTGGTAAGACGAAACACGGTTCTGCCAATTAGCTGTTTGTTTCCTATATATCTATATACACATTGGCCGAACAAAACATTAGGGATATGATTGTAATAGAGAACTATAGCAACGTTGTCAAACCGATTACCCGCGTATGGGGAAAGCAGCGATGAGTATGAATCGCCAGTTTGAGTTAATTGTCATATGTCATTTGTCATATTCTCGCTTTATCTCTTCGAAGTTTTCCCTAATAGTTTATTAATTAAAATGTCTGTTTATACAAAAAAAGAACGCATAGCTATTATCAAATGGTACTATTCGTTTGAGGGTACGGATGAAGTTATTGGGCGTTTTATCTTTTCTTATCCCAATCGACCAGTCCCTGTTAACCAAACAATTTTAAATATTGTTCATAAATTTGAAGATACAGATTGTATTACTGGTTGCTCGAAATGTAACAGTCGTAATCGGCAAGAACGGCCACTTACTGAGGAAAGAATGAAAAGAGAGGTTAGAGTATGCGCTTTTGTGAAAACTAACGAACCGTGTTCGAGTCGTCAAATTTCTGAAGTTGTCAATATTCCACCTGCTACAGTTAGAGACATTTTAAGGAGGAATAAATATAAATGTTTTAAGTTGAAAAAAAATCAAGAAATTTTCCTAGAGGACCACGAAAAGCGACTAGGGTTTTGCGAGAATATGAGAGAAAAATGTGACAGAAATGATTTGTTTTTGCAAAACGTTCTCTTCACCGATGAAACTTCATTTTCCCTTCATGGCCACCACAATCCGTCTGTTGCTCGATATTGGTCCCAAGAAAATAAACACCTAACTGTAGCTACACGAACAAACGTATCCTAGAAAATTGAACGTCTGGGCAGGTATTCTAGGTGACCACGTAACCTAAACAGTGAGAGATACCTGCAACTTTTACAAAATGACGTTATTCCTGCTGTACGTTACAAAAGGGGCAATTTAGACGATGTTTGGTTACAACAAGATGGGTGCCCGGCTCATAACGCGAGGAGAGTTAAGGACTTTATTAATTTTAATTTCCAGGAACATGTAATCAGTACGTGGGGCGACATACTTTGGCCACCTAGATCTCCCAACTTAGCGCCCAATGACTTCTTCCTTTGGGGTTATTTAAAGGAAACAATCTACAGACATTCGCACGAAAGGCCTCAAACATTGGATTAGCTGCGCAATAGAATTGAACAGGCATGCCATAACATTCCAGCAGCTATGCTAAATGATGTGCGCAGAAAATTTTATAACAGGCTAGGTTATTGCGAGTTACAGCATGGGGGGCTCTTTGGTTTTATTCTTTTTTAGAATTCGTGTTATTTTATGAAAAATTAGTAGCAATAATATGTGAATATTGCTGAAGTACAATACTTCATTACCAGCATTTTCCCAATAATAATTTTAATATTACAATAATACATCAATAAAATATCATTTAATTCACGCATTTGCAACAGCGTCAACGATACATCCGCATCTTAACTCGTCGCTGTTCGTATCTAAACTGATTTCGCAAATGTACTGAGCACCTGACTGACAACTGACAACATTGGACGGTAGCTCTATATCCCTTCTTTGTCCATTTAGCACGTACGCATATCTATCTCACTCATTCTCGTATCAGTTAAAATGCTATATCTAGTCCGCCGCTCGTCAAATGTGTATATACGTAATAAATTGCAAAACTAAAATATTTCAATGGAAATCAAAACAGTATAATAGATAAAAAAGCTGAGACTGTGCTTTTAGTCCCCTGGATGTTTCCACCAACGCGGATATGTTCTTTGGAGATATAGTAAATATAGGAAGGACTTCAGAAAGCTATTTATTTTGCCTTTGCCCAGTGTATATGTCATGGAGTTACTCTGTTATATATATGTTAATCAACAAACCTTTGTGAAATGCTCTGATATCCATGAGCATAATACTAGGGCGAAGAACAAGTATAGAGAACCTTTTAATCGGTTAGAGATGACCAGGCGTGCTCCTACTTCAATGGGAGTTAGATTGTTCAATTTGCTTCCTCAGGCTGTCAGAGTTATACCAACTATAAAACAGTTCAGGCGTGCGTTGAGAACGTTTTTGCTTGAGCACTGCATTTACTCCGTCGATGAATTTGTTGACTTAGTATCTAATTTTAATGTGTAAGTTTCTGTGTTGTAGATTGTAGGTATTATCTTTTAAATTGACAATGTATTTTCAGTATTAATGCTGACACATACAATAAAGCTCTATCTATCTATCTATCTATCTAGGTTATAGTCATCAGCAACAAAAGAGACTTGAAATAATAGTATACTCACAAAAAACTTTTTTCGATATCCAGAAAGAGCAAATGCACAGTGCAAGTAAAATAGGGCGAATACACCCCTTCTATCGTAATCCCTTACTTACGCGTTTTTTTCTCTAACCGCCGCTAGGTGGCACATACCGCAGGTCGCAAGTGATTTGCTAATGGATGCTGTACTTCAACACAAAAACTCACCTTGGTACTTTTTACTGTAGAGTACAAAATCACCTACTCCTACGATATAACTGTGTTTATAGCTCTATTTGCCTTTTCTGTCGTTGCAGAGAGACGCTGTTTCGTTTTGCCGGGGATTATCTTCAAGCCGTGTTGTGTATTGCAGTACCGTCTACAATAGACGCATTTATAACTTAATCTATGCATTGATCTCAATTCCTTATATGCATAGGTACTGTAATATTCAATTAGTATTATTCCGTTATTGCAACAACGTTTCTCTATTTTATTTTTAAAATCTCTATATCCGTTATTATTTCCTCGGCGTTATCCTTGTTTAATCATTTACTTACGGGAAACAAAAGAAACAAACTGCGACGCAGCAACGTATAGGGCGGACGAAAACAGATAAGATCGGCTTTCACCTTATTTTCGTTTCTCCATTGTATTCATCTTAACATTAACTTGTTTGCTCGTGCCTTTCAGGATAATTAGAAGATTTGTTTCTAACGAGTTGCTGTTTTGCATAGTGAGCGTGAATCTGGCGAGTTTGCTTTTGGGCTGTACGAAACTCGTATAATAGGAAAAGTAATCTACAACGCGATTACGTATTAGCCGATCTTAATTTAAGACTTACGCGAAATATCCAGCAGTCATATTACATTATTAATGCGATGAGGCGATGAATTGTTTTCAGGTTGTTTTGTATAAAGTTTAGTGCGATTTTGTACTACGCAAAAGGAAAGCTAAAGTTACCACTACGTGTAGAAGCGTTTGGAAACGTGAAAACGTAAATTTGGTTGTAACTATTCAAACGTATAGTTTGTTTTGCGTAGATACAGTCACCAAAAAATGCATGCCTGACTTTGTAGATTCGTAGAAAAAGATTCAGATATTTACTTCGGCTTGCAGAAATAGTTTACGTCTAGTTGGATACGTAGCGAAGTTTTAAAATGCCTTAAAATTTTTATTTTCCAAATCAATGTTGGCATACGTTGGGTTGCATCCACATGTTTCAGTTAAAACTGTAGCAGAAAGTATGGGAATAATGAAATCAATGTAAATACACAGAGTGCTAACATTTCACGAATATAAGTAATCCTTTTAAAATTCAGTTGCTGCAAACATTACGCCTTGTAGATTTTGAACGGAGATTAGGATTCATCGCTTTAATGCAAGTACTGTTAATTAAAACGATAATCCTAATACTACCAAAACATTTTGTGGACTGACGAGGCACGATTTCATAATAATGGGATAGTGAATCGCCAAACTGCTATTAGTGGATCCCAGAAAATTCGTAATGGCTGCGTAGGATTCATTTTCAGATAATATGAGATATCAGTGTTTCATGCGCATTATTTAATTAGTCCATACATCTTTGAAAAAACTTTGACAGCGCAACACTATTTACATCTTTTACAAAATGACTTTCTTGAGTTAATAGAGGATGTTCCATTAGCAGAGCACAATGATTTGAGGTGGCAGCAAGATGGCGCTTCACGGTATAACTCAAGATTGGTTGTAGAGTATTAAAGTCATGTACACTCACGGACACCCAAAATGTCCGGTCTACGCCACAGTGTAAGCGTAATGGTCCGTTCGGATATACTCGGGACCAAACACCCGCCCCGTCACTCTCTTTCCCAACGCCGCGGCAGCCGGTTATCCGCTTATGCGAATTTTAGTAGGCTCCCGGAAGGAAAGTAGATGTGTTGAGGGGAACTACGTATTCTCTTGGTGAAAATGTGATGTATGATTATGTTTTAAAGGATGATAAACGTTTAGTCACTTATCTTTTATCTTGTGTAGCATTCAAACGTTCTTTTCATTATAGTTCAGCAGAATTATAAAGGTTATTTTAATAATTCAAATTTTAAAATTTATTATTGAAATACAAAATGTATAATTGTTTCTGATTTGAATTGGGATTTTTGTTTTCAGTAATATTACGGAAATTATAATTAAACTTGAATCAATTGTAAAGCATTTTGGTATAGAAAAATATTTAAACTTTCTGCAAAATATTAATTAGATGGCAAAAAGGAACGTGTTGGTGTATTACAGATTTTTATGGATTTTATTTCTTAAGAAATTCCAGGTGAATAAAAATAAGTCAAACTAATAATAAAATAAAGTATATTTTACATTAAAATACAATAAAAATAATAAATAATAGGTCCGCTGGGCCTATAGGGGTAAACGCGTAAATCTTTTCCGAAATTTCGATTTCTCACGATTTTCGGTAACAAAAAACGATTATGTAATATTGCAGGTAGTCGTGCACCGAACATCAAAACATCGAAACCTTGAACGACGACGAATTTGATGTGAAATAAGCACAAAGGGGATCGAAGATTTCTTTCGTATTTACCTAATTTCTCATATGTCAGTAATTATATTACTACCAAGCAGCTATTTACGTTTTATATATAACTATGTGGATGTATGAAAAATCCCCGTCGTAAAATCTCTTGGGATGGCTTTATGTATGTCAGAAAGAATTTCTTTTTGGTTAATGTTGAAATTAAATAAAGAAATCAATTATGTTCTCTCCTCTCTAATTTTATTGATAGTTTTATTCTTTGTTGTTATTTCACCCTGTAACGTTGAAATTAACAAAAAAAAAAACAAACACATTTAGATCCTACTCCGGCCTTTGACAGAAACTACAGACCTATGTTTCACTTCTTAATATCAAGAATGTTAACAGATTTAATATTAATACAACAATAAGAATATATTGGACAAAGGTTGCCCACGGTAGACGTCAGAACAAAAAACTGTATGTGTCTTCCCACGTTTGTGCAAAATAAAGCCGATACAGATTACGAAACCTTTATTTAATATACAAAAAATTTCATGACTCACAATCAGATACCTGGAGTTGGCGGTAATGCCGACAAAAACTTGTTATTACAATAAAAAGCCGATAAGAGGGAGCGGATAACATTTTGTCTTAATATTTTAAATGCAGAATATACCAAAATACCGGTATTCATATTAGTTTAATATTATTGGTTTTGGTAAAGCAGGTCGGTATTGCAACCCCTAATCATATTGCTTAAATGTAATACTCTTAAACAATATATTTGGATTTCATAAACATTATAAGAATTATACCACCGCAGAAATAAACAACAATTAACCAAGTTTTAAACGAATGCAACTTACCGAAACATTTACTTCATTAGCTATTTCTAACTGTGACATACCCGTACCACTTTGGCCCCATTCAATGACCAGCTCGCTCGCCAGACTTAAGTTATCTGGATTTCTGTTTGTGGGGGTGTTTGAAAGAAATTTTGTAATCTACTCTGCCTAAGAACTTAGACGATTTGACACTTATATTTCGGCATGCATGTAATTCTGTTGCAATGATTACAGCAGCAGCAACTTTCAGGGTATTAATTGGTCAGATTTGAAGCTTTTGTTGCGTCCAGTGGTGGTCGTTTTGAACAATGATTAATTTTACGAGTTAATTAATATTGTTTAAATTTTGTGAGAATCCTTTTGTTAGTTACTATTGACAAGATCATTTTACAATAAATATTTCTTGAATGCACTTTTTGCTTATATCATTGTATTCGAAATTCTTCGTACCTCGATTATAATGTCAAGAAAAAAGGGATGCAATTAAAAAAAATGTTTATTATAGGTTGGTTTACTTACCAAGGCTAGTTTTAAAAAGTATATACCTTTCAGGATACCGCACAGCATTTTGTCTGATAAAATATCGTTTAATAACATTGAATATGAGACACCCAGTATATACCGGTTCATTACTCGAATGAATGACAAACAGTCGGTGACACAGCGGTATAGCTTCCCTTTTAACTTCGCTCAAAGTTTACGATTGCGAGATTACTCTAAGTTACAGTATTACAGCAAACATCAGCGCGGCAATGAAAGTTTTAATCTAACGAAAGCCTTGGCACAGATGAAGTTTTACGGTTGATATATGTATTTCTGCTAATATTTAATTTGCTTGCTCGTGGTTATTCCAAACATTTGGTTTAATTTTATTTTCCAGTTCGTCATTGGGAAAAGCAAATGCCAGATTAGTTTGAAAGTGTATGGGGAAAACTACACTCCGCCAAAAAAGTATCGCATAATTTAGTTTTGAATCATAAAAGTATCGCATAATCTTTGTTTGTAGCATAAAGTTGTAAATATACTTTAATGCGCTCTAAGATATAATTTCTATGATTGTTTAAATAAAATACAGGCCAAATAAAAACAAGAACTCATACTTGAGATTTTTATTAAAACAAGAAATTATAATTTTGGAAAGAAAAATGTCATAACAGTAGCTTTTAATACTGAGTATTGCCACCTCTGGCTCTTATGACCGCTCGCATACGGTTTGGCAGAGATTCGATTAACCTCCGTATATAAGCCTGATCCAAATTCTCCCACTCGTCACGGAGAGCATTTGCTAGTCCATGCAGGTCCGCTGGGGCAACATTTTGGGTTCGTATTCGTCTGTGAAGGAGGTCCCACACGTGCTCGATAGGGTTCATGTCCGGACTTACCGCAGGCCAATCTAAAACTGGAATACCAACATCGTTAAGGTATTCCTGGACGATTATTGCAACATGCGGTCGTGCATTATCGTGCATTAACATGAATTCGTTTCCTATAATTGGCGCATATGGTACTACATGTTCTTCTAAAATGCCCGTTATATACCTGTGGGCAGTCAGTGTACCTCTGTCTACTGGTACTAACTCTGTACGACCTGTTAAACAGATGCCTCCCCAAACCATAATAGAGCCACCAGCGAAATTAGGTCTAGGTCTGATATTACACTGCGAATAGCGCTCACCGTCTCGTCTGTACACTGAGATACGCCTATCTGAGGTGTAAAGACCAAATCTTGACTCATCTGTGAAGAGTATATTGGCCCAGTCATTAATGTTCCAATTTACATGTTCTCTGGCAAACCTTAAGCGAGCCACTCGGTGGTTCCTAGTGAGACGAGGGGCTGTTACAGCTACTGTAGCTCTTAATCCACTCTGTCGTAACCTATTCCGAATAGTTTGAGTACTCACACGAGTATTTCTGATTCTAGCCAAGTCGTTCTGCAATTGTCTCGCAGTTACATGTCTTCGACGTAATGCTTGTAGTAGTAAATAGCGGTCATCTTGGCGAGTAGAACATCTTGGACGACCTGGTACAGGTCTTCTACTGTAAATGCCTGTTTCCCTATATCTGGCTACGGCTCTAGAAACACTTGACTGATTGATGTTCATCAAATTAGCAACGTATGCTTGAGATCGTCCATCTTCGATTAAAGCAACTATAGCACCCACTTGTTCTGAAATTAAATTGCTCATTTTAGTTTTAAAAGCGTTGGTACAGAACTCTGACTTTGCACTTTAAAATTTGTCCGTATAGGAAGACTTTCAATAAACAACTGAACAAACCTTACACATATGCATTTTTCTAAATGTGTTCTTTTAGAAAAAAAAAGTAAAAACGCTAAGTTCCATTATTTTGTTAGTGTTTTTATAGTTCACATACACGAGGCAAACTTTTTGTGAACGTATAAAACTATCTTGGTTCATAAATGCCCTTTTTTAGTTTATGCGATACTTTTTTGGCGGAGTGTATTAAAATCTGAAAGGATGTCAGTTTGGGTATTCTAGAGGAAAATATATTTTATGTAGGTTTATACTTCTAAAGTGACACATAATCAAACAGCATCTTTGGAAGTCAAATTAGGGTCTAATCGTAGATGACAATACATCAGTACGGTAATTTAATGCTTAATACCTTATGAAATATTTAATTTAATTGAACAGAGCGCAAATGTCAAAATTTTGACAAAATTGCAAATAGCTCAAAAACTGTTAGGTTTACGAATAGGGAATATTAATATAAACTAGTCACAAATGATCCGAGAAATGCACTAGAGAAATAAGAAAGTTGATATCAGTACCTTGGGCTATAAAACTGAAGATATGTTCATCAAGTGGATTATCTTCGGCCATGGCTACCCTACAAGTTTCAAAACAAAATTCCTATTAGAACTTCGAAAAATTCTAATGACCCAGTTCGGTGGGCCACGCTGTAAATCCACCATGAAGTCCTAATGCTGGTGTACCTGATTCTCAGGCATGTTTCAATTTCTGCTTAAAGTTTCTGACACAGCAGTCGTTAGCGAACGGCGGCCACTGTTAAATTCACTAAACTAGCAATATATACAGTATTTCTTCCTTCGCATTTCAAAATGGATTTTCACATTTTTACATTAAGCATCATCCTGTTGAAAGGAACATATATTGGCACCAAAAACTCATTTTGCCCAACAATTAGCGTTGACCATCTCGTGTAAGCAAGCCACTCGAGTGATTCTCCTTTTGCCTACCTTCAAACACAGAGGGCAGCACGCGGTATGTTTACGAGCGTATATTTCAGAGTCTCTCTCAATATTTTAATCTTGGAAGATGTTTCTACGTCGCCCGGTTACAAAAGGAACACCATAGCGTAAAAAAGTACCCGTTAAAATGTTTTTGTATTATACTTTTTGCCTCCTTTCTCGACATGCACAAGGATTCGTCTGCACTAACGACAGGTGGGATTATAATTCTCCTGCATTTTCATCAGTCGAGTGGCTTCGTTTTTACTGCGAGAAGAAGAGAAGGAGCAAGAAAAAAAAAAAAACAAGCCGGCAACGTGAAAAGTATTTCCCAGAGTTTTTTAATTACTGCAGCGCTTGCTGACGATGGTTTGTCGCGTCCTTTGAGAACATAATTAGCGTGTTATGGACTAATTAGAAGAGGCTCTAGAGTATAAGAATATTCACCATTATCTCTTGTACCGGTGTTGCATCCGAGCCTGCGTCATTCACTATTCTGTATCATTTTTACTTTGAGTCGATATTCTATTTATTTTGATTAGTAATAATCAGTGCTGCCTTTCTCCAACATCTCGCGATTGAGGCTTCCCAAATAATTAAAATTTAAATATTAAATCAATCAATTTACGTTCCTGTTTAAAATACAGTAAAAATAAAAACGTATGACCGGGGTTCGTATACCGCCGTATATTATTAAATATGAATTAAGGATAAGTTGAATATCGTGTCTTAAATAATGGTAGCTATCGGTTAGCCGGCTATAGTGTCGCGGACCGTAGACAGTAGCACATGCATATATTAACAGGTTGCACAGGTGCCCGGATTCGCATACACCTTTTGCCGTTGTCTGTCATTCCATTTTCCCCACAGTCGGCTTTCCTATCCACGTATTCAAACGACCAGCGAAGGGAGTGTATAATTAATAATGTCTGGCGTTGTGCAGGGTTCACGAACGGTGCATCCAGTTCCACATAATCTGACTAGATATATCGTTTAATCCTCTCGCAATGATGGATGATTCAGATGGGGCATAAATTCATACGGCTGTGTATGATCTGGTTTTTTATCCTACAAAATGTTTGCTTTTTGCTGTTAGTTTATGCGGCAATGAATGTTTTGCCCGTTTAATTAATGGGGTTTGTAAAAGCCTACGGTAGGTATATTTCCAAACAAATACTCCAAGCCACAACCACGGAGACTCTATCGTATATTATTTAAAATAAATAATATGAATTTTATAGTTATTACAAATTAAGTTACTACTGTATGAGATTAATATGTTTTTTAATCTGATGCCGCATCGAAAACGATGCACTTATAGCTTATAATGTCAAAAGATCAAAATGGAATCCCTTTTTTAAATGTACGATGTGTAGAATATGAATAAAAATGAAACGAACTAACTATCTTACAACTATAATAATTTGTGCGCGAACGGTGTTCATCGAAAATTATTCAAGTTCTAGAAATAAATCTTTTCAAATATTTTATTTTAAATTATGTTCTTCAATTGTGCAGTTACTGCACACATAACACATTGTATAGATATATGAGTGGTATCTTGGACATTTAAACACCAAGTAAACCACTCTTACTTGTTGATAGAATATGTTGATGAAAACTGTTATTTCCATCAATTGTTAGTGGTTTTATTTGAACATTCCGGAATGTTAGTATTAGTTTTAGATCGGAACATAGAAGATATTTTTATCTTCTTGTTTAAGGAGAATTCAATATAACGTTCAGTCACAGCTGGAGGCTTCCAACCCCATGATTTACCAAATGTGTTGTACTAGATCTGCCAAGATAGTGTCTTTGAAACAGCTCTGGATTTGGCAATTTCAAAATTTATGGCCGTACATATGCAAACATAAGAAACAAGAACTCTTTATTTAGTAAATGAATACAACAGTGTAGGAACACTATGCTTGGTTGTATTGAGGTTATACAAAATTTGAAATAACTGTCGCCAGAAAGTGTATTTTTTAAGTTTAGTGACGCACAAACGCACCTTAATTCCATTTTTGACTTGATTTAATAATGTGTATGTCCCCCCTAGCCACAATTGTCTCTCTCTCTTGAATGTTTTGCCACTCTTCGACAAGCACCTGATGCAGCTATTATATAACTTACATCCCAGATAAGTGATGTTTTTCTGGTAAAGAATAGTCTTATGACGAGGAGGTAATAAGTAATTGCAGTTTCTCACATTATAAGTACTGGCAGTATATGTAGAAAATTCAGATCTATGCTTAAACACAAAACACAAAAAAAAATAGGTATCATAAAAGGTTAGCAGACTCGGATTTTTTAATGTTTCCTTACACGATTCACGATGTGGTAAATTGTACAGGATCCTAACTGCCCGTTTTTGCAATAAGAATATACGGTCAGCATTCGATCCTGAACCCATACATATTTTTGATAATTCTTTGGAAAGGTATTCCACATGACAGTTCCACTTCAGATTTTGATCGAGAAAGACGCCAAGTAATCTAGCGGATTCCGTGAATTTAACGCATTCACCGTTAAGGGTGAAATTACCGATATCATATTTGAACCGATTACGAAAAAGTATACACTAGGGTTTTCTCTGAATTTATACATAGTTGATTAAAAGATATCCATTGACTTAACTTAGTATAGCTTACATTTGCAATGTAAATTAAATCTTCAAAGTTGTTACTTCTAAACGCGATGGTAATATCATCAGCAAATAGAGTAATATTACTCATATGGGCAATATGCGGTGGCAAATCATTTATATATATCAAGAACACTGTAGGTCCTAGAATGGACCCTTGGGGAACACCACTTCCAAGCACAGACACTTCAAAACCACGCTAACGGGGTTCCTCTAACTCCATACCGTTCTAATTTTGATAGTAAGATTTCATGACTAACATTATCAAAAGCCTTAGATAAGTCAATAAATAAGGCAAGAGTAAAGTACCCAGCATCAATATCTAGGGATACCTGGTTAATAAATTTAAACAAAGCAGTGTTAACAGATCGATTTAATAAAATAATAGGCCGTAAGTTATAATATTTCTTAATCAAATCGATCCATATTGCATCTTTAATTGTGAAGATTCTCGGTATTATTTTTTGTTGTTATAGGTACAGAAATAATCATGGTTTCGCCTAATTATCTTTACCTTTTGGAGGAAAATATACGTATATTAGGGCTTGGATCGAACAGAGTGAGATCAGTTGCTTTGGGAAGCAATTTTTGTTTCGCCGAAGGTTTATTTTTGTCGAGAGACAAACTACGTATCACGATGGCTATTTTTTGTTAAGAAACGCAACGTTTCTGCTCCCCGAAGACATAATTTTAAGAAAAGTTTTTCTAGTATACCGCAAAATTTGTGAGAACATAACTTCCTAAGTTGCACGTGGGCACTTGAAGAACGTCGTGTTTAAGTAATCCTGGACTGGATGTCGTTTGTTGAGGCCAATCACAGTTTATACACCCGGACTAAGCCTCAGGAACAGGTTTTCCAACCCTTTTGGCGCATCAATACCGCAGATACCGAGAAATACACAGCTTTTTCGACACTACTCCTGGTTACTTGCAACGGAAACTTGCTTTGACATCTTTCAACGACAAGATAAGTTGTATAGCTTATAAAACGGTGTAACAACACAACTTTTTAATGAACGATAAGAAAGTGCTAAAATGTAATGAGATTCGCATTGAAAAAAAAAAAACTAAACGCAGAGCTAACGGAATAATTCAATATAAAATGACATTTATCCTTTCGGATTATAACACAAAATAGTTATAATCAAATTAGAAGGATACATGAATTGTGGATAGAAAACCGACCGAGAACTTTCTACCCTGCCTGTTCCCTTCCTGTAGTAGTTGGTTGTTATTGGGTGATAGAGGTGGCGAGGGCTGGCAAAGTAAAACAACGGGAATAACAGCAGGGTACCAGCAATCTTTCGACTTGAATGTTGAACGGGCGCCCTATCGGCCTAATTTAATTAAGGGGGTCATAACTCATACATGGACGGTTGAATGCGTGACTATAGGAGATGCGTAACACCAAACGTCGCCAACGCCGCCTTCGGGCCGAGGGGTGCGGCACCCCGCGTTACGCCTACGCACACGGAAATTCGTATTTATCCCTCTCGGCGGCGATAAATAATTTTACGTGATAATTGTGTTTTCTACGGAACTTTTTGTTTACTGGGAGGTCCCGGGATTCATAACTTCGCCCGTTGTTTTTCCACCATAATTTATCGCGGACGTCGAGTGATGTAATCCACGTGATAATTTATTTAGATTGATGAAGAGGCTTTATTAGCTCATCGATTAATTTGCAATTCAATAGCGGCGGCTTAATTATTAATTAGATTAGGAATATTCTATCGAATGAATATTTTCATAAGTTTTTATCGGCGTCCTTTTTGTGCAAACATTTGGGTATATACAGGCTGACCAGAAAAACGCCAGATGGGGAGATTCTTTGTTCAAATCTGAGTCAAAAATCTTAATTTAAAAATGTTGTAGGTTCCTTTTTTAAGCCGCATGATCAACTGAAAAGATATGTAAATTTGGCCACACCTAATCAGGCTAAAACGTGGTAATAGTCATAATATTATTTATTGTAAATTACGCAAATTACCCAGCATTTCATTTGAACTGAACATGTGAATTTTATTCAAATTTAAATATACTAACAAAAAAAATATTTGAGGAAGTGAATTCTAAATTGAATTAACCCTGCAAATTTAAATTAATTATGTCGTGTTTGTTGGCTAATTGCGTTGCATTGACATTTGCCTTTAACAACCCCCAAACAGTAAAGATCTTGCTGGTCATACTATTCCGTTACGGCCTATTCACCAATTCGAAAAATCAGCTTCTCGAAAATAAAATCCGAATACCTAATACATATAAGCGTTTTCCCCAAAAGTAAATATTACAACAAACAAATGTGAACAAAATTATGAAAAACATGAATTGAATTAAGGTTGTCGGCTCAGAATTGAACAGAGAAGCGCTGCAGCGAATACAGGTATACACTTGCTTTCGAATATCTTCTTCCTGCACAGAGAATTATCGAACAAAATTCATTTATTAAGACTCCGTCTTTGGAAAATCATTGTTCTCATCAAAACAATGCATTTTAAAATAACATAATTGACAAACAACAAGATCAAACTTATATGAAGGAGATACAAAGTTGGAAGACATGACTGGGGAACCCACATATGTTTTAACAAAAGTTGATAAAAATTTGTTACATTTCCACCGTCGAAATAGTTATTGCTACAATCGGGTACTCGCAAACAATCCTACTGCGCAGTAATATACTACAGGGTGAAAGTATGTGAATCCTTCAGGAAGCGAATCATATAGGATTTTCAAACTGTCGTCGCTATTCTTCGATGTACCTTTCCTTTAACAATAATATGAACACTCTGTAGATCGGAAGTTATTGAAAAGAAGCACTAATACGATAAATTAAGATATAAATAGCAAAAATAAGCACAGTAATATGATAGATGAAAACATAAATAACATAATATTCTTGGCTATGAAATTTGCAACAAAGCAGTAAATCGATACACGCAAAACGTATGAGTCAGGCCGGGTTTAGAGTTGCTTGAATGTTCTGTTTGTAATGTGCTATTTCAAACATATAGTAAGCGTGTTGCGTAATAATTTTATGCTGACGTTTCAATAATAAAAACTAGCTGTAACTAAACCAGTAACTGCGTATTGAAAAATTGCTGAGATAACAAATCGAAAAGACATTTGCAACTACGCAGTTAAAGAATACCAGCGGCATAGTGATTAGTGTCATTACACATTGTTGTGTGATAAATTTATGTTGACCTTTCAGAAGGACACCTGCACCTACGCAGTAAAAAAAGTTATGTTGAAAAAGAGCATTGCGATTGTAAAAAAAAAACCTGCAAGCGCTCTGACGTCATCTATTGCATGTTACCTACCAGTGGATGTCGTTCCTGTGATGTGCCTTCTCTTGCACGCTAACTCAAGTCCACAAGCTAGCGTGGAAGTCATCCCGATGGATGTCATCGCAGTGGCTTGACTCTCCCACCCGTAGCTAACTTTGGGACCACCTACAATTCCTTTGGTTTATCTACTTATAAAGCTTTTCTTAAATATATTATATCAGTTTTCGAAGGTTATACTGCAAGTTTCAAAATCAAATTCTTTCTAGATGTTCGAAAAATTCTAATGAACCAGATTAATGGTGCACCCTGTATACTTATTATATGTTTAAAATAAAACAAACAATATTTCTCTTTTATCACCAGAAAATAATTGGCATTTAAACTGTTTATGTTATAGCTTCTAGATTTGAATAGCAGCAAATCTATACAAATAAGAGATCATCTTCGGAATAGAATGAAGATACTGTATCAGCATAATAAAAGTATTTAAATGCAAATTTCGACCACTTTAGATCTATTCAAAATAGATATCGCAATAGCTATTCATATTTTCGCACGCAACCGCAATTCATCAGCAATGAACTACGAGTATAAGACTGAACAAACTCGGGAAATAATAAATTTTTGGAACGTGCCCGTAAGCAGTCCGTAAAATTGAATATGTTTTCCTGGCCCGCGTCCGTGTATTAGTTCCTTCTGCTCGTCTCTTTTTCCCGTGCTAGAAGGCTCCTTTTCTCTTGTTCTCACGCGGAGTCGATAAATTACGCTTTTATTCCGTGAGTTTTAAAGAAACATAACGCCATGGAGAACGTTAGCAAGCTACCCGCGATTCATTTAAATTTGTTTACGGCCAGTTCATGGCGGGAATCTCCTTCTTAGTAAATTAATATATACGATCCATAGAGAGCCCAGTAATGCGGTTTAGATGAAGTTGGAATTGTTTATAAGTCTTTTACGTATATTTGCCATGGCTTTAATATAGCTATATTCACAGTGATTACTGATGATTATTATATATATATATATAATCAGTAACCTTAATTACCCTATGGGTGTAAAGGTAAATTCTATACAAAAACACTTTTATTTCTTATTATAGATAAACGCTGCCCATTCCTTCTTGTTTTTTGCCATTCTTCTTGCTTCATTCCAGGATATTACTCTTTTTCTCAAACTTTCTTCCACTGTACTATCCCATGTTTTTCTTGGCCTGCCTCTCTTTCGTTTGTATCTTGATCTTGCCAGCCATACTCTTTTCGTCAGTCTTTCCTCTTCCATACGTATCATGTGTCCAAACCATTTCAGTTTCTGTCTCTCTACGCTTTCTAAAATCGGCTCTACTCCTAATTCTTCTCTTATCTTCTCATTCCTTATTCTATCACTTCGGGTGACCCCCTTTAACCGTTCTTAAATACCTCATCTCCAACGCTTGTATTTTACTCTTAGCTTGATTATTCAAGATCCAACTCTCACAGCCGTACGTCAACATAGGTTTAAATATTGTGTTAAACACCGTTATTTTTGTTTTCTTTGAAATCTCCTTCTTCCTTATAAAAGCGTTGTTCATTGCGTAATATAATTTTATCCCACTTTCAATTCTGTTGTTAATTTCTGCTTCCTCTTTACCTTCTTGATGTATATTTATTTCCAGATATTTAAATATTTCTACTTGTTCTATAATCTTTCCATCTATATGAATTATTATTTTCCCATCGTATTTCCCTATTGACATAACTTTAGTCTTCTCTATATTTATCCTCATATTTCCCTTTTTCAGAGCTGTTTCCGAAATATTTAAATTTGCTTGCAGATCCTTTATATTCCCCGCGTACACCACCAAATCGTCGGCAAAGGCACTTTCCGCGATTTCCACTATCCTCATGTCTTTATCTGTAATTCTTTGTTTTCTTTTTAATCTCTTTCAAGATGTCATCGAGGACTATATTAAAGAGTATAGGACTAAGTACTCCCCCATGTCGCAATCCTTCCTTAGTTAAAAATTCTTCCGACTGCATTGCACCCACTCTGACGTAATTTCTGGTTTTATGATATATACTAGCAATTACGTTTTTTAATTTGCTATTTAATGCTCTTTTATCAAGGCTTTTCCATATCAGATCCCTTGGTATACAGTCAAAAGCCTTCTCTATGTCTATAAAAGCCACATATATGTTATCATTACTTGTATTTTTCTCTAGCAGTTGTTTCAATATGAATATATTATCCTGTACTCCTCTACCTTTCCTGAAACCACACTGTGCCTCTTCTAGTTGTACTTCAGTTGTTACTTTCAATCTTTTATCAAGAATTCTCTCGTATACCTTTAGCATAGTACTCAGTAGGGTAATTCCACGATAACTTTTATACTCTTTGTTGTCTCCTTTTTTATACAAGGGTAGCAGTATTCCCACTTCCCAGTCCTCTGGTATTTTTTGCCCTTCCATACCTTATTATATAGTATCTTGATAACCTCTATTCCAGTTTGTCCAATATTTTTCAGCATTTCAGTTGTAATTCCATCATTTCCAGCTGCTTTTCCTCTTTTTAATATCTTTATCATTTCTAATAATTCTTCTGTCGTTATTTCATCGTCCTCTCCGGTCTCGTTGTTTTCTGTGTAAATCTCATTTTCCTCCTGTATATTTACCGAGTCTGTTATTTCCCTGTTGAGTAAATCTTCAAAATATTCTTTCCATCGCTTCATTATGTTTTCTTCCTCTTTCAATATTCTTCCTTCCTTTGATTTTACATAGATACTTCTATTTTGCTTGCCTTTTCTTATGCTTTTTAACACTCCATAAAATAACTTTTGATTTCCTTTACTATCTCTTTCCATAGCTTCCCCAAAATCTTGCCACGATTTTTGTTTTCTTTGACTTTTATTCTTTGCTCTTTATATCTCCCATATGTTTCGCTAGTTTTGTTACTCAAATATATCTTCCATTTTTGTTTTTTAACTTTTATTTCTTCCTTTATTTCGTTCGTCCACCAATTTGTTTGTTTTTTATTCCTATTTATTCTACTGAATCCACAGGTTGCTTCTGCTACGGTTAGCAATATATCTTTGACAGTTTTCCATGATTATTATAACTAATCCAATGTAATCTCAGATTTCTTCTACCAGTTAAGCATTTTTTAAAATTATAAAAGTACTAATTAATTAACATAATCAACCTCCCAAAAGATTCTACTTCAAAAAGCGACGTGTTCCATTTCTGTTTGTACTGCAAGATAGCACGATTACTGCCAGAAACTTTCGTATCAGCTGCTGTTAAACCTGCGCTCCCAGTTTTGCGGGTTCCAATTATTAACTACGCTGTGTGGCACACGAATCTATAAATCCCGACGCTCCCTTGAAATATGCGATCGTTTGTAAGTGTCTGGCGGAATAGTGTGCCCTGAAAAATGTTACCACTTAATGGCCGAGGTCAGACGTTGAATGGAACGCGTTTGATATCGGCAAATGGGTTTCGTCTGGCCATCGCTGGAAGTTATAAATTGATATTCATTGTTTGCATACGTATATGCACGTATCTCCATGCCTTGCTGACTAACTACTGATCGACCTTTGATTTTCGATAGGCCAATATTGATTTGGACATCAATTTGTTTTAATGTATTGCCTTTACTAATAAAGGATACTTTATCAGGTGTTTCAGATTTTCATGAACCTTGGTTGGAGGTATATAGGTAAGTACATAATTGACCTTCACCTTGGAAATGTGAAAATTCTTTCTTAGACAACATCAATATTCTTTTCCTCCTTTGATGGCATCTGAATATGTCATGCGTGATATCCCCTCTGAAAAACAAGCATACGTGTTCGAATTTCGATCTGGGCAAGAGTTGTCAATGTTGTAACTCTAGTCGCGCGCGCCAAAGCAGGTGGATGTGCCCCGAATCCTCGGAGAAAACGACAGCGCAAAGAGCAAACCCCACCGGTTAGAACGGTACGTGGAATTGTCGACATGTCCGTAATTCTGTCATTTACTTGTCCCACGCGTGTCGTGAAAAATTGCGCTACACAGCCGTGTAGGACACTTATTGTTCCTGTACACACCGAATGTTCGTCGTCACAGTATGAATAGCCTTTGTTATGTACGAGAACATTTAAATAAAATGCCTGAATGTTGCGCACGGTGTCGGTAGGGATTATAGGGTCTGGGTACCGTGACTGAATGTCGCCGAAATGCCTCTATGACGGGTCAAAGCGATGATAAGTGATGTAATCTAGCAAGGAAAGAGATGTGTGGAATTATGTAAAATTATGAAATATGTTTTGCTTTTTAACGGTGCAGACAATAGAAATAAAAACGGATGGAAAAAATAATATATTAGCATGTTTATTGTAACGTCAGTGAAATTTGCTTGTGCTGATGAGTGCTGTCGAATAAAAACTGACTGAATTAAGTACTCATTTGTTGCGAAATCATGTTCCCAATTTAAGGGTGACTAATAGAGAAATAAGATGTCCCAAAAAATATATTATTCTGATCTTATGAATTTTGAAGAGGTGTTGATCACGGTAGTCAGAATTTGTTCAAATAAAAACATATTCTTTGGGAGCCTGTATCAAAAGAAGCTGGCGAGACTATTACTGTTCTAGACCATCCAGTTATGCTTCTTCCAGGAGCTTCTGCGTCTTCCATTCCCATCAAAAGCTAAATCTCTATACAAATTCCTTCCACTCCTGCACTATTGAATTCCTTTTCTTCTCCAGAGCAAAGGAATCCATGCTCAAAAGCAACGTCAAGAACATTGGCTAAAAGCTAGCTAAAGCGTAGGTGAAGATTTTTACTAATAGACCTTAAAAAAAAAGGAATTTGAAGAAAGGGCATAAAGTGGGCAAAAAGCAAAAAAAACAAGATTCCAAGAAAGAAAATACAACTTTCATGCAGCACTCTTGTAGAAATTGAAAAGTATAAAGAAAGTAACAGATAGATTAAGTATACTGAAGAGGATAAGTTTATAGAAGACAACTTTATAATTGCCAAAGTGTCGGGGAAAATGGGCAAGTCTGAGATGGAATATACGGTAAAAATACAAAAGAAGCTGCGAGATGGATTTGAAGTAAGGCTCTATAAGCGGCTGCTACAAATCACTTGCAATCTACAAATGAAGAATCTTCCTTCTTGTCTCTCCTTCAACTACTTTTGATTCCTCCAAAGCTAATAGAAGATCTGCACCGCAGATTGAAGAAATGTTGCATTCCAACATCGAACATTCGATTTCCTGATTACGGCAACTCTCTTTTCTTGTAGGTAAGCATCATCACCAGATATAATGTTTAAAGTATAAAATTGATTATACTTCGGTATATAAGATTTCTGAGGTCGTACATTCCTGAACTCCTAAATAATTTAAATTTGCTTCTAGGTAAACAATATTAAACATTACAAGTATTTACATTAACCAGCAGTAAACTATGACTGATAATATGAAATTCCTCTTAGATCTCAATAGCACTTCAAACTGCTTGTGTTTATTCAACATCAAATAATCAAATAATAAAGTATAATTTAAGAATCTTCAGTGTAAGTAAGCAGTGTTTCTATTTTTAATATACCTAAATTTTTCAAAATTTTAAAGGAGTCTTGAAAAATAAATGGTTACAAAGTGAAAATTAAAAAATATAAAGGCGCAAAAAAGCTTTTGTCCAGATAAAACGGTGGAACATAAATAATGTGACCTTTATAAAAAAAAGTAAACGAAAAGCAATTACTTAGAAAAGTAAGCGGCAAAATATTTAAAGAGAAGTAATAAAACGCTTAAAACGAATCTTTAATTTGTGAGTCTTTAGGGTTTCGGACGTTTAAAATGCAAATACGTTTTTTAATTATTATTTCTTGCTATATACCCAAGCAATGCGTCATAAAATGAACTGTGATCTCCACGCCGCAAACATAGAATAATCATTTATAATGCACAAAATCATTGGACAAACATATTGTTTCACGGTTATGTACTAGAATAAAGAGACTTTTAATCATAAAATAAAATGGCCAAGCTCACGTAATTACAGTTTTATTTATTAATTATAGTTAATTAAATTTAGAATTTTTAAGCTAAATTACCAACCATGTATTTAAACAATGTAGAATCCTTTTTCTTGTAACCGTAAATTCACAGGTATTGTCATAATTGTGCTTTGTGTGGAACTCTAGGAAAGGCGCATAAATTTCGTATTTTCAAACATCTGTTTCGTTTTTTTGTAATCGTAGAAGAACAAACACGCAGCGTTTCCCGGTCAAGGCCAGGCGCCAGCTGATCGGTGTAATTTTTTTTAAAACAAAAAATCTACGTTCCATAGCTCGATTTCACTTTCTTGTAAAATCACGTCACTAGCGCTGTTGGTGGTTATGTTAGAATAAGTTCAGAGTAATTTTAGACATATATGCGTATCTTTTTTTAATCTTACACATCTTTTATTGCTGCTTATATAGAGAATCTTTTGGTTTCAAATCGTATATTATATATAACACCTATTGTAATCTTTTAAGCATAACCTTTACGCTATTCTGTGTATTTGCTGGAACCTCTTATGACTCAAATATGTTGTTTATTGGTTTATATAAAGTTTAAAAGTAGTTTATATATAATTTCCTTTTAAAACAACGTTCGGTTGTGAATAGCGGAGACCCGGTAACAGGTTTTGTAACTGCGTAGTTAATAACATTGTGGAATTATTACAAATAATGATTTGGGCTGATGAAGCATGGTTTCACTTATCAGAATTTGTGAATTCCCAAAACATGAAAATTCGGATATAAATCCACATAAAATAATTTAACAAATATTGAAAAAATTTGGTCACAGACGAATAATAATTTATTTGAGAGCCTGAATTGTCACTTCCAACAAGACGGAGCTACTGCTTATTGGAGTTGCTAAGGCAATTTTTTGATGATCGAGTAATTAGTCGAAACACAGAAATTTTGTAGCCGACACGTTCATCTGATTTGACTTCATGTGACGTCTTTTTATGGCCTTATACATGAAAAACAGCATTTGTGGATAATTTATCTGACTTGCAGCAAATAATGGAACAAGAGTTGTTGAAATTCCAGAGCATTGGAATGCATAGAAGTCAGTGGTCAACATTTTCCGCAGTTAATATAAATTTTAGTTAAATAAATTGAATAATGACGTTTATATGAGTTTTGATGTTTCTCCTTTTAATTAATGAAGGTCATAAGACATACCTCAACTTACTTTAAAAATTTCATACGTTAGTT
Organism: Cetonia aurata; assembly: GCA_949128085.1. Classification (NCBI taxonomy): domain Eukaryota; kingdom Metazoa; phylum Arthropoda; class Insecta; order Coleoptera; family Scarabaeidae; genus Cetonia; species Cetonia aurata. The sequence goes on along the minus strand of OX421883.1, from coordinate 63,254,250 downwards.
GGTAAATGAACACGCGGTATTTAGTATCTCCTTTTTATATTTAATTATTATTTGCTTAATGTAATTATTGTAACTAACTGGGATTCCATTCATGTTCATCGCAGTTCTATTCATAGGAAGAGCAAAGACTGAGACGGAATATCTTAAATTTTAACTGGTATTATGCCCGGCACAGCTTTGCTAGAGCCGTTCGCAATTTGTACACGTATTTATTAGACAGACCGTGTTAAGCGCAACGATTCCGAGGAGATTGTAATGCTAATAATGTGTTTCGGTTTTCTCGATTCGAGATCTCCGCGAAAGGCGGGAGCTCGGCAGAAGGCGGTTAAGTCTCAGTCAAGATGTATTCCGCTAGATAATTGCATTTGATTTTTCATTTTGTTGGCGTTCTAAGCATTGAATTGTCAATTGATAGATACTGTTGGGTATACGGCATTTTCGACAGAATTTCTAATTATTTTGTAAAGAATAACGTCAAAGAAAATCGAGTTAATTATTTTTAGACTGTTGATGAATTGACATAAGAAAATGTGGATTTTTCCAAGCTAATAGTTAAACTTTGGAAAAGTGCTAAAATTACAATAATTGTAAAAATCTCATTGTATCCCAAGAGACTTGTCGTGCCAGGCCAAGGACTGGCACTGAATAATAGTAATAATAATAATAATATAAATATGGTATTCTTATATCGTTTTTACTAGGTGTATGGTATTGGTGGTTGCAACTGTTTAGGGGAAATAAATCTTGGTTGTTGTGGACGTATATGACGACATTGATGATGTAGGTAGAATACAAAGTAAGTATACTTTCACTTCTAAAGTAGCCTCTGCACGATTGATTGTATTCTAAGCTGCATAAAGATCGGATGGCTCGTTTCTGCAGCACAAATATTCTGTATGTATCTGTCGCCATTCCCCAGAAATGTATATCATAAGATAGGAGGGAGTGAAAATAAGGGAAGTAAGCGGTTCTTGCGGCTTCATGTGTCACCACTTGTTTCACTCTCTTAATTGCATATAAGGCGGAACACAATCTGTTGGAGAGCCCTTCGATGTGTTGATCCCACCTCAAACCAGTATCAAGGGTGACGCCCAGGAATTTAGCCACCATCGGTAAGTTATTTTTTGTAGAAAATGTTAAGCTTCCAGGTTTATCTTCAATTTGTTTGCGCAAAACCACCTCTCAGCTGTATTCACCGCAGTTTTGGTTATTTCGGAAATATCTTGGGAACTTTCGGAAAACACCAGAAGTGAAGTGTCGTCTGCATACAGACAAATTTCTACGTTTCCGATACTGGATGGTAGATCATTGACGTATATAATAAACAGTAGCGGCCCCAGTATCGATCCTTGCGGAACTCGACACCCGATGTTTCCCAGATTGGAATGCATGCTGTTCCAAGATCTCTTATTAAAGCTCCTGTACCTTTTGGATATGTCATAAACATCTCTAGTGTCTTTACCCTTTAGACGTAGTAATATAACCTCCACTTCATTTGGTGTAATAGGCACTAAGAAAAATGAGTTTCTGTTATTTAGTTTTATATTTGGCAGGAATTCTTCATGTGAGTGTTGCGTTTGAACCTTTTCTGCTATTTGTTCCCGATACTACAAAAGTACTTATTTAATTCATCTGCTGTCAGTGAAGAATTGTCTTGTTTGTGTGATTTTCCTGTTATTGTTTCATAAATGAATATTTGAATATGGATGGGGTAAACAGAGTCTTACAGCAGTGCGTCAAGCACCCGTACCTCCTCTACGAATTAAGTTAGGAATTTCATTTATATGCTGACTTATACTGTATACTAGGGTGTATCTTAGGAAAATATTTTTAGTGATGGCGGGCTTTTAGTTGTACCGGAAGTAGATATTAACATTGTTATTTTAAATGAACACCGTGTAGATTATTGCATTTTTGGATTCCTTGTTTAATGTAAATAGCCCTTTGTTAGACATACGATGGATAAAAGTCGCATGGTTTCTGAATTACATAAGGTTTTTTTTTTAAATGACATTTACAGGGTTTTCGAAATATCAAAATATCTTCGAAACTAAAAATGTTAGAAGGATGCGATTTTCAGTGTTTGCTTAAGCATAAAAGAGCATGCGTTTCTTATTAAAAACAAGTTGTTATTATATACCTAAATTAACGAATTTTCGGCAATAATCTTGTGAATATCCCTTATAATACTAACAACTATCGTATTAAACAAATAACAAATACAAAGTGGAAGATCCATGCAAAGATTTGTCATTGCGAAAGCGTGCATATATCTTCTCTGTGCAACGTGTTAGATTGTGCACACAGCTACAAGAAATATTGCGGAGAGAGGAATATATCAGGCTAAAATTACGGGATAGTATTCGCCGCACCTCTACGTTCTCGTTAATTTAATCTTTGGCAACAATTAAACTTAATTGGAAACAACGTAATTAGAAAATTTGAATTAGAGGGCAGGGTATATTGTACATACCGGCGTGGTAGCGTAGGCGACTTCCGTTGTTTGCATTGCACACGTTTAGGAGTTACAATTGTGCTAGGGTCAGATGTCAAGATAGGCAGAAGGACCGTTGCCCGGCGTTTAATCTAGTTTGAGCGCCCGGAATAATTATTGCCTTTCCGGTGCTGATGTCATTTTTCATGTCACTCTACAACGGAGCACAAGCTAATTGGTGTTCGGCGCAAATTTAGTTTTAGGTAATTAGTCCCCTATTGCATATTTCTGCTAGCGGTTGGAGATTAAGAATTTTATTAGTTTTCTGAAGATTGCGAATTTTCGTTTACTTTAAAACTGTTTAATGTGGTATCGTTTGTTTTTAATTTAGATTTTGTGATTATCTCTCCAAAACACTTTTTTTTTGACACAAACCTTCAGAATCAATACAGGAATATTTCGAAAGAGCTGATTGTTAAGCTCCTTTTCAAAGTTCAAGATCTTAAAGAGTTTTGTGATTTCAGGCCTAGTAAAATTTTGCCAGCTTCCTAAAAGGTATTTGTAAAAGTTGAATCTTGCGAACTCAGCTTTTAAATTGTCAGTAAACATTTAACTTTACTTGATGTTCGATCCTACTTGCAACTCGGGTACTTATAGTTGTTCGACCGCTGCGGCCGAAGTTACAAAGGATATAATTAGTGCTACGGATAAGAATCTTCATAACAATTATAACGTTGATTTTAGCAAGGCGCTCAATACCGTGAACCGTAATTTACTTGCGGGTACATTAATAGTTATTTGCGTATCAAAGCTGAAAAGTGATGTTTTATGACGAGCAATCAAACGAGTTTGATAAAGACATTTTCCTGCCGTGGTGTGCACAATATTTTTTCGACTACCACATGATTACCACTTACTGAAATCAAATTAGTTGCATTTATGGTATTCAGAATACAGATCACTCATATATGAATGACTGCTGATTGTTTGACAGCTATTTTGACGGCCGAACACAGAAAAACTTTAAGATCTTCACAAAAGGGTACGGTAAAGTAAAAGAAATGACGCGTTGGTATTTCAATTCAGTATGTGCTTATTGTAATTTTCCGTCCATGCACGGTAATGTGAATCGTTGACAGTTCAATTCATAGCAATTTAAAGTTCAATTCGGTAAAGTTGCACTTTCTATACTTGAATCAATGTAGTGAGGTTATACTTTCGGAAGTGGTAGTCAAAAAGCTATATTGATTTTGATGTTGGGTGGCTCGCATTTATAAGTGATTACAATTACGTCAGTATTTCCTTGATGTTTGTTTTGCTTCACTATACTATGGGGTACCTCAGGATTCGCTACTAGCTTCAATTTTCTTCCTTTTATGATACTAGTCGGCTTTATTATAGTTTTTTTGATTTGACAGTTGTATTCTTTGATCGACTATTGAAGTAAGTGGACCCATTTCATCAATAATTTAAGCAATTTTGTTATTTTATCTTGTGTGTTTTAAATTAAAGATTCTTCGTTTTATTATAGTCAATCAGGGAATCACAAATACAGTAATTGATATTGTATTATTGTGTGCACTGCTTAGATATAAGATCAATTTTTATTTTGTTTGGGAAGATTCATTTTATGAACAAACAAAACCTTTTGCTTTGCATAGGAAATAGCATTGTCCTTTTTTATAACAAAAAACATTAGAGTTTTGTGCAGTTTTTATTTTAGGCCAGAACTTTCAGTTCAAGGTTTTCTTTCTGCACCGTCAAATGATTGCAAATTAATCTGTTGATTAAATAAATTCAGTTTTCTTTGAGACGTCGGCGTCGGTAGATTAATAAAAAAATTCTGTTTTTTTATTTAATAATAAACCTTTCCTTTTTAATCAAGTTTCAAAGAGAGTCTGGCATCACATACTCACTAATTATTTTTGTGGTTTAATTAAAGTTTTAATTCGCGAGGATAACTCAGGGATAGAGTAAAAGTCATTTAGATATTTCTTTAACTTGTTGTGTTGGACTCTTTATATACAGGCAAAAACACAGCAGTACGTTACGCTTAAACTATATAATGTCTAGCTTTGCAATGTAAAACAGTTTTAATTCATTCATCTTTCATACGCTAAAGCAGGCGACATGGTTATAATTCTTAATAACTTCGCTTCCTAGAAATTCATTTCATCTAAATCACGTTGAACTCCGTCCATGCACCGAGAAAAAATTTAAATAAGAAATCCATTTAATAAATTAACCGCGTTTCCCCCTTTTAGTTATGCCAGTCAGAACTATTCTTGGTAATTTTATTTCAAACCGATCTTCGATAAGATGCTTGAAAAAGGTTCCCGACATTCGGTCGAAAATTGCAGAATCTGATACGTATTATGACGTTGATATATGAGTTGGATGGAAAACTAATGCACTTTTCCTATGATGGCAAAAAGGGAGAGGAAACCGTAGGAGATTATATCGCGGCTGATGTATTCTGGTTGATTTTCTTTTTTTTTTTTTTATAGCACTTAGTGCAGATGCGAGTTTAGATAAATGGAATAAAAATGAGAAATGAGAAACCAAAATTATAATAGCTTGTAAATCGCGGGTTTAAGTAACTATCTATCTTGTGTAATTTAAATATCTGCTATATAGGTTCGATGGGGTAAGTACGGCTACTAAAATATCTGCAGTTATGTATTTTCTCTCTGTCTTTTAATAGCTTCAAATTGTTTGATGCAGTTTACTTATACCAGTAAGATTTTACTTACGTAGCTTAGGTAACGAAAGCAATAATTCAGGATAACTAAATATATAACACGGATCATCTGTGGCTATACACATGTGTGTAACACACTACGTGCCTCCGTACTTATTTGAACCACGTCCTAGCAGACTAGTTTCCTAAAACTTAATCTCGTTATGTACACATGAAGATACCGCGAACGGCGCCCCATCCAAAATACTTTATTGCCGCCACGCAGTTCTGGGTAAACATTACGCGTTATAGTAATAACAATAATAATAATAACGGCGGTAGTGAAGGCACCCGGAAAGGGTTGATTCCGTCCGAAATTTATCGCCGAAAGTTCGGTAATGTCTCGCCGGAGATCCTCTTAACCAGATTACCTAATTCGCGTCAGGGCCTTCGGTAACCTTCTACCGATAACTGAGTCTAACATTTGGGTTGCCGCTCCGGGTCAACAGCATGACTCACGCTGACATTTCGTGAGTGGCGCTTTGTAGCATGGCGGGCGTCGTTTCGCCGTTCCGCAAGTAAAACCGCCATCATTTCTGCGTGTGACGATAAGACATCTTTAGCGATGTGGTGAACGTCGTCTTGTCTTTTACCGAAAGAGAGAATAAGTCGGCCACATCAACCGTATCACCTTTCCCAGTTCGCAGTAGTCGGTCGTCGTTATTGCACCACCCCACCTCACATCCCGTCGTCTCGTACGATGTAACAATTGCAGTGGATGCAGAGCAATTTACGTCGACGCTCTGCAAGTTCTATTTCATCTGATCAAGACGGATGAAGAGATATTTCAAGTCCTTCACTGTGCTCGTCGTCTCGTACTGTTGATTTTCTCCTTGATTTGTTTTCCGTATTTTTATGTTATTCACTATTGTTATTATTCTTTATTGTTATGATAAAAATTGAAAATTGATGACATCAGATATAATTCACCCTAATCAGGCATTATCCCATCCTCTTGGTCTCTCCAAGCACCCTACGTAGAGTTCTACACGTGCTCAATCGCACGACCTTCTCGGTCTGTACATACAGTTTCCGTTGCAGATGCAAGATGTTGATGCTATTATATAGCTTCTCCGGAATCTCCCCAGTGGCTCCAACAATTATGAAAACTATAACTATACCCTGCTGATGTCAGTTCATTCACAACAGTACATTTTATGGTAAAGGATAACCAACCTATAATTTAATATCAGGCCAGGATCATCCTAGGATGTAGACTGCAAATGGAAGACACTTCCGCCTAGTAGCAGAAGTGCTTGCCGAACTTTTTTCTACAAAGCATGGCGCCAGAGGTAAATCGGACGCTAGGTTTTACGTACATTCAATATGAGAATATTTCAGGATAATTGTTGGACTGGATAATTAAAACATTAATCGAAATTTTGAAAATCAAGGAAAAAAAGCGATACTAAATTTAGTTTGACTCCGATAAAAACACGTCTGTCTGGTTCGGTGATCTGAGGAAGAATGACCAGCACCTCGTTTGAAATATATCAGTTATTCTCAAATGAAACTACGTTCGAACGTTTCACCAACTGAATCACAATGAGATGCCCCGAATAATGCCCTAGTTACTAACTAAATTGAGAGAAAATAGTCGAAATACAGATGAAAAAAAAAAAAGCCATGGTATCAGTTAGACATCAAAACCGATTGCATACACACATATAATGTGTGTATGATGCATATTTTTTAATGTTAAATTATGGTGCGAAAAAGTAACTTAAACAAGAAGTAGAGATGAACATTTTTAGATTAAATACGGTGGGTCAAAATTGTACAATTGCTCACTATCAGTTGGATGTAGAAGTTTATTTAAAGCTAAACTGTTATACAGCGCTTATAGATGCTTTAAACCAACGATAAGCAAATGTTATTACTTATCTAAAGTTCAAGGCTAGGGATGCTAAATTTAGATGTTTAAACCAGCGCAGTCTACTAATTTTGCCAGTTGGAGACAAGTGAAATCCATGTGTTCCTGCAAAGTTTTAACAAAACAGTAACCATTTCCTTATTAATCTGTTTTAAAACAATTTGTTGAAGACTAAAGTGCAGAAGCTAGTGGTTGTTTCGAAAGCGTCTGAAAGCTCCATCGTCGAATTTCTCTGGAACAATCATTAGATCTTATCGCATGAATGGGTAATATTTCTCGGCTTGCACTAAATAATGAATATGTCATATCCAAATCAAAATTTGCTTGCATAAATTCAAATTTTGAACTTTTGAATGCAAAAGTGATACTTTTTACTTAAGTACAGGGCCACTAATTGGTACTCCCTCATAAACCGTGAAAAAAGTTTTGCCCATAATTTTATTATTTGTAGACTTGATATCTTGGTCCATCTCGAGTATGAAACTACTCAAAGGTTTAATATGAGTTTGTGTTTAGATTGTGACCATTCTCTTGGCTTGCTCGTTTGGCGATCTTCTTTGCTCGGATACTTTTGATATTTTAATTCTTAAGCCTTTAGGAATGATGTTAGCCTTTTTGCAGTTGTATAGGAAGGTTTAGGTGGTGTCCTTGTCTGGCAAGTTTTTGGATGGTCTTCTCATCAAAAACAGGTTTTCTTGGTGAGAAGACCATAAAAAAACGTGCCAAACAAGGAAACAACCTAAACCTTCCTAGCTCCTTTGCTCAGTCTCATACCAAATATGTAACTTATAACTCTTGACGGATTAGAAGAATACGAGTTGATGTTTGGATGGGTGCGTGGTTTATGTAATCACTCAAGTACAGTTCTAAATATTACAACGATAATTAAATACCTAACCGACGAAGGATAGTAGGATTATCACTCAGCTAAATTAAATGGTCTTCAATCCATCCACTTCAAACTATTTAATGATACATTTCCTATACAATGTTTGCAAGTTGCAAGTTATTGGAAATAATGCCCTATATGTTACGTAAGATATTATTTGACATGTAACGTCTTTCTGTTTACTAAACAAAAGTTTCCCATCTCGTAAATTGCTCGAATGAGAAAAGTGAAAAAAGGTATGTGCAAACAATTCCCAACGCGCCGATCCGAATATACGCTTCCTAGTATTTCGGACTGAAAGAAACGAACAGCCAAGAAATACAACAGGGAGATTATTATTTTTGAAATAAGAGCGGAGCTGCAGGCGAAATTCAAACAGTTTTCTCAAGTTAACGTGTTTACATTTTCTTTTAGAACTCTCATAGCCGACATCTTCGGCGCCCGGCCACGGAATATAGACACTCATAATGCCAGTTTGGCGGAAATATTGTTATACGTTCCTGCTTAGGTGTATCGAATGTGCTGTGCCGTTCCTTTTCTAGTTTTTCTCTCCCGCTTTCATATTACGCAGTTCACATTTCAATGCAGAAGTATGAGTAATGTTTTAATAAAGATTTTGAAGCCAACGCCACGAGAAAATTCTAAAGCAGTGATGTACACTTGAGAAGTGTGAATTCATATTGTGTATGCTAAAGCTAACATAGTTAATTTTCACAGAAATGCTGTTATTGTCTGCCGGTTACCTACTCCTTTTTATCTTTTCCTTGTTGAGACATTTAATCGTATTAATAGTATAATAGAAGTGAAAAATTTAAATTGAAGTATTAAGATATTACTGACAATTGCCAAAGAAATCGTTGCATTCAACGAAGAATAAGAATATCTTAGGAAAGAATAAATATTTTAAAATTTTAAAAATTTTACAGTGTGTCTTTGCAAGTGGTTTATATTCTCGTTGGATTATACAAGGAATATACAAAGACTGTAGTACGGTAATGGACACATAAGATATCCGGTAATTCGGTGTAACACAATTGTCCCAAATTAATAAAAATCTGCAGCGCGCAATTATCGAATTTCTTGTAAGCCCGATGTATATCGCTGTAGTATATATAAACCCCGCGTTGGATGATAAGAGAAGCATTCTGGGCAGTTCCTCCCAGCCCAGTCTCACAGTTGGCGTCCACACAGCTTACTGACACAACGCGGGCATTCTACCAGTCTTCTCTGGCAGTCGTGTCGGCACAGCTTTTCTGATACATGCAGAGATTCCGTGTTACTCCTGATCTGGTAGTTGTCTCGGCAAAGCTTACTGATGCACGCAGATATTTATTCCTAGCCGGACCAACTTTCGCGCTCGACATAGCGCCGACCTTGTACTTAAAACCGTCCGCGTATTTTTGAGCTGACCTCCAGTATATATATTTTCATTTCACGTTGTCACCAGAATTATCCGCGTAAAAGTTAAAAGCGTTCCGAAGTCCCACGAATATTTGTTTATATTTACGATTGTACATATATATGTTTTTGTTATTATATGTAATTGATGTGTGTCACACCTGTTTTATGGTAATGGTTTAAAACACCACTTTCACTGTTCAAATTGTTGCGCTCTCCGATTGTAACCCTGTATTTCTCGTTCTCACTCTAACAGCTAGCACTCTAGGGTTGGAACATTATTGTAACGACGAGAAGGACGCAACACCGATCAAATCAACACGCGAGATCCCGTTTGACAGTCGGATTATGAGGTGGTGTGAGGTGGTGTGAGGAGTGTGCGGAGGTGAGACCGCATGCAAAGATTTAGGTCTACTAAGTGATATATGTATGTGTCGCTCCCCTTTTTTTTTATTGCTAAGTATTTTCCTCTTTATTTTGATTGTGCAAAAGATGCCATGGTCCATTCCGTTCTTCTTCTTACGTAACAGAATGGGTTTAGAGCGTTGCATTAAAAAAAAAATTGGCTTCCAACGTCTAGATCAAAATAATGGTCTTTTCGACATAAAAGCTTTTGATACATTTTATTGTTATGTTGACAAAGTTTGTACGATATAATGTAAATTAATACATAATAATAAGGTATACCACAACAAAAAATCATTTTTGGTCTATTAGGATATATCACTTTATTTTAAATTCACTTTGTTAGAGATAAAATGTACAAAGCCTGACAGTTTCAGGGTTTTCCCTCTACGGTACAAATACACCTTGTATAATATCTGATGTAACTTCTTGCGATGTCAACGTATAATTAAATAATTCGAATATTTTACCTAAACCGAAATGACCCCTCCGTAATTGACGGAGGGTTTTAAAACTGGCCTCTAGCTGTATGATTTCGCATCGAGAATAAGTTCCAAAAGTTAAATAATCACCAACGGTATTCGTCCGATATGTAAATGGAACTTTTTGCTTCTTCATACCGTCACGGCCACCGCAAAACGGTCGCACCCGCAGGATTAATTTTTCATCGAAATTATAAATTGTTGTATTAAATTTACTGCGTACCCCGATAAAATTAAATATTAACTTACGAGCGTGGAATAATTAGAGGAGATCTCCTCGCCTCTCAACTTTAGAACGGCGAAGAAGGGATACTCCCTCGGAATTTTCATTAATTAAGCATTCAGACCGAGAAGAGAGCAACCCAACTACCACTTCTGTATCATTTCGTTTTTGCGCCTGACATTCCGCAACCAAACGGTTTAGGAGCAAGTGTAGGAAGGCTGAACGTGAATCGATTGGCTGGGGTATAGGATGGAGAAGGTTTTGAGAGAAATGCACGGCTGTATATAACGAGTTGATAGCAGTAAGGGGCTTTAGGAAGCTTACGGTACTTGTGATGTATTCAGGAAGATGGAAATAGGAACAAGTTTTTGGTTATTGCAAAAATTAGAAATGTAACTTCCGTAATATATTTAATTAATAAGTACAGTACATCGTATTTCTTTTTAAATTTTCTTTTTTCTTTATTAAAGATTGCGCTTTTCTCCTGAGCGAACCTTTAACCAATATCTTTAATTTAAGTCTACGAACTAGCAGCTTTCCTGAACTATGGAAAGTGAGCCGAATAGTGCCAATTTTCAAACACGGTGAAAGAAATGATATCTCTAACTACCGACCTATTAGCATATTATCCACCTGTGCCAAAGTGTTTTAACAAGTGCTTTATCATAAACTTTATGTATGCGCAAAGCCTCACATTTCGCCATCCCAACATGGTTTTATGTCAACTGTAACAAACTTGGTTGAAGTTACCAAATTTGTGAGCAGGTATTTAGAGAACAGGCAGCAAGTTGACATAATTTACACAGATTTTGCAAAAGCCTCTGACACCATTGATCATAATATATTGCTCTCCAAATTATCAGCTTTTGGATTTTCTACCGCAACTATAAATTTAATGTCTTCCTACCTGCAGGACAGACCCGCGTACGTGTGCTACAATGGTTTTCTCTCAGATACTTTCATAACTACCTCAGGAGTTCCGCAAGGCTCGAATCTAGGACCGTTTTATTTAATATCTACATTAATGATCTTTTAACATCTATTACATGTAAAGTCCTAGCTTATGCGGATGCTTTGAAAATATTTAAAGAAATTACCTCGGCTTCCGACTGCAGTGTACTCCAAAGAAATCTAGAAGTTATCAAGAACTGGTGTACAGTAAACAAAATTAGGCTTAATATCAACAAATGTGCTGTAGTGAGCTACACCAGGTGTAAATCGCCTATTATTTATTCCTACAGCTTGGACCAAATCGATATCGCAAGGCATAAGATCAAAGACCTGGGAATACAGTTTGATGCCCACCTTCAGTTTTCTGAGCATATAGAAACCATATGTAATACTGCCTCCCGAAATCTTGGATTTTTAATAAGAACATGCCGAAATCACCGCTCTAAAAACCCTTTTTTATAGCATAGTACGAAGTGGGCTTGAATATGCTAGTGTAGTATGGCATCCTATATATACATGCCATCAGCTTAAACTAGAGAGAGTGCAAAAAAGATTTTTAAAATATCTCTCATTTAAAATTACCGCCACTTATCCTTCTCGTGGAGCGGATGGCTTACTGCGTATCCATAACATGGATTCATTGGCTCATCGCAGAGATGTTACTAGCGCCAACTTTTTAATTAAACTTTTAGATAATAAGATTGACTCTTCGTCTTTGCTCAGTCACCTAGATTTTCTTGTTCCTAGGGCTGGTGCAAGATACACAAACACTTTCCTAATTCCGAAAGCAAAAACAAACCTTCTCGCAAAAGCAGCATTAACACATATGGCAAGAAATGCTAATAGGTTTTTTGAGGATCCATTTATAGTTTTCCACCGCTAACTCTTGCTATCAGTTTCATAGTACATAGCTATCTAATTCTTTTAATTAAGGAATGTTCAAATGTGTAATTTCTTTTTTTTTCATTTGAGAGAATTTGGAGTCAAAAATCAGACCAACTTCTTTAATTGATGTAACTTGCTGTTATTGTTAATATTGTAATCAAAGTGATGTAATACTTCTCAGAAAAACGAATAAACTTGCACTTACTTATGTTTGGGATGAGATAAGTAAATTCATATCATAGCCCAATGGCAAGACGAATTTTTAATAAAATCGCTTACGTCGTTGATGTAGAGGACAAACAAGGTTGGTCCTAAGTGAGCACACCGAAGAACCCCTGTAATAATTTCAATCAATAGTGATTTAAGTCCATTGGCAACAACTCCTAATGTATGTACGAGCGTATATGTAAAGAATAAAAGAAATTGTGTTTCAGCGTTTTTCGAAAGGCTATTGTAAATTACTTTATCGACAGCCTGTATTTTTAAATAAATAACTTCTCAAATACTTTCGCAAAATTTATCTACATTTTATTATCAGTGACAAAATGCTTCTTCTTTTGTGAGCAGGAATCAGTTCAGAGGTTCGGGAATATTAGAGTCTTTATGCAATATAGCAAAAATTGATAATAACTGATAGCATTTCTGCAAACAAAAATCTCGCATATTATATGAAGAAACTTGGTTATGTGTGGTTTCCAAATATGTGTCTGTCATATCGACATTATTTTGCCAGTTTATTTACAGTAAAAAACAGCATGGAAAAGAGCCTAGAAACGCAGGAAGAACTTCTTGAAAATTGGCAAACTTGTTGTTAAAAATGCAACTGCTGAAATATTATCTCTCTCTGCCATAAATCACTTTTTAGTTTTTAAATCATGCATTTTTGTTCATTCCCTTCTTGTTAATGCATGAATGAAAATATTTCGGTGGGGATAAAAATTTACTTTTATTTATCTTAGGTAGCTTTCATAAAGTTATATTATTAATATAAGTAGATTTGTAGATAGCTCTTAATCTTTGAAAATTCTCTGTAATAATAATAAGGACTATTTATTGACGTCCAAGGTTTTTCTAAAATTTAAATGAGAATAATCTAAATTCTTAAGCGAAAAGAGCGACTTAATGATTCGTTATTAAAGGAGCGGAGAGCATTTCTATAGATAACTTGCAGCGTCGAGTCAAAGTTAATATACACTCTTTACAAAGAACGAAAGAAGAACAATTTGCGAACGCTGAAGGGAAATATCCCAGACGAATCTTGTATAGGGGAAAAAAAAATAAGACTAGCAGGAAACAAAAGTTCAACAAAGACGGTACAACTCCGCTGATGCGTATTCCGGCCCCGAGAATCTCGAAACTTCGGCAGCTACGTTTCGTCCCTTTAATTTCCTGCTCCTATTCTAGATAATTGCTGATAATTTCGCGATGGTGCCGCCGGTTGAAACGTTGATATCGGCTTTAGGAGAAAAACGGAAAGGACGGACGAAGATAGGAGCGATGAAACGGTGACGGGCGAAGGAGTACCTACCCCCTCCCCCCCCCCCGGGTAAAAAGAGAGCAAATTGCGACCGAATTTATTTTCGCGATGAAAGTCAGACGATTCGTGAATTCGGACGCGATTTTAATGAACTTAATTGTAACAGATGTAACTTGCGGAACTGATTCGTCGCCGGTCGCGGTAAAGGTAGGTGGATACGAGCAAAGACGGGAATAAAAGGAGAGGAAGCCAGCACGAAGAGGAAGCGGCAAATTGCCTTAAATATTTGATTGCTTATTAATTCTCCCTCGGCGATTCTGGAGACAGTGATAGATGAATAAGTTTGGTGGTCGAATAATGAGGGCTGTAATTGAATTTATTAGTTTTGTAAATTGCGGTAAATTCAGCGGAGAAGCCTAAAATGAAGCCAAGCATAATAGGGTCAATATTCAAGTTTTTACCAAGTACATAAATCAATCATTCGCACTTAATTCAGTCATTCTACTTGGCGCATAATCTTAAAGAAAATTGCAGTAGCTAAAACTAATATATTTAGCAAATACAAATAAATCTCATATAACAATAATACTAATTTAATAATAACAATGATGGTTTTATTCTCTAAAACTATTAATCATACAAGCAGTTACAAAATGAAACTAAATTAGAGAGATAAATCAAAAGAAAACAGTAATATTATGAGGGACATATTGAAGGTACATTACGAGTAATAAAATTCCGTACAGCGAATAATAAATTGGGACTGAAGTCTCAAGCCTGATTATGAGCAATGTATTTTATTGTTCAGTCAACGCACACGTTTCGACTCTGTACACACCTAAAAAATCAATTCTTAAATTAAACATACATATGTATTTATTTGTTATCATATATTTCATTCAAAACTTAAAAGTTTGTGTAGAAAATACATTATTTGTAAGTAGCATATTTGTTCATTTATATAGAATTTAAGATACATATGTTTAAATAATATTTTAAACATGAGTATATAACAAACTTTACAATAGGTAATTTAAACAAAGGAATTGTATCAAAAATTTCATAGACAAATTGTTTTCGCTCTGGAAAAGATATTATTGGACTTTTCCGATCAAATTTGACCCAAAGGTTAATGATTCTTTTAAAGATTGAAGACCCACATGCATATATCTGCAGAACGAATTGTGATAGGGCAAAAATTGTTTAACTATCGTAATTACCAGGTCAAACTACGTTGGAAATGATATGTTCTAAACGATTTCAAGAAATTGCAAAATTTGACAAATTTTGAAAGGGCATCCGCTTGATTTTTGAGAGAAAATTGCAATTTTCGTATTAAAAATTCAATACAGTCAAAGAAAACAAAAACTACTTAATCACTCATAATTAATAAAGCACCTAAATAACTATTCACTTATTTAAGTTCGCTAATTCATCTCTACTATCAATTTATATTTCACCGTATATTTATTAGCACTCGCCTCTATTCGTATTCGTCGTATTTAAATGCACCGTATTTAACCATTTCCATAACATTCGAGCACAGTTCGAGCCACCTCTCAGCGCTAATAGAATCCAATCTGGAACAATCGCGACTTTTTCAATCACGCGTTGTATACAACAATCTGCTCCGCCATCTCACGTTGCGTACGTGAACTTTCAACGCGAACTCTCGATGCATTCGACCGTTAGCGCCATCTCTGAGCGCTCAAAGTAAACTGGCGCTCCTAACAGTATTTTTAAAAATAATAACTTGAGAATAGAATAAACGGGTATCATGGGCTGTCGTTTTAATATAGAAAGGTGTTGAATTCCATACACACGTTCTGTCGACTTACAGCAATTTTCAACCACATAATGCTAATAAATTTTTTAATTTTAGGTAGCAATCTCTTAACTATACTTATTAACACTATTTATAATAAAAGTGCATATTCCCTTTTCTCGTTTTGCACATCATTTCTAAGTATATTCTGTTAGGGAAATGAAGATTATTTAGGATTAACGTCAAAAAAAAAAACCAACGGTGATAACACCACAAAGTTAATTTGAAACTGATGTAGCATTCTTTTTCAGAAATATAAAAAAGTTATGGTCGAACGTCCGATTAAGGTATACAATCTTCCTATATGACCGTAAAAAAAAGTTCAACAGAACTTCGCTACCGCTTCGCACTAATTCACAGATTCAGCGGGGCACCAAATCTGACTCCGGCCTCTCTGATTTATTGATGATATTTATTAAGACCGCACGCTGACTTTTATGCTACGTTATTGCGAATCCGTTATTATATTATACGTATTATGTCCCAGGGGATCTGATAAGGCACCGCGACCCACACACTGCCTCGTAAAAAGTATATTTACCGAATTACCGAAGCACATATACATTACTTATCTAGTAGAGTCGAGCGCTTTTTAAGTTTCGGCATTAAATTGCCCATACCCGAATAAACTCGGATTATGTCGGACGTTCACTGTAAGTAAATATGTTTGCATAAAATTTTTATTGGGTTCATCTAGTTATCACTCTCTATACATGGCTGCTATTTTTATCATCTTTCTCGGTGGCATTTTTATGCCTGTTGTTATCAGTGCGTCTGTTCGATCTCCTATAAAACCTTTCGAGGTGAATGTTAGTACAAATGGCAGCTAAATCCCGCTTGTGTTCGGCTTTTAAGATGCACACTTGTCTTTTTTTTTACGCCACTTTGCATATTAAAAGATTTTATTGCTGTATTTTCATTAAAACCGCACACTTCTGCCCTTAAATAAAATGATATTGTTAACATTAACGCCTTCCTACCCGCTACGATATTGAGAGTTAAAACCGGCGACTTTTCTCTGCGGTTCTCGAGCGTAAACGCAGAAACGGTTTATATTACGAATGTACCATAAAACGTTAATGGTTTATTTGGATTTCTTCCGTCGTCTTCCTGCATTTTATTTCTCGGATTTGAATGTGAATTTATTCAGCGAAACGTCTTACCGGATTAATAGCTCCCCAGTTCCCCTTCTCCTTGTCTCTCCGTTTTGTCGTCTTTGTTTGCTTTCCGATTTTCCTTTTGTTCGCACAAGCTTTTTCCAAAATTTACGACCGTACGTGTAATGTATTCGCGTAGAAATGTTATGTTCACTTAGTCAATCTTGCATAGGAAAACCTTGTTTACATTATTTAGTGCGGTGTTTGTTTCGAGGCGGAATGAGTTTTCACCTATATATATATATGGAATCTGTACTATTTCAAGAAATTTACGTGTTCTAGACTAGGATTGTGAAAATTGTCCCGTCTAAAAGATGAAATCCGTATGAGGTCCTATGTATGCGAACCAGTATAGACGCTCAAAAATAAGGAAATGAAAATATTACCCCGATATATTACTGGATACTACGTATGTACAATTGATGCAAGATTTTGAAAAACAGGGAATCGACTGCAGCGCTAGCGAAGCTCATGTCTGGATTAAATTTTACATCGGGAAAAACATTGACTACTTTAGCTACTAACAAAATGCAATTTGTACGTCGTAAACTTCCCGATATATTCGAAGATATTATCACAAAAATGACTTTGTTTTTCCTAAGCGACGCGATGGGTGGGTAACTGTGACTTCTAGCATTTTATTCGACAAGAAATATGAAGAAATTTACAAGGAAGGCAATCTCTTTGGCTTAATATCGAAATGCGGGACATCCAATGAGATAATCTTTAACTTACTACTGCTTTCCAATTATTAACTATGACAGCTGTCAGCCGCTGCAAACACAAGCGTTCTTCCTCTTATATAAGCTGTCGCGTTTTCAACCACCCCAATTCGTAACCGCTTTTGGACGTTTCTTACGACTTCAAACTAGCAAAAAGGAAATAGTATATAAATTTGCAGATTAAGACTTATGAAGGACGACCTATCCATTAAAATACAAGCCTGTGAATTGCAACTGTCATCTGGAATGTATGGTTGGAGAAAAATAGATATTGCATATTAAAAATGTGAATAATTTATTTAGATTGGGGTTGGAAAGGCAACACATGCCCATCATCGCGGCATTTTCTGAGTCTACTGTCATCTCTCATATAAGATACTCCCTAATTTCATATAAATGTTTTCAATAAATGGTGCTAAAAAAAATTTTGACACAGAATAGAGCAAATCAAACACGTTTGGAGATTATTGTGATGTATAGCAGAAAAACTTATTAGGAGCTGTAACAATTGATTTGGAAAGACGAAATGGGGTATATAAACAGATTGTTAGAAAAGAAAGATATTAAACAAGTATTAAAACGTAAAGAAAATACGAGGAAGACCATTGAAGACAAGGTAAATGAAGAGAAATGAAAAGGATTCTATGAAAGTTGGGAGTGCTCTCATAGTTGGAAAAATATGAAAAGAAGAGTTATGATATCCTGTGATGGGTGGAGACTGTGGCTTGAAAGCTTATGAAAAGAAGAATGTATATAATCCACTACTCTTCTACAAAACGATGTAAAGGAAATATTCTTCCATAAATGTATTAGGTAAGTTAAGTTCCTATCTCTTGACATTGCTGTCGCCTCATTCCAGAGCATCCCTTTCTGTTTCAAAGTTTGGCCTCCTTCTCCTTCGTTTTCCCACCTTCCTTGTCGGCCATAGCTTCTTCACGTGCTCCTACTCATCAGTGCCCCCCACTATCCTAACTGAACTTCCTGTATATATTATTTTACGCTTTCTACTTCTAATGTGTTTCTGATTTCTTCTTTACGGATCTTATCTATTAGTGTTAGATTTGCTGTTCTTATTAGAAACTTCATTTCCGTGGTTTGCAAGCGTTTCGAATCGATGCGTTAGCATCCATGCTTCGCATTCATAAAGTAGAGTTGGGATATATGTTTTCTTCTATATACTTATCTTCGTACTTGATATTATTTCCTTTTTGTTTATTTACCTCTTTTTCATATGTGATATATTTTTTATGCTGCTGTCATGCTTATTAATCACTTTTAACTTAATGTTCCCTGTTTGCTCTATTACCGTTTCAAAGTATTTGATGTTGTCTACTTGTTCTACAGGTTTGCCGTTTATCAGCATGTTGTCTGCATCTTGCTGTATCCCACTCTAACCTTTTTTGATATTCTCTACCTACAAGATTTTATTACTTTATTTAGAAGCAGTATAAAGACACCCCCTTGTCTCACTCCTTATGTGGTGATATATTCATCCCATCTGGCACTTTTATTGGCTTCACCAGGCTTTGTTCTTCTCCATAAACATCTGCAGATTTCCAAATTTGTCGTCTTAGGATTTTACCAAAGGCATTTTCCACAGCTATAAAGCAGAAATGCAGCTCTCCGTTAAGTTTTAAAAAATTGTATGTTAAATTTCCTATGGTGATATTTGGCACAAAATATCCACTTTGACCCTGTCTGGAGAAACGCAAAAGTAAAGTATAGCAGAGAAAATCCAAACACCGGAAAAATCTTCAGGGAATGAGGCAAGCTAAAACTCTTCTGGGAACTTATAACCACAAGAGATCTACAGAATGCATCAACCTGAGTAAAAATAACAGACATCTAAGCATTCTTGGGATAGCGGAGGAAGCCGAATGTAGATTTTGTGCGAAAGAGGATAAAACATCTATCCATCTACTCTCTAACTTAACTTTAAACATGTGATGAACATAAGGTCTGGGAATGTCATTATTCACAGATATGCAAGTGATCACCTATCCAGGGGTCGTTAATGTCAATTGACGACATTATTTGTATTTATATGCACAAAGCATTTGTACAAACTTTTCAGCATTTTAACTGCCTTTAATTAATTAATTGGGGCAATAGCGCAAATTTAACGGCTTATGTAGTACGCGATTTCAAATTGTGTTCGAATTAGAATATATTTGTAAATTTAAATTCAGATATTGTCGAAAATCTTCACGAAAATAATGGGTTTCAGATACTATAACTCTCATACATTACTATTGATATTGCGATAGCATATTATAGCCGTTGAGCGTAGAAATACAAATGTCGTCGAGTGACACTGATGAGACTTGGATAAGGCGAAACATGGATGTCTGTCGAAGACGATAATTTGTACAAATTTTTCTGCATTTTAAATAAATATATATAGTAGATCAAGAACGACAAATTTTGAAATTACTGCTGTCAATTGTGCCTGCCAAACTATTATCTACTATCTTTAAACCGAATTAATTCATACTTCACTGAACTTATTTCCAATTTTAATCCGTTATTGTAATTTTTCGATATCACGTTCCGAAGTCACGACTTGCGTTTCCAAGTTCGGATAATGTAAACACCGTTTAAATCGATGTTCTCTTTTTGGGCGACGTTCCCCGCACAGTCACGGAGCGAATTTAATTCGAAATTATGCCCCGATTTTACTGCGCCGATTACGGTTGAAACATTTGACTTAGGAGAAGATTAGCAACCGGAGAACATTGTGCTAATAATTAAACGCCACCTAAATTACGTCTGGGATATGTCCGTTGCCTAATCTACGATGAAATTAAAAGTCGGAAGTCGACGGATGCGTAATGCGAGATCGAGGGGTGCAGGGAGGGGGGAGGGGAAGGCGGTTAGGCTTTCCCACCGCCGCCGTATACTACGAGTTGTCGAGCGGTTTCGCAGTGCGTATTTTGTATTCCGGACGATATTCGCTCGAATGGGAAGTGTAATTTCGCGAAGCCCGGCGCGATTACGCACGGAAAACGAGATCAAATATTTCGAATATCTTTTTTAGCTTATGAATTTTTAATACTTACCGCGCGAAATTTTACAAACAAGTTTTAAATGTATTCCGGCATACTATCTACGCTTTTTATTTTCACGCGAGAGTTGCTTTTTTTTTAGATACTCTTGGAAATTATTATTTGTTAATAGAATGCTTGATTTTAAATTGGAATTCGCTTATTCAATGAAGATCTATGATAAAGAGGGTAGTTAAAATATATTTATAGAATTCCATACATTATTAGGCGCAAGTTAAGAGACGTATGATTTTGGGAGATCCGCAAAGGATTGGTGTACCAGAACAGATCTACATTCGGACAATTGAGGGTGAAACGGTAATGAAACTCTTGGAGAGATATTGCAATCAGCAAACCTCTCATGTGGTCTTCTCCAAACACGCTCACCTCCATCTGGTGACTTCAGGATAACTCGTGTTTCATCCGAAAACAAAATTGTTTCCAAACATCAATCGTACAGTTTGTATAAGCTCTAGCAAAACGCAATCTTGCAACTCTGTATTCCCGAGTGAGCAGTAGTGCAGTTATTGGTCTTCCACTCTTTAATCCTGCTTCATTAAGCCTTCTCCTGACTGTTCTTCTAGAAATACTTATGTTTCAGACTTCTGCCAGAACTTTGCTTAACTCGGAACTGGTCGCTCGTCGCGTCTTTAGGCAAGTTGTTTATAGATCTTTTACGACCTTGTCCTCTTGTTCTAGAGAATGCCCATGTTAGTTAAAACGTTTTGTTGACTACTCACAAATTAGCCACATAACTATACGGCCATCGTTAACCAGGGCTGCTTCTTCCGCTGCTTCATGTTCACTAAATTATGTTGGCGATTCATATGTTCAACTATAGCTATACCAAATAGTGTATTTTATTATTTTGAACAAATCAAAATCAAAGTAATGTTCAACAGAATTAAATTGACCAATTTTTCTTTAACAGCTTGTTATGACTTCTTACTTACTTATTTGCAAACTTGTAACCTCACAAACGTCAAATAATTACATTTTTTTTTTCAATAATAACAGATGAGATCCTCAGCTAACCTAGATACTATATTTCGCGAATTAAAACTATAAAAATTATAAATAATAGTAATAAAGAAAAACAGATGCGTTAATTTTGTCTATGAGTTTATATAATATAGAATTTTTTAAATTCAGTATACTATAGAATAGCAAGACGTAGAAACGTGCCTGACGAAAGAGAGGGCTTGAGATCAATGAGAGCAAGACCAAATACATGATATGCTCGAGAAAAGGAACTAGCACAGATCACATCAAAATAGGGCCATATAACTTCGAGACGGTAAAGAACTTTGAATACTTAGGAGTGACAATCAACAATGAAAATAGAAGAAGTGTAGAAACAACAGAAAGAATACTAGCTGGGAATAGGGTTTACTGGCGATACAGAAAACTATTAGTTGATAAAAACATCAGTAAAAATACGAAAATAAAATTGTACAAAACAGCGATCAGACCAGTAGCAACTTACGGAGCCGAAACGATGTGTTTAACAGCAGGAGACGAAGAGAAATTCAGAATTTTTGAAAGAAAAATATTGAAGAAAATTTAGGGGCCAAAAATAACAGACGAAGGGGAGTACCGACGGTTGATGAACCACGAGATAGACAATATTATGGAGAGAGAAGATATCGTCAGGGTCATAAAATCTCAGAGACTACGCTGGTTTGGGCATATGCAACGAAGAGAGTCGGAGAACCTTATCAGAAAAGTAAGTGAGTGGAAACCAATGATGGACAGACCAAGAGGCAGACCTAAGACAAGATGGGATGATCAAGTTCGTCAAGATATAAAGAAACTTGGAATTAAGGAATGGGGAAAGGCAGTAATAAATAGAGAAGAATGGACCAGAATAACACAGAAAGCAAAAAGAGACAACAATTTATAGTTGAGACTGACCAACACGATGCCAAGCGGAGTGATTCACCGTAGTCCACAGAATTTGAAGAGCTCCTCGTAAAGGAGCGGCTACCATTCGATTTAGAATGTATAAGCCATATATATATATATATATATAGAATGGCTAACTGAATACAGAACCATAGAATCTGGAAAGAAAGAAGAAGCGTACTCGTATATTCACAATCTCTTATTTATTGCGACAGGATTTTCTTTTTACAACAGCTCATATCGGCGTCGTTATTCACAAATCGAAGAGCAAACAACTGATTAGATTAGATGAGATCTCGTTCGGGATTCCATTCCCTTCCCGGATTGATAATCAATTCCACTCAATTTTAAGTTTCGCGTTCCCTTCCTCGGCTCGTCCTCGCAGTCCCGTTCAGCCGATATCCTCTTCCGACCAATCTCCGCAATGACAAGGACGAGTTATGACGCCCTTCAATGATGAAATTAGTCGGAAATCTCTGATAGACGCCGACGATAGAGCTCGAGTCCGTAATGGCGAGGCAACTCACGTGCGACGCGCGACAGATATGTCGCCTAGGGGATACACAGCCGCCCGGTCGCCCTAGTTATTTCCCGCAATTTCCATTCGGACGTATCCCACGGTTACGCTTGTAAGCAGATTTTGCGTGCTACGCTGTTTGAAAATGCAAAACAACACGACCGGTACGCACGGGAGCTCTCGATGGTGATTTTGCGTTGCGGTAAAAGATACCAGGGCGAGAAAATAGAGCATTAATTATACTTAGAGATAATTAAATGTTGATATGCACGTATACGTTCATCTATCATAAAGAAAATAGTGTAAGTTCTACGTTAACAAGCTATAAAAGCAAAACTAACAAATTTTGATTTTTTCTACCAACTCATTAGTTTCACGATATTTTTTCTTTTGGTATGGGAAAATGCCTAAAACAGTAGCGTATATTGGGCAACCCCCAAAAGTTTAGAGGCCACATACTAACCCTTATAGGATCTACATTTTACATTAGAATAAAACCATTTTTTTGAATGTCCAATAGGCACACAAATTTACTACTGCACAAAATTTCAGAACTTCATCTAAAATTTTAAGACATGTTATGAGTATTTGTAATGTCCTATGCATTCTTTTTTATTAAAATCCGACTACACCATTGAATTCGGAAGCTGTTAGTATGATTTAAACTAAAATTTCAATCCTTTTTTAGCTTTCTGTTTGTTTAATTTTTAAGATTAGTTTATTTGCCGTTTTTCAACAATTTAAGTAACCCCTCCATGTTTCTAACAGTGTTTTAGTTCAATCTAGAGTTTTAACATGTTTGTTAATTACTCATGACGTGTAATTCCTGACGATGAGTTAGAAGAAGAACTGTTTCTTCCATCGATCTACTGGCATCATTAGGGTAGCCCTGATAAGGACAAGTGCTTGCTAATTCCATGGTTGGCGGTGGAATTATACCTAGTCACCTCGAGTGATTTGACTTATGCGTATTTTTGCTTCTACAATATGCAGTGTACACACTACTATATATTGCCATCGTATACTGGCTTCTGCGGGGGTAGGTATATACTGTTTGGAATCTATATTTATATGTAATATATTGCAATTTCTATGCCTGAAAGTTTTCTACCTACTCCGTGGTTTTTTCCCCTCATAAGATTGCATGCAACAGGGAACTCACATCGACAATCAGACGGGTCAATAAGATATAAACTGAATTCTAGAACCACCAGAACAAAATACTAGCAATGAAGAGTACGTTCTTAAGATCGACAAAAATATAATGAAACTTTCTGTAGAATCTGATTTCAAGAAATCTCAACGATTAGCCACTGCCGAAACGTCCGATTTACAAAATCCACCATGGAAATAGTTCAATCAAAACCACTCATATTCTTCTGTAATTACTGTGCTTCAAATTTTAACTTCCTCTGTATCGATATCCCGTTTTTGAAAAGAGTGCTGCGGACTTTTTTCAAATGGGTGTTTTTACTCTCACTCAGGCAGCTGTCTTTGACTAGATAAATTGTTTATATTTGTTCTGTTTTAAATTCAAACCTTTCCGAATCACTCTTCGTAAATTAGTTTTAACTTTTTTCACTTGGAGTGTGTTGGAGTTTATATTTTTAAAACTATACACTGACCATTTTATTAAAATTTTGACAGATAATTTTATAAAACACTTTTCATATGCTGGTCTTAGAATTAATAACTTTCCATAATATCTTTAAATTTCCGTGTTTTTTTATCATTGATAAGTTTTGAAATTGGTTTGTAGCTTGAGAAAGCTTCGGTC
Source organism: Cetonia aurata (assembly GCA_949128085.1). Classification (NCBI taxonomy): domain Eukaryota; kingdom Metazoa; phylum Arthropoda; class Insecta; order Coleoptera; family Scarabaeidae; genus Cetonia; species Cetonia aurata. The sequence continues at coordinate 63,229,546 of OX421883.1, read as the reverse complement.
GAAACGTGGCAACAGATTGGAAATATAAAAATTTCCTGAATTAGCCGAAGTTTCTTTTGATTTTCAACTGAAGAGCGTTTTATCAATATCAAAATAAAGAATTTTATCGTTATTCCGTTAAATTTTAAGTTTGCTTCAGTTAAATATTTCAGTTCAACAACAAATGTAAGATGTGCCAGAAACAAGAAATATCTCATTGTTTGGGACAATCGCCTCATTTCCTCTGTCAGCGTAGAGTAACGTTAATAGTCGATCCACTCGCACAAGGAAAATGCACTATCCCTCCGAGCGATCTCCGTTACAACAGTAGCAGGCAGTAAAACCACATCTGCAGTTCAAGAACTGCGTGCGTTGAGTACGTATTATCGATCGAACATCCGGCTTTCACGGGGGCTGGGCGGACGGGTGACGATGCTCGCCAACGGTGAACGGCAATAGCACAGTATATACCTAAGCAGTAGTTTCACTTCGTGTCGGCACCTTTGATCTCGATGTTCTAAATTTTACCTCGCGCACTGAACCGCGCATAGTAGGTTCAGGGCATATCGCCCGGCCCCGACAGAACCGGATTAACCCAATATTGGAAAAAATAAAAAGGAAATTATTAAATTGAATTAAAATGCGAACAGTGGTATAATAGTTTACATTGGCAAATTAGAAAAATTTACTGAGGAAAATACAAGATTATTATTGTATTCATCAGTTAATAAATATTATATGCGATTTGTAAATGTGTTTATTAATATTTACCTACATATAATGCTGGTAATCGCTTCATTAATAATTACTTTGTATTCTACATTTAAAATAAAATCATTAAGTAAATAAATATGGTAAGTAAATAATTAACAAGTGTTTTTATAATGCTTCAAGCAGACTATGTTTGTAGTAAATGTAATTGAAAAGGCCTTTATTATAAGGGATTTATCTGCATAATAGTTGATGTCCTAAAAAGTGTAATTCTTAATTATAGAAGATCTTATCTAATTAGTGTTTGCTTTTAATTTTACATTTTAACGGAAATTAGTACTCAGTTAAATCTTGGGTAAATAAAGTAAGAATGAACTAACAAAGATTTTACTAGCATCTTAATTTCAGTACAAAGAATTGGTACTGATATGATTCACAATATATAATACCATTGCAATTTCAAAAGGTATCCATGTCAATATTTTGATACTTCTGTGAAACAGTTAGTAGCCAACGATCATTAAATTATTATTGATTGTTAATGCATGTTATGGAAAGGAAACAAATCATATACAAATAAAATATTTATTACTTCACTAATGGTGATCTATTTCAAACAAATGTGTACAATTTACTGGAATATAACTTACTTATGTATAAAAGAACTAATGTTAAAATATATATAGATATAAATCTATGAATATGTCCTGTTCTCTTCCTAGGTGCCTACATAAGGTAACAGTAGTCACATGCAGGTTTATTTATTATATAGGTTCCACGATGTAATACACAGAAACTACTTAACAAATAGCAAAAGAGAATAACAAATCACGTAATCTATATGAACAAGAAAATAGGTATACATATCTACGAATAAAAAAAAACCTAAAATAACAATAACTATCTTATAGAATAAAAATGAAATTATACAGGTTGCTTTCACTTGAAATGAATTCTCCTGGACATTAAACTATGTACTACATTATTTGCTGGTTTATGTTTTCTATTATTTCATCCTTCGACCGATGAAAATAAAGGAAAGTCTTCAATGACATTTCATCATTACATAAAACACAATCTTTTGCTTCGTCATTCATAACACTTACTTTACCAGATATAACTCCAAAAGCAAAGTCGTTTATTCCTGGAGCAAAATCCCATTTGCTCGTTATTCTGCACAATGTTGATTTCGATGGTAGGTTAAAAGTTTTATATAAAAAACGATATACTTTTGGACCTAAAAAAAAATATTTAAAGCAAATTGTTTAAATACATTGGAGTACCTATAGCCATGCTCCCATCGCTTGCATAATTGCAATTGCGCTTTGATCAAATTTACAGTACCTTCATTAAAATGGGTCTGACAAAACTGGAGAAACTGTTCTTCCGACGTACTTTGCTCTTTTCTTTCCATAAAAGCCTCTCTACATTCGAAAGGTGTAACTTTCCTTTTTAAATACTGTACTTCTTTTCGTAACTTCTTCTCTGGGCTATTGGTAAATAATGTGCGAGATGTCTGCACAGATGCAGCAGCTGTAAGCAATTGAAAGAAAAAGCTATACAAACAGTATAATTATTATTGTTTAACTTACCTCTTGGGTTTTCTTGCAATTCTCCATAATTCTTTTTTGTAAGGTTTACAGAATACATCTATCCATTACTGATCGCATCGTTTTCCAATCTATTTCTAAGCCCTGTTTTAAAATCGAATTCGGTAAAATGTATATCGCACACTTTTGCATTTGGTTTTAGGACATCTTCACCAACAGCTGCAATTCATTTATCACAGCTGTAACAATTTTTATATTTGTCTATTTCTATTTTTTATACTTATATATAATCACAGTAAATAAGCATCATAAAAAGCAAAAAGTTAAATCAAAAACAAATTGCATAAATTGATTATACTTCTACTAACCGTATTTGGTCTGTGGGTAGCCTAATGAAATAAACTTCTTCAGTGTCTACGGCATTGCTTACTGCAGATCTCCTATTACAGTTGAGAACACAGCACTTCATGTTGATTTGTATAGGTATCTATGCACACTAAATTCAAACTATCAAGTAAAGTTTAATCTATGAATAAACGTACACAAAACAACACCTGTAAATATGAAAGGCAGAAATATTAACCTACAACACAAAGTTAAAACTATTATTATTAAATTAAGATTAAAGATAGTATCTATATACCACATGCTAGAAAAAATACTACTACGAAAATATTAAACTCACGTATAACTAAACTTATTACGGCGGTTAATTTTAATTATGGAACACTTGCAAATAAACAAAGCCATCGAGGTGGTTTTATAGGTTGTGTCTTTGTAAACAAGCCATTAATCCGTTCCCCAATATTAGGCCAATCCGGGCCTGTTCAAAGTTGTCCTGAGTCCCTACATGCGCGGTTCCGTGCGCGAGTTGCAACTTTGAACCACCAATTTGCGGGAGTGAAACTACTGCATAAGGTATATACTGTGGCAATAGTTTCCCGGCCGTGGGGAGCCCGAATGACGTAACTGCTGCTGGTCAGTTTATCTGGGATAATGACCGCAAGAGGGCGCCGTACCACTACACACATACGCACGCACACGCTGACGACTCACGTCTCGCTTCTTTTCCCTTTCGCAAACATTTATGATGTGCTGATGTCGTTCTCGCCTGTGCACAGTTAATAAAGCAGCGAACGCCGAAGCGGGCGACTAACAAGAGGGGGATGAAGCGAGGGAGGGGGAAGGAAAAATATAGGCCGGGAAAAATGGAACGTCGACAGGCGTGAGTAATACGTAGGATGCTATACTAGGCAATTCTGCCGAAGAAAATTTCGTCCACAACACGCGGTGTATCTAGTTTCCTAATTTAGCGAACTCGCACAGTCCTGATTTTGTTTCACTTCTCTCACGCACCGATGAATATGGGGAAAGAATTGACGACGCAGCGATTCCTACTTATGACCGGTTACTGTACGACTATATCGAATTTTTCGGGCGATTTTGCAGCTTCGCCACACTTGCTGTTTGTTTTATTATGGTGACTAAGCCGAAACTTGATTTCCATTATATTTCGTATCACCAAGAGGAAATACATGCGTTCTTATGGGATCTAAGATATTTTGGTCGTTGTAAAGATCAACATTCCTTAAAGAAAAGAAAAAAAATACATGAATAAGAATTATTCTTGTTCAATAGTGTGATTTTTATTAGTAGGTCAAAAAATTCTTAATTTCAGCTTTCAAATTTCTAGAGTAATAACATTTTGTTTAGGTAACATACATATGTCAACAATACAATGCGAATATCTTGTATTCACATTAATATTCCCAGGTACCCCCTCCCCCCCTCCCCAATGTAATAACACATCAAGTTGGAATTGTCAAATTTAGTCAACTTTGGAAAATTCAATGTATTTTATAAATATTTTTATTTTAAATTAAAAAATCGGCATTTATGCATTAAGTGATGTATGTACCACGACCGTAACTTGCTTTTATGGCCCTCGATGTATTTTTAAAATTATGTATTGGGTCATAAAAGCAAGTTACCTACTTGATACATAAATAACTATTATCTATATTGTTCTTTAAATTGTTGATAAATATATGATGTACTTATACTTAGTAAATAGGTAGAATTTGAATAGAAATATGGATAAATAATTTGACATTATAATTAGCCGCATGACAAGCAAATCAATGCTTAGACTGTATCTATCTCATTAAAAAAGAATTAAAAAGATTAGTGATAATTTATTGTTCTTTTTTCTCTTTTACCAAAAATACTTCTTATATTAATTGCATATAAGTTACGGTGCGCGGCAAATAATTTTACGCACCAGGGCGGCGACATACCCAGAAACGGGCCTGAGTAGAATATAAACGATAAAGAATAAAGGTATGTGGTAAAAATTGATTAATTATTAATATTTCTTCATATTATGATTGTATAAAAGCATGAAATTAAAAGAAAGTATTTTTTTTTTAAATTTCTAACATAATCTTAATTAAATATTTAAACCTCAAACGTACAGCTAATTAATGTAACCGTGATATTACGCTTATCATTAATGTGATGCGTCATATTATTCCTTGCGGTTTTCTCTTTCAGTTTTGAAAACAATAGAAGAACAGAATAATTTTCATACATCATAATAAATTTAAAAATGTGAATTCACATTTTTGGGTTATAATGTGCATATTTGTTTTGTGCTTGCCCAGAGGCAAATATGCTGTAATGCATGTACAACATTGAAGCTGTACATATTATTTTGTTTGTTTATATTATTTATTGCCGGAGGGAAGTACCATTCTGATGTATTTAACCTATTCCGTATTACATGTACAGGTACTAAAACGCCACCATCACGGTAAATGAGATTTAAACACTCAAAACATGCGATACTATTAACAAATGTAATACAGGAAGCCTAGCATCAGTTCGTACTAAAAACGTCGACATAAAAACTAATCCGACCGGCGCGCAACGGACGATATCGAAGGAGTAAAAAACGAACAACAGCAATAGAGCGGCATGGAGCGGAATCAAATTCGAAGCCGTGCAGTTTCATGAAAATCCCAGTTAGTGCACGTCCAAAATGGACCTTAAAAAGCTTATCGTGTGGCGCGGGATTATGTCGATGCGCGATTAATATCTCGACCATATGTGTTAAATTCGACATTTTGCATATACAAACATACCTATCTGTCTGTAGGTATGCGGCGCATATATTTCCGGTAACATATGCTATGCACATGTGCACGTGTACCTAATAAAAAGCACTACGATTCTGGTAATTAAATTTATCTTCAGTCAGTAAGGGTATTTTATGAGCTCACCATCCCTTCGTGCAAATATGGTTTGCATGTTTCATTAATCAAAGTGGGTGAAACTATGAACATGATTATTTATTTACTGATAGACGCAAAGTAAAGCACACAGCTTGCGATGTGTTATGATTTTTTTCTTTTAGTAGAAACCTGCATGTGACATTATGTACCACCGGCGCCAAATAAAATGGGTACACTGAAATTGTTATACAGGGTGATTTAGAGCTCACCGACAAACTTTGCTATATGAAAGCGCTTGGTATTTTAACAAAAAAACATTATAGGAACATATATCCGATTTCAATTATTTAAGGAAATAAAAGACTGCAAATTTTTTTTAAATTTTTTTTTATAAACACATATTTAAATAAATTGCTCAAATCTCAAAATCATGTGAACAGTTAATTATATTAAGTGTTCAAAATGTCCTCCTCCCGCTTCAATGCATGCTTCACATTCACAACGACGAACACAATAACGGTTATTTATGAGCTCACCGACAAACGTTGCCATATGAAAGCGCTTGTTATTTTAATAAAAAACATTATTGGAACATATGTGCGATTTCAGATTTTTAAGGAAATAAAAGACTTCTCAGTTTATTTTAATTTTTTATTACTTTGGGAATAATGCCTATTGATATGATTTATTAATAAGAAAACAAAGTGTACTTAGAGAGAAGCGCAAACACAATTATTGTCAGTCTGTGTCAGTTTAATGTCAGTATTCAATCGTTGTTTTCTGTTCCTTCTTCAAATGTACGCCTACAGTACTGAAGAGTATGCCGACATCATATTCGTGTATGGTTATTGCAATGGAAATGCACGCGAATCGGTGCGCGAATATCAAGAAAGATTTCCATTTCGTCCTACCGCATCACTCAGTTTTTGGGGAATCTTTCCGTAGATTACGAGAAACAGGTAATCCTGCTCCTGCTAAAGCTATTCGACCTCATGTAGTTAATGTAGAACAGGAAGAAGCTGTTATTGATGCTGTAACTGACAATCCTTCAATTAGTACTAGGAGAATAGCAAACAATCTGCATGTAAGTCAAAATTTTGTATGGCGTACTTTGAACCGCGAAGTCCTTCATCCCTACCATCGACAAAATGTTCATGGTTTACAAATTGGAGATGCTCAGCGACGGCTAGCATTTTGTAATTGGTTATTGCAGCAACACGCTCAAAATAATGACTTCATTACAAATGTTCTGTGGACCGATGAAGCATGCTTTACACGAGACGGAATAAACAATTACCATAATGATCATATTTGGTCATTACTAAACCCACATGCGATTAGGCAACGTAATTTTCAACAAAGATTCAGTATCAACGTATGGGGTGGAATCTTCAACGATACCTTATTACCTGTGCATGTTCTGGAAGAACGTTTGAACGCAAATACTTACAGAATTTTTTTAAACAACATCTTTGACTTTCTTGAAGATACACCTCTTAACGTTATTGCAACTATGTCGTACCAGCAGGACGGTGCTCCACCACATCGCGGACGGGTAGTTGTTGAGTGGTTAACCCATCACTTTAGAAACAGATGGATTGGTTATAATGGTCCAATTGCATGGCCTCCGCGATCACCCGACTTAAATCCTTTGGATTTCTTTTTGTGGGGACACCTGAAGCAAATTGTTTATCAAGAGGAGATTAATACACGACCACAGTTATTACAGAGAATACAAAATGCTGCTACACAAATTCGAAATGAACCATACCTTCTTGTTCGGGTGAAATACTCTGTAGTTCGTCGTTGTGAAGCATGCATTGAAGCGGGAGGAGGACATTTTAAACATTTAATATAATTAACTATTCACATGATTTTGAGATTTGAGCAATTTATTTAAATATGTAAGTGTTTATAAAAAAAATTTAAAAAAAATTTGCAGTCTTTTATTTCCTTAAATAATTGAAATCGGATATATGTTCCTAATGTTTTTTTGTTAAAATACCAAGCGCTTTCATATGGCAAAGTTTGTCGGTGAGCTCATAAATCACCCTGAATTGTGATAGGTGTATTTAGGAAATCGTTGCCATAGAAATTTTTTTAATAATTCTGTAATTTTGACTTATCTATTTCATTCTGCGTATAATCTAATTGAAAATACCTCAACATTTAAGCACAGTTAATAAAGCAAGAGTAGTGACGATGTTGGAAAACGAGTGGTCAATACGAAAAGTTGCCCAAGAGTTTAACAAAAGTAAAAATACTATCCTGAGAATTAAGCAAAGATGGGTTAATGAAGCAAGATTATCAAGATATATTGGATCCGGAAGAACAAGGATTACTACAGCGGATAATGATGCAGCACTTATTAATTACCTCAGAGATAATCCATTTTCTACCGCAGTAACAGCAAAAGAGGAAACTGCTTTTCCTGCGTCGCATAGAACAGCTCTTCGTCGTATTAAAAATTCTAATTTAAGAAACTATTCTGCTGCAAGAAAAGGGTTCCTAACTCAAGTTCATCAACGACGTCTGGAGTTTGCAGAAGAATATTTTAATAGGGACAATAATTTTTGGGATAGTGTCATTTTTTCAGATGAAAAGATCTTTCAATCATGTCATAACGGTCGATTAAGATTATATAGACCACGCAACAGTAACAGGTATTCGCATGAATACGTTCAACAAATTAAAAGAAGTGGACGTTTCAGTATAAACGTTTGGGCTTGGATCACCGTTAATGGACCGGGGATTTGCTGGAGAATAGATGGACGATTAACAGGAAATATTTACAGAACCATATTAGACAACATAATGCTACCTTCTATAACACAAATATTTGATGGAAATTTTATATTTCAACAAGACAACAGCCCTATTCATACTTCACATGTTATCCTGTGATGGGTGGATCAGTGTTATTCCACTAGTGATTTGGTGAAGAGCATATCTTCCAAGGTTTACCTTAGCCGAAAACACTATGTTTAACACTGCTCTTCACTTGTTTCTACTGAAGATGGCAACTTAGTTGCCGAAATACGTATTTAGATTTGTTATCTAATTTTGTGGTAAGGGATTTTTCACCTTTCTTTTGGGATTTTTGTTATACTTCACATGTTGTTACGGAATGGTTTGAAGAGAACGAAGTGCCTGTATTACCTTGGCCGGCAAACAGTGCTGACTTGAACCCCATTGAGAATGTTTGGGGTAGTATGGTGAAGAAAATTTATAGTGCCAATTTTAGACCCCAAGATTCAGAAGAGCTGTGGCAAGCAATCGAAAACATTTGGGAAGAAATTTCACCGGAATACACACAAGCTTTAATTTATTCAATGCCACGACGTCTTCAGAGCGTTATTGAGCAAAACGGAGGCTTTACAAAATATTAACTTTTTTTTATTTCTTTAATGTATAATGTTTAAAACGTAATAATATGTTCCTAAAATGTAAAATTGACAAATTAAATGACAATAAAATGAACATGATCACATTATTTCACTTGTTACTACAGAAACAAATATAGGAATACATTGAAAGTACCGTATACAATAGTTAAATAATGCTGAGTTCATTATTTAGACTTGTCCCCGTTTTTTATGTCGTCCATGGTACATATGCACCTATATAATATTCAGGATGCTCTTGTGCAAAATTGTCCGGCAGTAAATACTCTTACATGGAATATAAAGCGTAATAAAATATGATATCAGATTTACTGTTTATAATATTAAAACTTAAAAAACGAGGGCTGTGCGGCACGCGATTATTTTGTTCAATTCAGCTGAAAAGTTGTATATTTTACTTATTAGCATAAATGAACAAAATTCTAGGTTTATATTTTTAAACGTCATAAATAAGGACCACCCTTATGTTATGCATACATGAGTTACGCAATAATTTAAGGATACTATCGTGAATACTGTTAAAGTTTTTCGATTATCACTCTGAAACGCACGCTCTTACCCGATGACGTATAATTGATACGTTTGAAGCTGAAAAATTCATTACAGCTTTTTTAATTTCCGGATGGATGTGTTTGCCCTCGTCCCATTACTAACAGTGAATTTGTTGGCTTGGTTATCATTATTAAAACTCTTATTTTACGTACAATACTCCCTTTATAGATATACAATGTAAGTTTTTTAAAACCTAATATAGATTGAGTTTTTTATTTTAAGAAATCGACTAGTACTTCCAATAGCAAAATTATAGAGAATATTCGCGGGGCTTCAGTAACGCTTTTGAAATTGAAACGCGGAAACTAATGGCTTTGTTTGGACTAACAACATAAAACGACAATCCATATACAGATTATCGTGTTATGTCGGTTGAAAAGTGGGAGCGTCAGGAGCTATGCCAGTGCATCGGCCAGAGGGGAGAAAATCGCTAGAATGTCTGTCTTACACCCGAGAGCTTTACCAACGCTATAATCAGGACGGGAATAAGAAGTTCGGCATGTAGCAGAAGCTTTGCCGACACATCAGCCAGAGTAGACGGGGAAAATGCCGGTGTTACACCAGAAAGCTTTGCCGGCGCAACAATCAGACTGGGAATAAGAAGTTTGGGGGGTATCAGAAGCTCTGCCGACACAATCCCTAAGTACCGGAAGGTCCTTGTTGCAAGCGCGCGGTTTAAACACACTTGCGGGCACCATTTGCGGGGACCACACACGCTTCGTAAACAATATCATAATAATAATAATCATAATATCATTTATTGACAACTACAATCGAAATACAACTGTCAAAAAGACTATATCACCCTTAGGTGTTCTTCCTATAGCCTCGATCTTCGGGTTGATCTTCACCCTTCCAAGCTAATCAATATCCAATCGGGTATATTGGGGTACGAGTCGCCACCATTGCTTTTACAAAAAATTTAGACTTTGGATGATTATCGCTTACTGATAATGTTGATGTTGCTTCTGTCAGATCACTTTGACATGAAAAAAAAAATAATTCTACCCTCTCTTGTGGTGTTATTTCATTCATTTAAATGAATAAAATTGTTAGTTTTAGACTTTCCAAATTATGTCAAAAAAAAATACAGTGTTGCCAATTGCAAAAATGTCTCTTCAGTAACTACCGGGATATCTACTACTAATACTGCAATGAAGTTATTCGTTAATTTTTCTTAGTTAGGTAATTCTCTACAATTTTGGAAGTACAAGTCTGTCGCTTCAAATAAAAAAGTTGGAAAAGAATTACATTGTATATATTTACTTTTCGAATAATTATTTTTTTTTCTTCAATGTGAATGTGTACTACATTTGATATTGATGAACAGATGCAAACTCACCAGGTTTTCGCACTACGGAATTTGCGGCACCTACCTGAAAATTAATGAAATGATAATTATTAGTTCAAGGTATTCAACTTATAATATTTTATACTGTGAGAGAAATATTTTTCTTTCTAATCTTCTGTATTTAGTGGTTTTAATGTACCTTTTAACAAAAGGGAAAATAAAAAAGTCCTTATCTAGCAGTTTATTGAAGTTTTTTCATATATTTTCTGATTTCAAATTTTTTATCGTAGCAGATTTTAATAGAGAAGCTTTTTATCTTTTTTTTTAAGCATTTATGCCGCTATATACTACATGTGAAATACTAATATAAAATATTAACGTTGTACAGCCGTACTCCTACTCAACATAAAATATTCTCTTCTTTCCTACCGCAGCGGTCATTTCCACATAAAATTCATAACATCCTATTAGTGCAGCGTAATTTCAAATTATGCATCAAAATTTGTATGGTGCCAGCTTTTTCGCTACGCGCACGTACTAGCTGGTTTAAGTTTAAATGAAGCTTTTAGTACCTATTTCACCAGCTAACGCCAAACTTCGCTTTCCGCCCGAAACATAGTTATCGAGCCTTTAGAGCGCCAATATAGCGATCAAAAATCAAAGCCGCTGCAGGCGTATTTGATGCAAAGCGACCCTCCGGTGCCCACCACCGAGTATAATTCGAAACGGCTAGGGACCCGGGGCGAATCTGTGCGGTCATCCGTCCAACTATTAATGAAAACGCATTCATTCGTGTACGGCCGGCGCATAAAACTATTTCCCACCCTCCCGTTCGGTAAAGCCGTGGCGGCCATTCCTCGGATTTTAATCAAACTGACCGCGCTTGATTTCGCAGTGTCGACGGCTGGGCGCGGCTGGCCTAGGTTTATTATTTCAGCGACTGTGCTCATCGCTGAAACGCGAGATGGATGATCGTCATTCATTTATGTTAACGCTTTGAATATTTCCAAGCACATATATTTTTTGCGAAGCACGGCGATCACGTATATTTGAAGAGTGCGGATAGTACAGCTTTCAACAGAATCAATGGGTGGTGATTTCTGTGCGTTCACTGAAGCTGCAATTCAACCACAGGGATGCATGATATAAAATTTTATTATCTTTTATTGATAATTAGAAAGCCCGCGTTCCACCTTGGCCCGCGTTCCACCTTGGAACGCGCACCCTCTAGAGAAAGTGGATACGCCTTGCCCGCGGTCTACATAGATGTCTCTAGAGAAGGTGACATCGTCAAATTAAGTTCAATGTTGTTAAGTTCGATGCTACGGGTCCCCTTGAAAAAATTGTAATTTCTTATTTTTCTTTTTTAAACGCGTCTCACTTTGGGCCGGAACCTATAGGTTGATGGGACAACTGATATAAATTCGATTCACGATAAGAACTTATCGTTGGAAAAGATGGTCTTATATGTTGAACGTCTGCTATTGGTTAATACTTAAGGCAAAATTGCATTTGTTAAAAAAAAGTTGCGTGTTCATACGAAATTTATGTTGGATTAAACGAAATATTATCAAAGTATAGGAGTACCACTGTATTGATCCCTACGTTTTCGTAATGTCAATTGTTAAAATTCTTCGTTTTTTTTTTTTTAGTTGTCTGTTTAGTCGTTTGTTGTGTTTTTCGTTATTATTTTCTTCAGTATATTGCTTTTACAGATAATTCTTATTACAATTCGATTAATACGATGGTCACGCAGAAGGAATATTATTATTCTACGATCTATAATTCCAGGATTATATATTTAATCTGACTCTAGGCCGCTGAGCACTGTGGCGCTCATAGACAGACCAATCATAAAATGCTCAAGTGAACACCTTAGTGGGAAAAAACTTGTAACGCCTACTTTACTTACGTACTTATTTTCTATTTTGATCTTACTTTACTTTTAATGGTTTGCTAATGATTACCTTTTAGCCTTTTTGCGGTTTCACTTCGTGTCCGCCCAGCGGCGCTAGTTGTGCGAGCCGACTAACAATCAAAATGCCGCATGGGGAATCGATCAGTGGTTATGCTTGTTATCACAATAATTTATTTTTTACCGCAGAAAGAATGGTAGCTGTTTGTGTGAGTGCGGGGTGTCCACCATTCAGATCAAGGTGTTCGCAACTATTTAAACAGTGAAAATGTTTAGTATTTAGTAATTTATTTCTTTAAAATGAGTGCAAATGACAGCGAGAATTGTACAACGACAAAAAGACAAGGTTGGCGACAAAAATAAACAAATATCTACAGTTGTAAATGTAAACAAGTATCTGCCGTACGTCGGAGCCCTTTCAAATTTAGTCGCCAAGTGGTTTTAAACCACGAAGATTGTGGCGAGGTGGTTTGTGTTATGCCATAGGGCTTTGCCGACGCTAAAATTGCTAATGGTTTATAATTTATATATGCAGTACAAATAGGGCAATTCTAAATTGGCAGCCATCAAGTTAACCTCCAAGTAGAAGAAGAAACTAACGTCAAATTTAATTATGATGAAACACCCTGTATATTTTCTGTTGGTACCGTTTTATATACCTACTAGTCACAAGTAGACATAACTGTGGAAATATCTGAATATCCCGGTACAATTTTCGGGCCTCTATGAGCTAAGACCTGGTTAAAAAAAAAAGGAATCTGTATGACATTGTCATTCCATCTTTTAATATCCCACTTCTATTTTAAACTTCAAAAAGAAATACGTTCGTACAACTGTAACGGCAACAGGAACAATGAAAGAGAGTTCATGAAGCTTATTCGAAACACAAGATATTAGGGATATTACTGCATCCACCTTTGATACAAGCACTTTTCAAAATGAGAAAGTGCGATAAACACAGAGAAAGCCGGCGAAGCTTGTTTCTTTTTTTTACAAATACATCTCACGCGCAAGATATGATCTGTAAAGCAACTGCTAATCATAATGGGAGAATTTTTGTACATGAAACAAAACAAACAGCTAAAACTGATAGTACATGACGAATCTATATATGTATATGTAAAAGAAAATATAAGCAACATTTAATAGCCAGTTGCGGTAGGTCGTTTTTTATCTTCATACTGGATAAACTACCCTACTTACGTTAGGATAATACTCTGCGGAATAAGTAAAGAGATCTAAGGTTCTATATATCATTTTTAAACGGTCCTTTCGGGCAGAAAAGTCCTCTAAGCATAAAAGAGAAAGACATTGCTTCGACTCTTTGACGCACAACGGTTTACGACAGTACTTCCTGCAGGACAATGGGGGATTGAAAACTGGGCCACGTTGGTGTAGTAGCAAACAGTGTCGTTTGTTAGGGAGTCGATTTATTCAAAAGGGGATAGTGAAGCGGTCTTATCTAGTCTATGTGATCGTAATGACCGCTTCCGTTCTGTTGAATGGAGTAACTGCTGATTTGAAAAGGAGATATCGGTGAGGTGTCGAGGGAATAAATGCCCAAGCCTTACGTAAAACTACTAAAAAATAAAAAAATAAAACAAATTCCATTGATTTCTTTCAATGTTTCAAATTAATAAACGTTATTATATTAATTAAATGTTTAAAATTGTAGCGTCACACATTTTCTTTTAACCAAAAAGTTACGAGAAAAAGAAGTCGGGCCTGGATATTTTTTGTTCATCATTTCGTCGATCGATCACTCACTCACTCGCTTTGTTGTCGTCCTTCTCAAAGCAAAACCGTCGGCGTCGGCTATAAGAACTTTGGAACTTTCCAATTATTGCGCACTTTTGCCAGACCCCGGGATTTCCTTTGCTTATGTCTTAGAGGAAATTAATTTGCGCTTACGACAACCTCGTGTTTCTCACGTACCTACTTTATTTGTCAAATTTCCTACGGTTTATTTTTCTCCTTTCCTTTTTCGTCTTCAATTTCCCCTTCTTGACTGCTGCGTGTTTGTGATCGAACTCTTTACGTTTAGGTGTTCGTTAAAATTGCTCCCGACAAACGACCTTTTACTATTGGGATTTTACGGGCGAGCATTTCTTCTGATTCCTTTTTTTTTGTATATGTGTGTATTTGCTAATTAGAATTTGAGAAAAATCCTTGTTGTCGCCTTTAATAAATAAAAACGCTTACTTGTAAAAAGTACAGTATCAAAAATAAAATTGCTGTCTGCATTATCTTCCCATGATCTGCTCGCAAAATTGGTTTTTGCTTTCAGAGCCCCCTTCAATCATCTCATAAATTATGGATAATATTTTTCTGTTCTGAAAATTCTTCTGACAGATTTATAGATGTGGAATCGGACTTCTTATACCTTTTGCACCGACCAGTATTTGTGCCAAGTCGCCCAGACCGTGTTGTTGCAGATAAAATAGAAATAAAGAATGCAATCACATAACAATTTATAGAGTAAGAATAAGGAAATATGCCAAAATTCCAAATTTTGTGGACATTCCTTATCAACATACCTAGAAGGTCTACATCCACCAACTTGTGTATTTTTTTATCGATTATGTTGCTAAATCTGCTAAATGAACATTTTTCCAAAGCTTTCCACCGAGCTAAGATAATAGATTTTGATTAAATTAAAAAAACAGATTTAGGTTGGGGTTCCATTTCTTTATTTTTTCTTTAAATTAGGAAACACCAACCTCAACCACAATTTTCCTAACAAATTATTCATCTGTATCAAACTAGCAGAAACATTTTACGCGTTACTTGGGCGTTTAATTAGACGAAAGATTTACACGTGCTTAGCCTGGGCTGAGTGCAGTAATTTCTTATATACCGCTCAGCCACCTTGATTTAGTATATAATGGCATCAATTTATATCGCACAAGAGAGTAAAAGGAGTAATGTGGATTGCTTTCATTCCGTATATGCAGCAGACGTCGGGCTAAGACATTTAGTTTACGTCTGTGCAATCCTTTAGCTCCCAAGCTATTTAAAGTTTCCATTGCTAATTACTGTGGCATAATTTCATCCTGAAATCTGACCGCAAATATTTTCAACTCCAAAAATATTAACTCACTGCTTTGGATCGTTAAATTACTGCCAAATCTGACAGAGGTTTAGTAACACTTTTTGTTTGGAATTAGTAATTCATTTGCAGTGTAGTTTCGATTGATTCTACAAATTTTTTCTGTTTAAAGTGAATTTTAAAAGTTCAAATTAAAAAATATGATTACAAGAAACTGTCGATGGTGTATTATTTACTTATAAAAGCATTATTCCTTTTAAACATAATTAAAGTATCGAAATGTAGTTACAACATTGAATTCTTATAACCCAGCTTCAGATTTCAGTCGGTTCAGTCAGTTCTACTGTACGCAACTTTCTTACTCGAAATGTTCCTTCATGCAGTTTTGCTTATGGGGTTGATATGAAGTTTTCTGAGTTTTTTTTCATTTTCATAGATATTGATTTAGCCAAATTTTAGACAAATGCTTTGATTGTAAAAATCATTCAATATTTCTAGGCATGTGATTTTCATAACTTTAATGAATACCTATCTGTCAGTGCAGCTTTCCTTGAATTTATTGACAACTTTCCTTAGGTCATTTAAAGCAAGAGAACCAGCACTTTTACATTTTGATGCTGTTATGCTGTGTTCCAGCGTCGCCCAATTTCTAAAATATTTATCACAAAGAGTGCCTCTATACCAAGTCAGAAGTGTTGAAATAAAAATCGTCATTCCGAAAACGAATATGCAGGAGCACGAATGCCCGAAATTCGTATTTTATAAAATGACAGGTTGTATAACAATCCCCGACCCATGTCATACGCAAAATACATTTCGAATAAATTTTTTCGAGGCAGGCGCCAAGTCTAAGTCCTTTGTACGCACGGGGAAGAGGTGGGTATACGAACGCATATACCTACCTGTGTATTTCCTGTGGAAAACTTATTTTCGTCTGAATTAGGCATTCATTCGGAAATAAGTTTTGCAGGGGAGAAATTGTATAGCACAGATATGACATTTCAAAGGATTCCTTTCCTTTTAAAAACGGAAATTTGGTTGTGTATAACATTTATATCTACGTGCATATCGAGTGAAGTCAATAACAAATATATAACACTTCGATTTTGCTTTTATTATAAATAAATACGATACATGCTTGAGAAGTTTGCATATCTGCCACGTCATTTGAATCTAGACATGTAATTTTAATAGAATTTGGTAGACTAAGATTTTGAAAGACCAATTGTCTTTTTTTTTTCAGCGTTACAAATTATTTTTTACGTCTAGTTTAAATTCTTAGGATTTTTCCGGAATTTACTGAGAAGAAAAATATGATCTACCACATTAAAGAGGGACAAATTGTAAATATATTTACAAAAATGCTATCTTTAACTTTTAATCCTAGTTAAAATATGTAGGTACCAATATTTTTTTTATCTATTAGGTGTCAAATTCAGATTTTAATGAATAGGGATGTAGAGAAAATTCTTCTTTTTACTTTGAAGGGGTGAAACACCCCTTTAAAAATTGATTAATTTTCTGTTCCTTCTATATAATTCCCGAACGGAAAAAGATAGCAATCATGTTTAAATGTTAAAAATTACTTCATATAGGCTAGCTTTAACGTAAAGGAATCGCCTTCAAGGATGATAGGATATGGGCAATATTACAGAGCGCCTTCTAGAATAACAAGAATGACCATAGATCTAAAAAGTGCATGTCGAGATAGACCTTTATGGCCGCAGTTGATTTATATCCTATCGGATAATTGAGAGACCCTGAGGATGTTAGCATCCAATGAAATAACTTTAAGACTAGCTTTAGCCTGTTTGGGAAACCTAAAAATCCTGGATAAACACATAACGACATAACGGACAACGAATTAATAAACAAGGTTGCTATCAAGGCCTTTATGGCTAGACCAATTCTAGTCTAATCGAATCTAATCTAGGTGTGAAGCTGGCAGTAGTCTTATAATTGTTAGAAATTGATCCAGAATATAAAAATCGAATATAAAGTAGGACAGTCCATTAAGGGTAGTCTTAATCCTAGCGATGATCGAATCCCAAACAAAACTACCACAAAATATACACATCTAATGCATCAATACCTTTTTTAGAATTTCAAGATATGGATATCTACCAATTAACGATAAGCATATATGGTTAATATGCTGTTTTCACGTAAATTCGATGTTGTGCTTAATACAGCATAATATAAACTGAACATATATTAACTAAATTTGAAAAGCCACAACAAAACGCAAAAGGCAGGTTGAGGATCCTGCCAAGATAAGATAGTTACATGGTGGAAGAGATTCTCCGGCTCACTTAACGAGCCGCTTTTTGTTTGATATAAACCATTTAGTCCATAACAGTTTAGTTTTATTTATAGGTTCGGAGTACGTCAGTTGAAAGCGTCCATTAGATACAGAGGGTAGGGAAGGATGGGCTCGGTAAAGAAAGTAGGAAAGACTCAAGGACGGACCACAAGCCACTACCACCACTATACTACATAGCAAAAGACGATGCATCGCTTCAGAAACGATTATGATTACGACCGGTGATTCAGACCACTTTGCTGCCGCTACCGCGAAGATTCCTCCTCTCGTTTGTCTTGCTAGACGGTCGGATAGAACGAAGGAGGGCAGTTCTCGTGAAACTGAATGTGTACGTGTGCCTTCCTCTGTAGTTGTGCGAGGATCCTTTAAGGGTGGAGGAGAAGATGGAGTCGATGATCGTGAAAGGAAGTTAAAGCCAGCAACGCGCAAAAAGAGGAACGGAAACGCACAGAAAAACGTTGGGTTATTATGTAGAAGTACCGCCAGCCTTCCTATAAAAGGAGAAAGGAGAATTACTTATGCAGCAGTATACGCGTCTGTGAGCCGAAATTAGAAGGCCTGCAATTAAAACAACGAAACGGAAAATAATAATAACAGTTGGAATTTATTTTATTTCATATTTGTCTATTTCAAAACGAGTCCACACCATATTTGATATTTTGGCTATATATTTTTTAAATGAAACAGAAAAGCAATATTAGTATTTTCTTTTAAAATAAAATATCTTGAAGAAACGCAATTCCATTGAAAATATTTTAAGCAACTACATATATAGCACAACGAGAAATGTTTAACTAAATAGCTCAAACATGGGACTAACGTCATTAATTAGGCATGAATTAATGAGCTGACTTGTCATTATGATGAAACGATCGAGTGATAATGTCACAGTCCAGTAACGTAGTAAAGAGAAGTTACACATAATTGAAATCATTAATGATTTAAGATCGCATGCTGTTTACACACAAGTATACTGGATCAAAGGACATAGAGGTATTCAACAACATGACATTGTTGATCAACTGGCAAAGGAGAGCTGTATGGATGGATATCCATACGAACTTGTGCTTGCTCGGATTGATCTAATACGGAAGGCGAAAGGAAATGGATTGAGGGATGACTGGAACTGACACTGGAGGGAACTGTGTGCATCTCATATGACCCATTATGCGTTCGTCCATCATTCGACTAACACCAACTCATGGTACACCTTAATTGTACCCTATCTAGGTACTGTCGAACTACCACAAGTAGATTAAAATTTGGACACGGTAGATTCCCATACCATCTGCGCAGATTAAATATAATCGATTCATCATCAATCATCTCATATTGTCGTTCAACAAATACACACACTCAACAACAGTTATACGATATCCTTATCTCAATAGGTACCATTGCCAACTAGTTTAATAACATTACTCTGTCTAAATAACCAAATAATCTTGCTGTTACGTGTATTTATTAGCCTGTGAAGTGAGTGTCCCTGTTATATCCCAAAGACCCCATTCGGACATAAATTAATTGTAAATGTCTATCAAAGCATAACACTCCATAACATCAATACATTTGGTGGCATATAGGCCTTGAACTCGCAGGGCAAACAAAAAAGAGTTCCATTCGAAGAATATTAAGTATTTATACCTTAACAGAGAAACGTCAAATAGTACAAACGACAGACTGACGTCATTAATTGGTCATATATTGGTCAGGTCATAATGACTTCGTGATAATGACGTCATAATGACGAATTACCTCACCAATTTGCAACCAATTAATGTCGACCCCACTGACAATATAATTTGACAAAGTATTAGATCACACAATAATATAAACTTAAAACATGCAATTAAGGTAGACAAAAATAATATTTTGATCCCTGTAAGGTGCTGATGAATTTTGTTGGCTATTATATGAATTACAAATTAAAACAATGTAATGATCCGGGAAAGAAGGTGTTGAATTAAGCACATCATTCAACAACATTTAGACATTTAGTTATGAAGTGTACAAAACGTCATAATATGACCATATAACGACATCAGAACTAACATTGTAAGTAGTCGGCTATAGAAGCCTGAAACCAGTATGAAAAATAATACATTGATTCGTTAGAAAAGGCATAAACTGTTTAAACCCCTGAAGTGCATGTGCATGTTACATCAAGCCCCGACGAAAGGTTTTATACGTCGACTCACTAAAGTGGTAATTGCACCGAAATAAATCATGCTAAATTATTTTCCAGGTTGTAAATCCCGTACCATACTGCACCTAGGTAAGCATAAAATAAAAATAGGGCGAACTATTCAACTCTAGAAACGGTTAAGAGATGGTAAATATAAAAATAACGACCAGCAAAATGACAGAATGCAATAAAAACCGTGACAGCAGAAATAATATCCTGTATTGTGGTATAGCGTTTCCAAATATTATAATATGTCGTTCCGATCGCGATTTTGAATGCGGTACTTTGCATAAGTGCACTTCGGAAATAAAATAGTCCTGGAATTTCCTTTATTCGATTCACGTTTCCGCTATATTTGGCGTAACGTAGCTACTTATTTGCACGAAGTACGAAGATAAATATAGAAAGCATTGTGCCAGTGGCGTAATAGAAAATTGCAAATCGGGTGCCACCGATTCTGCAAGATACTGGCTCGCTGAAAAAGAAGTAAGTGGCTGTGACTGTACTCGTTAGGTTCATAGAAGCATGTGGATTATTGTCTTTTTCTTGAGATTTTGTAATTTATTAATTGTAGCATCAGAGAAATTGTCAAGAAAAATTATAAATTAATTTTGTGAATGATAACGGACATCTTGTGGCCAGAAATTGAGGATATGGACCTGGACGACATGTGGTTCCAACAGGATGGTGCCACTTGCCACACAGCCAGCGAAACAATTGCTCTTTTGGCCGAGAAATTCAATGGCAGTGTTATCTCATGTCGTGGCGATATTAATTGGCCGCCACGATTACGTGATTTGACATCGTTGGACTTCTTTATTTGAGGATATTTAAAAGGAAAAGTGTACGTCAATAAGCTAAGAACAATTCAAGAGCTAAAGGATGAGATAATTCGGCACATTAACGGCATTGAACCTCAATTATGTCTCAGAGTCATTGAAAATATGGACCATCGGATAGAGGCATGCCACCGAGGCCGTGGCGAGCATTTGGCCGATATTTTGTTTCACACATAATTGTCATAGATCCTTCTATCATAATAAAAAATATTAAGATAATTCTCTGAAAACTTTTTGTTTTATTTACAATTCACATCGTGCGTTTTGGTTGGACCAGCCTTTATATATTGGACAGCATTGAACACCAACAGTGCGTTGTGAGGTTAGAGTTAACAATGGGTCTCGCGGCGGGGATAAAAGTGTTTATTATGGAGCATTATTTTGGCTCATACAGATATGGCTATCAGGATCGGCCAAGCTTTGAAGTTAGTGGCGGAACAATATCATAAACAATTTCATAAAGCGACACCAAGCAACACAGTTATGCTTTCCATTGCTAAAAATTTCGTGATAGCAGTGTATTGTACCAACGAAAGGGAGGAGATCTGGTGGGCCAGTAACCATGAGAAGAAATAAAAATCATGGACATGTCGTCAATCAGGTTGTGGAGTCTGCAATAAACATCCTAGAAGTTTAATATTAGCAATACGGGCGATTGTTTAAAACGTAGGTGGATTTCTTCAGACAACTAGCTCTACGCGACCGTTTTGCTACTACGCGTCAAATTAGTGGCCAATGCAATGATTTGGAGAAGAACGCAGACCCGTTAATATGCGTACACTACATCGCCGCATTTGAGCCTTTAGACTTCTTTCATTCCGTCCACGATTAGTGCTTCCTTTGACTGCGGACCGCTGTCGTCAACGTTTGAACTGGTGCAGAGAACGGCAGCATTGAGAGGCAAAATGGCCTTCAGCGACGAATCGCGATTTTCTCAAGGTACCAACGATGACAGTAGAAGGGTAAGACGCCGTAGTGGAGAGCGACGTGATATTGAATTTGCTGTTGAGAGGCATGTATACAAGACTGTTGGAGTAATGGTTTGAGGGGTTATTGTCCATGGTAGTCGATCACCACTTGTCTATATTCGAGGCAGTATGCCAACAGCTGCGCGTTGTGTTGGTGGTGTTCTACACATGTGTTTATCTAGATGGCCGTCTACACGTCCTTTTTCAGCAAGACAATGCACATCCCCACATTGTTCCTTGACTTTTTCCAAGAAGCAGGTGTTAATGTTTTGCCGTGATCACCATCGAATTTAAAACCCATCGAACATGTTTGAGACTGTCCACTTTGCACCATCCTCCACAGACTCTGGCACAGTTAATCGACAAAGTTCAACTTGCTTGGAATGAGGTGCCATAAGCAGACATCGACCAAACACATTATTAAATTTTTTTCTTGGTTACATGTTAATGAAATTTCTGGCAAATGTTTGCACATTGCCAAAAAATCAAGTTGAAGGAATTATTTCTTCTGGGTGTACTTCAAATGTCATGGAGTATATTTCAGCATGTAGTTTTAACCGTGGTCGCCAGATCCAGTACCACATCCTTCGGTGGTACTTATTTGCTATCTGTGCTAGACTCTGTAGATAGAAAGATAAAAAATTCGATTTTATGTTTGCAATTTATTTGCACGCCACCGTCGCTCCCATCCCAATTCTAACCTTGAAGGAATAATTACTATACTGTGGAAACTCTAGTACGATCGTATAATCTATAAAAATTCTCATGGATGTCACGGCGAAACGAATAAATATAACTGATAAATATAATAAGCGCAAGGCGACTGCGACGACTGCCACGGTCGCTATACCAGTACGACCGCGGCGCAAATAATAAAAAGACGCGGAAGAGACACACCAACGACGGCAGCATAAAACCCGGAAACGAAAATGCAATTTCCAGAAACAAACACTATAAAGCGTAATAGTTTTCGTGACAGAAATTGTACGAAATGTATATTTAGAAAAACGGTTCGGCGGCGTGCAAGTACGCGCGCAAACAAAACCAAATAAATAAAGGGAATAAAGGGACGACCGTCGACTGCGGCGAGGGTTTCGGTTCCTCGCATCGGCGGGTGGTGCGGACGGCGGGGGAAAAGCTTTATAAAATATTTCGTTTTAATGCTCGTCTAACAAGGGAACACTGGCGACTGTCAGATTCAGACGGCGATAAAACCGTGTTGGCTTATCGAGCAACCAAACGCGCTAATTTTATATTCTGCTGCCGTGGTTTCAAATCGAATTGTACTGAAACTTTTAATTTAGAACCCTTCTCTGGGTACAAACTTCTCAAGCCAAATTATTATATGACATCAGCAATATTTCTCATCGCGATTTAGTTTCTGTTGCGGTGCTAGCTATTATACTTGCTTATCGCATTAGGAAGCTATGAAGGGTAGGCCACAAGCTGTAAATCGCAGATTCTGATAAAGCCTTCTGATAAAGTCAATTTGTAATGAACACCTACCATTTAAAAATGTCATCTAGTTACCTGTGATTTCTTGATAGAATAAGATCAAAAATTTATTAGAAGAATTTCAAACAAAGTTTCCAAATTTTGCTGCTAACTATATGCAGTTAAAAAAGAGAGCCAAATTTGGTGAAATTGGTAGCATCCTACGAAAAGCTGATAGTGCAGCACCGAAAAAATGTACGGAAGTTGTTGCCAATGCTCAACAAATAATGTATGATGCACTGATAGCATCTATTAGGCAATTGAGTCAACAGGTCAATTCCTCCATCGGAAGCACTCATAAACTTTTACACAAAAACTTGGAACTCTATTCTTACCTTATAACTTCGATACAAGAATTAAAACTACCAGATTATTCACGATGTCTTGGGTTTTGTAATTGGCTAGCTAATAACATTGTCAATAATGTGAAATTATTACAAAGAGTGATTTGGACTGATGAAGCTACCAGGATTTGTGAATTCTCAACACATGAGAATTTAGAGTCAGGTAGAACTAATATCAAATAATTCAGCAACCGTTAAATACTGAAAAAGTAGCTACTAGTACAGCTACTTTTTCAGTATTTAACGGCCTGTTTTTGGTCACAGACGAATAATTGGGCCAATACTTTTTCAAGCCAACAACAAAGTGTGCTCCTAAGGAATCTTTTCAATTTTTATTGATTTTAACTAGACTGAACGATACCGAACAGAAATTTTAGAACCATTTATTGAATAATTGGATAATATTGAGAATTGTAACTTTCAACAAGACGCAGATACTTTCCATTGTACAGTTGAAACATTAGAATTGTTAAGACAATTTTTTGACGATTAAAACAGTTAGTGGAAACAGAGAAATTTTGTGACCTTCAAATTCATTTGATTTGACACCATGTGATTACTCCTTATGGTCTTACGTAGGAAAGCATTTTTGAAACACCTCTGGATAATTTAGCTGACTTGCAGCAAACACTTGAATAATAAGTTATTGAAATTAATACTGATCCAGCGTTATTGGACAATGTTGTTAGAAATTTCCATCGCAGAGTGTTGAAGTGCATACAACATTTGGTGGTCAACATTTTCAACAACTCATGTAATTTTTAATTAAATAAATAATTATTATATTAATTAAATAATGACATTTACTTTGAGTTTTGACGTTCTCCATTTTGATCAATGAAATGTCTAAGACATATCTGCAAACTTGATGACTTTTTTTAAATGAACACCTGATAAATTCCATGGAGTTTTACTCGAAGATTGGTGCTTCTGTCAAAAACTCCTCATATTTTACTTGATGAAAATGCCCAAATTTTTCCTTTCAAGCAATGTTATTCAGATGGTAAACTTAAATACATAGATAGAATATTATCATGTATACTCAGTATTAAACACAAAGACTTTCAGGTGACCTTAGTTTCTCGTCCACTGAACAAAAGCAACAAAATAGTTGAAACAAATTATTTT
The DNA here is from genome assembly GCA_949128085.1 of Cetonia aurata. Lineage (NCBI taxonomy): Eukaryota > Metazoa > Arthropoda > Insecta > Coleoptera > Scarabaeidae > Cetonia > Cetonia aurata. The sequence continues at coordinate 63,204,581 of OX421883.1, read as the reverse complement.
TTTTAACATCGTCAAGTTGTATCAAAAAATTTGATATTGGTAACGCTTTTCTGGCATCAGTTCACATAACTGCTATTTAACTACGGTAATGCGAGGCATCGATCGGTCCTTTAACGTTTTACATTTTGATCGAATAAAAAGTCCTTGCATTTTTTAAATAAATGTTCATTTCATTCTGTGTAACAATTGTCGCAAGTCTGTAAGACACATGAATTTAGTTTAATGTAGTTTTAGGCAAACACTGGGACGATTCAAATGTTAATAGAATTACTTACTAACAGAAGAATCTTTTTGACTGTCTTTGTAACCAAACAATGATTGGGTATGAATGTTCGAATGGTAGGTAATTTCTGACAATATTCTCTTTACTGTTTAACAGGGTAATTTTTCTTCCATAGACATTTTGCATAGATCAAAATATTATCATAAAGTTGCAAAAAATAACATGGTAATAAAGTTTATAGTGATGCAATAGATTTTAGACTTTCATCACAGTAGAAATGAATTATTTATATATATAATTGGCTACGCATGTGGTACATAAATATGCATTATATGTATCTACATATATATACTGTGTGCTGATTAAAAGCATTGAAAAAGAGGTACTGGCTTATCAATCATATAAAAATGACAGTTTCGTATTTACTCCGATGTGATTTCCTTTGAGTACACCTAGATATTTTTTTAGTGCTATATCCTTTCCTTTGATTGCCCAGTCTATTTCAAATACAGTATAGGTTCACGACAGGGTATAATAGATATTTTTTTCGAACAAACGAGATTTACATTCAAGAATTTCTTGTATAAGTTCAAATAAATTTTGTATTACCGCAGTAACTATAACTCTTGCAACAAAAGAGCCGATATTACGAGAATAATATTATAATATGCAACAGCGGGCGGTAATATCTTCTCTGTTTGGTGAGAAATTTACGCGATGCATGCAAACAAAGATGTACATAGTAATGATGCTGTGAGGTTACTTATAAAATCCCAACTTCCTTAAGATACGGCCTCGTCTGCTTAGCCCGAGGGGGTGGCTAGCGCAGTGCGCGTCCAATAAGCGAACAAGCAACCAAGTTCTAGAGACCAGGTGCATAATGTATGTTTACGACCGAAACTTCTTCACGCGGTGCTCATAAACAAATTATCGCGGCTAGCAAGTAGTGGATTGTATATCATTTGTTGACGTACGGCTTTCTCGGTGCGGTTTGTCATAGTTTTGTTATTTATTTTATTACGTTTTCGTGAAATTACTTAATAAACATAAAATTGACACAGGAATGAAATTTATAATTAATTTGCCGATGTTTTTGAAACTTTTTATGTATAAACAATATGATAGCTCAACTAACACTTCTGATACATAACTTTTTGCCACGAACACTAATTTAAATAATGTAATGATTAATTCAGATGATATTTTAGACAAAGGTAGATTACTACTTTTAACGATGCCGTTAGAATATTGCAATATATCTTTAAAATGCCAGTCCTAGTTTATCATATCCTTTAGCTAACAATAAGTTAAATTAATCTTCTGTAAGAGAAAAACGCGGGTGCTAGAGGAAAACACGGGCTGAGTCATTTCGGCTGCAGTGATGTCGACGGTGCGGTGTGATGTACGTATAAAAAACGCAACTACATTATGCAATGTATTTTGTCGAATAAGGTACAATATAGACCTATCAGTCGAAGAGAACGGGTGTGTTTCAATTATTAACCAAATACTCATACCGATCAATCCTAACTCCTTTAAACGCTGGTGTTTTTTCCAGTCAAGGGATGGTGTTACACCTATATTAAAAATTGATATACCAAGATAAAAGCTTCATATTTATCGTCCAATATCTTTAAGTAATATTTTAAAAATGTTTGAACATAACCTACTTGAATGACAAACATGCTATTAACACACTACGATTTACTCTAATCATAGCACTTAAACAAAGCTACTAAAGCGGACAAGCTATATTAAGAAATCAGCGGAAACATACAGATTTTTCAAAGATTCCTCATCAATCATAATCTTAGGAAAACTTTCATTCTGTAGTATCAACTACCTACTTTCCGGGATTATCATAAGTTTACCTTCGAATACAAGCGGTTACCATAGCATCCGTACAATACCGACCTATTAATATAATATCAGGGATCCTACGAGGTAGTCACTTGGCTCCAACACTTTTCTTAATATTCCTAAATGACTTTTATAACCCATTGACTATATATGCAAATGACTTAAAACCTTTAAAAAACAAGTTCAGACTGCAACCTACTGGAAAATGATTTACATAAATTAGCCACTTGGCGCCAGAATTAAAATAAATTTTGGAATTATACACCAAATGACATGACCAAATCACCTTTAAGTAAAATTCAACTCCTTTACACATATATTAGATTTGGGTGGATGTAGCTTTGCCTTTTTAATTCTTTAGTGGGATCTATTATTGAATACTATAGTATAATCTAGTCACCTTATCAGGTTACATAAATAAATAGAAAGAATTGAAAAGAAAATAGAAATAAATTCTAAATTTTATTTTGATTAAGCAAGATATTGATAGGAAATTATAAACGTGTGAGGTCCGGCAACACGATTGAGCGATTTTTAATAGGCTACTGGAACACAATTCACACAATTCTGGCAATTTCTTATGGCACTTTTGGTTTGCAAAGATCACATCCCTAAAGTGGCCACCGTCTTCTTCTATACATTGCTGCAATCTGCTTCGGAAATTGACCATAACGCGTCTGAAAAAATCTTCGTTTATCAAATTTATTTCCTTACAAATTCTTTGAATTTCAGAAGTGTTTGGAGATGCATAGTGTATACTGTGGACTTTAAGAATCCCCACAGAAAAAGATCTGGGTCCGGTGATCTTGCGGGCCATGCAATGACACCAAATCTGGAAATTAGGCTATTCGGGAACATACGCTGTGAAACAGCAAGCTAGCTGTATTCGCTGTGGCGTCTTCCTGTTAGAACTATACTTCATCTTGGACCATTTTTTGAAGTTCCACAGCCACAAATGTTTCCAACATCTTAACGTACCGAAGGGAATTGACTGTAACGGTATGGCCTCTTTTTCTTTCCAAAAAGGCCACCTCACCGTTACCTTTTAGTCATGATGTGGGTGTTTATGCATTTCTCTTGGGTTATGTTCTATCCGATAGCGAAAGTTCTGCTTATTAACGTACCCACTCAGATGGAAGTGAGCTTCGTCAGACATGATCAGTTTATTAAAAGTTCCTGCATTATTGTTCAATATTTCAAGAAATTATCTGCAGAAATTGCAGCGGTTAAGTTCATCAACATGCTTCAGCTATGGGACTATCTTTACCTTATATAGATGAATGAATTCCTCGCATATAATTTTATCACTATTTAACATTTGTCAGATAAACAATATTACCACAACAACCTTCCCAAAACCATTTAATCCTGTTGCAGGACCCTGTATATAATGAAAAAGTAGCGGGTTTAGAAATGTTGTATTTTCATGTATTAATTTTACTCTTAAACAACTGCCTGATATTTGGTTGATATCGTCAAGCGATGCAAATGTAGTAAGTTATTGGCCAAAGTATGTAATTAACTATATTAATATTATATAATTTTTATTGTAAAACTTTGACTAGGATTCTCAAGCACTGCTTTCCAGATATTAGCCTTGATCTACCACCCTTGTCAAAATTACATTTAATTTTGCAAATTTCTATTGACTTCTTTACTCAGTTAGTTGCAATAGCTCTCCTTGGTTGCTAAAATTATTGCTTCATCAAACTTAGCCCTATGAACAGGTGTTTTGCAATTGTCAATTTTCTTGGCTAAAAAAGGTAGCACATTCTTCTACAATATTCTATAACATTCATCCCCATTGAGTAAGCATCAATGTATCTTTATTTTTCCACAGACCTAAGGTGGATATGTTATAAATTCTTCTGGCACATAGTGGATCCCAATTTTTTATTTTCCTTTTTTATTTATCCTTGCGAGGATTCTAATTGCAGGTTTTGGCAACATTTTTTGTAATGTTCTTTTTATGTACTACAGTTAGACAGAAGACATTGTATAATTACAACCAGACCTATTATTCCCAAAAAGCAAGAATAGTTAATCAAAAAGAGGTCTACTACTAGAGAAATTTGTAAATTATAGAAACGAAGGTGATTTCGCATATTACAAACATTTGAACTTCATTGCTGATAGGTATATCAATTCCAACAATCTTTCTCTAATATAGATTATTCCAGCAGAGCAGAAACACTTATTCAAAATAGAAATGGTACCGGCTAATCAACCGTGATTTATGTTTTAAATTCTGGTCGTAATTCACATTAAACGATCACATTATTCGTTAACTAATTTGAAATATCGTGTTCCTTCTACATGCTTCCACCTACCTACCCACTATAACGATACAAACGGAAAAAGGAACAAGAGAACGGAAGAACTCTTCTAGTTTCTTCTATCCTCAGACTGCGAGACTACGAGCGACGGTCATTTGGAAACGTTTGATGCCTCGGAGCGAACGTGACCGAGATAGACGGAGATAAAAGATATACACGAAGCGAACAGCGGACGCAGTTGAAAGAAGATGCGCCATCCTCGGCGAGCGGCAAGGTTAACTTGCTTTTCCCATGGATAACTGGATGGGATTGTATGCGTCGGTGCATTGCTATCTCGTGTGTACGTACTATACGAGTGTGCGTCGTTCTAGTTTTATTTTTTTATAATTTGTGTGGAAATTAATTACGGGTCGGTTCGGATTTTTAATGGTTCTTCACAACTCCAATAAAATATTGTACGATTAATGTCCAGGAGAAGAAAGCACAATTTATTAGAGCAGGATGGAATGTAATCTTCTGTAGCCGACGTATATGTTCTGCAGTATTTTACAGATTCTATAATATAATAGATGGAAGCTAAGCTTACAAATCTGTTTCTCTTATTTGTGCTTATATATCGCTATGATTTCTGAATATGTCCCTAAATTGTGTTACCACCAATAAATGTTATGATTTTAAAGAACATCTATATTTTATTTTTCCTTTTTTATTAAATTTGAAATGTTGATAATTTGGCTGAAATAAAAGATATTATTAAAATGATGACATCAGTTTACATTTATTGAAATATAACCAAGCAGTGTTGTTCTTCTTGAATCTAAAATTAATATTTGAATTTAATCCATACAAATTACTATTTTAATAATAAATAAATAATACACCTATATATCTAGATAAATAAATACACTCCGCCAAAAAAGTATCGCATAAACTAAAAAAGGGCATTTAGGAACCAAGATATTTTCATACGTTCACAAAAAGTTTGCCTCGTGTATGTGAACTATAAAAACACTAACAAAATAGTGGAACTTAGCGTTTTTACTTTATTTTTTTCCTAAAAGAACACATTTAGAAAAATGCCTATGTGTAAGGTTTCTTCAGTTGTTTATTGAAAGTCTTCCTATACGGACAAATTTTAAAGTGCGAAGTCAGAGTTCTGTACCAACGCTTTTAAAACTAAAATCAGCAATTTAACTTCAGAACAAGTGGCTGCTATAGTTGCTTTAATCGAAGATGGACGATCTCAAGCATACGTTGCTAATTTGATGAACATCAATCAGTCAAGTGTTTCTAGAGCCGTAGCCAGATATAGGGAAACAGGCATTTACAGTAGAAGACCTGTACCAGGTCGTCCAAGATGTTCTACTCGCCAAGATGACCGCTATTTACTACTACAAGCATTACGTCGAAGACATGTAACTGCGAGACAATTGCAGAACGACTTGGCTAGAGTCAGAAATACTCGTGTGAGTACTCAAACTATTCGGAATAGGTTACGACAGAGTGGATTAAGAGCTAGAGTAGCTGTAACAGCCCCTCGTCTCACTAGGAACCACCGAGTGGCTCGCTTAAGGTTTGCCAGAGAACATGTAAATTGGAACATTAATGACTGGGCCAATATACTCTTCACAGATGAGTCAAGATTTGGTCTTTACACCTCAGATAGGCGTATCTCAGTGTACAGACGAGACGGTGAGCGCTATTCGCAGTGTAATATAAGACCTAGACCTAATTTCGCTGGTGGCTCTATTATGGTTTGGGGAGGCATCTGTTTAACAGGTCGTACAGAGTTAGTACCAGTAGACAGAGGTACACTGACTGCCCACAGGTATATAACGGACATTTTAGAAGAACATGTAGTACCATATGCGCCAATTATAGGAAACGAATTCATGTTAATGCACGATAATGCACGACCGCATGTTGCAATAATCGTCCAGGAATACCTTAACGATGTTGGTATTCCAGTTTTAGATTGGCCTGCGGTAAGTCCGGACATGAACCCTATCGAGCACGTGTGGGACCTCCTTCACAGACGGATACGAACCCAAAATGTTGCCCCAGCGGACCTGCATGGACTAGCAAATGCTCTCCGTGACGAGTGGGAGAATTTGGATCAGGCTTATATACGGAGGTTAATCGAATCTCTGCCAAACCGTATGCGAGCGGTCATAAGAGCCAGAGGTGGCAATACTCAGTATTAAAAGCTACTGTTATGACATTTTTCTTTCCAAAATTATAATTTCTTGTTTTAATAAAAATCTCAAGTATGAGTTCTTGTTTTTATTTGGCCTGTATTTTATTTAAACAATCATAGAAATTATATCTTAGAGCGCATTAAAGTATATTTACAACTTTATGCTACAAACAAAGATTATGCGATACTTTTATGATTCAAAACTAAATTATGCGATACTTTTTTGGCGGAGTGTAGTACAAAAAAATTGCTAGTAATTCATTTATATCGGTTATTTAACACTACCTATGTCCCATATATATATGGCAGTTTTCAATTTTCGTAATTTTCTATTTATAATCGTAGCTATTTCTCTGGAATAAAAAAAAGGTCTGTATAGCAAAATAAAATCTATATCCTTACGGTACACAGCTCAATATATAATTATCACTTATTTGAACTTGCGCTTGCATAAGAATAATTACAGCTGTAAATGTCAGCGGAGCTCTAAGTATTGGCACTTTCATTTGCTATCATTACTTTACTCTTATGAAAATGAAAAAAAAAAAGATAATCTAATTTGCTTAGCATTGTTAATAATCAATAGGTGCTGGACGTAATAAGTTTCAAAATTGTAATGGTGTAATGCACATATACAGGATGCCTCTTTGTTTACAATGGGCAAAATGCCCATATAGTAGAACAGGGCCGGAATTAGCACGTGGAGAGGGTGGCATTTGCTAATGGGCGCACCGGCGTTAGGGGCAAAACCGCACGCGTAGGTGCCCGTCCATCGTATCGTGAGATATCGGAACAGAGAATAAGGATACAAACAGGGACACACGGTTCACACCTATATAAGGACCGATCTAGGTGACTAACATTAATAAACAAAAGGGCTGCTATTAATTCACCACCGGACATTTGGAGCACTATTATTCACTTATTGCATTTATTCAAACAGAAACTGAAATCGCTATGACGTAATATTCTAATAAATAAAACAATTCTTGATGTTTGTGGCCGTTTATTAATTTAAGGAAATTAATTGTTTATCTGAAGTTTCGATGGGCTTTTACAAATTTTGCCCATCTTCCTCTCAAAACTGATGGTAATTCATTAATTATTAAAAAACAATTAAACATATTTCCATATTAGAAATTCGTAAATTTTAAAATAAATATTTCGAAACGGTAGATCTTGATTTTATAACGGACACGATGAAAAAAAAATTTTTTTTTTCATTATTGCCCAAGAACGAAAATCAAACATAATATTCTAAATGACCAAGCAGGATTCGGATGGGGCCCTAAGAGAGGGACAGCGTGCGCGAAAGGATGCCATACAACTGTACGCACTTGGTCTTATCGACAAGACGTGTTTAGTAGACAGATTAAGATAATCTAGTGCCAATGCGGTTTTACGAGGGCTGTTTGATAAATACCCGGATTGGGAGGTAGGTGGCGCTACTGAACCAAAATAAGTGTACCATCATTTAATATAACCTTTTCTAGTCGGCCTGTCAAAATTTGGTGACAACAGACGCTTAGTTTTGTTTTGACAGTCATTTCAAAACATCGTGTTAGTATTTTGTGCGATCATGGAAAAAAAGCAGTATCACTCCGTGATTCTTGTTTTCCACCACGATAACGGACTGACTCACACCTACGCAGTCGCCACATCCAAATTGGTCGAATTGCACCACGAATTGCTCCCCCATCCTCCGTATTCTCCGGATTTGGCTCCCTGCAACTTCTTTTTGTTCCCAAACTTTCGCTCGCTGGAAAGATGTACGGATCGAACGAGAAAGTAATGGCCGTCGCGGAGGAGTATTTTGCAGGCCAACGAAAGTAAAAAAAGTGACAGCACCGCTGGGAAAAGTGTATGGAGTTGGAAAGGGATTATATCGAAAAATAAATTGTCAAAACCTAAAAAAAATGGATTGTGATTTCTAATCCGGGTATTTATTAAACAGCCCTCGTATGTTCCGGGTCGCCGTCAGGATATTTTAAAATGACATCAATTCGTACTAATCGGATTATAATGTTTTATAACCCTTATATCCCTAGAAGGGTTATAAAACGTTATTTGTCTATTGGGGGGTATTTCGAGAAATTTAAAAGGAGCTAGAGGTGCTATTTTAATATAAATAATATAATTAAATATTAATTAAACCTAATCCATAGTTACTACATGAATAACTCATTAGTTTAAATGTAAAGTGGAATATTATAAAATGTAATTAAAACCCTTTTAAATTTTTCAGAATACCCCCATTAAACAAATAGTGTAAACGATTGTCCTTTACAGGTAAGCATAAAAGCGAACTTTTATAATCCAATTAGTACAAACTGAGTCATTTTAAACTATCCCGACGGCGGCTATATGTAATGTCTGTATATAAAATATATAACGGAGTTAATTCAATACTTACAGCAAAAACATGTATCGTCGCTTTCTGTAAAACGGAAAAGATGTTTCCAAAGAATAATTGTGCTTTATCATACACCAATTATATTATTAATATATGATAAAGTGCATTTCATAATGGACTTTCACCTGTATTATACTAGTATTGTTTTTGTGTGTCTCTTAAATAGAATTGTTCTCAGTTGATATTATTATGCAACAGAAAATTAAATGTAATATATCAGAAGGAGTAAATATCTCCGAACTATACCAACCCATAAATAAAGAATGGCATTAAAAATAATTTCAATTGGATATAAATCTCGTATAACCCTAGGGTGATTCAGCAGTTCCACTGGTTACCGTTTCCTGAAAAATTACCATGTACTTATGCAGATCTGGAACAAATTGACATTTCATCCATCATGCATACAGCCTAGGTGCGGTCCTCATGACCTTTCCGTTACATAATTCAAGACTTTGAATTACCACATTTTCTTTTTTCTGCCGCTAATTTGAAGGTAACGTGATATATTCACTTATACTATATCTTGCACCGTGGAATTATCAGTGACACTGCAGTTTTATTAATTTATTCACGTAAGTACACTTTGTAAAGGTAGCGGAACGGAGATTTCACGGAATTGTTTTTTTTTTATTTAATAAAAGCGAAAATGCCAGTTAGTTACTTACATAGGTAGTTTATTCAGTCACATTATTTTTGTAAAGTAATATTTTATACACATTACACATTGCTTACATATATGGAACGTAGATAATGCATTATAATTTATTTATTATAAAATGAAACTTACGAGGGAAAAGTTCAAAGCAATTTACGTACAATTTGTTGAATCGAAACGTAATTGCAACAATATATGTACATCATATAATATACCTTTAGAATATTATGTTTCGTTCTAATAATTATGTAGGACCGACCTAACACGAACAGATGCTATTAAATCGAACTAATGCGTGTGTAAAATGTTATATTGCGTGTTGATTACACATTAGGTAATTTTTACTTTTCAATGTTAAAACTTAATTAATTAGAAAATGAAATTTCTAAATTATAGCGTATAGCGCGTAATTCAGACGCGCTGGTATTCAGTTGGGTGCAGTTATATTGCGGTTCAACCTCTTTTCGTACGTACCCTTTTATCTCCGTCATATTCTGATTTCATTACGTATAAATTAATGTTATACGTCAATCTAATGCGCTATTTACATGCAAGCGGTTTTGTTTGTTATCCTTGAGATAATATGAACGAGCGGCGACTTATTTGGATTTTAAATGGGATGTTACTTTAAATGAATTTGTGTGAACGCAGAAATTTAAGTGAAGATTAGATAAATAAATAATGAATAACATTATATATACAGGGTGAATTTCAATATATGCGACAAACTTTAGGAGCTGATTCCTGAGGTAATTTTGATCATTAAAGTTCATATGAGTATATGTCCAAAACGGTTTGGTTTAAAAGTTATTGAATGTTTAATAATAAATTATGAACTATGACTAATACGATAAATATCACAGTTGGTTCTTCAAAATATGTCACATAGATTATGCAAGGTTGCCGTAAGGCTACTCATACCAGCTGCTACATTGGTTGCTGAAAAAACCGAACTAAAATGTAAACCAAGTGAATTACCCATATACACACAGGAGCAGCCAAAGGAACCAGTGAAGGTGGTTAGGGAACCTGGTATATTGGAAATACAGATTGGCAAGATTCGCAAGGAAGTATTATCATATACCCAAAATATCTCACTTGTGCAAGATAAAATCGTGGAGGTCTAGGAGGAAGGCAAAGGACAAGTGAAGTGGCTCATAGATTATTTACAAGAAGAAGATAATACCACTCCTAAAGCCGGAGCTATAGCCATCGGTGGCTTAGGGGGTTTTATACTGGCACTTCGAGGAGGGAAATTTCGAAAAATCCTATTCACTAGTGCAGGTGCTTTAGGAATGGCAGCAATATGTTATCCCACAGAAGCAAAAGAATATACACACGAGGCAATAAAAGAGGCAAAAAGATATTTAAATATTGCACACAACTTTTATTACGGAGATAAACCAATAGAAGTAATTCCAGCAGAGGTAATTGATGATGATACCTTAGATATCCCCCTCTATGGGGATATAGAGGATGAAGTAGATCCTCAAGCTCCAGTTACCCATACACATGTCTCAATCCCCAAGATAAAACCCCACCCACTCATCCTAACCAATGATACCAAACTCCTATTCCTTTGTTTAGTTTTGGGTAAAAGAAAATCAACAATTGCAAGGTGGAAAAGCAACCAAATAAGTGATATAGTACATTAGTGTAACTAATAAACAAATATAACATCTATTAGTTCTTAGTTCTATTAAAATCAATTGTGTTGAGAGGGAATTGTTTGTCATTTCAAAATTTGACAGTTGTTGTCAGAGGGAATTGTTTGTTTGTCATTTCAATATTTGACAGTAGTTGTCAAAGTATTTTTTTTTTTTTTAGTTTTTAATAAAAACATTAATTATGTTAACTTACTATTAAACATTCAATAATTTTTAAACCAAACCGTTTTGGACATATACTCATATGAACTTTAATGATCAAACTAACCTCAGGAACAACTCCTAAAGTTTGTCGCCCTGTATATATATATTTATTGTATTTACTTGACATTTCTAGAGTTTCTGGAATCTGACTAATAGTACCAAACATCTGAATATTTTGTGAGGTGAAGAATGTCAAACTGATTCAATAGGCGATTCGTGAATTAATAACATTCTTTCCTTTCAATTGATTTCTCAAAAAATTACGGCGGCCTCTGAAGAGCCCGCATTCCCACTGCGGGTGTACGAGTCACGAGTTCGGATGGCATCTCACCCCCAGTAAGAGCCAATTATTTTTGCTGTTAGCTATAGCTAAAAGGATGTTAGCCTTTAACAAGGTTTTTCGGTAACAATTTTGGGTAGTTGTTACATTATTTGACCTTCCGGAACAACAAAGTTTGTAATTTTGTTAATCTTAGCAAAATTTTTATTACTGTCCCCTTTCTACTAGCTCTAATTGCACAAAATGATACAAGGGGAGATGACAACGAGTACAAATACACTGCAACACTTGGTAGTAGCAACATTGGTACAAAAGTACCTTCACGATTTCAGGAGAATATACAGGACAACAAAGGGCAGGTCCTAGTAAACCGACGGCCCTTAGACTGCTACTCTCAAAAATCAAACTTATAGCTACATATTTGGAATGTATGTATCCATGTTTCAGAAATATATATGCAATTCTGCGCCGTAGGAAAAGAATGGATCCGATGTAGATGCACAGCAGATGAATTAGTATTATATCTGACAGTCAAATGACACTGAAGACACTGTGAAGCTGAAAGATATTGTCTATGTTGGATTCGGAATGCCTCGAAGGACTAGCAGCATTATCGAACTGGAATAGTGTTGACTTGCTCTGGGCCCCAGCACACTGAGGATAATGAAAGGATTGACAAACGCGTCAAGACAGGACCTACTAGAACCGTTTTTTGGAATATATGTAAGATACTTAATTCGGGTAAAACAATATGAACGCAGAAGGAATACCCCATGTAAAATAGCTAATAAAACCTTTATAGAGAATCCATGCGGAAGACTAGATACTAGGGAACTGTTACATTTAAGCAGGAAACAACTCGCTATTATCATAGCTCCAATGCCACTAAAATGCTGTGATGTACAAAGTAGTACTCGAATTACAAACCTTCTGGGAGGAAAGTTGGTGTTGTGCTTTTCGATTACCATGAATGAATGAATTTAAACTAATGGAAAAAGGGAAATATAGGTAAATCAGTGACTTTGATGTTGCAGGGACAAAAAAAAATAAAGTTAAAATAAGTTTGGCGATACTTTACTATATATGTGTGAAGTATCATGTATTACAAACGGGTATTATAAATACGGTAACTTTTGTAAATATAGAAGGAATGCTAGTTATGAGAAATTACTTTAAATCAATTCTAATTAGTGTCAACTAACTATACCTTATAAATCAAGTTTTGCAACACGAAATTATATGAATTATATTTAATCTCACTGATATCACACGATTTCTCTCAGGCGGACAACTCTCGAATTGTAATTTTAGAAGTCGGCCATTAAAAACTAATGAACCGTAAATTTTTTAAAACCGCATGCACTTATTTCGGCCATATCTCAGTTACCTTGCGGTAGCAATTTATATTCATGGCGGAACAGGCACAGATACACGGGCTCGATACGAAATGTTTAATCAAGTATGTTTAGTTTTTAATTAGAAAATTACTACTGCGGAAGGCAACAACAAAGTAGGACATGCCTCTATGTACTGGTATCATAAATACTGAACCAGTTGAATTGAGCCTGGATTAAAGGTATATTACAAACTCTGTTTAATGTTTTACACTTCAAAAATTACGAGGGCATCGTCAACGCTGCTGCATCCGGGGTAAAATTGGATTGTAAAAATCTTAAATTACACGCCATGCTTGATCTTGGTGTGTTAAAACGGGTAAAATGTTCTTAAGGAAGGAAGATGATGTAATGCATACTATACTTTCTAGTACTCCGATATAACCATTTCGAGGGTGGAGTGGAAATAACATGATTAATCTTTTATTTGTGAAATCAGTGGCGTACACTAACATATAAAATTTAGAAGAAATTTTATTGCTTTTACTTTAATGTATTGACGATGAAACTCGCAGAAAATATTTCTTAGTTTTAGTTTAATTCAATTAAGTACCACCCAAAGTCACTTGTGGTTCACTAATAAATCGTTAAGTTATGTACTTCTAACTTTTTGTCAAAATGAATTCTAGTCAATTGTCAGTTTTATTAGTACTAGGACAATACTAACGAAAATGTGACAGAAAAATAGTTTTTTAAACATATGATCTTAGGTGAGTACATACTATATAAAATAAATTATTACAAATATTTCTTTTATCTTCATTCAGACGAGAATTCGATTGTTTCAAACTATATTAAGCAATTTAAATTTCCCACCAAAATCTTAACGGCCTTTCACCAAAATCATACCAAAGAATTGTTACCAATTTGGATCAACCATAAATATACAAATTTCTAAATAAATTTGACACACCAAACGAAATTTAACCTTCAAATATCTTGTGCGTATTTGGACTTAAATGCTTTAAAAAAAATTAAACTTTCGCTTATAATAGGTTTATATACCATCTCCAAAACATACGTTCTGCATTTTTGGAGTTCTATCTGCTTCGTGCAGCATCCTTCAGCCCCCGGACAAAATATCAGCTGAACAGCCTGGAACGTTGGATGACCAAAATACCGGGACAAATGCACAGGAGATTCAAGACCATCCAAATAACAGGTTTCATACAAATTGTACGTCAAACAAAAGGTTCCGCCATTTAGAGTGTGTAAAACAAACTATTCTTGTGATTCTAAATGATAATGAACAAATTTCTATTAAATTTTCTGGATAAATGTTTCGAAGAAATACTTTACTTCTCAAAAGATCGAAGAAGGAGACTGTTCTTATTTATTTATCAACAAACACACATTATCAAGTGAGCCTTTCCACCCACTCAACAGATATGAAAAAGCACAACAGCAACCGCAGTTACGGACGAATTAAAAAAAAACACTCAACATACGAAACCAGTTTGAAAAGTACAAATATGTCTCCGTATCCCTAGTTACATTTACTAAAAATTGTACGACAAAGTAAGTGCTAGTCAGAATTTACAAAAATACTATACATTAATACAGTTAAATAAAACATTCTATGAAATTTTATGGTACTGAATTCTGTGCAGAATTTACATTCAACAAAAGATATCATAGCAGTCTCTATTTAACAGAATTCAAAACGAAATTTGATTATGTATATGACAGACTGTACTTTATGATATTGTCAGTATTGGTATGTGAAACATCTTTCTGTCATATTTGTAATTCGATATTTCACAACTACCTTTGACTTAAATTCGTTCACATTTTTATGTTATTTATTCTCTTATTCATGATTTTTATATAACTAGATCTGACCTTGATGTAAAAAAAATACTTCAGAAGCCGTACAACGACGATAATGCAGCAACAATTTTCGCAATTAATTCAATAACAAGCACTCCAAAATAATCTTTAAGGAAACGTTTAACAAGATTGTAAATATAGACAAATATATTCAAACGGTTTACTTGTTTACACATAAGAAATCCCCTTTGTAGTTTGAACTATAAATGACAATGTATTACCCCAAAACTTACGGTTCTTTTTTATGGCATTTCGGGATCAAGCCCATGAATCCCAGTGAGTATAATTGAATGTGACGAAAACTATTTATTAAAGGATCAGTATGAAACGACTATAAGGTAAAAGACGGGGACACACATTTCACATCCCGGGGCAACTTACGGGTTTTTCATTGAAATAGCGTTCCTGCCACCTATTGCATTTGACGCTTGCTTCATATTCAATTATTTATACACTGTGTTATCTGCGCCGAAGTTTCCCTTCATTTCAGTCGGTATGTGAAGGGTGAATATCCAGCTACAGTAGCTCCCTCCCATTTAAGGCAAAGTGTCATATGTAAATGCAAACGAAACGTCATACCGAGTTCTTCGGTTAAAACATGTTAAAAAAGGACCTATGTATGTCTAGCCATGCTCATATCTACGGCGTTTATCTAGAAGCTGCAAACGGTTACTGGCGTACTTCCTCTTAAATATTGATATCACATTAGGTAACGGCATAATATTCTGTTCTGAATCTTCCCATATTTTGCTATTAGCTATATGTGGACGAGTTTCAGATTGTCTTATTTTGTGACAGAACCTATTTTGTTCAGGCAGTAGGTAACGGATGTGAGCAATTCACAGTACGTTAACTCAAAATGAACCTGTCTAGGTGGATATACATATCATGCTTAGATGAGTACGCTTTAGAGGGAACAAGTGGAAAAATGTCAAATGCAGAAATTTAAGGTATACCTGCGTCTATCCACCCATGATAAGCACGTCAATCATTTTTTACGTGAACCCAAAAATAGTGGTAATGAAGCGAACTGTGATTTAAAAAAGGACAAACGTGTTGCAGATGTCAAGGCATCTTGTACAAAATAAAAATATTAGAACAGTTTAATTTGAATAAATACAATTGGTATGTTTTGATTTACAATATACAAAGCGATCTAAATCCGTGATCACAAAAAACAGTATTTTCTTAAAAGTTATATCAATATTTATTTATTTCACTAGGAATTCAGGGCGGGCTGATAATATTCTATAATAATGGTATATGCAGCCCAAATTGTAGATTTGTAATATTGGTTGCATATGTCGAAGAAATTTCGTTTCTTTTTAGTAAAGGAGTACCCACCTTCTGAGAATTAGCATCACCATTTCAGTGGAATCAAGCTCTAAAAAAAAATATATGTTTGGTGTAAGAACTGCGCGAGGTCTCTTAACTTCCCTCCAACAAATACTTCATGTTTCAAATATCTGTACGATGACTTTCCGTTAAATATCGCATTGTTTATTAAGGACAGAATGTCTTTAAAAAAGAGATAACTTACTAAAATGTTTCTGCCCCTGTATATCAGAGGCTCCCAAACTTCTTTTCTCATAGACCACTTTGAAAGTTTTGCTGGTTCCGGTGGACCCCCCCCCCCCCCTCCCTGCAGCTACATTTCTACCATATTTCCAAAACTCGACAACAAATGTGAAGATTAGATCTAACTATGGAAATTTGCGTTGCGGCTGAGTTATTGGTTAATTAATTAATTGATTGTGCTGTGAGTGGATGTCAAAAAAGTAAATTTAGCCAATCAAAAAAGTGATTCCATCCAACTTTACTCCTTTGACATCTACTCACAGCACAAGAAACTCTCTCACATATTTTATTTAGAAAACTCCCCATTCGGAGTGGTAAAAATAAAAAGAAAAACAGTAGGTATTCTTCCTTGTGTTGTATTTATTCAAATATGTCATCATTACACTATTAATTATTATTGTTATCATATTACATTGTAATATGATAACAGTCGTAATATAATTAAAATTAAATATTAATAACGTAACGTAACTTCTACAATGACAATCACAAAATAGTCATAATTTTAGTGGCAGAGATGTACTTGATGGATTGACAGCAAACTATCAATATTTGGCTTCAGTTTTGTTAGGAATGACCGCAAATCTCCCCGTTCTGTGATATTCAATTTGCCCTTTTTTTTGTTAAAAGGTTTGTAACGACACTAAAACTTTTCTCGACAAGATATGACGAGGGAAACGCTATCAAAAGCTTTCTCACAACTCCCCACAGTCCAGGATATTTTTCGGATATTTCTGCCTGCAGCCAAAATGTTTGATACCCTCTTTTAAATTTCACCTTCAGTTCCTCATTAGTGCTAAGCTCGAGTAGCTCCTCTTGTAATATCACATTCTCTACTTCCGTTTCATCAAGTGGATTTATGATCCATGCTGGTATTTCCATCGTCAGAATATCTTCAAATCTGATTTAAAGTCATCATGCAGGGCAATTAAATGTTGAACGTATGTATGAATATCCTCATCAAGGCATTCTACCTGTGACAAGTTTGAAAACTGGGACAATTCGCGCCAACTAATATTTTGTTTCATAAATTTCAATTTTCCAAGAAAAGCTGAAATTACACCCTTTGTTGTTATTAAATTGAGGCTGTCCCCTTGTAATTGTAAGTTAATGTCATTAAATTTTTTGAACAAATCTATCAAATACGCGCTTTCAAATTGATCAGGTTTTCTTTTAAATCTGGATCTTTACTTTCCAGAAACTCTAAAACTGATTCAAAAAGTGAGGAAAATCTTATTAAACATACACCTTTCGACAACCAGCGTACTTCAGTATGTAAGAGCAATCGTTGGAAGTCTTCATCATTTTCATCGCACGATTGTGCAAATAAACGCGTATTCAATGCATTGCTTCTTATTTTGTTAACTGCATTAATCACAAATTGAAGCGATTGGTGCAATTTAGCACTCAAATTTTTACGCTACTAGGTGTTGTCGGTGGATGACACAGTGAATTGCAGTTACCTCTGGTATAATTCTTTTAAGATGGCTTATAAACCCACGACATCGCCCGGCCATTTCAGGAGCTCCATCTGTTGCCACCGAAATAACGTTTGTGAATGGAATCGATTTTTCCTTAAAAAAATCACTCAGGACATTAGATATTGATCCACCTTTAGTGTCCGTCTCCAAAGTTTTCGCGAATAGTAGCTCTCATGTATTTCTTCTTCCATAACAAATCGAACATATGCCAATAATAATGCTTCATTACCAGGTACTGAATATGGAATATGCAAGTTTTTAAAAGTAACAGTCGCTGAGCTTCTTAAAATATTATCTGCCTACTCACTATCGGAACCAGATAAATTTTCGTGGACCGCCGAATTGCGAACCCCCATTTTTTTTGGCACGCCAACGTAGACCCCCGTCGGGTCTCCCGTGGACTCCTGGGGTCCACCTGGACCACTTTGGGAATCACTGCTGTAGATGATAATCTTAGACTGACTTTATTTTATTGTTTCGTTCCCTAGGTTACTTTATTTTGGTGCAAACCGCAATAAAAACTCGTATAAGAAATGTTTTTTTTTACACGTGTTTTTAAACTACTACGACTATGTAATTCATGGCAGCTTAATTCAACATATCAATTATATAGAATAGAAACATAATTTGAATATTCTTCCTTCTAGTATTAATCATTTGGTAGACAGTGTCCTTGAGAGCTGTCTCTTTACCATTTACATGCAATTACGTACAATAGAAGAAGACAAGGAAAAAAAAACAAAACGGCCATTGTGACTTTTGTGTGCTCTAATAACAAACAATTAAATTCATCCAGTTTTTACTTCTTACATTCACCATGTTTACGATCAAGTTGGCCTTTCAGTTTCTCTATATACGTTTGCATTGTCGTGACATGATCCAAGTAGCAATTAGTGCATTATTTATCCGGAGATAATTAATAATAACCGGTTACAAACGCTACGATAAATTTAATAATTGGTAATGTCAATAATGTTTTCTTTTTTTCATGGTACCGAACTGTCAGTTGCGCAGATAAAAGCGATTATTTATTATGCCTTCGTGTCGCCTCGTACGCCGGCCGCCTAGGTTAAAGTTATTGTTAATTAAACAAGAGGCGGTCTTTATTTCATGTTATTGTAGGTATTTATTTTTACTCGTTATCAATTATAAGAGTACACTAATATAGTAATTCTGAAAAAAAGAAAACATCTAAGATAAAATAGCGCAGCGTTATTTTGTGGAAAACTGCCAATAAGTTGATGAGAACGTTGGAGAAGGAGTAGGTGACCGTACAACGTTGTGATTAAGCACTAATATTGGATAAACCGGTCAAAAAATGCCAAGGAATCAGGATGACGTTGTAAGTTTTACAAAATTAATTAGACAATCAAAACTCAAAAATTCGATGTTGATAAGAACGGATTCAATCATTTCCCATATGAAAGAACTCCCGAATTCTGATGCACTGTTAAACATAAAGATACAAGATGAACTTTTCTAAAACTACGGCTTTATCACGGTTAAAACGGCTCATCAATCTTCTCTTGTTAAATTTCTACCTTTCTAACCGTGCAGATTTCAAACACGTGAAACAAATCTCTATTTCATATATGGGCTTTAATTCTACTCGATCTAAATACGTTTTTATTTTTAATTTGAAACGCCGAGAATGTTCATTAAACTAAATGTCTGACAGATAGTTTCTACGTAATATAAAAATCAACTCGCGTTTAATCATGTCTGATTTTTAACGACATTTAAAACTAGATCGCTAATTATTCCTAGAATCGTCAACGTTACTACTGAAGAATATTAACAAACTTTAATTATTTCCCAGGATCTACACGAGTGAGGCTCCCTCGCGAGTACTAGTTTTTTGAAATAATCTTACGGCTCCTGGGGATTTTAGACATTTGTATTCGCTTAAATTACCTTGTGTAAAGTTTTTAACTTTTAAGCAGCATCAAAATAATAGTCTGTAATTTTATGGAATATTTCTGCTGATAACACCAGGACAGATATTAGAATTTGAACTACAATCGGCAGAATTTGTGTTTATCTAAGTGCCTTGCAATATCTACCACCCCTGATGATATTATTAAAAGCATTAGAGGCTCACAATTTTGTTTTAAATTTCCTCCATCCCTGGCGCAAAAAAACGATTTAAAGGATCCATGGGCATGTACCGTAGAGTTAAAAGAAATAATTTATATGATGAAGTGTGTCCAATGCTTCTTTTAGATCAACAAAGAGGCCAATAACACACTGCTTCTGATCTAAACTTTCAAAAACATGTGCTAGTACATTGTACGTACACTGTATCAGAATTTGCCGACATTTAGTAATTGCAAGTTCTTTTATGAATAATTTTTTCAAAGCTTTTGCAGAATACTGGTGGTAGAGCTGTCGATCTGCAATTACCTACTTCTTTTGTAATTCCCTTTTTACGAACTGAAATTACTGTCGATGTTTTTAACATGCTTGCGAAAGTATCTTCGACTAAACACCTATTAAATACCTGTGCAAGAAGTTCAACAATACTGTTAGAAATCTGCTTCAAAAGGGGGCAAGGATTCCATCGATTCCAGCAGAACTCTTAATATTCACCTCTTGGATGATAATATAATTTTACTAGCATCAGTAGGTACTAAATATAAATTGCTATTGGCATTTTCAGTTGTTTATATCACTAGGTGCGCGATTCATAGCTACATAAGCAAAAAGAAATTTAAACAAGTCTGCCATTTCGGCAAGTTCTTTTACCAATTCATCATCGCTGTTATAAAGTGATACTATTCATGAAGATTCAAACGGATTAGTGTGATATCTTTTGCAATATTTCATGTTGTTTTTGATTTATTTTTAAGTTCAAAATTAGGCTATTAGAAAATTCTTTTTTAGTTTTCTCTATTTGAATTTATTTATACCCTATATACAAAGTGTCCCAGAATTGTCTGGCCAAAATGGTATCACGGTATTCCTTGGATGAAAATATGAAGATTTGGTACGACAACCATTATGAAAAAGTGTCTGGTTTGACCGCTGTTGATGGTCAAAACTCTTAGAAAATTAAATGTTTTTTGCAATATCTTGAAAACGGCTGGATGTATTTAAATAAAACCGGATGTGCATTTTTTCAACATTGCAAGGCTTGTTTAGATGAAACGTTCATGTCCATCCGCAAGAGGTAAGTGGTAATTTCTTATCCATCATGGTACAAAAATGTGCAGAAAAATTTAATGACGGGGAAAAATAAAACGATTTTTTTTCTGGTGATGCGCTGATTATTTCCGAACATTTTCGATCTCTTTGTAAAGTTTCGCCCGATGCGCCGTTTAGGCAGAAAAAATGTTCTCCTATCTCGGGAAAAGTACCAATCTTCCATTACTGTGACAAGTATTCAAGCTATGACATCAATGTCATAAAAAATAATAGTTGACGTTTTTAGCTTGACGTTTACTTGAAATTTTAAGAATGGCTTTCTCCAACGAAGAAATGACCGATATGGTCAAAGTTATGGGTTTTTGTCGCGATAAACTTCGAGCCTGTGTCCGAGAGTACGCTGAGCGCTATCCGAACCGTCGTACACCTAACCGACAAACTTTTGCGAGGGTGGAAAGAACTCTCCGTGAAACTGGCAGGTTTGTTCCTTTAGGTGCGAATCGTGGCCCTCATCGTGTCCTGAACGCAGAGATGGAAGAACAAATTCTCGATAGAGTAGCTGAAGATCCGAACATTAGTACTCGACGACTGGCATTGGAATTGAACGTGTCGAAAAGTGGTGTCAATCGTGTGTTGAGGGAACAACAGCTTTACCCGTACCATGCGACTAAAGTTCATGAGATCCTACCGACTGACTACGATCGGAGACTTAATTTCTGCAATTTTATTCAGAACAAAAGAGTTGAGGACCAGAATTTTCACCACAAAATTTTATTTACTGACGAAGCTGGATTCACGCGTACTGGAATTTTCAATTCTCACAACTTCCATGTTTACGCGGAAGAAAATCCTCATGCGATGGTCGTCAAGCATTTCCAGACAGAATTTCGCGTGAACGTTTGGGCTGGAATTATCAACAATTTTATTCTAGGCCCATTTTTCTTGCCACGCCGACTGAACGGAGAAAATTATTGGCCTTCCTACGTGAGGATCTGCCCGAACTAATAGATGATGTACCACTTCTTGTTAGGGCTAACATGTGGTTCATGCACGATGGTGCTCCACCACATTACACCCTCGACGTACAGCAAATCCTGCATAATACGTTTCCTCAAAGGTGGATTGGGAGAAGAGGGCGGGGTGTGCCAGTGGAATGGCCGGCAAGATCTCCAGATCTTAATCCTCTGGATTATTTCTTGTGGGGGGCAGTGAAAAATAAAGTGTATGCGACTCCTGTGGGTAGTGAACAAGAACTAATTCTTCGCATTCAACAAGAGTTCAACATCTTGAAGAATGATCAAGAGATGTTGAGGAGGACTCAATTCAACTTTCTCCGGAGAGTGCAGTTATGCATTCGTGAGAATGGTGGTCACTTCGAGAACCTTCTCTAATTCTTACTACGCAATTCTCCACAAATTCACATCTTTACTATTTACTTTTACTTTACTTTTTCGTTTACTCTTCACATCTTTATTAATAAAAAAAACTAAAACAAAAGTGGTTCTTTCATTCACGTTTTTGACTAATTTTTGGCCAAGAGATTTTGACTTATTAAGACATTTTTTATGACATTGATGTCATAGCTTGAATACTTGTCACAGTAATGGAAGATTGGTACTTTTCCCGAGATAGGAGAACATTTCTTCTGCCTAAACGGCGCATCGGGCGAAACTTTACAAAGAGATCGAAAATGTTCGGAAATAATCAGCGCATCACCAGAAAAAAAATCGTTTTATTTTGCCCCGTCATTAAATTTTTCTGCACATTTTTGTACCATGATGGATAAGAAATTACCACTTACCTCTTGCGGATGGACATGAACGTTTCATCTAAACAAGCCTTGCAATGTTGAAAAAATGCACATCCGGTTTTATTTAAATACATCCAGCCGTTTTCAAGATATTGCAAAAAACATTTAATTTTCTAAGAGTTTTGACCATCAACAGCGGTCAAACCAGACACTTTTTCATAATGGTTGTCGTACCAAATCTTCATATTTTCATCCAGGGAATACCGTGATACCATTTTGGCCAGACAATTCTGGGACACCCTGTATATATAATAAATACAAGGCCATATTTGTGATTTAATACTGATGCAGGACTGTAGATTTGAACTAAAGTGACAGTTCGAAAAAACGGTCATACACCATATCTCTTTTTGTACTCCTACTGCATAAAAGTTCATTTCACGTACCCAAAAGCGTGCGTGAAGTAGCATTTCACGCACTAGTGCTTGCAGTGAAATTGATATCACTGATATCTACAAATGCATTGACATTTCTGGTGACATTTAGCAATTTAACGTGACTAAACTGTCAAACGTTAACATAGTCCATATTTGGCAGTACATAAGTAGGCGGAATTAATCGTAATAAACGGTATTTGATAATATTATTATTAAAAATATGTATTATTCGTCAAGAAATATTGTACAAACCTGATCCGTGACACATTTCGGGAATTCGTGCTCATGAAGCGCTCGCTTATCGGCTCGCCCTTCAAACTGGCAACTCATCTTCGAAATGTGTTTTCACGCACTTGGTTCGTAAATAACCATGCTTTGATGATATGAATCTACTTATAATTTCATCTTCAACAATAGAAGTCAAAATTTCAAGAAAAACGTTAATTAGCACCAAGTCACTTGCCTTCGCATCTGAAAGTGTGCTTCGATTATGTGGAATAGGATCTATCTTCAGAGGAGTTGGCCGATGGAAGGTAGAGATTAGTTCTCAGTACCACCCAGATAATGGCAAATGTAGAAATCAGTTTTTCATATTTTAAACTTTGTAGAAGTGCTCGCTTTCTAAATAAATTGTAATAAGAAATATTGGAGTGTTCTTTTGATGCATTAAATTTTTGTTATCTCTTAGTCTGAATTATGATAAATTCCCACAGCGAAATATGTACGAACCTGGGTGCTATATTTACAGCTGTCGCTTTAAGTTGCCGTGAGGTTCATAAGGTCGTGCCGAATTTACAATATACACGACGGAAAGGTTGAAAGCTGGCGCGGCAGATTTAATTAAGATGGAGAGATGTTTTGAGGCGTTCGCGAATAGGGTCGGCCTTGATATTTAATACGTCGCGCAAAAGATACACCACCGCCGCCACGGCAACGGCTGCTTATATTAATTATGTAACACCGGCCTCTGACTAAAGACATACTAGCCGCGCCGAGCGCTGAAATTGGGTATCATTAATAAAGTCATTATAATTTCCGTGATGCGCCTCTCTGGTCTCTGCCCTCGCTCTGATGTATGTAAGTGTATCTCTCGTGGCGTGTGCCATTCTTCTTCTCTCAATCTGTCTGTCCCCGTGCGTCCTGAGATCGTCAATGGTTGGCGGTAGGGCACCTCACAAATAATATCTTCTGCCTTGCGTTTGTGTAGTTGGAATTCCCCCACCGTATAACGTACTGTATTTAATCGCTCCGGTCTTTTTATATCTTGCCGAAAATTAATCGACTTGACAGTTAATCTTGATGTATACTAATTTTGATTCGTGTAGCTCGTTAAGGAGTTTGATACAGTGGCTTTTAATTACGTATCTTGGAAGCTAAATGCGTGTTCTCGTATGAATAACCGTCGAAAAATGTGATTATGGGTACATATTCTTCTATAAATAAGATCCTTGATTACACATACTTTAACAGAAAAAAAAAGCGATTTGCACTGAGAGAAAAAAAAAGTAAAATAGATAACTAAACACACGCTTCTTCTTGAATACGAAAAATGCATTTTACAGTTTAAGTTGTACTTAAAACCTATTTTGGTATAATTATTCTTTAGTTTAATATTCATTTCAGTATTTAATGATTGCATAAGTGCAATGCTGTCAAAAATATTTCAGTATTGAAAGGTCAATTCAAAGATTCAATTTTACAGCAAGTGTGCTGGTAAATACTTTTTACATCTAATCCTTTGGTGGCAATTACAAAGGTCAAATGCGTAAGCCCGAAGCCCGAAGATTGTGATAAATATGCGTAGCCGCATATTTATCACAAACCGCCAAGAGTATTATCGTTCGGTATGATAGTCCGCTTCGTCGCGGATTACGATGGCACTGCATTTTCATGTATAAGAATGCGATAACAACACTATGTTGCTATTGCAGTTGTGCTCAGCAGAATATATTGAATTTTTGAAACATAGGGAATCTAATGTGGTATGCTATAAAGGTATGGGAACGAGTAGGGAGCATCGATGTGTGATATAGCTTGCTACATAGCCATACTTTCGCCAGTACAATAGCACCGTAGAATATTGTGTATTCTGTTTAGTTCATGCAATGTTTACATTGCAGGAAATGCCTTTGTTTACATTATGATTATGATAAATGTCACCCTCACTTTTAATGGGTGTTTTTTTAAGTCCCATGGAACTTACGAAAGGGTTAACTGTCAAACGAACTGTCATACTGCGCTCACTTTTTGAAATTTATGATCAATATACTCTGACAAATCATCATTAATAGGTTGACACTTTATATAGGTTGGCTGTTTTCGCGCGTACGCTAAAAGGTTCGGCAAAGACGATAACGACAGCTGCATATATTGTGGATATAGCGACACCGCTGAACATACACTCTTCGTCTGTGACAGATGGAACGAGGCCAGAAGAGCTGCGAATGCAACTATCGGAGAGCAAATGAATCCGGATAACATAGCCCTGCTAATGATTAGGTCCGTTAGAAACTGGAAAGCAATTGCAAATATGTGCAGAAACATTATGAGTAGCAAAGAAACCGAGGAACGGCATAGACAAGGGGGTGTAGCATAAGATGAAATAGACAGCCGGCGGTACCTGATGATATATGTACTCACGGTTTCCAGGTTTCCGTACGAGGGCAGCATGAGGGGTTTTAGTGGGTGTGAGTCCCACACACCAAGTGTGATTGAACCAAGCACTTGGCGTGCATAATGCATTTCCCACGGCAAAAAAAAAAAAAAAAAAAAAATAGATTGACACTTGAAAAACGCTACCAAATTATCCAGATTTACTTTGAAAATCAGTCATCAATTCGCGGAACTTATAGACGACTTTGTGAGTTTTATGGCGCACGTTATGGTCCATCTGAGCAAGCCATCCGTCGAACTGTGGATAGATTTCATACCACATACTCTCGAAATGATGCAATAACACGAACACGTCGAGGGAATATGCATACTGAAGAGAATATCGCCGGTGTAAACGAAAGTGTGGAAGGAGATCCAAATTGATCGATTCGTCGTCGGTCGCAGAAATTAGGGCTCTGTCCGTCCACTACGTGGTAAATTTTGCGCAAAGATCTTGGCTTACACCCGTTTAAGATCCAGCTGGTGCAGGAATTAAAACCACGAGACCATCACATGCGTTGTTCTTTCGCCGATTGGGCTCTAGACCAGTCGGAAACTGATCCGATGTTTTATCGCAAAATTGTGTTCAGCGATGAGGCTCATTTTTGGCTTAACGGGGTTTGTTAATAAACAAAATTGCCGCATATGGAGTGAAATCAATCCACAACAGACCCTACAGATTCCATTACATCTAGAAAAATGCACCATTTGGTGCGGTTTACACGCTGGTGGCATCATTGGACCTCATTTCTTCAAAAATGAAGCCGGAGCTCGCGTTACAGTCAATGGAGATCGTTACCGCACCATGATCAATAATTTTTTGTTTGAAATATGGATGATATTGATCCGGGCGAGATGTGGTTTCAACAGGATGGCGCTACGTGCCATACGGCGACCGCAACCATCGATTTATTGAAAACAAAATTTGGCGATAAGGTTATTTCGAGAAATGTACCTGTCAGTTGGCCTCCAAGATCGTGCGATATAACACCTCTCGATTATTTCCTGTGGGGCGACGTGAAGTTTATGCTGATAAACCAGCAACAATTGACGCCTTGGAGGCCAACATTGTTCTTGTTATTCGTGGCATACGGGCACCAATGCTCGAAAAAATGGTCCAAAATTGGACGTCCAGAATGCGCTCCGTCAAGTACAGCCGTTGTGGCCATATGCCCGAAATTATTTTCAAATGTTAATGCCATGTATTGATCTTTCGATTAAAAAAATTTTTTTGATTAAAATTTAATTTTTTGTGTTATTTTTTACAATTTAAATTTCTATCGGGCTTGAAAAAAACACCCTCTATAATGTTAAATATGAAGAATTAGAGAAACGAATTAACTAAAATCCTACGAATGCCCATATAATTGAGGAAAATGCATAAGCAGTTAGCTATTAACTATGGATATTTACTTTGAAATATACCAAATTAAACAATATCATTACAGAATGTTTATGTTAATTGGAGGTTCGTTTTTACCTTCATTATAGTTACAAAAATATTGCTTAATAATCATAATTTGAAAATAAGTTGAGTTCCGAAGTTACAACCTTTGGATTACAGAGTTCCAACGATTTCCCAAGTTTTTCTAAAACTTGAGGTGAAATATTCCTTATTTCTGTTTATATTTTTGTTTGAGATCATCAATCAATGTTGTCTGGCTTTGTTGCACACCTGCACTTTATTTTTGAGATTCCCCCATAAAAAAATCTAAAGGTGAAAGATCTGATGATCAAGTAGATTATCAGATTCATCAAGATTCTGCAAACTCTATTAACCTCCTTAAGATTGCTTTTTCCATGATCTTTGCTATAATAGAAGTTAAAGCGATTGGTCTATAGTTTTCTATGTTATCATAAAACGTTGAAAAATAATTGTATTTTATTAGTGGTTACCACACTGTATAATCTGAAGTAAACTATTTATGCCATCATAAACGTATTAAACGTATCAATTTCAGCCCATTTTTCGACACATTGTGGGATGTAGTATTACTTAAAAAAAAAAAAGAAAAAAAAACGAAGGAACCGATCATTAAAAGCTGGTTCGGGGGTATATTTTTGCGACTAATATGTCGTATATCAAGATTCGAGCAATTTTTCTCTGCCGGTCATTCACGTCGCTCATTTACCACCCTGCCGTTGTCAACCGGTCCTCTCTTCCTCTTTCTTCTTCGTATATCGTACCTCCGTGATTTACTGCGTCCTCGCTCTCTCCGGCTTAGGCTATCTATCGTCTGCGAACAGATAAGGGACGCCTTGCGGCCAGCGACTACACCGGGAGCCGATCCATCAAGACAAAAAGTTTGTGCGCGCGTTTGTACTCTGGCCGGTCGAACAATTTCTTCCTCTTCTTTTTGTTTTTTTTTTTCTCTTTTTTCGGAAAACGAGGGACAAATGCCATCTCGTTCCCGAGCTAAATCACTTCGCCGATATATTGGACTTAATTACTCCGTGAAAACGTACACCAATAACGATCTAAATTACCGCCATATTCATTAGAGAGACGCGAGGGCAGTTTCCGCGTTCTCGGTTTTTCGTCGTCCTCTTTTTTTCCTTACCTCCGTTTCTCTCACAAAGCGACGGCGCCAAGCCGGACGGGTATAAAAGACGGTTGTTGCCTACGAGTGCGAAAATAATGAGAGAAAAGAAAAGTCCCAAGCTTAATTGGAAAAAATGAGACTCGAGTCGGATAAGAGAGCGCGCTTGATTTATGTTCTGCCCGTTGTTATTTGTGAATTGTCTTTCCAGATTATGGAGACGTATAAAGTATATTGTCTGGAAGGGAATCGAAAGAATTGATATTCCAATTATGTACACTTATAAGAAGCCGTTACAAATGCTGTAAACGGTATTTACCTACCAAAGAAAAAGAAAAATATTCGTTTTATATTTGGGAATATCGCTTGTAAATATCTATTTCTGATATAAGCGGAAAGCGAAGGTATTTTTGGCCCATTAAGAAACATGCTATTCACTAAATATCCGAATGATATGCAGTGAATTCGGATATTGAAGCAATAACCTGGAATTGCTTCTGACCGACGCGACGTTTCATCCTCACTCGCATAGGACATTTTCAAAGCGACAGAGCAGCTAATTTTATTGCTGCTGATCTGAAACCTATTGTAGCTATCGCATGGACAACGGCCGTGGAAGTACAAACGTATAAATAAAAATGCTCATTTGAAAGGAATTGTCAGCATTTCTGCTTTACAACTCAGTGGCGGATTAAACATAAGGCTCGATTGAGCGCTCGTCAGCGGCGAAAAGTCAAAGGTGGCGAACGGCGATAAGAGAAAGTAAAAAAAATAAGAATTATTAAATAAAAAAGAAGAGTTAGGTGCCTGTAGCTTCTAACATGAAGGAAACTATCTTAGGGACTTTCAGAGAAGTAGATATAGACCATAACAAGCAATTAGCTTTCTATAGTGTGACCCATTTGAAAACAGGACAAATTTGTATTTATAGTCCGATTTTGACCAACTTTTTTTTTTAAATTATAGTACGTGCAAACCTGTACTTCTGAAGAAAGTTTTACATTTTTTTTTTATAGAAAACCAACGCATACTGTATAAGGGGATGAAAATGCAAGAAATTATATTAAACATTTTTTTACGAAAGAAATGAATACGCAACTAGATTAGACGTCACCTGAAATGAGCATGTACCAAATTTCATAAAAAAATATTGCATATTAATAATTCCAAGGCAAAAATAAGAATCAAAATGTTCTTACGAATTTACATTGTTTTGGTCTAGTAAACCATGCAATAAAATAAGTGACAATAAAATTTTTTAAATTAGTAATAACATAAACAAAATTATGGGAATTCCAAGAAATACAAAATACCTCAAAATAAATTTCTTATTAATTCCACTAATCCGTCATTTTTTTTTCAATGCATTTATCATACCTTCTTCGGAGGTTCAAGGTTACTTTTCTCAGTTGTTCTGGGGTAATATTTGCACATGCACTTATTCTACTTCGTAGTTCTTCCACTGACTGTAACTGGTCAAGTAGTATGAAATCCGGTAATCTGTACCTCAATCCAATTAAAGGACTGTTTCGTCAAATCCATGTACCTATTATTAGAGTTGGTGGTTATGCAGTGTAGTATCACCGCTGACTGCTAAATGACTTAATATCAGAAATTGAGTTAAAGCATTATTAGTTCTACCAGTGTCCGCGAAAATGTTGCCAAAAGATTTTTGAGGCCCGTTTAAATACGCAAACCGCTTTTTGTTATATCAAGTAATCCTCAAGTTACAAAGAGATTTTCAAAAGTTTGCGTATTTGACACTTTACCATCATTGTTTTCTTTTTTAATTTAAAAGAAAATTAAAAACAATTTCATAACGTAAAAATTAGACACAATTTTATTTAAAAATACCTAGAAGATACATAAATAAATACAAGAAAAGTAAATTATTCTAAATTCGATTCTCAAACTGGCGACCCTTTGTTGAAGACATAAACGGCATCTCTTTTTAACACTGTTTACCGCATTTCATAACGTAATGGAAGTGATGCGTCTGAAAGCTTTGCGAAGACCATTTTCTAATTCTTCTAAATTATTAGTTTGGTATCCATATACCAGGTCCTTAATCTTTCCCCAATGATAAAAATCGCAGAGTGTGAGAGCTGGCGATCTAGATGGCCAATAAATTGTACCTCTATTTCCAATTCATTTAGTACCAAAAACTTATTTAACAAGCCACTAATTTCGCGGGTATTGTGCGCTGGAACACTATCCTGCTGAAAAAAAAGAAAACGATTTCTTCTCTCTTGTAAGGGCAAATTGTCAGTAAAATCCACCAGATGCTTTTCTAGAAATTGGCGATGTTTTGTGAGTTTAGATTACCATCAAATAAAAAAGGTTCAATAATCCGATCTCTGTAGAACCCAACCCAACTTTAAACCTATAGGTATCTGCCCTGATCGGCATGCTCAATTATTCTATCTTGATTTTCTTCATTCCGATAGTACCAATTGTATCTGTTAAAAATCCCATCACATATTATCATGGCTTCATTTGTCCATATTACATTTGTGCTAAAATTGGAGTTTCCTTTGCATTTTCTTAAAAACCAGCGCTAAATGGTCTTGTGGGTCCATAGTCCTGATGTCGCAGTTGATGTAGGTTACGTGGCCGATTAAGTCTAATTTTTTTTTTTAAACTTTCTTATTGTCGTTCTAGCTACCTCAGTGCTTCGTTCCATTGCTCAGGTGGAAGATTTATTTCGCCAGAACTGTCAACTCTTCCAGTTCCTTGTCCATCATAATATTTCTATATGTTTTAGATCTTGGCTTTTTAACGAAGCATGTAATATTCTCATGTCCTTACTCTATGATAACCTTGTATATTAAAAAATTTCCCAGTATCATGCGGACTTTATGTGCGACACTGTGTAAGTATCAAAAAATTAGGGAATTTTTGCAAAGAGGAATTTTTTAAGATGCCATTGTCTTTGTGTGAATTTATTTCTTTGCAAATTGTATACATTTGAGTTATCTTTAACTGGTAGCAAAAAAACGGCTTGTTGACCAAATTCTCTTATTTTTCACTGTATCTGAACCATTTTACTTAACTGCTAAGTATAATGGTTCAGATACAGTGAAAATAAAGGAATTTGCTCAACAAGCTGTTTTGTTCCTACCAATTAAAGAAATATAGAGCATTTCTAAGATATCAACTTGAATCATCTGTTAAATTATTTCCAGAACTAACTTGAAAATCCCTATTCAATTCGATTTCCCAGTAAAATTAAGCATAACTGAATAGGAATTAATCCGATTTCCCGGAACTTCCTCGTCGTTAGCGAAGGACGAAATAAATAATAATAATCCCTAAATTGGATATTTCCAGAAAGTGCACGCGCGGTCCCAGATAGACGAAATTTTCCATTTATCATCACTATTCCGCTAGAAATAGAGCGCGAATACGTGTTCGCTAATATCACCAACACATACGCACCGGCACTAACTCGGTATTGGTTGCGTTATATTAATCAATAAATGCGTCGGTCCCCCAGGAACCGGCTTTATAAAAGAGCATTGCGTACGCCAGTAATTGGCTTCGTTGCTGCGCGAACCACGGGGCACGAGGAGCAGGAACAGCGGGAACGTCAGCAGGAGGAAAAATACGCTTCCGCAGGCTTACCGTCGACGTCCCATTATGCGTCGACATAAAAGAAACGGCAGCGCCGTATATACAGATGTCCGTGTGTGTCTGCGTACGTGTTCACTTGTCTCTGTGTTTGGCTCCGTACGTGCACGTGGATTGATTGACAATGGAGCCCGCAAGCGGTGTTACGTATATACGCAACACACACGACTTATCCTTGATTGCAAAACAAGATCCGCAGCGTGTTGATCTTTGATTAGCTAATTTTCCGGGACAATTTCAGTGACTCGGACAATATTTGAGTTATACCGGAAATACATTTTCCCAATTAACGACTTATGTCGAATCAAAACAATTTTGATAAATAAGTAGTAACAAGGGAAAATTGGTTATGGGTATACAGCGTGTCAATAAACTATCGCACAATAACCATAACTTTGTTATCAAGTGATTTTTTATTTAAAACCCTGAAGCATATTAATTTTATGCTTGCAAAAGACACTACAGTTCATTCAGTGCATTGGTTAATAGGCAAGGTGGATTCACACACACGAAATATGATATGATCAAAAGCTCTTTGGATTAAGGTTGGTCATGGATTTGACAAGCCATCGATATATTATTCATTTCAATGTTTCTTTTTTGACATTTACTTGACAACTTTCAAGTCAGAAGATTAATCACTCAAAATGTTCCAAACAGAACATAATAGTTATTTGTATCACTAGGCCAGAAACTATAGTTTTGCGAGTGTGAGTACGGTTTGTGGGGCCGAGGCGAAGCCGAGGTCCCACAAGTGCGAATACTCGCAAAAGAGTTTCTGGCCGTGTGTTACACACTATTTTTTGAGCCGACAAATCCTAAAATCCTTGTTGTAAATAATAAAAGAAATTAACGCTAGGGAGTTAACAGTACAGGTTGGCAATACTTATTACGTATGAATTTTGAATTGGAAATCAGGGTTAAAATACCTTAGTGTTTTGACGTTTTAATTTTCTTGGAAGTTCAACTGATCCATCAAAGTGCCAATTAGTGCCAAGCTTTTTTACGAAGAATATTTTAATCAATTGCAAGAACTGTTATACACCTGCTTTAGATGTTAAAATTATTTTTGCTAAACATAGTAATGAAAATAAAGAGACGTCAGTTTCTACGATAAAGGAATGATGGTTAAGTGACCACATTTTTTATAACGATTTTCGGGGTTGTAGAACTTACAGAGATTGATTGGTGCAGCGAAATCACATTGGTTAAGATTAATGGTTTTAAAAATCTGTCATATATACGACGGGATGTATACGTAAAGGTGCCGGAATTTTACTTTACGTCTTATTAGTCTTGTTTTGAGCTGGCTAACAAATGTATTAACCCAAAGTGAAAGGTTCATTTTCAATATTAATTTTGTAGGTGGTTTTGTCCACTACAGTCCTGACAAAGTATAGGCCACCCACTTCAGATATTACTAAGTCCCTTGACGAGTATTGCACAATAATTCTGATCATGTCAGAACCAAAAAACTCCTTGGATTTAACCGTAAGAATGTCAAAGTAATATTTTATGTCTTTACAGGTCACTGCTAACTACACAGAATCAGACTCTCTCAGGGGATTGTGTTTGGAGGACGAGAAGATAGTTGAGCACATCTTCTGCCACTGCTTCGTAGCAACGTGAATTAGCTCTCACATCTTTGAGAAGGTTGACTTTACCTTAGAAGACCTGAAAAAGACCGCATTTAAAAATATTCTGAGCTATCTCAAGGATCTAACAAAAGGCCCTAGTGGCCGCGGTGGACGAAGCGGTTGGTCGAACCATGCGGATGTTGACTTCTTCTCAATATTCAGTACCATAATTCCGGTGAATTTATTGTTATTGGTAAAAATATATAAAGATATTTCATTATGATTTGATGAACAATATTGACTCTATCACTAGGAAGAAAACAAGGTATAATGTTATAACAAAACCTCACATATCGACCACGTGTTTTATAAAGGTAGGAGTGATAATGTGACAGGTGCAATCATTACTACAAAGATATTCGATCATTATGTG
This sequence comes from Cetonia aurata, assembly GCA_949128085.1. Taxonomy (NCBI): domain Eukaryota; kingdom Metazoa; phylum Arthropoda; class Insecta; order Coleoptera; family Scarabaeidae; genus Cetonia; species Cetonia aurata. Next base: position 63,170,357 of record OX421883.1, on the reverse strand, counting down.
GCGGGCGTTCAAATACCGAACAAAATTGTTTTATCCGAACAGAGAACTAGCTGTACTAAATTAGATCCATATTTTTTTATGTTCTACGTGACAGGCATGTGTACCGCGTGATCGATGATATGCTGACACACAACAATATTTTTGTTTAGTGTATTAATATGTGGCATTCTTTTGTCTTGACATCAATTTGAAGAAACCATGGATCGCGTGATAACCCATAAAGCTTAGGTACTTATCCTATGGTATTTCTTTTGATTTCTAATACTATGGATATTAAAATAATTGAAATATTTTTATAATGATTATATGATGTGTATTATTGGTGATTGGTTCTTTTTTACATGAGGGTATGTATTATGAAACGGGCAAATAAATAAATTTATTTTGTTTTTTAGAAAACACTGGAAAAAAACTGCTATTTCAAAAGAGAAGAAATTACTATAAGTAGTGTTTGGAAGCATCATAACTGGTTGATTCGTTGTAGCGTTCTCGAGTATTTAAAGGTTCTCATTGGAAACGAAATTTGTACTCTACCTACTAACACCAAAGTAGATGATAATATAGGACAAACGTTAAGCAATTAACTCGAATAATAATCGAATAATTCAGGCATTGAAACGCTTTAACGTTATCCTATTTACATTGAAATCAATCAATGAAAGTATGTCGCTTATTAACGTCATAAAGCAATATTATCCATTGTTTGGATTCGATTTTTATGTCCGATTTAAATTAGCGAACTAACAACAATACATATAACCAGACAATAATACCTCTGCAAATATTCAGTTCAAGGGATTAATAAATTACTATGCCACTGGTTCTTTGAGGATTAAAATATAAATTCTGTAATAATTGTGAATTTTACTTATGCTTTCATTATGTAGCAAACTCTATCATTAAGAGATGCGAATATAAAAATGTTAATTCTTCGAGTTAAGAGGGATATTTTTTTTTTAATATTTTTGAAATGCAACTATAAATTTCGTTATCAAAATTTAAAGGTGCAACGTGACGGATGAATTTATCAAAAATTCATCAAATTCATTTTAGTGTAGTTACCAGAAACTGGTCGCGCGGTAATACGATGTGTTCATTTTTCATCACATTGCACCAGTCTACGTCAAAACAAGAGGAAAACGATTAAAAACAACACAACGCTCAAAACTGCTGCGCCGAAAAGAGGCAGCTGGCGGGAGAGAATTGTACACTTACTTCGCGTACGAACTGGTATTAAATTTTCCGGTCATAATTTGTCGGACGATGTATGTTCCATGCATGGATATTTTTAATATATGAAAAGAAATAAAAAATGAAGGATGTAATAATGTGGCATTATTTCATTTCGCTATGAAAAATTACTCCTGGTGCTGTTGATGTATTGCTTTTTAATTTTATCACCATGAAATGTACGCTATAATAAATTTATTAGCGGTTGAATTGCTAAATGTTAGTTTTGGAGAAAATTACTATTTCATGTATAAATGACAAGGCTTTAAAAATAACATGGCGCATAAAATATTCATAAAAAAGAATCAAGCCGTCTCTTCTGAATTTTGCAGTATAGTCATGGATTTTATTAGAAAGCGTGGAATTGAAATTTAACTTCATAATATAATTTAGTCACTGTAACTGATGGACTACGATTCCAGTAGTGCCAAGAACGAAATATGTGAGGTTATCTATGAGCAGAGGGGTGCGATTTCTTTGTTAAGGAGTGAGGAAATATTAGGACGCCATCTCAACGGTATCTTGTGGTACTAACAGAGCTCTATTTCAGTCTTTCCATATGGTTATTTCTTTCTTTTCGTTGTTGCTGGTTGTTACAATGTAAAATAACCGTTGTTGCTATAAACACCAAACGGTCCAGTTGACGCCAGTTTTTAGTATCATTTTAATATTTAGGCTTCGTTTTGTGTTTCCCGATTAAAATTCGCGAAATTTTCGGAAAATATGTTTATTTGTACGTCTCATTTTATCACATAGTGTCGAAATGGAAAATATTTTATCAGGAACTCACTTCCAACTTAAAATATGCCAGGTAATATACATATTAATAAAATATTTTGTTCGCAAGCATTTAGTATGAGTATTGATTCTTAAGGTTCTTTGAGGAAGTTTCAAGAAAGAAACCGTTTTTTATGCATTACAAATTGCGACATACGAAGAAACCAGGTTCACAGTACTCGAGGAGGAGAGATTTTATTGAGGGCTACGTAGTTTTTGGAAAAGAACAGCAATTGTAAATGGCAGATCACTTTTTTCAAGTTATAAAATTCTTTTAGTACGAATTGAGTTTTTTTTTGCATTCTCTTATTATGTAGATATGGAATCATTTCAAGAAGCAGATGCATTAGCAGAAATAATACAATTTTTAGGTGCCGTGGAGAATTTTATCTGTCTCACTATCATTCCTAGGTTTCAGTGTTGGAATGCTGAAGCCTGCTTTCAGAGTGAGGTTTTCGTTTTTTTACTCCTTGGCAAATGACGAGGGACGAACACCCCATACAATTCATTTATATTATTTTTCTTTTACTATTTACGGAATTTTTTGCTTCATTTCTTATATTTGCCTCCTAAAATGTTAAATTTAAAATGATATTGTTTTCTTTAAAGTTTTTATTTTACAACAAATATATTATGTTTATATATTTACATATGGTATTGACCAATCCATAGGTACTAGTATTCTGTATATCTAATTTATTGTATTTTTGTAATATTAATAAAGAGATTTAGAAAAATGTCAGTTTTTTATTTATAATATTCTAAATACAAATTTAAAGTGCCATTTCAAATTATATCGGTATTCAAACTTCGCGCCATAATTTTAGTACCACAAGACAGCCAGAAGGCGGCGCAAATCGCGGTCCTAGCTTAGCCGGGAGAGTTACCATTCTGGTCAGGTTATTCTATAGCTATGAGGTATAAGCTTACGTTTTTTTGCCATCACTCACACGTACATTCTTGACGTTGTAATGTCAATAACAGTTCCAAGGACGTAGATATTAATTCGCTTATCACAGACAGGTAAATGTTATTTACCTTGTAAGAAAGAATATTTAATTAAAATACAATTTGCTTTGTAATAATCATGGCTTAGTCAGCCAGAACGTTTGTATTTGGAACAATGGAGTTTCAACAATGTAAAATAGAAGGTTGTAATGTTCAAAAATGGCATAATTTTCTTTTGTTTACTTTTGCCCCGAAAATTATAGACCCAACGATAAAAAAATTAAGTGTAAACAAAAAGTTCGAGTGTAGAAGAATGATATATTAATCGTATTAAAATTACCGAGTTCGGTAAAATCTCAAAGTCGATTACGGAAATCGATTTTTCCCAATTATAATTGCGTAATCTGAGTGAGGTTTACTTTTCGAAGATTTCTGATATCTGAATTAATCTGAAACCGCACAATAGACAATATTTTTTTTTGTCAATCAATGACCTGATACCAAAATTTGCATTTCAGTTTCAACATCATCAACAGCGATAAAGAGATCTAAGCCAAAATGGAAAGCTCAATCATCAACAGGTATTAGAATTCTCGAAATCCGAAACTCGAGGAACAGCAAAACTGTTCATCTGTGATTCTATAAGAATAGCAGAGACATGGCCTCTTCGGTTAGAATGGAGAATCTGATATGTGTTTTCTTAGTTATCAACCAATTATCAATGCTCTTCCAAGCGATTATGATACAATTCACAGCATTGTTGACCGGAATAGAGAAGCCTAAATCCTTAAACCAAGACACTGTCTGGCGGCATTTGATCAACCCCTTTACCTCAAGGCATGCAACATTTGTCGTGCCGATGATTCTACTCTACTAAATGATTTTATATTGAACTGAACTTTTCAACACCATATATGCGGCGAAGTTAACTGAAAAAATCATTCTCGCTATGACTATGCAAGGACAGTGTGAGCTCATATGTTGTCTCACAGAGGTTTGTCAAAAAGGAGCCAGTAAGAAGGCAAAGTTAGAAGTCACGTTCTAGGACAAAGAGGATTACAATAGATTCTGGAAAGGTCGCAGTGAAATAGGCCACAAGGCCATCCCAACCCTAAGCTAATCTAAAACGTTTCCTGAGACTAATGATATGAACCAACAGTAACGTTTTAAATTAATAATAACTAAATTCTGCTTTCCTCGTTTTTATTTCCCTATTCTAATCATTTTTAGAACTGCTTTATCCGCTATACCGAATCACTTTTATGCGAGTTTTCACGTTCAGCGAATATCGACATTTCAACATCATCGAGCGTACAGACAATTGCATGTAGGTACCGCATACATACGTACTGGCAATCGTCGCCGCTTTTCGCAATAAAAACGTCGATACAGATGTGAATTTACGGTAAATCGAGCCTCGTGTCCGTTCGCCCGCATTACATTATCGTGTCCCGCACATAAATCACCATCCCCACTAATGTATCATTGTGCCATAACTCATTTCTTCTAGCCGCCGTTACTTTTTTTCCCGCTTCCTGACGCTACCGCTTCTGGTGGCGGTCCATCCCAGACGTATTTATTTTATTGAGGAAGGGAGGGAAAATACCGATTAATGAGGAATGGACGGTCAAAATGGCAGAGATCGCCAAGGCGAGGTTGTTTATTGGAAATATGGCCTCGGCGGATATTGGCGGAGCCTTTATTTATACATCCGTTGGTTCCAGCGGATGCTCGCAGTACTTACGAAAATATACCGTGGAAAATTGCGAACATTTCGAAAATATAACCGCAATAAGTCGGATGAGAATAATAGAGGAATTTATATAGCTCAAACGTGGAATGCCAATAGTCAAACTATGACTTTTGGCGAAACTAAAGTGAACAATGTCTTATTAAGTGAAGAAACAAATTTGGGGATGTAAAGCCATCGTCTACTGCAGTTTTGAGTGGGACACTAGTAGTGTCAAGTCTTCTCAACTACAAGCGTATGTTTGAAACTACAGCTACAAAAAAAAAGAGTCCTTCAAATAGAAAACTGTTATGGGCAAACTTTTGCATAGGGCCTTGAATCATATTGGTAGATTAATAGGTATACTATAACGGTTCAAAGCCAAAATCCCATAATAAATAACATAGGGATGTGAAAGTATATTTTGGAGGAACCACCATAAAATTTGCTCAGGGTACTCAAGCTGTTAAGGTTGTTCCCAGATCTGTTCTTGGAACAGCCGTAATAGCTCATGGAACAGTCGTAACAGCTCACAGGGATAGCTGTTATTCTTCTTTTGCTCGCAGGAAGAACGGCACTAAATCCGCATATCAACGTTAGGCATAAAAGTAAATCTCTCCTCAGATAACTATGAGAAAAAAAAAACCGGCACAGGCAAATAGAGGCTTTTACCAAATGTTGCAAAAATTTGAATTTCAAAGAGAATCCTTTGGGCCGCTCGTCTAATCCTTAAGCTGTTCTTAACCAAAAACTTACTGTCGCGTCTTCTAAGGATACCTAACGCAAATATCAAATATGAATGCTCTCAAGTATTTGGTTCTTGAGATAGAAAAGAAAAAAAAAAGCGTTGTGTATTAAATTTTGATGTGACTGTAACCCCTATATGTAGGTATGTGATATTTTGAGAAAAAATCCAAAAACCGGTAAATTTTATTTTTTAATGTAATTTATGGATTAGAACAGAAACATATTCTTATTTACGTGGTCGGGGGGTTAAAATTTATTCTTATGTTAACCCCCTACAACTCCCATCGTGCACTACTGATCTCCCTATTAGGCCAAAATATCCGAATTGTCAAGAAGAACATTATACTTTTTAGTTCAGTTCGTATGTTGTTAAATCTATAAATGTCAGGTTCGAAGTTTCCATAACGCGTACAATGTTAGGGTTTAAATTTTACGTACGCAGAGGGTACCCAGTCGGTCTCGTAAAACATGATTTGCGTGAACCTTCTGAAACTTTAAATCAAAATAGAAACTCAAAGTTATACGACTGAAAAAACGGATGCCGGAAAATGTGTACCTTTGAACTTCAGGGCCAAAAATATGCCTTCAGATTAGTGAGTCGAGTAGTTAAATAATGACGTGGGAAAATTATTTTTTCTCCTAATAGCTATGTACTACATATGGAGTGCACCCGAAAAGTCAAACGTCTAAATGAAAGATCATGTTTTTTTTTTTGTGGACAATCATGAAGAATGTTAATTATTTTTTTTTTGAGGAAAAGCTATATTTTTCTTACACGCAAGTGTGTCATTTTTATAATAACATTAAAATCTAATGATATTTCTAATCAGCAATGAAAAAATCACTATATGATAATTTCGGTCCAGAAACGAATAAAAACCACCTCGAATAAAAAAGTACACTTACCCCTACCTGGAACGCCAATAACTATTAGCAACGTGCAAAATACGAAAGTTTTCAATATCAAAGTTATGACCACTTTTTTTTTTAAAAAATAATGTTGTTTGACGTTTTTATTTGTTGTTTGTATTTTACAAAGCGTATTAATTTTATTTCGAATAAGTATTGGCCTGCGTTTTAAACAACGATGCCCATTTTATTCCATCTGTTTGTTTCTGAACAACACCACGTCACCTCTTTCGCTCACTCGAATAACACCAATTTAGTCTAAACGAGACGAGTGCACATCTAATCTCTTCCGTTCGTTTGTGAACAACGCCATCGCATTTCGAATAACACAAATGCTCGTTCCATCCCCACCTTCATTTGCTCGTTTCTGAAAAACATTAATGCATTCTGAACAGCACCAATGCTCATGTCATTCGCTTCTTATCCTTTCTGAACAGCATCAATGGTCATTCCGTTTATTCTGCTCGTTTCTGAATAACACCAATGCTCATTCCACTTCTTTGGCTCATTTCTGAACAAGACTAATGCATTCTGCACAATACCAATAGCTTATCCTACTTTTTCTGTTCGTTTCAACATAGTATCAATACTCATCGCAGTCACTTAGTTCTCCCTCGTTTTCACACAACAGCAATGGGTTTTGAACAATACCAATGCCCATTCGTCCCGTTCTGCTCATTTCTAAAGAGCATCAATGTATTTTAAAGACCACCAATGCTCATTTCATCCCTTCTGCATCTTTGCGACAACACCAATACCCATCCCGTCTATTCTACTTGTTTCTGAACAACACTAATCCATTCTGGATAACTCCAATGCTCACCCACTCCTTTCTTTCGCTTCTAAATAACAGCAATGCATATGGGACAACGTCAATGCTCACCATCGATCTCACTATACTCGTTTCTGAACAACACCGACGCATTGTCAACAACATTGCACCCTCCCTGATGAGTTACAGAACTCATTGAACTTCTTGAGAACTGTGTTTTAGGATAGAATTGGAATGCATTTCGAACAACAGCGATGCCCATCCAATCTCTTTTGTTTGCTTCTGAACAATCTCTTCTAGTTCCAAAAATATCGTTAAACATATGTTTGAGGGGTGTAACTTTAGGGGTCTGTGAATATCCGCAGCAAAAAAAAAATACGGGTTGATTATTTTTTTACTGCTCTACATGTGGGCAATATTTTATATCAAAATTGGAGGTGACCAGTTGGGCGACTTTGCCTGTGAGTTTGGATGTTATTCTAAACAATTGTATTCTCCTACATTGTTGCACTCCTAGTTATTTGCATAATTCAATTACAGTTGATATAAATGTATCTTGGCGGTGAAACTGTATAATAAGCAACACCGCAATGTATTCGTGCCAACCGTCAAAGCATTTCAAGGATTAATTTCTTCATAAACACACGTAGGAGGGTCGTCATACGTTGAGCAGCATACTGTGTCGTCTCCTCCTAACGGCAGGTTGACGAAATCTGCTGCTCCTGCACGGGTTTAGCGTTCTCACTTTACGACCTATTCTCCTATTATGACGCGGACATTTAATTCGGGAACTATAAATCAGCGGAAACGCGGAAATGCGCCTGCCTCCGTCCTCACTCAACGACAGGACCGGAGCGAATAAGCAGACCGCGCCATTCCGAGTACCTTTTAAAGTTTTATTATCCTATTCGGATGGGGCAATGAAATCCTAATAGGTATGCTGATTATTTCGTAAATTCTCCTCATTTAATGCGCCGAGCAAAATGGCCGTGGTGTAGCAGGCAGGCAGCAGTAACCACCGTCGCATCGATCCCTGGTTGGTCCGTTGTTCCTGCTGTCACCGCGCGCCTTTGGCAGTTGCACTGCACTCATTTGCCGGTCGCTATACCCGAAGGAAGGTTGGGAGCCGCCGTATTTAATACGCTTGTACGGAATTCGAGCGGGTGGTTTTGTTTTTACGACTATTTTATGGCCCGAGCGGGACACGGACATTCAAATGAAGTCGTTGAAAGGATGGCGAAATAAAACTTTCTGGAACGCGTAGGCTTTCTGGAATCGACAGAACAGGGACTGTCAATTTAAATTTGATTCATTCTGGAGCCTCTTTATAAAAATTGACGTGTAGACGTTATATACAGGATGCACTGAAAATAAGGAAAGGCCGCATAAAAAGAATTAGGTATATCATAAGGAAGCAAAAACAAGTAAAAGACAAAACGATACTGCATAGATTGATATATGAAAGAGTATACATTGGAAAATTCTGAAAATTTCGTAGTATACTAAAGTCGATGTGCGCTATTAAACTAAAATATTTTTAATAATCTCACGCATCCGGTTAAACCGGAAGTGACTGTTAACTTTAAATGAAACACTCTATATATTATTACATTTTTTAATTCCTCGTTCAATTTTAAAGTAAATTTCATAAAACAACTATGTTGTTATTTCCAACCATTTTGGAAATATTTGCATTTTTTTTTAAAATTTTGACAGATGGACGATTGCATCTGAACTTCTGTAACTCTAAAACTATTGAACGTGGAAAATTGAAAATTTGCAGGACTGTTGACCGTATAGGGTAGCATTCGAAACCGAACGAATTTTTCGAAACCATTATACAGCGTTCCGAAAATTATGGTTAAACTTTCGAATTGAAAAAGTGTCAAAACTCATTTTTTTTTTTTAAATACAACTATAGCAGTCGCCACGAGTGATGGCGAGGAGTAGGGATGCGCTGTAGACGCTTTTAAAAGCGTGCACGCCCACTTAGCTGCAATAATACGTTCTGAGTATTTGTCAGTGGCGGCTCAAAATGTCTCTGTTAGGGGAGCATAAAGTGATTCACTCTCAAACGCGCGAAGTGGTTTTTAATGTATATAATTATTTTTTTAAAAGAAAAAGCACATCGGCAAATGTAAGTGAAATAAAACAGTTAGTGTCTGAAGCAACCGGTGTGTCAGTGCGAACAATAGAAAGAATTGTTCAGGAAGGACATAGGGCGACAAATCCCGCTGAAATAAAATTTAGAAGTCCTGGTAAGAAAAGACCGAGGCAAAAAAGTGTCAGTAGTTTACCAGAATACCAATTAAGAATAGTGCGGGATATGATATATGACTTTCATCGAACAGATGAACGACGTGTTACCGTATCGGCTCTACGGCGGAAGACCGAAAATTTAATTATAAATGTAAATAATGATAGTAGTAGTGATGACAACGATTTTAGTGCGGAAGAGGTTTAACTTTATCCATTAAATTTTCAATTTGTTTAATAGGTTATAATGTTTAAATTCAATAAACCGTTTAAACAATAATCCTTTTTTGTTATTATCATCGCTGATGTTTCCTGGTAAACAATTCAGGGGATTATGTGCCCCTTAACGGTTAATCGGATTTAAATGTTTATTAGTTCATTAAGATTATATTAACATAATATTTTTGTTTTTTGTTGTGAATATACATATGTTCATATATTCCAGGAATAAATTAGTAGGTAGGCACTTGTAAATAGTAGTAATTAGTAAACAAAATACTTATATTGTCCGGAGATATCCCCTACTAATAAAACTATTTTATTAAATTTTTAATTACATTAACGTTGCATTATTCAATATTAACCTGCACGCCAATGGTATAGAGAAATTATATGCAGAGGCGATGGTAAATCCGTTGTGCCCGTCTACTGCTGCGCGAACCTACTCCCACCGCTCGCCATCACTTGTGGCGACTGCTATACCTATTTTTCTCTTCCTGATCAAACTGCCCTTACAAAAATGCAAAAAAAGTCATATTCATTATGCACTTAAAATAGATATTTTTTAAGATAATTAGTAAAATATGTTTATATAATAATAATAAATATTTATTGTCCAACAGAATACCAGTTATAGGACAATGTTATAATGTGTTCATGCATGCATGTACAAAGTGTTACAATAGATGACGTAGAGTAGAGAAATAGATACTAAAACAAAACAGAATTCAAATCAAGTATAACGACTTAGACTAATATAAATGAAAAAATAATTACATCGACTGAAAAAAAATAATTATCTGCATTCTTATACATAGTATACAAAGGTGATTGCCTAAGCAAATTGGTTTTTGCAACAGCAGGAGCAAATGTAGGGGTGAAACATGTTGAGCAGCGGGGTATATGGAAATTAACATCACCAAGAAGGTGGGGGCAGTCGATGATCTGCTGCTATGAAGTTCCCTGCGAACGGTTAGGGATTGTACGTTATGGCGTTCTAGCAGATGTTGATAGTCAATTCCTCTAGGTGGATATAGCGAGTGAATTTTGAAGGAAAGAAACAAATACCGACGCTGTAAATGCTCTAATGATAATTGGTGGTATACATAGTAGGGGGACCACACTACAGAGGAATATTCAAGGGAACTAACAATGAACGCATAATAAAGGGATTTTAAGGCATCAGTGTGGAAGAAATATTTGGATACGCGCATAATGAAGCCTAGTTTCTTGGATGTAGAGCTTACGAGGTTATTGATATGTAAATGAGATGATAAAAGATCATCCTGCTTTTGTATATCTAAGTTAGTCATGACCATTCGAGAAACAATCCAGCATTGTTGAAATATCACTCTGCTTTCAATTATAAACAATGCCAACAAGTTTAAATTATACGTACGAAGATTATCTAAATTTGTCAATTATTTATGGAGAATGCAATGAAGTTATATCAAGAACATGTACCTTTGCCGCTCGGTATCCTCAGAAGCAAAAGCCGTCACCAAACGCAGTTAAACGAATAATACGGAATTTTAAAAACTTCGGATCGGTCAAAGCAGAAATTCAAAAGCATAAACCTATTGTTTTTAGTTCAATAACGCAGTTTGGCTTAAGCGTACTGCTTTGCAAAATTTTCTAATGTTATACTCTTTCATATTTTGATCGATGCAGTTCCTCGCGAGACAGCCTGTATAAGTATAAATAAAGGCATTATAGTGTATTACGTATTACTCAATCGATAAAATTATTTACGGAAAGGCATAGTCCCTGCCTAGGAAGGTCCCAAACAAAAAAAAAATATGTCTACAGAAATATTGTAATGGAATTGTGTTTTTCTACCGACCGAACGTTCGAAAGGAGCTTACATATAAATCCCGGCCTAGGCCGGAGTAGAATAACGGCACAATACATATAGATCCAATACATCATCTTCATGGTATGATTCCGTCGTCAGCCGGTCAATGCTAGGGGCAGAAAGAAAGGCGATGATAGATTTGCCGTATTTCCGACTGACACCGTGTCCGGGGCAGATAGATTTTAACCTGTCGCGCGTCTTTTTTTCGCCCGAATGAAATATGGGACCATTAGCAAATTACCCGTGGACAATGCACCCAATAAAGTAGGAGGAAGAAATATTGAGAAACTCCTGCGGAAAGAAGGCAAACTTATATATATATATATGTATATATATTCGAAATTTATTCTTGTAAAATTCCACTGTTGCTTTCATGAAGCGTGTGATATATTTTAAATAAAGAGGACTAAACTCAGGGTCATGCCGTAGCAATGCACATTTGGAAACCGTTAAGCCGAAACCGAATAACAGTTGATTCTCAAGAAAACTACAGCATAGGAACTATACATACTACTAACAATATGAAGTCAAGTAATCAATGCAGATTTTGAGATTATTGTGATATCTCAAGCGTTTATTTAGTTTATTTAGTTAAGTTATCAGACCCACCCCCGTAGAACCAAATCTTCTCCATTCTCTTTTTTGTATTATACCTAGGAGGTGAAAGATTAGAGTGCACATTTCTGCTTCAACATCGGCAAAATTAACCGCGCAGCGTTTTAAAGATTGGTTTGCATGTTTCCTTGTCAAATATAGGTTCTGAAAGTTAATTGTTACGCAATCCTGGGAGAGACATTATTCGAAGGTAGTTGAAGACTCACAATTTCTAACAAAACTACGCCAATCAAAAGAATCAGTATCATTTTGCTTGCCTATATTCGCTTTTACGCTAAGGTTTTATATGGTAGGCTGTATGATATTAAATAGAGCCAAAAGAATCACACTTATCGCCTTCCAGCTATGATGCAAGTAAGTTAACTGTTGAAATAGGTTTTTTGGATGTGTTGTCAGGAAAAAATATATTGCTGAACGTCGTCAAAATACGAAGGCAAATATGTATAACGTACACTTTTTATGCACAGACATACTGTCACTTTTGACATTTAAAACGTCAAAATAAGGATGCTAAAATGAAATAACCGAATTCATATTTGTAATAATAAATTTGTTGCGTAATTTCAATATTTTGCTTTTTGTTACACTATGTGTATAGATATTTTCATTAGAAATATCAAACATCACATAAATTTAACTGCCAACACGAATCGTACCTATCTGTAATGCAGTTATAGTTCGTTAAAAATAATTTATATCTGTCTGCCTTTTTTCATTTCACCGCTACGATATTTTCTAGACATGTTACGTATATATAGATACATATTATATATCTGTCTGGAGCGAGATAATGGCCAAGAACAAGAACATTTATATTATAATGAAGTGGCAGTGGCGTTTAAGCACTACTATACAACTACGATTTTAAAATGATTACCTTGGTATTAAGTACAGAATGGACGGCCTCTTCGACTCTCGCGAAATTGCCTTTGCCGAGTCGTTTGCCGGTAAGACGGTAGTTGCCAACATTGACAAGTTTACGTCCCTCCGCTTGAAGTGTCATTCCGTGAACTATTCACATATATTTACACATAACCACTACTAAATTATTATTATATTTACTATTATTATTTTATTTAACGCAGTAACTTTATGTTAATTTAACCTTTTCACACACAAAATATACCGAACTCAAATACATATCTCACGTAAGATAACCACATCATAAAAAGTTATGTAGAAACCTCCCCTTGTTTTTCAACGTGACACTAGCGAAAACATATGAAACGTACCGATGTGTCTATTTTCCAGGACCATGTGATGGCGACGGTAAGTATTGTTTTCCTCTCGTTTGAGTTAGTCGACAAACGAGAAAGGAAGATAAAAGGAATCGGCTTCGCCTGGAAGGACTCCCGCGTTCGTTTACGTAAGATAAATTTTATCGGGGCACCATCTTCTACTCCCATTCGCAGATAAAACACTTTTAAATCATTTCCCTGTCAACAAATACGGATAGCGTACTACTTAAGTGAATTCTATATATTCTTCTTTTTTAGATATTTGCTTGGGAAAAGTTGATTCGACAAAACGTGCAGAGTAAACCGGCCTTCCAACTCAATTTAGTATTTATTGCTTTCTAGAAGGTAAGAGGTCGTAAAGTGACAGTATAGCAAAATTAACTTTGAAAATTTCACAGCATGTAAAAGATTTACTGTCAACTAAAAAAATCACAGAAGATGAAGCTTCTGATTAGACTAATTACATTGCATTTTCGTAATAAACACAATCTCCTAATCTTCTCGATGTATTTACCGATAAATTGACACTGTTGACAAACGTGCGTAATCATGCATGTTGTTTTGACAAGTAATTTCATACACACTTCTCCTGATATTACCTTTTAAATCTTAAGGTGTTTACTTTTCAATTAAGTGCTCCTATTGTATGAAAGCAATTTATTAATATTCCATTTTTCAGATGTGAATTAATATTTCGACATTCTTATACATTCCACCATTTAAGACTTAATAATCACTTTGCATGAAGCGAACACCCAAATAGACCTGCAGGAATATTTGTTGTGGCATCTATAGATATAATTGCTTTTTTGGAGATGAGAGCTAGATTTGCATCTGATATACCATAACAAGTGAGGATTGAAGGTCTTTAACGTAGATATAGCCAGGAAGTCCACAACATCTTCAAACTTCTTCGTTTATCTAACAAAATTTGGATCGCAGAAAAACTAGAAAACTAGAAATCCGGGCTTAATCTATCCTTAATTACATTGGGGTACCTCAGGGATTCGTTTTAGACCCTAGTTTTCTTTACTTCCAAATGGTTCATGGTTTATTTCAGCAGAATTCCTAAATTTACAATTTCACAGAATTTACAAAGAACAAAATTCATTATTTGGTAAACTAGTGACCTTAAGGAAAATCACACCCCTGGTCTTTTATTTTTAAACGAGTATTTCCTCAAATTACGCTTTAGTTTTGACATCATCTATATGTAAGCTTTATGACATTATCAATAATTTTTTTAAATAGAAATGTGGGCGTTGCAATACATCACTTGGAAGGTCTTTTGAATGTCAATTTTTGTATATTGTTAAAAAAGAAAACCCAGCAGAATTCTTAAAACAAATAATTAATGATCATCAAAATAAATTTGGTAAAGGGCGTCACTGGTAATGAAATGGTACTTTCTAATCTACTTTTTGCCTTTAAAGACCTCCGTAAAGGTAATATGGAACAAATATCTTTCTATCGGTGTTTACTGTATATGTACCTTTTTTATTATTAAGTTTTTTCATTACTGCTTTGTCCACAAAATTAATTTGTAATTTTTCTTGACAATAAAGCATATTTATTATTATATTCTGCTAGCCTGTCAAGATAATTTCCATATCAGTTGACGGCAAGTAGCATTAGATTATGACATTGACCATTCAGTAGTTCTTAGCTTCTTCTTCAAAGAAAAAAATGGCATCCTTCAAAGTAAGTTCAATACAGGAACTTCTAGAAGATGATTTTGATAAACGAGTATAGTTTGTAAAATTATAATGGAAAAAAATAACAAAGATCCAATGTTTTTAGAAGTCCTTCTGTTTTGATCAAGTTAAATTTCCCGTAAACGGCCATGTCATTCCTTGTCGGTATTGGGCTATGAAAAATCCGCACTGGGTGCAGGAGTATCGTACTCAATACCCAGAAAAAGCGAATGTTTACGCGGGAATAATAGACATTTCGGTTATAGGACCATACTTTTTCGAAGACACTATAACAGGTTCTTGACATCTTCAATTTTCACAAAACTTATTGCTCCCCGAACTGAGGCGGTTGTTCGTCAACATCGTTGATCGGTGACTGCAGCAAGATGGTGCACCTCCATACTATGGTGAAAACTTCTTGGACAACGTCTCCCCAAATCGGTGGATAGGTCGAAGAGGATCAACGAATGGCCAAATTTGGTCACCAAATTTGACACCCATTGTGTGTTTTTTTTTTATGGAAGTACTTGTAAAATAAAGTGTACTAGAATAGACCACAATCTATCAATGACCTCAAAGAACGGATACGCATTAAGGTTGCACAAATAGCTCCGGATGTTGTACAGAAAGTTCGAGAAGAATTCATTGCTCGTCTTTCTCATTGTATTTTAGCTGAAGGTCATAAATTTTATTATTTGACTTAAATTTAGTTGTATTTAATAAATAATAATATTTATTGTAATAATAAAAATGTTATAGATTGCAATCTTTTTAATGTATTGTAATTTTGTTCCCTGCCAAATCCAATTTTATTATGTTGAAAAGTTATTAATCTATTAATCAAGAAATTATTACCGGCCATATTCGTCCAAAGTGGCACAGCATATTAATAATAAGGTCATAGCCATAAGATCATCATTGAAAACCTCGAACTAGTAAAAAATGTAACATCCCTGAGAGATTTATCCGCTGTTGAAAGCATTTATATTAAAAGAGAATCTAAAAATAATACTTTATTAAATCGTGAACAGGCCCCGTTGTACCATTCGGTGTTGATGGATTTATTTACATTTTATCGTTTCTTAGTACATTCGGTCTTCGGTTGAAAATGGAAATACACGAATTTCCGAAACAATTGTCCCGAATTAGTTTAAAATTGGTGCAGCGTGGATTGATCAAATATCTTGTGCATCTTGAAAGTAGTATATCAAAATAAAGGTTTGTTTTACCAATTATGTACTTAATTTGACAAAGTAGAACAGACATAACACTGTAGGTAGCTCCTAAATTTGTATTCACTTAGTACTGTCATGTATATGTGGTTGCCTGAATTTTATTAAAGCCAAGTAATAATACGCTCCTCCTCTGTAATGTTGGAAAAGCCATTGCCACAATATTTCATAAATTCACAAGTATGCATGGATGGCATATTATCTTTTTCAATCTAATTCCTATCTATTTTAATAAGAAATGATAAAATAGTAATTAGGTATTTAATGTTATACATACATGTAAATCAATTTTCTGTTTATATTTGTCCTTATTCAATTCATTCAATTACTTCACTATTTAATGCAAAAACCATAAAGTACATGCAAGCCTACAAAATGTCATATTTTGTAGAAAAAAGGAACCTGTAGAATTAGGTTATGAGGTTCTACCATGTTCTACTAAAATCCTCATACGCCCAAAAGGAAATCAGTCGGTAATCTCTTTTAACATCATAAGTGTTCGCGCCCACGCATCCATTAAAATAACGGAATAACTAATGAACTCGGGCCGTAATAATATGTAATCACAATAAACCACTTTAAAACAAGTTGACATCTTTTACCGTTCCTTGCTATTATTGCCGTGATCGTTATTATAGCTCATCGTGTATTCACGACGCCTATGACATTTAAAAAGCAAACATTAACGCGGAGAAACGCGAAAACAATCATTAAAAATCAATTAATGACATTGGGCAAGAACGTTTATGTATTCGGTGTTGTAATGGGATTTTGTAACGCTAATTAGTGTAACACGGCATTCAGGCAATGGAGGTAAGATGTAGTAAAAGAACTACTGCAGTAGTCAATTTCTGCGCTTCTTTCGTCATGATCTAATTAAAACCCCTTTATGTTTCGTTACGAACGTTGGATCAACTTGGGAAATCTTTTATTTATGCTTGTATCATTCTGAAATACAAGTTTACAATTGTGCTGACGTAGCTTTCAGGATTAAATAAAAACACGGCGCTTTGTATATGAGTAATTACTGTTATGATATCTTCCGTTGAATGTTAAATTATGCAAAGAATTAAGTACCATAAAATCTATTTTACTGTATGGATGTATAGTATCTTTGTATATTTCAACTAGCACTTTGTCGTCCAGTTTAATTAGTAAGGTAACCAGGATTAAGAAATGTTTTTTTTTCCAAATGCTAGGTGAAAAAGTTTTAGACTTGTGTGTAAAGTTTTTTGGGCAGCGTTCTTTGGTGGTATTTCCTGCAATTGTGCGAAAATATAATTTTCGCTTTAATAAAGTACACTTTCCTACTTTTTTGCGCTTTTACAAAATTAAGAATCCTCTAAACGACTTTTCGAATTTAACTCACATGAAAATCATTATTTGCTCAATTAGGTCGTAAGTATTATATGTCGTTAAAATTAGTTCATTAAGGATACTTAAAAATAAAAAATACATGCAGGGTATTTAATTTAACCTTTTGTAGCCTGATTTATCAATGGTACGATTATCTCAACCTGTTTTGGGTACGTTTGACCCAACCTTCTTGAATGCCATGGAAATTGCTGACTACTAGTTCGACTTTATTATCCTGCCATTTCCATACTCCAATGTCCATAGACGAGAAGCGAAAATCGTAATCTCCACGCTTCAGGCTTTTATCGTCGCTCATATTAGCGGAGAGTCCTTTTCTGGCAGATTTGACTGTTCCACATGACAGAGTGTGTCCAGTTTTTAGCTTTTCCAACAAGGGTAGGATATTATCCGATTCTTTCCCCATTCATCTTCAGTTAGATTTAAAACTACCCTCTCACCAACTTCATATCCTGAAAATTCTGCGATTGTTTCATTTTTCCCCTCATATATTTCAATTTTTTTTTATATCTGCTTCTCTGCTGATCAGATAAGCATCAAAGCTTATACCCACGTTTTATGGGTTTCATAGGATTATATTGTTTCAGGGAACTACGTCCCTTGAACATTATCATCGATTCATCAACAGATAACTCGCGAGTACCATTGTAAGCGAACAAAAAAATGATTTATTCAGGGTGTTTATCAGTGGTCGCAATTTGTATAGTTTGTCCTTTTTATTTTTGGGCATCTGCATGTAGAGATTGCGGAGGAGACATAGGGGACATTTAAATTTTTTGATGTTGACCAGTAATGTCGCCAATTAGGCAGGTCATTAACAGGTTCAAACCTAGGAACACCAAAATCTCATCTTTATTGGTATTCAGAATCTTGCCCCTTTGCATCGCACATAAAAATCTCCGTGGTTGTCTTACAAGCAACACAGTTGTCTTCTGGGCAAGCTTCTGGAGATTGATAAGTGGGAATACAAGTCACGACTTGACCCTTTTTCTCCATTTTCTATCAACCTTATTATCGTTTCTTTTGGATTTTGCCCTGTTTTTATTTTTACTTTTACTTTGCATTACTTTTGCATCATTTTCTGCAACCTCCACTCCAATAGTTTGTTCAGAGTTCTCGACGGTAGCAATGTTTTGAGGATCAACATTCCCTTTTTCTACATTATTGCCCTCCAACTTATCATTAACAATTTCATTCTCACCCTCATAATCACTTTCGATATCTGTAACATCTTTCTCGTCTCGCGTAAATCCTCGTAAGTAAACTCCTCTATAATTTGCAACAGTATCTGATAAAGGTCTCTTGTTATTATAGACTGTTGTTTTTTATATCGACTAAAAGAATATATGCAAAGTAAGTAAACAAAAATAATAAAAGATTGCTAAAAATCATGCGTCGTTGATTTTACCGTTCGTAACGGGACTCGGAGCCTGACGGTACTTTAGAGTACCTTGCGAAATATAATAGAAATAGAGCAATTCTAACGTTCTATCTATAAAACAACTCTCTTTACCAGTTTATGAAAGCTGTTTTGTGTAAATAGTACCCCCAGACTTGTTAAAACTATTACAGAAATAACAATAAAAATAATAATCAAATCACTTCTGTCAAATATGTAAACGAACACTGCAACTTTTCAGAACAATTATTAACTAAGGTGTGTATGATGCTGTCAGCTTGCGGTGACTGGGTTTATCGACAATTCAAACGAGACTTGAGAGTACCATCCGGTTGATTGAACGATTTAGGTTGATACGGAATTTACACGGATTAAAAAAAAACCGATAATTCAGAGTACCGTCCGCCAACAAAAGGTTAAAAAAGATCATCTATTTCGTGCTGCATTTACATGAATCATCCTGTACATTTCAAATTTCATTCATTTAAAGGTACGCCTTTAAAATTAAAAATTGATGTGCTCGAGCATTTTTCATAAACCTCTACGATAAGTGGTTAAGAGTATTAAACTTCAAATAGAGATTTAAAAAAAAAAATAAGTCCGTTTCTATTGGCTTGAATAAAATCAGATTATATATAAGTCCTATTTCTTCGCCCGCACTTTATATAGGGTTCGAACGGAATATCGAAAAAACGTAAAGAACATAATAACCTACATCATTCTGATAGTATCAAATTTATGTAAACAGTGCTTTACATAACGGCGCATTATCATCTCCGGCATGTTAGTTGTTATATCACCGCTAGGCGGAGCGGCATTTTCGTTCCAGATAAGCGGTGCTGGGAGTTGGCGAACGAAAGCGCCCAGGCGATAATTTACAACCGAAAAATACTTTTAAAATAGATTAAATTAGAATTGCATAATGCGTCGTCGGCGCGGAAGAAGAAGGTTCCCGAAAGCAGAGTTGGGGGTAAAGAAAAAGCCCGGCTCCTTTCACCGTATATAAAACATTAGAGACATCCAATAAAAGGGAAAGTTCGGTGGAATACTAAAGAAAGTTGGAGCGTTAAATATTCCCTGTGTTTGTGTACGCTTGTATATATATATATATACGTGAAACGCTGCGCGATGGGGTTGCAAAGAAGGATCGGAGTTGCCTAAACGTTTCGGGTGAATACAAGGGGTCGAACGACAAAGAACTATACCGTAGAGAGGGAGAGAGCAGGACGGCATCGGCATAAATCTTTCAGGGTGTATGCGTTAAATGGTGGTAAATAAGGCCTTTGCGTACAGACACATGTGGTCTTACTTGTTTACGAAAATGGAACCGCCTGAGAATGGGGTCTGTGGATTTGCGGTTTTTGTCAAGTTTACGTCAATATTTTAGTAACGGCGAAAGTGTATCCCCGTGTTTGCCTTTACTCACTAACAAGAGATTTACAAATTTGTACACACACAAGCACATATATAGCACAAACATAAACGCACAGATACGCACACCAGTAAGTCGATAAAACCGAATTAGGATTCGGATATGTTATAGTTTCGCTTTGAATTATTAATTTTGGCATTTGTGTTTCTACTCGCGCAGATATAATGCTCTAAAAACAATTATTCATAAGCAAATGGTGTTGAGAAATGCTCGAGATGCGGTCAGAGTCAAACATTTTCACCCAGGAAAATTGCATTGACGACATATTTGGTGTTTTGTTATTTTTTATTTTATGAATAACTATATTCAACGTTTATTTCTATTAAATTCTTGTTGTTGAAATATTACTAATATTTATAAAAACAAAAATAAATTACAAATAAAAAACCAACTACATACTAATAATAGATTGACATCAGAAATTCCCGAACTTACAAACTACAAAAAAGCGATTTTAGACTTGTTTAGTTGGCAAGTATAATGTAGCCACCACATCAATAAGGAATTCCACCAACGCTTTCTTATAAACGAATAATGCAAGATTCTAACAGCAATAATAATAGATCATGAAAGTTTCTGCAAATTCTAATAGGAAAACCCGTGTTCCTGATAGTTTTTAGTAACACCAAAATCTTTTACTCCCTCGTCGCAAAGTAAATTTTTAGATGAGTCACATAATTAAACAAATCTATGTCGTGTGAAGTGAAACCGTACTTGTCGGTCCATTAGCTTGGGTTTATGTCTGCTAGATCTACTGTGACCAACTTAGTCAACATTGCACAATTCCTTTCGACGGTATTGGATCAGCGAGGGCAGGTCGAGATAATATATACTGACTTTACAAAGGCTTTTGATATCGATATCATGAATCATGGTTTACTCCTAAGCAATCTAGATGCCATTGGCTTTTACACAAAACTTTGTAGACTAATGTCCTCCTGTTTAAACGGACGTTTTAGTTACGTTACTTAAAACGGATTCTAATAAAACACCTTTAGCATGTCGTTAGGTGTGCTATAGGGCTCAAACTTGGGATCGGTACTTTTTAACATATACATCGAGAGAAATTGAATTGTGGACTTCTGGCTTACGCTGATGACTTAAAAATTTACATTGAAACTAATAGCCGCGCAGACTGTATAAAATTACGAACTAATATTACTTTAATTGATGAGTGATGTGCGTTGAATGAAGCATCTCTTAATATACTAAATGTGCGGTTGTGTCTTACACCAGGTCTCATTGGTCTTTCCTTATGCTGTTAGGAGTAACTCGATTCCAAGGAAGGAGAAGATGCGTGACTTGGGAGTATTGCCTGACTCACGTCGGAACTTCGGAACACATACCTGTGATCTGCCGGAATTTTAGTAACTTAGCTGCAATTAAAACTTTATATTTTGCTCTTGGTCAATCAAGATTAAAATCCATAATCTGGTATATGCATTACACCCACCAGTTGATTGCTGTTGAAAGGATACAAAAGCGTTGTTTGGAGTATTTAACATTTCAATCTCCTGTCATTATCTTGCTCGTGGTTCTGATTAGGTATCCTTACTGCAGCAACATGATTTCAAGTCATAATTTGATAGGGTTACCAACAAGATCGATTCACCACAATTTCTTGCAAACATTAACGTAAGTGTACCTTCTTACTATACTCGATCTTGTATAGTCATCAACGCTGTCTTCTCCTTTTTTTTTTTCTTTTAATGGAATTTAATGTCCTTTCATTCAAGTTGAATATAGTTATATGGTGTTCTTTTAACGAAATATATTGTTATGCTATATTGTGTCTATGTTTGGTGATATTCCCCTAAAATTTTAATAAATAACTTCGGGGCATTTCTACTTTTCGCAGTTACTAAAACAAACAAACGCAGATTCGAGTTGTTGAGTGTGCCAAAAGCTAGAACATACATCTTAACTTAATCACCACGATTTTCCTTGTAGTTAAAAGCCGTTCTTACTATTAGAGCAGCAATTATCATTTGTTTAATTTTTTGTTCTGAATCTAAAATATGTTAAGAGCACTATTATTAGCTAAAGGAAGGATTAATTATAATTAGTTAAGGAAAGGATTTTAGAATATCGAACAATGATAATTTGCAAGAACTGTTAGCAAATCGTAATTTTTTTTTAAATTAAAGGAGACACAAAAAAGGAATTTGGCAACATAACAAATTTTAGATGGATGTTAATGGAGATTCAGTGTATTCCATCATGATTGAATAATACATGGCCTCTTTTGCACCTTTCAGATTTGTCTAAAACGTTATTAGGCTTGACACCTGTACATTTTTTGCTTTCGCTTTCTCTAATAATAAACCACTCAGTTTTGTTTCTGTTATAGGAATGAGTTTAAAAGTATCTGCTTATCTTCAGAATTATCTTTTTATGAAAATTTTATAATTTTCCGATCTCTTCTGAAATCCATAATCAGAACTGAGCCACGTGACCCGATTTGCGTTTAAAAACAGTTATGTTTCTTCATGTTTACAATTTCATACAAAATTAGTTTGTTCCTTCTTAATAATGCATTGAAATGTTTTCAAAATAAAAAAAAACATTTGCCTTTAAACTTCGTCTGGAAGCTTGGCAATATAAAATACAAGAATAGTTTTCAATGCTTTGCGGCATTTAATTAATTAGAGAGCAGTCTTAATGTCTCTTTTTCTGGTAGTATTTTTCAGCAGATCTTTGCGGTAAACTATCCGCGCATAATGTTGGGTTTTGCTTCAATTATCAAATAGAAAAGTCCATGTAATAACACTTAGAAACTCGTCGTTCTAATTTTTCCCATGATAATATAAATCGACCCCTGTTTCCTTGTATTATAAACGTTAATTAGTACTCCACCAAGCACATTAGAGGCAATTCCATTGATGTATATACGTATTCAACCCTTACGCACGAAAGTACCTCTCGGCGTCGAAACTAATTAATGTTATTGACCTTTATACAATGAACAATGTCGGCGTTGAACCGACATTTTCGCAGAGGCGACGCGTAATATCAATGCTTGACGCAATATAGTTTAAGCACAGTTCCAGGCACTAAACTTTCGAAAAGTTTATATCGCCTGAAACTGTTGGCTGATTAAGATATTCACCGGGCTTCGAATTCCGTGATTTCGTGGAGAAGGCTGAATATGGTAATAATTGGATCATTTCTATTAGTAGCTCTATATGTACGTATGTACTACGCATCTAAGTGTGTACCGTTTCATCGGTATAATTGTCAGAGAACGTGCCGCGGTTGTGCTTCAGAATATCGTATTGCTTACTAGTTAGGATAACTAATAATTAATATCGGTAATACCGGTTTAGAATGATCGTATATTATAAGTAATGATTATAGTCTTGTCGCTAAAGAATGTGTACCTGAATTTATTTTTAGATGCGTGTACTTTAACAGGTGGATTTAATTGGAAACACTAATTTTAAATCACGTTCATTGCTGTCAGGTATGTTACTGATTACTAAAACCAAAGTCGTCTATAATCTGCGTTTATTTAACTTACACAATAATTGTTTCCTCTGAGAAGACATAATTTCTGTATTGATATATGCATATCCAAATGTCATGTACTGTCACGAATATCACCAGCGTTAGCAATTAGCGTTCATAAATAATTTATATGTACTTCAAGTGTTTTAATTGAATAGACTTACAACGATAGTTTGACTTCAAGGCCCACCGCTTATATACAGAATCTTTACAGAAGGATAATATTAGAATATTAAATGTCATTTATTGCAAACCTGAAAATCCGTAACGTAATTTACTCTAAATAGAGGATATCAAAGTAAAAGGTAAAGAATCATTGATTGACTAGGTCGTGCATTGAATTTGATGATTTTAAATGTGAATCTAGCTTTATAGTTGTATTGGCTGAAATCGAAAAGGAAAATGATGTAGTATTTAATTGTAAATATTACATATGCTTATGTCTTATATTCTAGTTGAATCTGAAGGATTGTCTAACTCATTGCTCTCTATAAAACAATTTTATTTTTATCAATCTTTAGCTCATATTTGCCTAACCTTTTAAATAAATGACATTAGCCCTAAGTTTACTTTGCACAATTTTTAATTTCATCTGAAAGGTGATTATATAATATTGAACTCTTATATTTAGGATCTTGTTCATATAGCGACAGCCGGTGCTTAGAAATCTGTATATTCTTATGGTGTTTAAAACCTCAGCAGAGTGTCCTAATCAACCGAAAAACGGAAAATTGCACAACCAATAGTTAATATTTGGAAATGTTATACAAATTCTGCAGTATATTTCTCTTAAAGTAGCATAAGGCACCAGTACAGGTGTCCCACCGAAGGCTGGAAAAGAAACCTATCTATGTATGGGAATTAACGATGAAAATCACATTAAAATCCTGGGGATGCTATACTAAATTGTCGATCTTTTTCTACAACATGTTTCTAAACAAGGACACGATATTGTAAGTCGACGGTAACCCACTAAATGTGCGTTTATAATTAACACTAAATTCAAATAAAATTTTATAAGTAAAAGTCATTATCAGCAGACGCGTTTTGCCTTACCAAGGCTCATCAGTGCTACTGAACGATCTGCTTATATAAACGCAAATTTACTGGCTTACCATCCACCTACAATATCGTGTTCTTGTTTAGAAACATGTTGTAGAAATAGATCGACAATATAGCATAGTACCTTCACGAATTTATTTCCATCGTTAATATCGTCGTGTGATGCAATAGGTCATCCAGTAGCCCGGATGAGCCTTTCTAAGACGAAACGCGTCTGTTAATAGTGATTGTTGCTTATCAAATTTTACCCTGTGTATATTATTCCATATTTAAATTTCATCGTTACATTTTTTGAATATTCCATACGTTTTTAAGTATACAACAAAATTGACAATACAATAAATAAATAATGACAGTTTTGACGTTTAATTGTTATGGTGAAACGATTAACTTGGCCTACTAAAAATACGCACAAAGAAATTTCGATGTTAGATCTGGTCGTGGGGAATTATTATATCACACAAGAAGTTGTAACCGTACAAAGTTCTGAAGTTTAATACCAACACCCACGTTTAGGAATAAAATTTCATTTTTAAAATATAAATTTGCTCCTCTACAAAGTAGGTGCTGCAATTACTCAGTTTTGGAGTTTGTTTAAATCTGAGGTAAATACTGTTATCAGTACACTTTGCATAGTTAAGATACAGTAATAACAGTAGGTACTAACTTAAAGAATTAGCTTCATCTTTTCGGAATTATTCTAACAACCTTACGAGAATAAAGTCTCAACAGTGGTTTACTAATTCACATTTTGATATTACTTTAACTCTCTTCCTTAGTTAAACTGTTGATCAATACCAAATGTTTTCCGATTGGAGTTATTATTATCCGAGAGCAATGTTAAGCAAACAGTAACACTGTCGAAAGATATTTCTGCTTTTGGGGTTGAAATTTTTTAACTACATGGGGTCCTGTTAATCCACTTCATTTAAATCTGTAAAATTTTTATCATAGACGAATAATTTTCATTTAATGAAACGTGTCATTGGTTTAATATTTTATGATCTGATGCTTTGTCCAACGATATAACGTTTATATACCAAGCCGACTTGAAAATCAGTAAAATATTAAAGGAGTAAATAACAACGTTGCTAATATGTATAATATATAGTGTGTTCCATTTAAAATAACCTAGTGAGTATGCGTTTGCATACTTCTGGAATACTTTGTATAGTCAGATTTATTCTTAAGGTATACAGCATTAGATTATACAAAAAATTTGTAGAAAAGATCTCTTCCTAAATTGGAAAATAGAGCTGTAATCAAATATCCAATCAACGGTGGAACACCAAGCACAGTTAGGCAATGTAATTCCAAACAAGTCATTTACGATTGCCATAGTTTACCTACCAAACACCTTAGAATTTAAAAAAAATATATAAATTTAAGTAAAATATTAGTCCCAAAAGAAAGGAAATTTTCATTAGTAAGTATTCACATTCCAACAGGTTTGTGTGCATATCTTTTACGATTCATTACAAGTGATTTTGGCAGTTTCTGTTGGTTTGTGCTTACAAAATGATATCAATATATGTAATGTAGTTTGTTAAATTTGACATTTTCAAAAAAAAAAACAAAAAATAGTTATCGTGTATACCGCTTTGCTCAACTTGGCAACGAGTCCATATGACTATTCCATGTTAATGCACTATCAATTCGCACACTCAAGACGTTGCTGGATGCTGTTTGTTCACCTTGACAAGTTTGGAAGTTTAAAATCTGCCTTTTACTGGTATTTAGTTTGAATTTATAGTTTACCAAACTTCAGCTGAATTTATTTGCATTGCTCTCCTCAATGATTGCATGCTTTGTGCTTCTCGTGATTCAGAAGGTGTCATCAGTTTTGCTACTCAGGATATTACTTGGTATATGAGAATAGTAGAGGATCTAAGATAGAGCCTTGAGGTACTCCAATATTGATATTTTTAAGATCAGATAAACTATTTCGCCACAAGATTCTCCAAATTCTGTTGTTAAGATCGATTTTCTCTCCTTTAATTCCATAATATCCTAATTTCAGCAGCAGAATGCAGAATGTCATGTGATGTACAATAAAAAAAATTGAAAAAGCTTGAATAATCTATAGACATAAACTAAGTTTAAGGTTCAGATTATTCTGCTAATGAGAAGCACTAATTCCAGCCTGACACTTACTACTAACGTAATATGTACAAGGCGTTACGTTACATTATCTCCGCCTCTGTTGTGTTGTATAGTAATAGATGCGAAATTAATAGATGCATACGTAATGCAAGCAGATGTATATACATACGGTATGTTAATAATCACGATACGAACGTCGTTTCCGCGAACTTAACCTCGATAATATCGCGTTTCGAGTTTCAACGGATGAATCGTAAGAATTTTTCGAACCGAAAGCAAGTGGCTCTGCCTACTGTTCCGGGAAATCGATGAATTTCGCTACTACTGGTTCACATAGGGGGAGCATATGAGAGTTTGTTTATGTCAGATCGTACCTCCACGAAGGAGAAGTGTAAGCGAGCCGTTAAAATTTAATGTTTAAAAATTACGGTGCGTTGAACCATAAGTGCGAAATAATTTCCCACAGGTCATCTCGCAAAACGGAGGAACGTATTTTTTTACTCATGAAATAACAGAAATAAATTCTAATTCCTTTACCGCTGTGCCCCTTTAGTTTCTAGCTGCGTAGACGGTGCAGGTGATTCAATAACTCTCACCTCCTGCTAAACGTTTGGCTAAAATATTTTATAAAGTGTTCAATTATAAATGAAAAGCCGTTTATAACACGCTACCCAAAGGCGGCGTATGTGGAATACAAGGTATTCCACTTATGCGATCAAAAATATGCTCCCTAAACTACAAACTGGTAATGACTTCAGACTCCACAAACAGGACGGGTATTTTGAATGCTAACGGCTGACGTAAGTGCCTTGTTTTAATCTAAAAGTGTAAAAGTGAATGATAATCAATAACTGAAGTTTATCCACACCTTTTCTTTAGAAAACCTTTCAAATCTCTTTTATTTTATTTTTTTTATTTAATGCCCTACCAAGTAACATTATTTGTTTATAGATATTTTGCGAAGCTTCACAGATAATCCAATAAGTTTTTGTAGTTGTACATCACATGGCAATTTCTTTTTTGTTATTCATTGGCTGTTAAATTTTCTTAAAAGCACCTTTTCTTAATATTCATTCAAAATTCAATTTATGCGTCTATTACTCAATAAGAAGTAGTAAAAATTAAGAAATTGCTGACGCGTAACGTTGAATGTAAGGACAGCGAGACGCGCAGCGTCAAGTCTTTTTGAAAGTGAAAAGCATTTGAAAAAAGAAAAAAAAAAGTAAAGAAAAAGAAAAATTAAGAAAACATTAAAAATTAAGAAATTACAAATCTTTTTAAAGTGTAGAGCCTTTTTTTACACTAAGAGGCGTTCGACAAAAAAGAAAAAAAAATCAAAAAACAGAAAATTTAGAAAAATTTAAAAATGTTTGACACGTAACGTCGAGTGTAACGAGAGCGAGACGCGCAGCGTCAAGTCTTTGTGAAAGGAAAAGCGTTTGAAAAAAGAAAAAAAAAGCAAAAAAGAAGAAAAATTAAGAATACATTAAAAATTAAGAAATTACAAATCTTTTTAAAGTGTAGAGCCTTTTTTACAGTGAGACGCGTTCGACAAAAAAGAAGAAAATTCAAAAAAACAAAAAATTTAGAAAGATTTAAAAATGTGTGACACGAAACGCCGAGTGTAACGATAGCGAGACGCGCAGCGTCGAGTCTTTTTTAAAGAGAGACGCGTTTGAAAAAAAGGAAAATTAAAAAAAAGAACAAAAAATTAAGAAAAATTAATCCACACGTGTACCGACGATCCCAAACCAGTCCCAGGTGCAGACGGGGGTTGTCCGAGACTGGTGCGGTTTAGCTGGTCTGCTGAGTTGGGGCATAATCCGTCATTCAACGACTATTTATTTGGCTAGGTGAGCGCTCCGGAATTTATAGTTTGATATTCCTAAATGGGTACCCTTATAATGAGTTGTAATCCCTCAATTTGTAATTAAATGCCCCACATATACTTCTTCCATAACATTTTTCAATATCAAATCATTCTAACGGTTTCTCTATCTTTCAATTAACTGAGGTAGATTTTTCATTTCCAAAATTCCCTTGATAAAATATTGCCATTCGTATTAAATTAAAACTAAGTTCACCTTCAGAGCAAAATTAGCACCATAAATATGTTTCCGCTTTCACAAGTAAAATTCTCTTGGCTTGTCCCGGCCCTGCTGCGTATTTATGTATACATACACACATAGATACATTCAGGAATAGATGCATGTATTTATATAACATACATATGCATATCATTCGGAATATTACTGTTGCGTATAATTTGCCCTGAGATTAGGGATAGGCCGACAGTTGTAACGCAAACGGTAAATCGCTAATATTATTCTGCTAGCCTTGAAACTCTCTTGACCTCGCCACTTTTAGAATTAATGCCCGTACTCAAATGCAATACGCAGCTCCGCTGGCTGTGCTTGAAGTTTTGCGTCCTATGTGCGTATATTGTGACCCTACATCTACACGGAATATCGACTGTGTAAGGTTTATATATTATCTGTTTTCTTAAAAACTGCACCTATCACAACAAATAAGAATACACAGGAGAAGAAATTTAAGGTTTGCGTACACGTAAGTTCAGAAACTTCAATTGTGTCAACGTTACGAGTTTGTACATTTTGCTCTAAAGTCAGACAAATTTTAGACCATATGAAACAGCTTGTCTCAAGCAAAATATGTGTTCCATTCTACACTAACAATCAGGGTCGTTACTATAAGGAATGCTATTGCATTTCTGAATAAGCCTAGCTAATGTGTAGATTACATAAAGGGGATCCTGTTATTTATCCTGAAAAATTGTAAGTTTTGCTTTAGTATATCAGTCAGTCTTTATTGTGCAAATAACAATAAAATAAAGACCAGTAACATTAAAGAAAAATAACAAATAATAGTATTCATAACTGCTCAAAATGAACACTCGTGGAAGGCGCAGTTGTAAACGTCAAAAATGTAATTCATATGTCAAACTGTTGTCCCAAGCAGACGTGTTTTCGAACATTTTTAAATACCATTTAGTTTCTGAAATATTTGTGGTGGGTCGTTTTCAAATGATCACCCCACAGATACATAATAGATGTATGTATATACATTTTTAATATTTTGTGGGATAACCATCCGCCGTAATAATTGCTTGTACCTAACCGTCTCGGCATCGATTCAACCAGATTCCTGCAAACATTTGGATTTATTTTTTGCTATTCTTCACACAGAACCCTTTTTAGGTCTTTTTTATTAAAAATTTTATGTTGTTTGACCCGTAGCTTCAACTCCTGCCACAAATGTTCTATTGGGTTAACATCTGAAGATTGTGGAGGTGCTTCCAGTTGATGAGGTGTGTAGCCATTCACGAACAACATAGGGTTTATGTTTTGGGTCATTATATTGTTGAAAGTAATAATGACTCGAAACAACATAACTGCACTTTGGTTTAAATTTTCATGTTCGTCACCATACTTCGCAGTAACTATCAGATGTTCCTTTTTCAACGCATTTCCTTGTTTACCCCATAGTAATTCGCTTTTATCTGTAGTCCATAGATTAAATTCGCTTTCATCTGAAAAGATAACACGGTGCGAAATCTCTGTGGTCTAGGGGGAAGTACAATGGTACTTAACATTGTTTACTTGTGTTGAAAATGCTTAAAAATTGGTTAGGAGCCTACTCATGTCTTGAATGGCCAGGATAAAAGTTATTAAAAATAATTTCAATTTGGTTGGTTTATAATCACAAGATTCACCATACAAGCAGAAGTGATGAAAAGGCTTCGTGATATGGTGATTCCTACAAAAGATCATGAGCCAACGCGATTAATTGTTGTAGACTGAAACTTCTAAAATTCAACCCACTGACAAATTTACATAGCTATGTTTTTATCACATAGGATAGATCATTTGGGCTATAGAAAGGGGATAGAACATCAGTCATCAGTGCTCAAATCTCTTTGTATGATAAGTAACAGCACAGTACTAGAGAAACTGAAGAATGAAGTAAAGCAGAGAAAATCCAAATATTGGGAAAATCTGTTGGGATAGGCTAGTAGGGATACTTCAGGCCACTGCAACCCCAAAAGACATCTGTCAAAGATTGTGAGTCAGCTTGGGCTAGTTTACCCTATCAACAAATTATTTCAAGGCAGCCTAATGTAATAAGAAAAACATGCCAACAAGTCTATGGTTTGCATAAAAAAATTAATACAAGTTTACAAATTTGAAAGATACGATATCTATGGTAGATTTTTATTTTGAGGTATAAAAGAAAATGAATCATTAGTGACTACATAGATCATTTGCAGATAATTGTTAATACAAATCTTCAGTTACACACAACAACTGCAACACGATAATTTATTTTAAAGAAAAAAGAAGCTAAAATAAACCTGCGACATTTGCAATTATTTTTCACATTATTCACGGATTGCGATCGGTGTACGCTTTTTAAGCTATTGTTCGAACTTGGCAGCTAGTCTATAAAGCGTGCATATAGGGCACATTGAAGATTATTAATCATATATGCGGTGCACATAGTTCAAGCGCTTTAGCATTTAAATTACTTCAATCTAAATTGTAATTTATTATACATTGTGGTGCACACTGACAATACCGCTTCAATACCGGTAGATTAATCGAGTTGCATAAAAAACTGAGTCGACGGTAAATTTTATTAGTAACACGGTCGTTAAAAGGTAAGCTCATAACAGTGGATAAACACGCGAAGTTACAATAAATAATCTATAAGGCATCAAAACACATAAATTCTAAACTAGTATTGTGAAATTTTCATAATGCATTTAGCGGGTGGTGTACGTGAATAGATGCTTTGTTAAATTATCAAAATTAATTATAAATAAGCGATACGAGGCAATGGGTAATATGTGCCTGCATACATACAATTTATATTATCGCGCGGTAGTCACGTTGCTGATGATTATAAACCCATTCCACGTCAACATTATTAATTTCAATACATTATTTGCGTACATACAGAAAAGGAAAAGAAGAATTAACAGTAAACATCTGAACCGCAATTCAAGGTAAACGGCAGTATTGTAATTTTCATATCTGTATGCACATGCTCATTTTACATTATTACAGATTGTATACACGTGCTTATCAGTGTTTGTAATTGTTACGGAGATTCATGGACGAGCGTGTTTCGAATCTCGACGGCTGATTTCATCTTTCCCGATCCGACGAAGCAACCGCAAATTACCGTAAGAATAATCAAATTCGAAATGTCAATGTCAGAGGATATACTTCTTTATTACAAATACTTGTACATACAATTGATTACATAGGTACTTAATATAAGTTTTTCTTATGTACAACTTCAAAATGAAAATTCTAAGTGCATTAGCAAGAAGGCAGGCAACCAATTATACTAGTCGGTATAGAATAGAAATCATAGAAACCGTGATGAAAATATTACAATAAATGCATTAACGAAATGGTAGGCAAGCAGTTATACAAGTCGTTACAGATTTAAAATCAGAAATGGAAACAGTTGATTAATATTAGGATATTAAGAGATATCGTTATGAAGTTGTACCAGGTGGTAAAATAATTTACTTTTTCTTCTAAAGTCAATAAATCAGATACTTACTGCTCGAGTGAGTAGTCTGCCACGAAGTTTTATTTTTCTTCCGACTGAAGTTTATTTTTTACTTTCCCGCCACTAGAGGAAAAAGTGTTATCATAGCAACATACAAACATATAAAAATCAACATTAGAAATTTTATCAAGGGTAATCATATAAACAGAATTTTTATTTTAAATTGAAAATTAAACGTACAATTAATACATATTTGTTGTTGCATTGTTGCATTTTGGAAATTAAACCAGTGCAATACCGTTGTATCATCTTGTTGCGAATTTAGGATTCCGTTTACAACTGCTGATTCCAACAGTGACGATTCGTTGCAATTTTCGTCAAAATTCTTACTCGGGTTCAATATTTTACTATTGCTATGATTTTTATTCCTGAGGGATTCTTCTATATAACCTTCGGCCATCCCAGTTGATCTCCAACCCCCGTGGCTCTTCAAAGATTTCCCTGTTTGCTCCACCATCAATCAGCAATGTCCAATGTATTCTTCGCGGTTGCTCAATTTCAAAAAAATTACCACTTTTCTGGATGTACCTGCTATAGTATGAACTGCCATTACACTTCTAAACCATTTTCCATTTTAATATTCCAAAGAAGATCTCTTTTCTGGCATATTGTTTGGTCTCAATAGCGCGTAACTTCGATATATTTTCATAAACGTTTCTCCGATCATTGTAAGAGGTCCTTCCTTGTTTTACTGTCAGGAATTTCCATAAAAGTAAAATTTCTCTTCCATGTTATCAGTAGTCATTTTTACAACTTCATCGCATCTGCATGCCTTGGAGACTCCAATTAATAGAACAATCTAAATAAATTATTATGTGTTAAATCACATACTTACTGATTAAAATTGAACTGAATTTACCACTGAAATGATTAGTTTCTTCTTGCAACTTAGTTTAAAATTTGCTCATAAAAGGTTTCGCAATGAATGGAGACAATGGGTTGCCCATTACCGTTCCTTACGATTGTTCAAAAAACTTCAATTTGAACAATTTGAAAATAGTTTTGATATATGCATAAGAAAGTTAGTCTTTTATACTCCGCGATTTTACCCTCATCCAAGTTATTCAATTTTCGGAGTTCCACTAATAAGTGTTCTATAGTTTCTGGTTTTGGTGCGCTCGGGAAGACTGAATAAATATCAAAGTATACTAAAATTTCCTCTTCCTTTAATTCCAAAATCTAGAGAATTCACTACTTTAAAACTATCTACTTTGATGGGTAAATTTTTGTCTTCGTCTACATAGATTTTCCGGGTTTATGAATTTTAGGCAAACAATACATTTTTGGGATCGTCGGATTCGAAACACACAATTTATGCTTTAGACTTCGCTGATTAAGTTAAGACAACTTTTGATAGCCTCTTTTGTTTCTCTTATCATTGTTGGTAAGCGATTCCTCTTCAAGGATTCCGACGAGAGTAAATTGTTGACGCGAGTGAAATAATCTGGCACGTCCAAAATGACCATCTTGTTTCCTTTGTCCGTTTTTAGATAAAAACAATCCTTCTTGCCAAAACCTTTAATAGTTCTGAGATCGCTTGTGTTTCTATTAATGATACTCGTTTTACTATCCTACAAGCTTTTGATTATTTTGATTTTACAAGCATTTCTGAAGTAATCTTTTGTTGTGCAATCGAAATTAGTAATTTCTAAATTCTACTGACGTGATAATATCAGCAACTTGCATTTATGAAGTGTTAATACAATGCTTTAAAACTTAATTTAGTAGGGCGATTTCATGTTTAATCAAAGTCTCCGAAGATTGGTTATAAACTAGCGGTGCGTTCTCGAAAGAACATATTGTCTTACTTCTCTGAGCAAGCCTCACGAAACTTCTGATTATGAAAACTCATTAATTTTTTAATTGAAATTTACGATTAATTCTCTCAACCGTGGAAGTCGCACCTTTGGAAATTGTTTTAATCTAGATGTTTTGTTATGTTAAGGTGTAATGTATACATATAAGTCTAGTTTTAATTTACTACGTTTTAGCGGAATTAATTGCAGTAAAAGGTTTTCAATAAAAAAAAAAATGCCCAATAAGTCTATCACTTAAAGTTAGTATCCTAATCCAAACAATGACTTGTAGAAGGCACTGTGTGCGGGTCAGGTTTTGAGCATGTGCATGAGACAAATCAATAATGGATTACTTAATGCAAAGGAATTAGTATTTCTTTATTGTTAAACGTGAAACACCAACAGTAAATATAGTATTTGCTTGTAAGCGTGTTTAAATTCTACTCTATATTCTCGCACATATTATTACATTATCACATGTGCTATTAAATTTTATTGCTCTCGTGGTCTGCATGTGTGCAGTAATTTTCAAGAATCGAATTTCGTAACCTATTCAGGTGCACATCTATTAAAATTTATTAGCTGCGGACGAATGGGGTAGATTGTTTCAAAGAATGTCGTTTCGTGAAATGAGCACCTATTGTTAAAGTACACAAGTATCGTCGATAAGAAATATTTGAAATGCAATTGCTCGTTCACGAGAGTCCGTAACGAAAACGGTGAGTCACAAATTCCGACGTGAACACGCAGACATTTCTGCAGACAGGTAGTAGTAATATTTTATTACCTAATAACTCCTGGGAACAAACGTTTTATCGTTTAATTTGTCCGATATTATGTTAGGAATGCGTTACGTGGAATTGTCTATTGACTTATGCAAAATCATGCGACTGAATACGATGTTAGCGCTTTAGTGGTAATTTACTGTATTGATCACCTTCTTTAAGGTGAGTATAGATATTCATAGTATTAATAGCCTCTAATTTTCATGTTTCGTCAACTCATTGCCCAGTTAGGTTATATTGAACACAATAATTTGTAAGACATAGTTACTAGTTACTAGTTTTGTCCCAGAATAGAGGGCGAGTCCAATCACCCATCTGTTTTCTTGTAAAAACCGATTTGGTAGCTACCTGAAGCAAATCCAATAGCAGATTCTAATTTTAAAAAAATTGCAAAACTATCAGAAAATATGTGTTATGATTATAAAAACAGGAAACGGATAAATCATGGCAGACTATACAAATCAATAAACCGAAGCTAAAAAAAAAGTCACTCAACGCGGTTTCCTCTCCATTCATGAAATTCTTGATGATGGGTTAGAAGAATATGAGTTGGTGTTGTTTCCTCCGTTTGTTGGATTGAGGAAACAGTCCAGAAAATCCCAACTCATATTTTTTCCTTAATTGTTCAAAAATGCCCCTTCCCTTCTAAAATTATGCCCAGTGGCCAGCTGGATAATTTGGCTTTTCTATCCTGGATTTTTTCAGCTTGGGGAAATATAAAATAATCACCTATTGAATTTATATCCTCAGAAACTGCAGTATTTATGCATGTGATGCCAATAAATTAATATTATTATTATTAAGAAAAGTTGTTCGATATCATATGTCCTAGTTATCTCATCATCTAAAAACATAAATTGAAAAGTTTGGAATAAATGCACGTTTAGACGAATTAAACACATCGCCTATAAAAAGATGGGCGGCGAAGTAGTTTGCCAAATCATTTGCCAAACCGTTTGTGAAATCATTTGTCAAATCACTTGTCAAACCGTTTGCTAAGTCATTAGCCAAATCATTTGCCAAACCGTTTATCAAATCAGTTGCCAAATCACTTGCCAAATCGTTTGCCAAGTCACTTGCCAAATCGTTTGCCAAGTCACTTGCCAAATCGTTTGCCAAGTCATTTGCCAAATCGTTTGCCAAATCGTTTGCCAATCAGTTTCCCAAATCCTTTGCCGAATCGTTTGCCAAATCATTTGCCAAACCGTTTACCAAATCCTTTGCCAAATCATTTGCAACTAAATATCTGGGGTAACAGCTAAACTCTGTATTAAACTGTATATAGTTTTCTGATCCTTTCCTAATTAGAACCGAAAAATGCTACCATGACTCATAATCTAACTATTTTGTCGGCTCTAATTGCATTTAGGTCTTTTTCTTTGATGTGCTTTTCTAATGATTAAAGTATTGTATTTTACTGCCCTGATGGTGCATGGCGCTTTGAAAATATTTGGCGTTATATTGGTGTCGACCTCCAAGCTTTTTCTTATAGTTTCTAACAAGAATCCTTGATAAAACCAACATGGAAATATGAGTATCTCTAACTATGTATCTGCTTTTCAAGCTAAATGGTATTGTTCCATGATGTGGTAATTTTTCATTCACTTTCTTCTTTTTCACACACTTCCATGAAATCAAAGAAATAAACGTTGGCAAATGAACATTTGATTCCTTCGTCTACAAAATTTCTGTTTGAAAATTTATTCAGCAGTAGTGGGATTGCTCGTTAGTCTTTTGTTTTTACTTTTGTGAAATAGCACTGCTTATCTTTCGATAGCAAATAATTTTCTTAACACAAAAAACTGTAATGCAACATTTAAAAATCCAGGTACTTATCTATGTTGCAAACAAAGTTTTTTGAAAAGCTTTTTCGGAAAGCCTTAGATGGTAGCCTAGATAATTGCCTTTAATTATTCTGCTCGATCGGTACTAACCCAATGTTGAACTACTTTTGCACATTTTTTAAAATAATAAGTGTACCCAACCGAAATAAATCTTAGAAGTTTTAAATATTTAACATATTTTTTGATCTGATAATAAACATGATTAACTGGAAGGACTCATGGCAAAGAAATTTGCAACGATCGTTTTCTATTAAATATGTCGGAAATCAATGTTAATCATTGTTTCTATACAATAATTCAATATTTTCCCCATTGAAAACATAATATTTTATCCGGTAATGATGTATTCTTATTGTATCCTACTTTTGTGTAACTGTAAAGACGATAGATTAAATGCTTCCACGTATTCCTCAAAGTAAAATATTTTCTTTTCGTTTATTAGTAAATAGTTGAAGGTAAACAGACTCTCGTGTCTGTTTTTCCTATACTTAATTATTAAATCAGTCACCAGATTCCAAATTAAAGCTCGAATGAACATCGTATATTATTCCCGTTTGTCAGGGATATTTGTAACCGTTCCAGCATTTCTGTTATCATACCGGCTAAATATCTGAAAGTATCAATCGACGAAATCATTTTTGGCGTGAGCTTCTTCGAAGAATCGCTGTCAGCCGAAGTGGGATTGCCTAACACATGTGTAAATAACGGTAGCAACGAATATAAGTTAGGTATATTTATACCTACTATAGTTGTGCAACACATGTATGCATATATTCTTAAGAATGATGTATTTGGAAACGATTTATGCAGCAGAACAAATAGTTATAGTTAAGTTCAACTATGTATATTGTGCAATATAACGTTTATGGTGCGGCCATTTTTTGCTCAATTTTCCTCTGTATATTTCTTCCATATTTATTTAATGAAAAAATCCATTAGTAAGATATTCAAATTTTATATCATCCAAACGGGAAGGGTAGATATAATTTTATAGGAGTGCGTAGGAAATTGACACAGACCCAGAACGGAAAGATATACATCATTACGGTTGAGTTGGGTAAAGGGCCGCTCATAATTGTTGGAAAGCAACTGACAACGTCAAAATTAATGGCCTTTGAAACGGGGAAAAACGACCTCCAATATACTTTCCGCATTCTGCCCCGTTAAATTAACTTTAATAAAATCCGGATGGCCAGTTTTACTAATCGATTTAATTGCTAAGAGGGCAACAATATTCAACATACCTAAAGGGCGACAAAGCCTTTATGGAGGGAGAGATTATTACAAAGTGAATATGCTTTGGGTGGTTTCCTTTGTTATACGAATTATTACCGGGTGCTACACGATTTAACTGTTATTAAATGTTTAATACCTATCTACTTTGTAAAGTACTTGATGTTTAAAATAAAGGACCTTTAACTTTAATAACCCGTAACTCTTGTTAATGGTTCTAACACACCTACAGTTAAAAAATTATAAAAGATTCAATGAAAATGTCGTTCTTTTTTCATTATTGTGATTTCATAAACCTAATAAAAGAATTAAGTTTGTGGATGCCAAGCAGTCCAAACTGAATAAATTACAAATTCTCTACTTCGACAATGATCTATTACAGGGCTAACAGCTAGAAAAATACATTAATAGGCAGCTATAAAAATGCGGCAATACAAAAAAAGCAACTAAAATAAAGAAACGATAAAAAACTAAACCACGACATGGATAATTATAAAATTCGCGGAACAAAGAAGTCTTAAAAACCTTCTCTGAACAAACAGCCTACATCCGCGTCATATAGGACTAATAACAGGGATTCCACACCAGAGTACCATACTTCAACCTGGGTAGCACAAGACTATTAAACAAAATTTTAAGGGTGTACACATTTCAAAATTGTCTAGTGTCTCGACAGATAAACCCAAGCATCTTATATGCAGATCCAGTTATAGCGGATATGTGGTTATTAAAATAAAGAGTACTGTAGTCTGCTAATCACTATAATTAATTTTAAGGCAATTTTTATATTAAAAATTAAAATCGCTATTTTTTAATTTTTAATCAAAACGCAGGTCCCTGATATTAGTACACCATGTTGAAATGTTCGAGCCAATGCATTACTGGTAGTTGACGGGGGAGCGTTTACGCGTATGGGTTAAAATTTCACACTTGGAAACATTCCTGTCAAACAGATCAGCGCCACACCAGGCAACCAGTCGGTCAATATTGGGTTGCAGATTCAGACAGTCGCTCATTGCTTTAATGGACGAGAAGGGCTCAACGTCATCAGCAAACCTCGCAAGCCAAGCAATGAGACAAATCATTTATAAATATCGAGAAAAGTAAACAACCCAAAATAGACCCTTATGGCATCCCCGATCTAATAACCTGAACACCAGACACAACAGTCAGAACGAAGAAAACTGGTGAAATGACTGTGTTACACCAGAAAAGCTGTGCCAGCGCTAACGGATAGGCCGGGAATAACTTGAGTAAGAAACTGGGTGTGTACCAGAAAGCTATGCCAACACAACAACCAGAGTGAGCTGGGAGGAACCTAGGAACTCAATTCAATTGGTTTATATACACTACAGCACTATTTTATTTTATTATTTTGTTTTGTAACGCCACCTATGGGATAAACGTTTGGATTGATTGGGCAGTAGTTTACACAAGCTAACATTTAATTTATTTTTATAAGGAATTAAACAAATTGTACTTATAAATGTATTTTTTGCCATAAGTTCGACAAGACCTAGGTTGTACAACTTTACCAGTATCATAATCGCTTTTATGTTTATTTTTTAAATCTTGTACTATTTTGTTTTCAAGTGGTAGGTAATACCCAATTATTGATTATTTTTCGTTATTCGCACTATAAAAGATTTTGCTAAAATTTTAACACCTTATATAAAAACTAGGGTATTTAGAATAAGCGACTGTACTAATTTGAAATTGCTTTTCCTTATACTTCGTCGACTAACTTAACGTCTACTAAGAAAAGCCGTACCTAAACGTAACAAATGAGAAATTCTTTAAGGATCCTTTTACCCTTTTCAACAGCAAATAGACGATGCGAATTCGTATAGTCGCGAGTTACATTCTTTACGAGCTTGACCAAATTCTCCTCTAATTTAATATAAAGTTTCATTACCGTTTACTCCGGCGAAAGATTTTCTACGGCCCTCTGTTCCATCGGCTCATACGCATTCGGTCGGAAGGCCCGGTGGCAAAATTACTCGAGCCTTTCGACATTATACCGGTAATGTGTCGCATCTGCATGCCCTTTAATCGGCCCGCCAGGATTTATTTGCCTATAAAACAGATTCTTTGGGCCGTGAGCAGGGACTTCATTAAGGCGGGAAAGATGCATAGTCCGCATTATTACCAACATTTATTTCCATTCCCTTGGGTTGGCCTTCATAAATTTCACGACCGGTGTCTTCCCGGCCTATATATAATGTAAAAAAAAAGATTCTTTTATATCAGTGCGAAATTAGGGAATAGATTTTCCATTAGCTTTTATAGAAATATGGCGCAATATTTAAAACCCGTTTAGTCAGGTTCGTAAGTTCATAAATTTGGAACATTCGTATATATAAGAAAATTTGAATTTATTACGTACTGCATCTACTATGTGCTTTGTACCATAAGCTGTCGTATACTTTTATTAAAATTATGCACTTTTGGATATTCATTCTTATTTATAGAACTAATGGATACTTGCCTAATGAATAGATTTGCATATATCCATTGTAATGTATTGAATTTAATGTGCCAGAATATAGTGGCAGAGCGCCTAGAATTGATCAGATACCAGCGCGAGACAATTACACCAATGGCAAAAGATCGGCCAGGCTTGCTATTGGATGCCATGAATGAACTAGAAACCCAAAAATACCCAAACTGCTGGAAAATAGCAAGAGCTGTTAATCATAAAAAGTGGAAGATCTCCTAAACTGTCTAGCTCTTTCAGGCCTCTCTGCATGTTGAATATTAGAAGCAAGCAGTTGGAAATTCTAATAAAGAATAGACCGGCCAAAGAACTGGAAGAAGGTGAGAATCGTCAGATCATCAGTATGACTTTCGGAAGCGGAGGTCTACTATTCGTGCATTGAAAGCGGGTGTCGAGGCGAGACGGGAATGCGGTACCAGATGGTGCGCTCTCATAACGATCGATGTCAAGAATGCCTCCAATTCGGCCAGTCAAGACTTATAATTGAACTGCCACGTAAAACAAACATCTCTGGTTATATCGTTAATTTCATATCGAGCTAGTTGATGGACCGAAAAATAGAGTCGATCTAGACATGTTGCTGAAGGGTGGTTTTGGCGTGCGGCAAGGGTCGAACGGCCATCACTTTTGCCGACGATCTAGCACTCATAGTTGGAGGAAGAAATGACGATACTCTCATGAGGAATGGCAATAGATGTCTCGAGCAGATAAGCGAGTACATGAAGGATCTGATCTTGACTAATGAGAAAACTGAGGTAGTGATTGTCAAGGATGCATGAAGTAGAGATCATGCTATCTATAAAAATTTACTAGTGAGAGCACACAGAAAGGTGCTTGTGCGGGTGGCGTCAGCTTATAGAACTGTGTCGTCGCTTGCATTGCAGGTTATCACTGGCACTGTCCCTATAGATCTGTTAGCACCTGAAAGGGATGTTATGCCATCCGTTGTAGATGATGCGAAAGCTCGGCCCATTGAGACTACAGTTCTACAAGATCTCTCAGGAACGCTGGGACAAAGAGGAAGTTAAGACAGAATGAACTAAACGGCTGATTAGAGATATTAAAAGCTGAACCGAATACAGGTATCGGGATGGCGGGTGTTACTTGACGCAATGGGGCATGACTCAATCAGACCCCACGGCAAGCGGTTTGGAAAGGACGCTAGTGATGAATGCATGTATTGCGACGGAATCGATACCGCTAAACACACCATCTTCGAGTGCACTCGATGGGAAAATCTGAGACTAACGGTACCTTAAGGTAACTTAGTTTCGTACTTGATTTCGTCCAGGGACAAGTGGCGCTTGTTTCATGGACATATAGACAACATCATGAACAGGAAAGAATTTGAGGAGGTTGATAGACAGAGGAATGGATCGATAATAATTTGGCTGCGGTTGGACACTCACTGATGTTGATTGACGTAGATGCTTAGGCAGTTCCGGCAGCGTTCATTTATTGGGAGTAACAGATATTGAAGCCCCACACTACCAAGCCATTGATCCATGTCTGGTATTGGACAATTTACTAGAATATAAAGTATCTTTCGGAGTGCTTCAAGCATTTAATTTATGCTCTTTGCTCTTCGTACTACACTATAATATGGATGATTTAGTATCTTCGTTGGGTTGTCTAGCACTGACGTATGCACACAGTAAAGCTTCTTACTGATGCTGCAATACTGCGACAAAGTCTTAATAAAATGTCTATTTGGTGCGCAAATAACATTACGTAACTTAACATTAGTAAATGCTTTAAAGTATCATTCACCAAAAGAAATAGCTGATACATGGCATTCCCTTAGCTGCAAAAAATTCAATTTTTGGATTGGCATATTCTTTGATTTGTCATCGTGTGTAGAGAGGGTCTCTGTATATCTGCATCAGGAGTCTTAATATTTAACTTCCAGGAAACTTACTGATACTCGTCTAATAAAGAAATTATTCTTTAATTTTTTAATGTTGAACCTATATAGTCGAGTACCCGATGTATACTTATGTATAACCCCTCCAAACCTTAGGGTATATTCAATAAAGATTTATGAGATGTATATCTTACAAAACATGCGGCTTTTATCCACCAAGAGGGGCTACCTGCAAAAACTTATGGATGACATGCGTATTAAAATTTTAGCTAGCAGAAGTAAACAGTAAGCCTGTAAAACAGAAATTAATTAAGAATACCATCAACCAATTGACGTGCTAATCAAAGGCTATGTGTTTCACCGACGCACGGCACCTAAAAAGGCATCAGTTGAAGCAACAATTACAATTATGTGTCAAAATGTAAACAAATGTTTAGCGGATGTCTTTTGTTTAATCGTATACAAACATATTATATTTTTACTACACCTTCTATGTTTGTTTACCCAAAGATTATGTTTACATCCGTTTAAGTTGATCGGTTACATGCTTACTATATTTATATTTTGATTTGGTTGTTTATTTAGTATTACATATTTGTTTCGCTGTTCAATAATAAAGATTATTATTATTATTTATAATCAGTTTAATCCAGGATGTATGGTAGTTTGGGCGTTACACAAGTTGCAAATAATTGAAACTAGTATAAGATTAATTTTGAAAGTAATTTTTATATTTCATAAAAAGTAATTCTAGGAAGTTGCTATTTTGTCATTATATTTACCTGGTAAAATGTGCTACTACAAAAACTAAAATATTTAAATTAACAGCAATACCTAGTAAACACATTTGGACAAAAAACCCACTTAAATCAAACGCAAGTTGTAAAAACATTTAATTATATCATAACTGACATATTGCCAATCATTGCGCGCTGTTACCGCGTTTTTCCTAGAAGCAATAGCCTTGACAAAAAAAACCGTTTGATAACAAAAGTGCAACGCAACTATATATTCACAAAAAGCAACCCGGCAACGCTATTTAACAGTCGCAGAAGTGCACTTTTTTTTTTTAGTTGATTATAAAAACGTTTTCCGATTGTAACAGCTCACAAAGAACGGAGTCAATATTTTTAAACACTAAGCATATAACTATCCTAAATTTCCTTCATCTTCCGTTACAATTTAAATCTTCCAAAACTAAATTTACAGTCGAAAAATCGAAATTCATCGATCGCTCTATTTTTAAATTAAGATGAATTATCACTTAATATATATTCTCACGTATTTGATATTAATTTTGTGGTAATCTTTTAAATAAAATTTTATACCTTCTTTTGTATTTTTTAAAAGCTAAAATTAAACTCCAAAGAAAAGGAAAGTAGAAGAATAAAGCCAGCCAGATTTACGTGTGCATTTTCTTTGCTTGTTGTGCTAAGATTATATTGAAATTTTATACAGCTGCTCTGAAGCATTAATGTAAACAGCTCTTAAAATTTCACCAAAATCGATTCACTAGTGCATACGTTCGCATTTGTCTAATTGTATCGTCGCGTACTGCCGACAATAAATAGATAGGTTCCGCAGAAGCGGGTTCGCTAAGTTGTTTCTAAGAAATTAGCGGAAAAGCACACTTGAATAATGTACCGGCAACCAACGCTGTTCTGTGATTGAAGCAGTGCCAGGTGCGAGAGTAAATGTGGCGGAACCAGACGGTTTAGTAGAATATTCTAAGTGAAATACGACGAGAATGAAGATTGGAAATTTACAGCACTATTTAATATTTGCTCACATATGTAC
The DNA here is from genome assembly GCA_949128085.1 of Cetonia aurata. NCBI lineage: Eukaryota > Metazoa > Arthropoda > Insecta > Coleoptera > Scarabaeidae > Cetonia > Cetonia aurata. The sequence goes on along the minus strand of OX421883.1, from coordinate 63,125,839 downwards.
TTTCTACATGTTGATCTAATTACGTATTTAGTGTTTTCCTTGAATAAACTTGTGGAGTTTCAGACTTCTTGGTATCCACTTGACCTAATTTAGTTTCAACATCTTATTCAGTTACAATTTAACCATAGATAATTTAATGTCTCGTTCAATGTATTATGTTTCCTACCGATTTTGAGAACATATTCTCTACGTGCAACACGTAATATTTGCATGGTTTTTCCTTTGATATTTTATCAAATTAAGCAAATAATTGGCAAAGAAACTTGCTTTAAATGCAGTGCTTTGAAATAAATTATGATGGGGCAACAGAAATTATTGCATTTAACTGCAATATCTGCTAGGAAACTCTTTTGTTTCACAATTCTTTTTCTATTTCATATGTTAGAAGTATACTTATGTATTATTCGTTTCAAGATATAGTGCGATATCGCTGTAGGAGCTTAACGTCCGCACTATATCTTGAAACAGACAATATATGTATTGTTCTCTATTGCAGTTATTTAAATGCACTGTATCTTAATTTGCTTATAGATACTGCTGCTCAGAGGTTTATCTGTATTCGTTGTTGCTATTATACTTCATGGTATTTTGTTATGGAGAAACACATAGCACATATTACGTGCTTTTATAATACAGAAATAGGCATATGGTTAGAATGAACGAGTTGCTTACGATGTAATATATTTAGGAATGCGTTATCCTCCAGTTAAATTCCACCTCAGAAGTTCAATTCAAAATATCAACATGAATTACAGAGTTACAGATTAACTGACGATCATTTCATGTTTAAAGACGGTAAGTACTTTCAATCCAAAGTGTTGGTAGCTTTACATCTTCCGATTAAGTGTTTTCGATTGCTGACTCTCTATCTATGATATTACGTTGCGAACTAAAAGATCTATTCTATCCCATGTTCTTGCTGCATTTACAGCTATGCATTTATTGTATTTCGCTTAGGCGGTGCAAAAGGTGCTAAAAACCCAGTTTTAGGTAAATATTCCCCTAAAATTCCCCTTCGCACTTAAGTTGCACGCTGGTGCGCAATTCGAGGCAATGTAGGTGTTTTATCTTCACAAAATATCTTCTATTTTCTCTGCTATTCTAAGCTTCCTGAGACGTCCTTTTAGTTTACAGTGGCCTAACTCTTCTTCCCAGAAAAGTTAGGGTTGGCCTCATTTCTTAGAGATCTTTCCAATATTTAGAGTTTATCTGCTGTATTTCATTCTTTAGTTTCTGTAGTATTATGCTGATGCTGATCAGAGTTTGCGTCTTAATAATGGTGTTCCAGACCCTTTTATTCTAGCGAAAATAGTGTTTCTGGCCATTTTATTAACGAAATTATCCATTAATTCATTTTCTTCTGCTTCTGTTGCGCCGGAACCCATAGAACGGTACCCTTGTTGTTTTGCCTAGTTCGTTCAGTTTTTGTAGGCGCAGCCCAAATCTCTTAGAGCTGATTACACGTAAGCTCAGAACGTTGGTGGCTGCTTAACCATAAAATATTACAATAATGTTTTATTTTCGATAGTTGTTGCCAATATTAAACTGCACGCATTTGTCTTTCTATTTGAGTTTTCTCTGCCGTTTTGGAATCATAAAAGTGCCACTAGTGCTATTAAGGAAATTAAATCTGTTTTTGCTCGTTTAGGACCACCAGATTTGTTAGTAGCTGATAATGTTCCGTTCAATGGTGACAAATTTAAAATGTTTGCTCAGGACTGGAATTTTGAACTTTTCTTTAGAAGCCCGTACTATCCGCGATCAAATGGTTTGGCAGAGAGAGCTGTGTCCATATCGAAGAATTTGTTAAAAAAATCGCTAGAGGAAGGGAAAGATATTGAATCAGCTCTTTCAAGTTATAGAAATTCACCATTGAAGGGAATGGGTTACTCACCATCTCAACTTCTATTCAGTAAAAGGTGCAAGACGAAAACTCCCGTGTACACTGAATTATTAAAACCAGAAATATGTAACGATGTAGAAAAACGAATAGAAAAAAAACGTAATCTTAATAAAAACTATTTCAACAAGAATGCAAAAGAATTAAACCCTTTAAGTAGAGACACTGATGTTACAGTTTATAACTATATAACTAACACTTGGGAACCAGGTAAAGTGAAAACTGCAAATGTAGCCCCAAGGTCGTATAATGTCGAAAATACTTATGGCAATATTATAAGACGAAAGAGGGTAGATTTAAAAGTGTCTAAAAATGTTCATGTGCCACAGTTTGTAGAGCAGGATGATTGTAATCATGAATCAAATAGTTGCACAAGTACCAAAGAGTTCCAACGTTCTGTGGAAAATGTTATAAGGAGTAGATCAGGGCGGATAATTAAAAAACCAAATAAATTAAATCTTTAAGGGGGAGGATGTATAATATAGTGTTCTATAGTTTATGTTAGTCACCTACGAACCTTAGGTTAGCAGTCATCTGTTAGTTGTAACCATGTTGTTGTAATGACAATAAATAAACTGTCAGTTTGAATAGACAACAAAAAGTATTTAATTCGTGCTCCCAAAAACCGCATAATAATACATATGGCATTTCTATTCAGCTTCAGTATTCAGTCTTAATCCCATTCGCTATTGCAGATAAGCTTTATAAAGAACTTAATCAAAGAGAATAAGCGATCGGTAAAGGGAAGCATGTTGTTGTCGTCATATTTGTGATATTTTCAAAAGGTGTAATAGAGGGATAGACACATATATGGTTGCAGAAATGCGCTGGAACAAATTAATCCAAGTTTCGTAGTTCACATTAAAATTTATAATGTGATTCTAACAATAAGCCAAAAAAACTAACATAATTTATAATAAGGGCGTAACCTATTTTCTTCGGAGCTAGTTGCAGCTGTAAGGACGACACCTCCGAAAAAGTAAACACAAATAAAACTAATCTTTATTTATTTATTTTCATCATATAACTGTTTTAATATCTCAATAACATATTATATTTATGACATGTTTGTATCGAATGTCCCAATCAACAAAAGAATGGTGAAGACCCGTCTTTGTTCCCTTATTAGTCATTCAAAAATGTTTGAGAGATTTTTTTATTTTCTTTTAAGTCAAACTGTGACAAGTTTCTCTCAATTTCTTGTTTTCAAATACACCACAATAAACTACAATACGAAGTGTAGCATATCAGAGGTAGATTACTTTACTCTCTAGAGCCTACATAAGTCTATGGTATTGCTAATACTGGAAACCTTCCGTTGTAACTTTCACTATCCACTTGTGCGTACGACACTAATTAGATACTCCACATCTTTTCAATATTCCGAAGAAGGGCACCATCGACCGACGTCAAGTACTGTCACTCGACTCCAAGTGACACGTATACGACCGTCTCGTGTGATTTTCCTCTTCTCAGTGCTCGACGTCCGAATTACGGTTTATCTAAACAATTTAAAGTTATTAATGGCTTCACGGAACGAGACAATGATATTAAATTATGCAGTCGGCCCGGCCGTGTCTGCGTGAATTTCTCTGAAGCGCGGGTAAAAGTGGGCAGAAAATTATATAGCGGACGTTATAAATTGCATTTCATTAATTTCGTCTGAGAATTGTCAGACCGGTTCAAGTTCAAGTTTACATAATTTTATATCGTGTACACCTTGTCGTACATGTTTGAGATCATCCAGTACGTCTAGTGAGAGTAAAAATATTTATAAGCTGACGAATTGAAGAATGGGAAATATCAGCGATGAGTTAACATAACAAAACTGGGAAATTCGTCAATAGAATGAAACACAGTTCTGATATTTGAAGCGTCACCCTTAATTATACATTCTTCGCTAAAAGTTTCGGAGATGAGAGGCATGTTGTTTTGGCTGAATAGTTCAAGAAGTATATATGTTGTAGCACGTACAATACCTGCATCTATGCGGCATGCTTGTGAGGAATAATTTATAGCAACAGTTGTCTCCGTGAACACGTAATTTCGAATATGTACGATATAGATACTTCAAAATACTGTGCAATGCATTCAGAGCGTGTAATTATTTATTTGTCTTACGTAGGATAATATTCCACTGCGATAAGTGCATGGTATTTATTACATATTTTGACGTTTGAAACTGACAAGGTTTGAATATGTATATGAAGGTGATGATGCAAATTTAAAACTGGAATTTGGAAAATTTCAGAGATAGGTTAATAAACACAAGAATTTTTAAATTTTTATAAATGACAGCATAAAAAAACTGCATCAGAGTTTCTAGAAGCTAAAATACTTTGTTTCCGAAAATAAATGTCTATATAATTGTTTTTGAGATTGTTCTTTACAGCAATCTTCTGTTACTATCGCATTGTGTTATATTTCTTATTATACAAATGCTCTGGAATACATATTTATGATACCAAGGTAGCAAAAATCTGGGCTCGGTTGATACGCTGAGGCAAAAATATGCTGACCCATAACCCTATAATCTCACTTATACCGAAAGTCACGAATGAGCTAACAGAAAAGTACACTGAGAAAATCTAGAACAGAGGTTGTTACACCTTAATCATGATCAATATGTCAGCCAAACAGGAAAATCAGGTGATAGTGTCTTATTTCAACTAATATAAAGAGTATAGAGGCGACTATCAATACCTGAAAATACTTCCCTCGAACCAACGATAAGAACCTTCAGCACCTGCGAAGTGGAAAACACTATTTGTAAATAGATTAACATCATGCATTTTGAATTGCATTTCAAGCAATTCAGATGTTAGCTAAAGGAATAAGTTTTAGTTCTTACCCTAAATAATTTAAGTTGCCGTAACCAAAGATAATGCAAATGATATAGCAATACTTATAATGAGGAAAACTGCAGGCATCTACTCAGAACTCATGCAGAAGGATAGCAGACGGATGCGCAAAAGAAAACTGGTTGACTCTTTTAGAAATAGAAAAAAACTGGATGGCCTAAAACCACACTCTTAGTAATGAAACAGTACAATTCAGTCGTGAAGTCAAATTCTTGGGAATTGTGTCGAAGCTAATATGGAACCAGTACTTAAAAAATTTGACCAATAATTAATGTAAGCCAGCTTTGATTATAACCATCTAAACTACCAGGAGAACATCGGGATTGAAGTGACGCATAATGCATTGGCTGTACACAGCACCCCCATCTTTACTAACTTATGAGTGCCTGATATAGTAGATCAAGGTTACGAAACGGAGAGTATTTCTTTATTGGTCATGTAAATATGACATGATCCTTGTAATCAGTGCTGCCATATTTACCTGGGCTATAACTTAGGACGGCAAATATTTCTTGAGTTAAAAGTAAAGGCAGTTTTGTAGTTGAAATACTTTTTTTAGTCAGTTGTGTTTTAACTATTAAATATATATAAATATGTTTTAGTTACATTGTGCATTTTAGTATAACTTAAGGAGGGTAGAGTCAGCTAGATTGAAGCACCCTAGGGTGGCATTGGCCACCACTACACAAAGCTATTCAAACTTTCTCTATACTCGAGAAACACTTATTTGTAAGTATATGTTTTAATATATTCTTAAAAATACAATAGAACGTCGATAATCCGAATCCCAGGAATCCGAACCTCTGCTAATTCGAACGCTCAAAAAACAAATTAAATGGCGTTAAATGAACCAAATTTTGGTCACGTTAACAATATTGCCAGGTTAATACAGTCAAAGCAGCAAGTTTTGTTACTTTAACAAAAACACAACATTACATTTAAAGTTTTTGAAATTCAGATGTATTTTTAAAACATTCTTTATATAATAATACATATGTTTTGTATTCACGGTTTTACATGAGAGTGTATTAGATTGTTACCAAAGATTATCATAGGATAATAGTTTATAATGGAAATATCCATATAATTTTTTCAGAATATCGTTTTTTTTTTTTAAGTTTGAATATCTCAAAAAGTATTAAGTTTTTCCGTAGGATACGTTAGATAATTATGATTTGTGTTGAGTCAAGGAATTCAAAAATATAGTAATATACAGTATGTTCAATTTAAAAAAAAATATAGTTGTATAACGTACTGACAAAACCGAACATATATTAAAATAATTTTAGATTTTAGAGCACTTAATTGTAAGCAACTTTGACTTAAAACATTTTTTGATTAACTGATTGAGTGAACCATGATCGACCGATGCCAGATAAATGGCACAACGGGTATAAATAACATTGCTGAATTATTGTGTTAAAATCGTTTTTTCTTGGCCAGTATAACTATATCAGATCAGATTTTGTTCTTGGTTCTTTTGGTCATTATTCATTGGCTGAATTATTATATCATCATTTTGTTTTTAATGAGCGAATACACATTTTGATAATCGCGATTAAAACCGACCTCAACTCGTATGATTTGATGAATTTACACGAAACTCCTGCTCGTCGTTTTCTCAGTAGTAAAATAACTCGCGGAAAATTCCTCTGAACCTTGTGCACCGCTGCGCTGTCGTGTTAGGCGAACGTAAAGCGCTACTTGCCAAGCTCGAAGGGAATTACTCGGTATAAATTTAATTTCATTCTGGAATAGCGTCGCTCTAAAGTAGCACTGCGAGGGTATTCGAATATACGTGGATATATCGCAACCGTCAGATCTAACTACGTGCACGGGGAACGCGCTGGTAGTCAGAATATTGGTGTATAAACCATGCGTATATGAATATGTCCCCTATACGTGTATGTGTTGTGTACATTCACAATTTTTATCGCGCACCTTAAAACGGACAGTATGAAAATAAAGTTGAAAGAATGAAGCTGTAAATAAGTTTTATAGCGTTCATGTTGTTCAAACTGTAGCGCTGTTTGGCTCTATTTATGAAATTTACGTCCAAAAATGTAAACACCACAACATTGTGTTGTCCCACCGAATTTGTAGTGTTTAAACTTGCAATGAACTCCCACGATAAGGAAATTAAAATCTCATAACTTCCTTTGCTATTTCTCTGCTTAAAATAATGCATTCCTTAGAATAGGTGAATTAAGGGGAAAAGCAGATGTTGATCATAAATATGTGATGAACTGGTAAATTTCTTTTTATATTTCCCTTAAAAAATTGAATTTCATTACCGAGAACTTCTTAATGATTCTCATTATAGAATGTAACTTACTCAACATATGTGATATTCTCAGAAATCTAATGTCAGTAATAAGAATAAGAATAAGAATAAGAATAATTTATTTGGTTAAGCGACACAAAATGTGTATGTAACCAGTCAAAAAAAATTTACAGTAAAATGCTGATATATACTGTCGGACGCGTTTTTCGACAACGATTCAATTTCCAACAACGTCCAACAGTTATTAATTTTAGAGATTCATCATTAAGTTTCAGCGAAAACTTTAAATTTTTATAGTCAATCATTAATCAGTCAAGTTCACAATGGAAATTGAGGAAAACGGGGATATATCCTTTCTGTATGCACTAGTCTAGAAAAGGAACGACCAAAACCTAAATACGTTTACAGGAAACCTAAAAACACGAGACAACATCTGCACTATAATATATTTACAACATGATTGCGAGCTACCTAGAGGACAGATCTATAACTGTGGGGGATCATTCTACGATGGAGGTAACGTGCGGGGTTCCTCAGGGCTCAGTGTCGGGGCCAACCCTGTGGAATGTTTATTATAATGGTGTGTTGGAGCTGCCGACGTGGAATGGTGTGCACCTGGTGGGCTATGCCGATGATCTGGCTATAGTTGTTACCGGGAGAACTAAGGAGATAATAGAGTCCGTACCGAATCACACCATCGGACAAATAACGGAGTGGCTAGACAACAGGAACCTCAAGAGCGCCCCCAACAAAACGGAAGCGGTGCTGTTTGTCAGGGGAAGAAAAATAAAGCACATCAACCTGACGATCGGTAACTTTACCATACGGAGTAGAGAGTGTGTTAGATACCTCGTGGTCCACTAAGATTCCAATATGAAAATGGCGGAGCATATCAGAAGAACCGCTGAGAAAGCCACAAAAGCACTGGAGTCGATAGGGAGACTAATGCCAAACGTGGGGGGACCTAGAGAAGGTAGTAGAAGGATGTTATCGTCGGTGGCTCAGTCCATACTTATGTACGGGGCTTCCATTTGGGCTAAAGCGATGGACAAGAAATGTTACAGGAATATCTAGGCAACTGTACAGAGGAAGGTGGCGCTGAAAATAACCGGCGCATATAGAACGACGTCTGCGAAAGCCTTGCTGGTGATTGCCAGGACTCCGCCGATAGACATCCAGGCCAAACTGAGGAGAGAGATAGAGGAGGGTACGGAGAGCAGGACCACGGCGCTGGACAAGGTGTTGGATCGCTGGCAGGCTCAGTGGATGAAGGACGATGGGATAGCCGCGTGAACGCGGAAGCTCATAAAAGAGATACGCCCATGGCACACCAGGAAGTTTGAAGAGGTGGGATACTACACGTCGCAGCTTCTCACAGGACATGGATGCTTCCAGGCGCATCTTAATAGGTTTATCCTGTCCAACACGGATGAATGTCACTATTGCAGAATGCAGGACACTGTAGAATACACCTTTTTTGAGTGTCCTCGGTGGACCCATGTGAGAACGACGGCTGAGGGTGCTCTAGGTAACCTCACGCCAGCTAATATCGTTACGAAAATGCTCTCGAGCGAAGAGGCATGGACGAAAGTGAGCGAGCTCGCAAACAACCTCTTGGCTACAAGAGAAAGAGAAGAAAGAGCTAGGAAGCGACTGCAACAACCGCAGCAAAAGAGTAAGGAGTGCCCGAACAACTTACATACCTCCACTTGAAAAAATGTCCACGCAGTCCCAGGTAGAGAAGAGCATCATGGTACTGAAAGGGGTTTTTTAGTCAGTAGAAATCTGACACTACCTGTGAACCGGGCCGCAGGTGTCTCCTTGAAGATTTTTCCCCTCTCCCTAAAAAAAAAAAAAAAACTATAATTCCAAACACACTAAAAAAAATTTGCTAAAATTCTTACAGGGTTTTAGGCCAATTGCCAAGATATTTTACCTTGAGAAGTAATCTTTCTAAATGTAGGTAATTTTTCAAAGATTTTTTCATGTTGCCAACACACAGAAAAATGCATTCTGAGTTCAAAACAAAATATTATTTAACACAATTCTCTTAAAGAGAAAATGAAATAGTTTTGTTGTAAGTAAATCTTTTACCACTAATAAAATTGAAAGTTTTAATTCAAGAAAACTTTTGTTTCGAGGAATTTTCTTGACTGGAGAATATATTTGCTTAGTGTAAGTAGATAGAGATGAATTTTCCGAGCTTAGATCTATAACTCCCTCTCCTGGATTGAAAAAATTGGAAACTTAAGTCCGTCTCCAGTGCTATTCCCCATGGAATTTTTATCCTTATTTTCGACTATATGCTGAAAATTCTCTTTATGTCCTTATTGGTTTCATTATTAATTTTTGTAGTTTGTATTAGCCTCTTGCTTTTTTAAATTATTAAATTTTTGATTACTTAAATATTATTACCTTAGTCCGGTTTTTAAAAAACATATATCATCTTATATATGATCCAAGTGTTTGTACGGAAAATCAAATGCTGCAAAGCAATCGTCGATATCTCTAACCGCCTCCAAAATATTGGCAACATTTTATGAAAATAGTTATATTTCAGTATTTTTTAGAATTAAATCTTAAATTTTAAGATAAAGTGACGCTTCAATTTTATTCCACTGTTATCTAAAATATTCACTACGTCACACCAATGCTTTTAAGTCTAAGAGGGATCCTTAACTATTTGTCCTTCAGCAGTTATGTTAAAAAGAACTGAACAAACCTTTTTTCAAGTGTTTATTGTTTTGGCACTTAAAATTACGTTCTCAGCCGTTAGAATTCGTTGAAACCCAATATTTATTACATATTGTCGAGCGTATTTGTCGACAACGTCATCTGTTATCTCTTTAACTCCGTTTTAGAATTTACTTCAAGAATAACTATTTTATTATATGCAATAATAAATATTTAATTTTTTATCCTTTATTTCGTACTGTTCTTGAATGCAAAATTTAAATAAACGATTTTTACGCTGCGCTTGAGTATTGCCGGAAAAGCAGAAAGCTTTATTATTCCAAACTAGAAAAGAATAAACATTTATGGAGTACTACGGGATTTAATGGAACCGTAAAGGGGTTGTTAAGGATTTACGGCAACCGTGACTATCTTTGCTAAGCTATGGGGAAAATAAACGGTAATAAATGTGCATTGTTTTAGATGTTTATTTCAACGTCTGCCAACCCTTTTAAAATCCGTCAACCTTATACTATTTTTTTTTATGTAAATGAAAATATAAATACCTCTAATTACATAACCATGTATGGAAAATGACGTGAAAAGTTTCAGGCACGATTTGCAAACAATAAAAATAGTTGCATACTGTTTGTAAATTCTCCAGTAGCTCAAAATAATACTTATACCCTTTTGCTTTTGTAAAAGCGATTACTTTGTAAGTACACATGTAGTTTATCTGATTGCTTGTTACCGATCATTTTCAAAATCGCTGTAAATTAATCGGATTATTCATGGAGATTCAATACCCATCTACCACAACGACAGCTTGCCACTGTAAGTATATCACATCTATCTATTAGTTGGGTGTTGTTTTAAACGATAGGGAGTTGATAGATGTTGATAAGTAGAGGTAAAATCACATTTATGCCGCACACTATCTAGGAGACACATTTCTTCTGAATGGCGGAATAACTATTAAGAGATACATGTATAAACAAAAATTAAACTCTATTCTTTCATAATTGTCACCTGTCACAATTTATAGGTTATGAAACGTGCATTTAGACGTAATAGTCAAAGTAATGTCAAACATGCTTATAGTACGCTTTTTTTATGTATTTAAATGTATCTAGATGTGATAATCCTTGACATTTGAAGAACTATTCAATAAGTGAAAAAAATGCTACTTATTTAATTTATCACTTCTTGCAATCTCTTTGAATTGTGAGTTATAACAAATCCTAATGACCTATACATATTTATGAAGGTGTTCGGGTATTGTCGTTTTAAAATACATAACAAAATAACAATATTAAAAAAAAATACTGGTATGGTGAAATACTCTGTCTGTTTGAATAACAATGAGATTATTTGGTTTAATATATTTATGTAATCTCCAAGGATTTTCATAAATTGTACGGATTTTTATTTGTAGTGGTAATTAGTATCCAACCATCGAACGTTTGAAGTTCATATTTGCTGAAATAACAAAAAAAAAATGTATTTGCTCATAAATAGCAACTTTATTGTGCATATATTGTTCAGTTACTCATTATTTCTACGTTGATTAAATTCTAATTCTATATTTATTTAAATATCATATAGTATAATAGTAAATGTAGTACTTAGCCATTGTTAGAATTTGTAGTTAAAAAACCCTTGCACATCATAAACGGCATTTATATTTAATATATTTTGTAACTTTTGTTCTAGTGATCGTAAAGGTAAGTCTTTCATACGTGTTGGTAAATGATTATAAACTTTTATGTTTCGTACGATAGCACTATTTATGGTCGCTTTTGTTGTTTGAATCGGTAGTAGGTATCCGTTTTCAACTCCTCTGGTGTGATGGGAATGCTCCAGTTGCCGTTCAGTGCAGAACACAAGGAAAGCAATTTTCCATGCTAGATAATAAATGTAGGCCTTTCAATTTGATTGTGTATCTAGATGTAGCACCAAAAAGCATCTTGGGTCTCTAATCGATTATTTTTATCTTCTAATGTGATTGGTTCTTGTTTAAAGTAAGTAAAGCGCACGATGTTAGTTTTTCCTATGTTTAGTTGTAAATTATGCTGAGTACACCATTTATCAAAGGCTCCCAATAAAGACGCCACCCCAACACTCACTGTTCCCGGTCGAATCCTCATGACTACCGCAGAATCGTCTGCATAGAGCACTGTTTTGCATTTGGTTGGTGTAGGTAGCTCATTCACATAGATCGAAAACAAAAAGGATCCCAACACTGAACCTTGTGGTACTCCTTTTATTGTCGACACCCATTTCGAGACTTCACCATTGAAATTGTTTACCAGTCTCTGTTTTCTATTTTTCAGATACGAAACTATCAATTTCAATCCAACATTTCTTATGCCCACAGCTTAAAGTTTCGCTCACAGGATATCATGGTCCACACAATCAAATGCTTTTGTCAAGTCCATGAAACTTCCTAACGTGCACTGGTCGTTGTTTAAACCTTCTATTATCTCTGATAGGCCTCTGTTGCTGTGGTGGTTGATCTAGCAGTTACGTAACCGTGCTAATATTTACTAACAATGTTGTGTTTGTCCAGAAAGCGATATATTCGTTTATAGAGTATTTTTTCAAAAACTTTGGAGAAGTGTGTCAAGACAGACAGCGGTCAGTAGTTCTCTATTTTACTTTTATCCTCTTTTTTGCGAACAAGGTATATCAGAGCTGGTTTAAGATCTTCAGGGAAAATACTAACAACCATACATTTGTTAAATAGTTTTGCTAATATGAAAATTCCTGGGCGCATACGCCGGATTATCAGTTTTACCGGGATGTCATCATGCCCAACAGCATGTGTGTCCCTTTAATTCATGGATGGTGACATAATTTTTGCATCAGTCGTTGGATGCAGCATGAGTGTATTGGGATTATAAGGAGCACTGCAGATGAAGTCAACTATTAGCTGCTTATTTATAGCCGTTAATTTGTCTCGCTTACCTCATAGATCACAGTTATGTCGTTGAGGTTTGTTTGTTTAAAGGATTGAGTTCCATCAATTGATTTTACAATTTGCCATGATGCTTTGGTCTTGTTATTAGTGTTGTCGATGTATTCAGTATTAGCTCGTTTTTTAGCCTCACGAATTTCTGCGCTCAGTTTTCTACAATAAATTTTGTAATCGCTTAAACTTATTATTCCTCGCCTTCGTACATCTGCCTTTTTATTACGGTTTCATTTTTAATATCTGGGGTAATCCATTTCTTTTTTGTTGTTGCAGTTGTTAGCGTTTTGTATCGGTACAATTCATTGCATTTATGCTTTATTGCAGCTTCAACAGCAGCGTTTGGATCATCTTCATCCAGTCTCGAATTCCATTCCTATGAAGCTATGAATGCAAGCTAATTAATTGGAACTTCGTAAAGTTTGATAACATACTTTTTTTTTTCTACCTACTTATTGTAGCGAATTGTACGTTTAAGAAACGCAGTTGTGTTAGAGTTTGCGTAATTATTTTCCCACCTATGTTCATTTACATCAGCGTAATGAAAGATATAATCTATTAGAACTACATTATGCAGAATTGATTACTATTATGGTACTCATATATATTTTTCTGTAATTCTAACCTAATCAATAAGATTATAATTGCATTTCAAATTGCAATAGGCACATTGAAATTGAAAACTGTAAACATAAAACAACACCTACGAATGTTGACGCGTTACATAATTAACTCGGGTTTCTAGTTTCTAGGGTGCTGCAAGAAAAATAAGATAACGACCTCATTAACTGTCCTAAGTGGAGTAAGTATATAATAGAGTAAATTACTTATGCATATATTTTGCAACAATTAGTCCGCTTTAATCTGCTATTCAAATGAGATATGATCTGGTAAATTGCAAAATTGCAAACAAAACAGCTGCCTCGGAGAGGAACGAACGTCGGGCCTATCACAAAAGCGCTAGATCAGCTGTTTCCATGTGTATAGTACCGCCGCCCGGCCGTGCCGATATGTTGAAAACGATTAGAATATAATTTCAACGCACGTAATCTACTCCCGTTCTGGAAACGAAACCAGAAAAAAAACACAACACACAGAATACCGACACGCCGTCGACAACGACAGGCAGGCTGCGGCTTAATATCGCGTCAGCTGACCGGCAAACAATTTCTCCGAACTGCTGAAGGTCGTATTATTATCGCATAATTACTACGAATGATTTCATTCCGCTAATCATCGTTAAATGTTTATTTGTGAGCGTTAAGCCATTGCAAAGTAAAAAATTTCGCTTTTTTTTCGCTGAATAGGTACGCAGATGACATTGGAAGCATGAGCGCAAACATTACAGAGATTACATAGTTCCTCGTGACATAATAAACTAAAAATGCTCTGCACACGTAACGAAAATATGTGTAGGTGTGAGTAAACTGATATGTGCCAGTAAAGTAGCTGGATTATTTGTAAGATCGAATAGTTTTGCATAATTGCGTAAAAGCGAGCTGACATTCGACTGTTTCGCATTATTGGTTTCTGGCGTTCGTTATAAGTGTTTAGAGTAGAACAAGAAATACCAGTGTTTTTAGATATTACTAATATATGCAAATAGTATAATAAAAAATACAGGAAAGTAACACATTTCAAACGGAATCCCTTATTTCTTCTTTATTATTGTTCAACGCTCAAAATAAGGGCGATTTACTATTTATTAAGTTCCTTATAGCCATCGACACACGTTTTCGAGTCATTTTAAAAATGTGTCAAGTTAGCCATGACCGAGAAGCCGAGATTACGCAAGAACAAATACAATAGAAGTGAGTGTCAATATTGTGTACACGAAAATGGCAGCGCGTCCTAACTATACAAACCAAGAGAATTATATTTACTGATCATCTGTACATTCTGCACTATGGAGAATGTAAGAAAGTTATATCAGGATGATGTGATGATACATTTGCTCAAAGGTATCCAGGGAAACAGAAACAGTCGACAAACCCTTTGAGGTTGAGCTTCCAGCCTTATTAGTTTTTAATTTTTTGAGCTCTTCACGTTTTAAGTTATTGAGCTTTTTTGAGAAGCTTGTTGGGGAGCTTTTTGATGAGCTTTTTGGGGAGCTTTTTGAGGAGACTTAGGGGCTTTTTGAGGAGCTTTTTAGGAGCTTTTTTGAGGAACTTTTTGAGGAGCTTTAACTTAATGAAACTTCGCCTAGCAGACAAAACGCGTTTATCTGACTGGAACTACTTACCTACCCCTCTTAGAGAAATCAAATATGGTGTGCCTCAGTGTTCCACTCTGACACCCTTTCTTTTTCTTATCTGCGTCAACCGTTGTCCAGCTAACGTCAAGGCGGAATGAGGTTTGTTTTTATGAAGATGATGTTGTTGGTATGAAAAAATCATTTATCGGTTCTTATCTATAGTACGTGTAATCCTATAAACGTAGAAAATACAGTTTTGTGGTAAATCTTTAAGTAAGCTACCGTTATTTTGCAAAAGCTCATCCCATCCCCATTGGCTTTTGTATCTTATTGCATAAAACCCGCCTTAGAGTCCAGAAAGCCACCGCGATGCAGTATCTGTATGTTACTAAACCACTGACGAAAATTCCAAACACATGTCGAAAGGTGGGGGCAGAAGTTACTCGCAGTTCATCCTCTTACTAGTGACATCAACTTGTATATAAAATTATTAGATTAACCAGAAGATGGGAAAAGACAGAATTAAATGTGCAAAGATTCACATATGTAGTTTAGAGATTTTTCTAGAAATAAACTATTTTTATTTAATTACATTATAGACTTCAAACTATCAAAAAAAAAAAAGCAATCGAATCATTTAACGCCAATTTATTGAGACATACGTACATAATACTTCAAACATTTTCTATTTCCCTTCGATTTGGTTTTTTGTGTCTTCAACTGATGACACTACAATTTCCTTCTCTGCAGTTCTCAAAGTAAATACGATGGGCACATTACCCAATATTGAATTCCCATCCTTCTGCAAATGCCTTATCCACGATAACAAAGAATGTATGTTGGATGTGCCTGTGGCACAAACAGCAAATATAATACCATCTTCTTGCTCATGGATACTTATCGTGTTCGCTATACTGCTGACTTTGGGTACCGTGGTACCAAATAACGAAACTTTTATGTTGCTAACATCTAAAATGAACATTATTGAAGCTAAATTTATTTTGTCTAAGTTAGATACAAGTTATACCATCAGGATCATCTACGTTTTGCTTTAATCTAGGTTTAGGATTGGCCCTTAATGTAAAATAGTCAACCGATTTATTTCTTAACCAAACCTTGAAAGGCCCTTCAATGTAAATAGGTTCACGCACTTTATGTGTTCTTAGCAAATTTTGCTGTGTGCTGGATTGTCCGCTTACTATCCAGGTATTTTCGAAATCATCAGAAACATCAGATGTCTTTAATAAAATTGATTAGACGAGGAAAATAGAATTTTGGGACCTACTTGATACACCGTAACTATAGAATGGATATCCACACTACAAATTCGTGTTATTGCAATTCTAGCTAATTCCAGAGGGTCATCAGGGGGAGGAGTTGGTACTGGCCATGGTGATAAATTTTTGAATTTCGGCATCCAATACATCATTCGCCAATATTTCCTCAATGGATGTCCAGATTTCCCGAACACGTTCAACAGCATTTGCTCCATCTCCGAATCAGGCATTACCCCTAATAATTTTGGAGATCAGCAATAAAAGAAATACATAATTAGGTTTTAAACACCTACCGTTATCCTCCATTTGTTCTAATAGATCTACAGCACATTGCTGTTGTTTCGGATAATGCATAAATGCGGCTTGCATCATATTCTGGGGGATAAATTTTCCTTTTGGTAATATGTTAATTAAAGCCTTATATACGTCTAAGTCTTTATGTACTCCGTACTCCTCCATATGCTTTAATGCCATGTGGATGAATTCTACGTGTCCTCTTCTATAAATGTCACGATTTGTGAATATTTTAATTGTATCCAAGTAGACATTTCTGGTTTTCTCTTTTGGGGAGTTAAAATCCAATTTTAGTGTTAAATTCCGTTGATTCTCTGTGTTACTCTTGTTACACAAATTAACTGGCAAGTAAAATTCTCTGTTAAAAACTGTAATTGCTCCATTTATTCTCTTTGTAGAAAGTTGCAAAATTCTTCTATAAAATCTAGGCATGTGAATTAGTCGAACAAACATTTTTAAATTATTTCAATATTTCACTTCATATATGTATACATAAATAAATACATGCCTTCCATATTACTGCAAGTGATAAAAAAAAAATGGTAGGTGAATTTTGTAACGTTAAAAATACTCACCTTTTTCTTAAAATTCATTTCATCAAATTGCATGAACATCTAATAACTAACAGTAACACACATTCCACCTCCAAACGTCATGGATTTATTCCAAATGTCATTCTTGTAACGTCACTTGCAGTAACGCTGTCAAAAGTCCTATTGTGTAAACAAATTTTTAGGTTAGGAAATTTTAAATAAAAATACAAGGATTAATCAGTTCAATCAATCAATTTATTTAAAATTATACCTAGGTATACTAAGGTATTATCTGTAATGGCACAATTGAAATACCCTTAAAAACTTCATTGGCTCAACTACAGTGCTTTCAGCCGACTTAATAAATAATAATAGAAATGGGAACATTGCATTGTACTTGCACATGGCATTTTACTAAACTTTACCATGATTGTTGAGGTTACGTGTACGCTATCGCCAACATCGTTTAAACAGGACACAAATTATTATGTTAATATTTGATACAAAAATTACATCGAGATCGATACATAGTCTGTTCCCCGTAGGCCGGAAGTTTAAAGACAAACGGTATTTGCTTCATTCGTATTAAAATATGCATTATGAGGTTACCACAATTGTGTACTTATCTACCTGCCTTTTACATATTTCGCTTATACTATAAACACCAACTTGTGCAAGGTTCACAAAAAAGATTAAGCTTGCTAAGCTAAATTAATTAATATAATATCAAGGGATATACGTACAAACCATATACGTTTATTTTTTCTATTTCTGATAACCCGTCAAGGAAAGTACTTACTAATAACATTAAGATACTACACTATCCTTTAATTAACTTTGCTGTGTGTTCCCTCAGTTGACAAACGTGGAGTATCTGCTAGAATTTTCGGTTGCATAGCAATATATGTTGAAGTCCACAATTAACTTAAGTAATTACTGCAAAATCCTAAATATACTAATCTTAATTTTTACTCAATGTACTATAAAATCCTGCCTTCTAAAAACATGATCTTTTCCTAAACCTAATAACACAGTTATTTTTGCGCCTCCGGTCAGAAACACTGATTCTGCATTACGTCAAATCAGCCGGAAACATACCATTCTCCGGCCTACGTCGGCAAAAGATCACTAAAGGTTGGCCACACCATATTCGAATTACTGACAGTTCTGTAATTAATTGCATATTCGATGACAGATGATAGAATTTTCGTTACAGAATCTCTTAGTTATTAGGACTTATAGCCACCAAGTCGAGGAGGTCTCCACCTCTATTCGCTAATAATCTAGCTGAAGTTCTCCGGAAACTGTAAATTTTTAAGTTTATATTTTATCACCAGATTCAACCCAATCTGGTTTGGTAATCGCAAATGATCGAGAAATATTATTTTTGTTGTCTCAAGTAATTCTACCAATATAACATCACCTTTAATGTTGACGTTTTCAATTTTTAAAGTGTATAGTTCGTTTCTGCGACAGGCACCGCAAACACCTATTATTAGAGCTGTCTATCACGAAATATAGTTTATAAAAAATGTGTGAAATTAAAAAAATGCATACAAATTTAGCTATTTCTTCATCCTCTAAGAATTTACTTTTCTTACGTTGATAGCTTTTCGTTTTGATTTTCAAGTATGTAGTTTATTAATTTGGTATATTTAGAAATGTTCAAATTTTCATACAGTTTCAAGCATGACTGAATATATTCCCAAAGTGATTTTTTGTCATTCTCAACCAGTTCTTTAAAATAATTCGGTAAAACACTCTCAGCATGGATTTTACTGATTTTTCCTCGCACCATTTTTTTTTTAAAACTATTGAAATGAATTATGTAACGATCCATTGTTTATTAAATAAATGCTTTCCTGCTAATCACATGCTATTCAATGATTTCACACTGTAAGAAGTGCACTAAATGCGATCCGTTGATTTTTTTAGGCAACAATTTCGAATATAGGCTTTCTGCCACTAATTGTACCTCTTCAGGTGTTGAATTCAATTCACTTTCTGAATTAGATATCTTATTGTTTTTACTAATGAACAAAGCAAAGGAGAATAGGTTAAATATTTAAAAAATAGTTATAGAGTCTTACATATCAAGACTGCAATATAAAATTTTCCGCCTGCCGAGTCAATGTCAAATAGTAGAGGTGGCTTTTTCCTTAGAACTAATCTACAATTGTAGTAAATACCACTACAAAATGTTATTCTAAGTATAAAAATATTTCAACTTCTAATAGATAAGTAAATTGTGCAAAGTTATTACACAAGCAGGGATATAGTCTGTTTGTTTTTAGCTGTCGCACCAGATATCTCGGCTCTTGTTAGAGATACGACGAAATGTTAAAGAACGAAAGCTATTCTGCATCTAATTCCCTATTATGTGCCTTAGAATAAAAAACAATTGAGCATCAAATATGTAAGATATAGCAAATACATACAAAATTTGAACGGAATGTACCTAATTTTATTACGTATCTTAAAGTTCTAGAAAATGCTCTTTACAACGATGTATCACATGTCATAGTTATCTAATCATTTCAAACCGTAAATTGAAAAGTTTGGTACAAATGCACGCTTTGGTAGATTTACATTTAGTGCTTAATTGCTTTTTATTCTAAGGCATATAATATAGAGAATTAGATGAGGAACAACTTTTTTTATTTGTCATACAATTTGTCGTATCTCCGACAACAGCCGAAATATCTGGTGTGACAGCTAAAATCAAACAGACTGTATATGTACTATGCCTTCCAGAAGTAGCGACTCAGATTTGAACGGAGACGTAAATAGAGGGAGAGAAGGGTATAAACCATTTCTGAACTGAACGAGTCTTATACTTATACCTGACGACTACATAACAACACTTGCAGTCCCGGCTGGCGATGTGACGTTTAAACGATAAGAAAATACAAACAACATAAATATCGAGACCTAAAATCCTGGCAATAGGTTTTACGCCTACGGTTTATATTCACATATGTAATTTTTTTTGAGAGGCTCCATGGTGGTGTAGTTTTAACTGTATTCTACGTCACAATAATGAGACATAATGTTATTTCCGAGGACTCAGTAGCATGGCCGCTACAAGATCGGCTGATGTAGGACGGGTTGTGTTTGTTTATTACCTACTCACAATCAGCTGTGGATTGATTTATCGGATTACTATGTAGAAAAGTGGGGTAAATTTAAATTACAAATACGTAATTTCACACGTAAAACGATAATGATATTTTGTTTGTTTTCCCCTTTCCTTTGTTAAATATGTGATAAAGAAATGTAAGATTATTGTGATTTTGGTGAAGCAGTTAGGTTGTATGTGATTAGAATTGTGTTTCTTCTTAAATAATTTTGATGTATTAATGTCGTAACAGTATTACTTATATTCAGGATATCTCTTGGTGTTATTCGTATTATTCTAAAATTTATTCTTCAAAATATATGTACACTTAGTCTTCTTTATAAATGTTTTATATGAATGATCAAACTTAATTAATTAACCAGAATTAATTAAGTTTGATGTTTCTTATGTGAAATTATTTTTGTCTGTTTATATGGCTGGTGAAGCGGTCAGCTCTGTCAATTAGTGAAATAATAATAATATGATATAATATTTATTGGCAATAAACAATCTACAATAAGACATAAATAAAAAGATCAAAATAATAAGGAAAATTGACAACAGCATCATCTTCAGTAAACCTCGAAAAGGTTTCCTGTTATTAACTCTTCATTAGTCGCGCATAGGTCCAGCGGACCTATGCCTGTGCATTTCTTATATGTCGCAAGCAGACGCGCCTTATGGAGGGTTAATGAGGTTTTTTTTTTCAATTTGTGACGTGCTGCGATTTGAATGTGAAAATATTTTTTCTGAAATTTATTATTTTCATTATAATTAGTTAAATGTCCATGTCCCAAGATGTAAATTTTACATTAGCTGCATCTAAAATACATATTAGGTACACTAAAAAATATTCACCTGAATGGCAGAAGCGAGCTTATGCAGAAACAATAAAACATTATTGTCACTAGTGATAAAATATAAGAAAACAAATACAAATCAGTTAAACGAATATGCGAAGTCTTAACATTTTATTGTATATTATATAACATATTTATTATATTCATAGTTCTAATGGATAAGGAGTAGTACGGTTTTTTTTAATATTTTGTGTAATAGCCCCCGTTAGAGATGACCTCCTCTAATCTTCTTGGCACTGCAAAAACCTAACTAACGAACTCAATTAAGGGATCGTGCCACTCCAGTGGTGGTAAACCACGAGTATCTCTTTTGAAGGGTCGTCACTCAGCAATGGTCGCATGATAATTCGCAAAACACTACGCACTTGTTCAGATATCTTGCGTGCCGATGACAGAAGAAAAAAATAGTCGGTGTTAGGAAGTTTTCTAGTAACGACAATATTGAATAGGAGGTCGTCTCTGCATAAACTCACCTCCGGTGTTTACACAATATCAGTTACGAAATAAATTCTAACACAAAATGCCATGTTGCTAGGATGTGTTAAATTTAATTGTATATTAGGGATATTATATTTTTTTTTCCTTTCAATAAGAGTCTATATTTCAATCTGCTAATAAGGGTATCTAATAACAATTTAGCTAATATTTACATATATAGAAGAAATGTACAGTTATTTTAGTTATTCAGCTAATAAGTTTTATTAGGACCTTTATTAAGCGTTTGAATTAGCGGCCCTAAACACAAAATAATTATCATTCATTTAACCCTCCGGTACTGTAGGTGCGCTTATCGGCACCAGATTTAGAATACGTGTGATTGCAGCATGCAGCGATACTATACACTCGCTGCCGCCCGAAGGTATAATATATCTAGATATTCAGTGGAATACTGATTAAAGTCAAACCAAGGTTACATTATTACGATATAAATGACAAAACTATTCTAACATATACTCTTTACAAAAACGTAAGTCCTATGTCTAAAATGCAGTGCTTATTTCCACCAGTTTAAATTCTCGTATTTATTTTACTTTACCACCTTTTTATCATCTAAACATCATGCCGAAGTGTTTTGTTTATGTTATAGTCCGCACGTTAGACTCGCACAGTTCACTTATGGTATATACCCTTCTCGCTCTATTTTTACCTCCTACTCAGACTGAGTCGCTACTTCTGGAAGGCATAGTACCTACTTACATTGAAACACGAACATATTCCTGCAGTCTTTTTCACTGTATAACCACGTAGTACGCATGACAGATTATGTAATTTATTATTCTCCTAACATTTCTCCTCTCCTCTCTTTTTCATTTTCGCAATTCGACAAATAGGGAAGGAAATCGAACGTATTGGGAAGCGGCAAGGATTTTAAATGACCGATCTGTCATTAAGCATGCCCTTATCGGGATTGCGCATTTTATTTACTGCTAAATCAAGGTTGAATCTGAGCACAGAACCGTTTACGAAATCCTTACCGGCCTAACAAGGTAAATGGTTGAACTATCAATGTTAGGAATTGATTTATACGTACTCCTTATGTATGTGACTTCCACGTTCTCGATATGGGAATTCCTTATAAATTGAATATACATACACATCTACTTACGGAAATGTTCTGCGAACAAATTATAACGAAAAAAAAAAAAAACACGCAATTTTATTATTATCGCGAATGTGGTAACAGTATTAGTGTATTACATGTGTAGCGGCATTCTTATCTTAATACAAAACGATGCAGCACAAAATAATTACGTGGAAATTACATCCATATCAGAAGTTACAAAAGGAATTTCACAATTTAAAAACTAACATGGTACACATGCATTTTCAGTTAAAAGAATTATGTTGTTTCCTAAGAGTATCGCTTTACAGAACTACTTCACTCGACCACTCAATAATCATCACTTCATAAACATCTGCGGACTAGATATTATTGTATACAGACTAGATTACTCTTGAAAGTAATTTATAGAGAACAGCATGTCAATTTTCAACCGAACCCCATTAGATACGCCCGCTTAACTTGGCGCTTAGATATTTGGAACAAAGTTACGAAACCGATTCCATATGATCTATGTTTGTATGTAGATACCCGATATACACACATTTGTATAAATGTCTATAGACTACACACACTAGTGTAACATTCATACATAATATGTAAATAGATGCTTGTCACTGTATCTAAATTTATCGGACGTCCATTCAACATTTTCATGTTTGAAGACGAAGTTTTTTTTTTGTACATAATTAAAATTTACAAAAAGGGTTCGTCGACATTTTGACGAGTTGTAGTGAAAGACAAGACTTACGTGTTTATTAAAAATAGATTCAAACTAAATACATATCTAATGACTACGTCATGTCTTCTGTGTATACCTACATGACAATTCGATTTCAAAATGAAAGCTGTGAGGTTTGCAAAGATATCAGGTGAATGTATTTTTACTAAAGCTAATTCTAAACTGAAATCATTTCATACACAGGATTAATTTAATTTATTTTAGCCACCATTTTTTTTCAAACGAGGTTTTCAATAATTAAAACATATATTAAATATGTATTTTTAAATCAATCTTGACAAATTAACAAACTATTATCTAAATTTTCATGATTACTTTCTAAAAACAACACTTCTTTATGTAGTACTTCTTGAAACATTATTCTGCAAGCGCTGTTTTGTTGATTACGATAACTCCTATACGATATTTAAGTATTGATAAATATACTTCAACTATGCATTATTAGCCCTAATTTATATGAAATAAATAGTGTAGTAAAATAGTGAATAAACGATAGCGCCATCTTCAGGTCAATATCTGTAATACAATATATTTATTTATGTAGATGTAGATACACCAACTATACTATCGACTAACGTTTTTAATTGATAACATTAAACATTTTGTATTATATTTGCATTATAATGGCAAATTAACTTCATTGATAAGTACTTATCTGTGGTACTAATAAAAGTTCAATCAGTATTATTTTTTTTCGTATAATCTAAATTGCAGTAGACAATTTTCTATATTTATATAAACTACTATGCTGTTTCAAATAAATAAGAGGTGGGTATAGTTCACCTGTTAATAAAAAGCAATTGACAATTTTTGCATAACATAAACAATTCGCAGTTCGATAACCCCTATTGTTCATTACCTTTAGAATTAAATATTAATTACGGGTATGTAAATTTTTCTCTATATGTAAATTTGTGTTTGTTTCCTGAATCAGTAATTTTTTGCGTGTTATAAATTCATATATACTCACATACAGGATGTATATTGTGCATTATGATGGTGGATATTTCTTACTTTCTTTTATTAGTTAAGGGGTATCCCATTTTCACTACTGACAGTGCAAATAAACATATATATTGCTATGAAATTTGTAAACAATATTTCTTCATTTTAATTATATATTGCTGCTTAATTCAATTAAATAGATCCCAGAGTCGTCTGTGATACTTTTTAACAAATTCACCTGTAAATCATACATAAATTTGCAGGTGGCTCTGGCTGTAAATTTCCCCCTCTCGATTGATTTTATCCTCCTGCTAAAGAATAGACCGTTTTATTATTTAATATAATATGTCTTAGTAGCCATGGTTTCTGTTTAGCTCTCCAATCATCCCAACCATAAGCAACTTTAAAGGGAATTTTAACATAGTTGAGGCATTGTATTACTACATTTCAAAGATTATTTATTATTCTGGTATGCTTGAAAGTGTTCTGGGTTTTCTAGTTTCCACTGCATTTTAGTCTGGCTTGATATGAGAATATCCTTTTTATTTAAGAAAAGTTAAATATTACAAATCATCCTAAAAACCCAGTGCTCCACCTAAAAGGTACTACACTGGGTTACCTGTTCTAAGTATTCAATTATTTCCATAACATTTCAAATTTCCCTATTCTAACTAATTATTCCACCTAATTATTTAACAAATAAAATAAATTTATTAAATTTCCAAAAAAAGTACTTTTAAAATAGCTGGCTATCAGACGTTATTATGAAATTTGCGCCCGTGGAGCGACTTATATTGTTAACTCTCAGCATTCGCCTAGGAATGAGGAAAACCACGAAAACCCCATTCTGAGAGTGGCATTGGGAAAACCACCCCAAGCCTTATTGTTGATAGCCAGCAAACAAATAAACAAAATTTAACAAGGGGCCTCCACAACTCTTCATCTTCGAAGTTGTGAAATCTCTAGGTGACGCTCTCGTGCTTCCTAGATCTGAAGGCCGCTTCCTAAATAAAACTGGTACTCCAAATTATAGAAACTGTGAACAAAACAAAACAACAGCAGTTTCTATTTTTAAAATTAAGAATAATTTAAATCAACTAATTTAATACTAAGGATTAAAATCTAGTAATCACTACGATTAAATAATTTGCTATATCTAACCCCCTAATTTCTATTCCTAATTATCGTGCCGCAATCTACTTAGTAATGAGAATATCCAGTTGGAGTAGTTTTGACATGGTCTCCATAGAAGCTATTGGTGAGCTCTTGCTGCTCCAGGGAAACAAGCCTTTGATTCTTTATGAGTGTCGTAATTTCTTGCTTCTATGTAGCTCTCATCTACAAAATCAGGTAGCCATAAGTTAACACGTATAATGCTAGAACTGCGCTAGATTTTGCTATTTTCTCTTCAGTCTTTCAGTTGAGATGAGGGGGGATGTCACGCTCGATTTAGTGTTTCATTAAAATACTTATTGTCGTATCAACCAGTATCTGTGTGTCATCTACGTGACTTGTTATGAATATTTTCTAAATAAACGAGTGATTTTACTATAACGAAACCGCTATTCATTTATAAAATATCTAACATTAGCTCCATAAGTGATAACTTGAGTGGTTATTCTTATACTTATATCAAGTTATAAGACATTTATTCTATCAGATATAATTAAATATGCATTTGGTTTTTTGCTATTAAAGTAATATGCAATACAGTCATCTCCACATCGGCGTACATGGCGCGCACGGAAAGTGGTCTGCTCTAGTGATTACCTATAAATCTTTAAATATTCAAATGATTTGCTTTACTATTTCTTATAATAGAATAAAGTATTAAGATATTAACAAGGGAGCCTAATCTGAAGAGAATAAATGAAATTAAAGTGAAATTTAGATTTAAATAAAAATAGCTAAATATAATGAATGTACCCAAGTATAATTAAAATAATATTAAATTTGTCCATTTCTTCCTTATCTGCTATGACATTTCTTCTAAAGCCTTTTTTGATATTCTGTTCTTATTTATTCGCTCTACACGACAGTAATAGCTGATTTTATTCTTTATTTCACGGATAATTGCATTAAATTTTCAGCTTACTTTTTTCACTGCCTGGATTTTTTAGAATTAGTGAAACAGAGAAACGGTTTTGCCAATATTTATTGAGTATGTTAGTTCCATATGCAAAACAATTTTCGAAAATGATGGAATGTATGATCTCTGCTGCTTTTTTTAATTATTGATTCCGTAAAATCGGATATAGTTTTGTTTTTTGCTGGCGTTCTCTTTGTTTTCTACAAAAACCATTTGATCGTCTGCAAACATTAGTCTAATTTCTATATTCTGCAAATTTAAATATCACCGAAACCGTGTGGATGATTTAGAATGACCTCGTCTAAACTCTTATTCGTTTTAAACACTACCAATTAGTAGATTTCTTGATTAAGCACATATATAAATAAATAATTAAAAATGTCTGGATTATTTATGCAAAAGCCAAAGTAGAAAGATAAAAAAAAGTGCCAGCATGCATGTTATTACACATTCTCAGCAGATTATTTATCTTAAACTACCGGCGCACAGTGGGGCAGAAACCCGAAAAGCTGGCCAAAACTCCGGAATTCATTTTTGGTACTTAAAATTTTATAAAAATGTTATAAATGATCTAGAAATAGCAAAATGTTCGTCATATAATAACATTAAAGGTATTAAATCATTTACCCAAGCGAAATAATAAGCAAATTGTTTGAAGGGATAATCTTTTAATTACTAATAATTCATATATTTATACTCGGCTTATAAATTATTAAGGAAAAAGTAATTAAGGATCAATTATAAGTACTTAATGAATAACAGCTGCAATAATGATGCGTTAATTTCACATTTAACATAAATATATTGTTAATTAAATTGTCATTATGGTACAATTAGTAAAATCAGTTACATACTGACAATACTTATTTAATCCGAAGTAGATTCTTCAGCAGAATGAGTAACACCTTCATCGGAATCGCTAACATCTTCATCGGATGAAGGTTCTTCAGAGTTGTCGGCACTGTCTGTTGACGAAGCGGCTGCTGGAGGTGACAATAACTCCAAAACGACAGGATGAAATGATTTCGTTTTCCTTTTCGGTAATTTCCGCAGAGAAGATATAACGGGGTCGGAGTTTAGCAAAAGACGATTGAAAACGTCTTCCATTGTGTTCTGCCGTGAAGATTTTCTTGCAAATCCTTCCCGAAATTTCTTAATTTCTTTGTTTAATGCTTCCTGAGCCTCCTCTGAAAGTTGCCCAATTGGCAATATTGCCGAAGCGATTACATCAGAGCCATGGATAAAGACTTTATGTAATGTGGGAGGCATACTATACCAGGGATATTTGTCCACAAATATTCTTGCTGTATCTATCGCGTAATTTTGAAATTTTTCTTTATCAACACTAAAGCCACTTGAAATCGTTTGCAAAATCACATGAAATCTTTCAATTAAATTTATATCGATGCCAGTAATTGTAGAGGACTCTGCAGCATTCTCAAAAAATCGACGAGCGGTATTGCCATCATTCGTGTTCCCAAAACCTGGTTTAGGCTGATCTACTAATAGACCCATTCTGCATTTGAATTCATCTTGTATCCTCTTCTTTGTTTCATCAAACAATATTTTATTGATCTTGTCCACTCTTTTACTTCCAAAAGGTAATCTGTACGCCACATGTAAAAGGCACTCAAAAAAACGTATCCGAGCGTGCAAGGGAGATAAGCCAAATGTTAATTTTACAGGATCTACTGTAGTTTTCTGTATTAGCATTGAGTCTATTTCATTGAATTTGTTTATAGTAGCGCCACAAATGTAACATCTCTGCGTTGATGTTGTTGAGGTTACTGCATTGCATACTTTCCCATCAATCATGGTAAACATCAAAGTATGCTTGATATAAAATCGTCTCCTCTCTATCTCGATGGAAGAGAGAGTC
This sequence comes from Cetonia aurata, assembly GCA_949128085.1. Lineage (NCBI taxonomy): Eukaryota > Metazoa > Arthropoda > Insecta > Coleoptera > Scarabaeidae > Cetonia > Cetonia aurata. Next base: position 63,097,658 of record OX421883.1, on the reverse strand, counting down.
AAATTATCTACTTGTTCTTGTATATAATCTCTTTCTTGTTGTATTATGGCAGCAGTTTCACGAATTACTTGTAGTCTAATTGGTCGGCAGAAACGTGGAGAAGAAGGCCGTGGATTTTGCCACACAATAATTTTATCTGGCGATTCTGGATCACCACATACAAGTTGTAATGGTACAAATGATGTAGCAAACATAAATGAATCTGTAGTATCTTCATTCTGAAATTTCTGTTTGTACCGACTTTGTCCAGAACTGCCATCACACCCCCACTTTGACAGTAGCACTAGATTATTTAAGTTTTCCGGCTTAATCACTTCCAAAACATTCTTTTGCAGTTCCATAATACGTCCAACCGTGTGATCCAATATAGATTGCAGTGTAACCTCCGCGATAGTTTCTGTTATTTTTATGTCTCTCTGATTGGGATAACAACTTTGCTTCGCTTCCTGTACCTTTTTATAAGAAGGAAACTTTTCTTTGTCACTTTGCCTGATTATGTCGTATTGATGTCGTGTGAGTTTGGCTTCAACTAATACAGAAAGAGCTTCCACACCAGAAAGTTGATTTCTGTGTTTTTGACATTCTCTGTATGCGCTATGATATTTCTGAGCACGTGTTGGGGTTGAAAAACTTATTTCCTTCACTAAGCTTGCACTATCAACACTTCCTTCTGCTCGAAGACTCATCTGAGCTGCATATACCAATTCAGCAGTACTGCCTTCTGACCTTAGTTTCTCTGTTTTTCGGCGCTTGGAGCGTTCGCTGCTTTCCGAAAAGTCGACACTAGGGCGCCCTCCTGAACCCCTTGATGTAAGTCCAAAGTATGTAAACATCATACTTGAATCTAGCCACGACTTATTTTGAGCTAAAAGCCTATCTGTTTTGCGTTGCGCAGCATTGAACTTAGCTTTAAACTCGGAAGTGAAATGCGACAGTTTGTGCTTAATCACACTTACAGATTTTTCTGGGCACTTAGTATCATCAACGATATATTTTTGCAGATGAGCACATCTATCTTCAAACTTTGTAGAAGAACTTGAAAGCATTACTTCAACTAGGGTTCTTTTAGTATAAGTAATATGTTGCGTTTTCGAACCTGAAATAAATCAGATACTTATTACATTGTGAAACTAAAATATTTTTTTTGGAGGGGGGCGCAAATTTGCGCAAAATTTTATTTCATGGTCGTATAAGTAAATAACTGGTCTACAAGGGAAAAAAAAGATTTTTGTCCGGAAGGACCCGGAAGTATAACAAATTTCTTAATTTATATTAATTTAGGAAGGTATTTTATATAGTTTCCAATATTGACAAAAAAAAATAAAAATCTACTAATTAGTGACGAAAGAATGTCCTAAAGTATAGTATAAAGACCGTACATACCTCCAGGTAAAGAATCCATTGTAATAAAACACTTGTTTACACTTATTTTCACTTTTGAAATTCACCTACGTTTGCCGTAATATCAATCACCGTCGTTACAGTCAACTTGCAACTAATCTGGGTAATAGGGTAGCACCCCTACCGCTATAATTATATATGTACCTGGTAGCTCGGTAATCGTGCTTTATGATTGGACGAAAGAAAAACCAATTAAAGGTACTTTTTAATTTGGAGTTTTGGCCAGCTTTTCGGGTTTCTGCCCCACTGTGCGGCGCCACGATTTTACCAACTAAACCGCAAATAACACAAGCATATGATATCCATAAATTTGACGAAATTTGTTTGAGAGACGCATTAAAAATAATCACGACGATAAATTACAGTCACCGACTTCAATAGTAGAAGAAAAAGTTCTTTTTTTTCCTCCTGCAGAAGAAGCTACGAGAAGGATAGGGTGCAATATATATTTAGAAAGTCGTCATTTCCATTAGTCCGGGTTAAAACTTCTGAATTGACAATTCGAAGAAAACTTCTCTTAAATACACTTCAGGGAAGTTTTAAATTCATCATTAAGACACATTACCGGAATTTAAGCAAAAAGGAAAAGAATCCGAATCAGTTCTAGAAAGTTACTAGAAGTTGAAAATTATTCCGAACTTATCTGCGAGGATTTTATTAAAAATTATTGGACCGGTTCTTTTTTAATATACAAAGTTGCGGATACAATCCTCGTTACATTGCAAATAATACGGCGAAGGATGTTGCGTAATTGACGAAGTTTTATCGAAGTTGGTACGATGTAAATATATTTTATCGGGCGCATGATTCACAAATGTTATTTCGTCGAAAATGACATGTCTGGGATTATAAACAACTCTTCTTATGTTATCACGACCTTTAAAACTTGTTACATCATTTTTGTAATCGATTAATACACTTGTAAAAAAAGTGTGTTTCGATCAGGTTGTGTCAATAATTCAGTAGTCAATATGTCAATTTGAGGTTATGATTAAGCAAATATTTGATTTTATTTTTAGACAGATAGGTACAACAATATTATTTAAAATTAAAATTTTAATCTTGAACTTATCATATAAAATGTGTCTTATACTACTACAGTAGTCTTTTAATATTGCCTCTAATTTAGGCCTGATTATGTCAGTACCAAAGCATCTCTTTGATAAAACTTGCATGTTTTTGTTGTTGTCGATATACATACATACCTAGGTCTATTGCATATATTGACTGACATTTTTACATACATATAGACACGTTTGGTTTTGATTTGTAAGGCAGAATTGGGTTTACGGAGATACACCTTCTTCCTCTATTCATATCTGGATGCATGTTGTTGTTCTAAATATTTCTTTTTTAAACACTATATGTGCAACACAATTTATTTATTAAACTATAGAAACATGCGTTTTGGGGTGTATTGCCGGTTAGATTCAATTTTGTTTTGTTTTGTTTCCTTTTATAATTTTATTTATTATTTATCATTATTATCGTCTTTGAATTGTTAGATGTATGTTGTATGTTGTCTGTATGTCTGTAGTATTCGGCACCACTGGTATAAGAATATATACTAATAAATAAATAAATAAATACAATTTTAAAATGGTAAAGACGATACATAGATGTATGTACCTATATCAATTTTGTTGATTCTCTTGGAGAAAATCTCGTCTAATGAGGTCGAGGTTTGGACTATTCCCACCTTTTGTTGGATTGTTGAAAACTGACATTTCGCTGGTTGTTCTACTGTCATCATCAGGGTAGGGTATTTCGGTCTAAACAATTGCATGGGCTTGAAAAAGGCATTAGATGAGGACAAATATTTAGATATTTTTCGGGCATATGTATCTAACTTTCTAGTTGAAAAAAAATGCATTAAACCAACAAAAAACTACCCGAGCCAAGAGATTCCAAACTCCTAGATTAGAAGTAGCGAAGTTGTTGAATGGCTAGCGAGATCTTTTAAGTCATTTCGTTTGTCTTTTTATGGGGAGTTCTCAAAAGTAATATTCATAAGTTGATGCTGTAGAAAGTATTGAAAAACTTCAAGATGGATTCCTCAATGCTTTACATCTAATTAACCAAGATTGGTGTCGGAAAGCAAAGGTGGTCAGTTATTTGAAGATTTAGTGTAATTGTTGATTTATTTTTTAATGTTTATTTTAATTACTGTTATTGTTACGAATTTATTATTACAAATAAGGCGTAACATTTACATAAACTTAATATACTTAATATATCTCGTTTATTTTCATTGATATACGCAAGTTTTCTCCTACTTATTGACGATAATTGAAATATTTAACATTTTGACATTTTCTGGTTATCTTATTTTTAATCTTGAAATGTATTCTTCGTTATTAAATTGTAATATTAAACAATTGTATTATCATCTTATGCATGTTATAAAATCAGAATAAAACTTTGATGATGTGGCCAAAATATAACATAAAATTCTCCTGTAGGTATATCATTAGTTATAACAAATCAAAAATTGCTTTGAGAACATGTTTTCAGTTTATTTCTTCAAAGATAAATGATGGTGCTAGACGTAGAAAAAAAGAAAATGAAATTTTTTAAAAGGAATTTCAATTTGTTACAGATCCATTTTCTCACTGAGGATAATACTGGTTGTTGTATCAATAACCTACTAACTTTATTGAGTGATTTTTCATTGACAGAGCGAAATATTTCATTTTTATGAACTTAAAATCCCTTTATTATAACTCGGAAGCTTAAATAAATTTATATTTGGCCAGGAATACTAGGTGACTCAATTGTTGGGCCCATTTTTCTAGAGAAACACTAACTGGTGACGTTCATTTGAATATATTGAAGAACACCATCGCTCCTCTAATAACTGAGGACTGGAAAACCAGCTTGATGCATAAGGGAACCAACTCGTCGGTGAACGCCAATTGTTCCTCCAGCAGAATTGTGCTCCTCCGCATTAGTTTGCAAATGTACGTAATTGGCTTAACCAAAGATATGAAGATTACTGAATTCGTAGACGTGGAACGATTAAGTGGCCTTCTTTTTGTGGAGCCATTTAAAGTCAGTAGCTTATAAAACTCAACCAATGGATTTAAATGATTTACGTCAACGAATTATTAACGTCTGCAGAAATATTCCAAGAGGAGTTTTTTGAAAGAGCAACACTAGAATTTGAAAACCGGCTTTATTACTGCATGGAGAACAATGGTGCTCATTTTAAGCAGTTATTTAGAATTTTGTTATTCATTAAGTATTGGCGAACGCCACACTTAATGGTCTCTGCTGTAGATTCGGCTCCATTCTATTCGATAAGACTGTAGTGTACTATTTTCTTATTAACATGGTGTTGTGATCCATTGCATCAATTAGATTTAAGAACTTACTTTTATTATCATTTGCTCAACAATAGCGCTTATGTATGAATTTAATAACTTCTTGCATCGCTGTAGTACCGACAGTAGATTGATTTTTTCAATACTCATATTGCGTTTTATGAGGAAGTTATACCTTTCCATAATAATTAATAAATAAAAACTCCTAACAAATTTGATATTTATGGAACATGTGCATCTAATTGAATTATGGAAATAATTGGTATCTTCACTAACTTAGTAACTCTACGTAACATATTAGAAGTATTATGATATTGTTAATTTACATTTTGAATATTTAATCGAACGACAGAGACTTAATTACCGACGTAGCTTCTTCAGAACTTCGTTTGGCTACCAGTAGTAAATTGTAAGATCATTTATTTTCAATGAAGGCAATTAAGAAGTTGAATTATACCCATAGCAATCAATACTTAGTAATGGCATGTTAGTTCTCACGTTGTATTATTTACCAATATGTTATGTTGATTCGAAGCCCCAGCACAGGTGTTTCGACGATTGTTGCTGCAAGACCGCTTTCCGCGCGGCCCGATTGCAGAAGTGGCCTGATGTATACTTTACGATACCATCGTAAAAGGGCAATAATTATATCGCTGTGCAGCATTGAAATACCGAGGTGAACAGGCATTTTTCAATGGCTTTTGAATTGATATAACTTCATACCGTCTATATGGGCATGGATATTTAAACAATGTACGTCGAGTATTTCCACCACAATTAAGAAGGTTTTCATTGCCTCTTGTCCCACTTCTAATATATATATTGTTTTATTACCAAGGACATTTAATTACGTGCAACTTCGATGTGGTCGATTTTAAATAGTTTCTGCAAATAAAAATCCTAACTATTTTGTTTTTCACGTTGGCGTGTGCATGTAGACCCTGTCGGGTATTGTATTCGTCATATTATATGCTTTTGAGATTGCATATTTTCCTACTATGGACTAAAACAATGGAAATTCTCCGTACGGCTTCGCGACTGTATTCCCTTATACAGAACGAACATTATCATCCCGTTATGTCCTTTTGTATCAATGTAAAAGCATTTATAAGTGTATTTGAAGATCGAATCAATAGCTTTGGAATAAAAGGAAAGAAAAATGATGCAATGTTATTTAACAAAACCTATTTGGTCTTAAAGCACGTGTTTCACATCAATTTCGATATGGATTTCATCGTGCCGTAAATGAAAAAATCGTATAATCATCGTTTAGAGGCTACGGGGATATTTTTTTTTTGTCGTTCCGATTGTCCATTCGTCTTCGTTCCTCTACGATGTCATAAACATCTCGCTAATGGTGCGTTTTGCATACTAAGCGAATTGTTTATCGGAAAACACGTATTGACACGTAGGCTCCCGATAAAATTCATCTTGTTACATCCAATTAACGGAATAAATTTAAATATATAAAACGCGCGTCCGATTCTGTCCCCGAGCGATTACCATGCGCAACAGCGTGTGCGGAATAATGGCTGGACGTTTCGTTTGACGGCGTAATGTATGATAAATGCTGTCGTTGCGGATTGTGGAGATAAAAACCTGGTTCGATTATGTGCTACTAAGACCTTGATATCCGTCCTGTACTCGTATTATACGTGAATGCATGCTTGTGCGTTTTTAAATAACAATGTGCTTCTTCGTAAAGTCTTTTCTCGTTGCTAAACATCCACAGGTGCATATGCGTTGTATTTAAATTTTATTTATATTCTGCATAGCTGGCATGCAAATAATTGATATACCAAATTAACTTTCCGTAATTATAAGGAATTTTATATTTATCTATTATTCAAAAATGTCCTGCAGAACGGGACTCTGGACCTGGAATATATAGTGAAGTGAGAAATACAATGACCATTCTTCTACTAGGACTAGGAACATATGCATAAACATTTTTTCAAGCTGAGGCATACGGAATATTGCATTGTGCAACAGAATCCAATGAGAGAATTTAGAAAGACAAACAGATTTGTATTGCAACAGACAACCAGGTACTGAGACTTTATTGAACTCTAGAGTATAAACAAAACTGGTTTGGGAATGTATTCAGGATCTGAATAGCTTGGCATATCGCAATAAAGTCACTTCAATGTGGGTGTCCGCACATTCGGGAATTGAAGGAAATGAAAAAGCCGATGAGTTAACAAGAAATGGATCAGCGGCTTTACATATATATCCGCAGAACGAGAACAGCGCATTGGAGTCCAAGGAAAACATGGAGAACACTGGAATAACACAACCTGGCAAATTCATTGAAAGATCTCTGTTACGCGATCATCAAAACAGAGGACTTTTGAACTACTAAATCTCAATAAGAATTATCTTTAATAAGAAATATATTTCTTCACTGTAGTAGATTAGATTAGATTAGTTTAGATGTATTGTGACTTCCAAGGAATACAAAAAAAATGCATAATGGAGATGTAAAATTATAAAGTAAGTATAAATACGAAAGTACAAAACATAGACAATATCACAACATACTAACGTTCAAGGACAGCTACAAATTCACCGACGGAGTATATGCAGTTTGGAGTAAAAATTTACGCAACTCAGATTTAAAGTTTTTCAGTGAGTTGAAGATGCTGAAGATTCTAGAAAATAAATTTAGGATCCGTTATGTAATGTACAAATATCTCGTTTGCAAAAATTTCGAAATAAGGCGCCCTGCACTTTCAGCGTAATGAATCAAATGTGACTTCCATATATAAACAATACTCAGCATTTAATATTTGCACATTTTTAGTGAGTAACTGCAGTAAGTAATCCGCAATTTTCGACTAAGACCTTTTACATTACACAAATAAATTGCAGTGGAGCAAATTATAAATAATTGAATCTAATCAACCTTAACTGGCATCTTATAAGTACTAGTTAAAACGCAACAAAAGGCAGTTATTTAAAAAAAAGGCATCAATTAAGAAAAACTTTAGAAAAGGCAGATATTAGGCATTTGCCTAACTCCACTCCCTACTCAAGATTAATTCTTGCACTCACCGTGTTATTTCGGTGAACTTACATAGTTATAATTTTTAACATTTTCATCAAATTTTCATCTCTTTTGTCACTAATTTTAGCCAACCAAACTACTGTCTTATATGAGCAACGCAATTTGTATGTTTGCTTAGAAGAACATGTGGAAAAATATTTTTCAAAACAACAAACATAAAGAGGTAACTGAATTCATTCAAGCAATGACAAATATCAAATAAGGATTAGATATACTACTGCAACGTTGATTAAAATAGGTAAAACCAAAAGGGTCCAGGAGAATTCTTCGAGAACAATTCTTCCAAAATAATTCCTGGAAAAACAATTTCTCGAAAACCAATTCTTCGAACGCACAATTATTCGAAACTACAATCCAGGATGCTAATTTTTGCAACTCGGCATTCTCTCAATGCCCTCGAGAGATTCAAACATTGGTACATGGACGGGACCCTCAAGACACGTCACCAAATATTATTATACACCATTCATGGGCTGAAGGACAACCTATCCATCCCACTGATACTCGTGCTGCTGCCCGACAAAACAGAAGGGAGCTACAGTAGAATGCTGCAAAAACTTAAGGATCTCTGCTCCATTATGATTGATTTCGAGAGAGCCACAGTTAACGCAGCCTCAACCACTTTCCCGGAAGCCACCATTAGGGGATGTTTTTTCCATTTTTGTCAGGCAATTTATCGACACGTCCAAGTACCTAGTTTAAAGGAGCCATACGATAACGGTGCAGATTTTCCATTGAAAATTCGATTCTTGAATGCACTGACATTTATTCCACCTGAACGAGTGGTGGAAGCATTGGAGGAGCTGTGCGACAATGATATGTTCCCTCACGAAGCTCGAAATGTAGTGGACTATTTTGGGGATACGTGGATAGACCCTCCAGAAAGAAGGGCAAGAAGGTGTCGGGCTCCGATTTTCAATCACTCAATGTGGAATTGCTTCCAATCAGCTGCAGCTGGAATGTCAAAAACGAACAATTTGGTAGAAGGGTGGCATCGGAGCTTCGAAAGTCGAATCTCAGTCACTCAGCCAAGCATTTGAAAATTTTTGGAAGAAATCCGAAGAGAGCATAACTTAAATGAACTTAGAATACAACAGTACAGGGCAGGTGCGCCACCAGTCATGCCAAAAAGAAGAATGTATAAAGACTGCGCAGAAAGAATCCAAAGGATTGTCGAAAATTTTGACGCAAATAATATTTTAGACTACATTAGAGGTGTAGCGCATAATTTTAGTTATTAATTTGACTAATACTTTTGAATTGTTCGGATTACCTATTTTTTGACTTGTTTCGTACTACCAACCAAACCAAAAATAAGTTTAAATATGTAAGATAGCATAATGTGCCTATATTTATATATAACTACCTCTGTTGTATATATTGTATAAATTGTATATAAAACTTTAATTAACTTCCTTATGATTTGTCTGAAATCGATCAGTTGGAAAAAAATGGAACATAAAAAAAAATTTGACTCCAATTCGAATAATTGTTCGTTTGAAGAATTGTTTATTCGAATAATTGTTTTCGAAGAACTTACCGACACACAAACCAAAATTTATAACCGTAGTATAAAACAATTTTCTTTCATTCCTCCTCATTCAATTGAATAGTTGCAAACTGTGTGATTGACGCTCTACACCTGTTGCATTATTAAAAAGATATGTTGTAAACTAGTAAAATAAATAATTTATTAAATAATAAAATATGTAATCTTGATCATAAATGACTCAAGATCAAACTTTTATCTAGGCCACCGTCTGCAGATGAACTCTCCGATATTCAATTACTCATTTGCTATTGAAGTGAAAAATAAATAAAGTGTTATAAATAGCATTGTTTTACTGAATGCAGGATTAATATAATAAGATTATATTGGATAGACAATGAATCATATAAGTCTCGATTTCATTTATTACAAATATTCAAAGCAATTTTATATTAATAAATCCTACTAAACAAATGACGCAGTGATAAATGTGACAGATAGACGGACCCACGACGCACAGTCTGCCCTCAAATATGAGACGAAATAAATTATAAGCAATACAATAAGAGTCACGACAATAACAGACTTAACATTCTAAAAAGAAAATAATGTTCGCCTGATAAATCCAGAGAGATGCCCGTAATTTATGCCCGCAATTTATACAATTCAGCCCACAAATTTAACTCGCTATTTTACAACCTCCACTAAAGCGAGAGATAGATCCGAAGCAATTTCACAATCGATTATGTATGTATGGCTCGGGCCGATCCCGGTGCCTTTGTTGAAACGTCGAAAGTCGTTCGAGTTAATAAATTTCGAAACATCTTCGAAGCTTTTATATTATTATATCTTAGAAGAGGTGTAGCTCGTACCAACGCATTATAAGCGAGAATGAGATTTTAACATAACAAACCGTTTTATGGGAATATCTTCGAGATTATGTTCGCAGTTACAAATGAAAGACACTTTCCCGTTAGCCCTGGTGATATTAATGTCGGAATTGATTTCGATGCCTCGTTTTAAATAAGGATGACTGTAAATTTAAATCCAACAATAAAAGCCGGAGTGCCAAGCTATTGAGTGTTTTTGTTTGGTATCCTTTTGTGCTCTTTTTTTTACAACGAATGGCACTATAACTTTTTTAGGGCGCTGTCAGGAAAATTAAACCACAATAATGTCGAAAATCCATGCTCAAATATGACGTGAATGAAGTCTTCATTTATCATATAATATATGCAATAAAATGTATGAAATTGTAACAAAGACTTTTTTATTATACGTGCGAATCCATTTGGGAGAAAAATTGTACTTAACATGGATTTAATAGAAGTTCTTACAAAAACCGATTAAATAAATTGACTTATTTTATATAAAGTGTTTATGGGCGATTTCATTATTACCAACGGATCGTGGTTTTCAGTTCTTGCAAGTTTGGATTTATTTAATAATAATAATAATAATAATTGTCTTTATTGTACTGCATAAATACGTATACAAAAACAAAATGTAAACTCACAAATGTGAATATATATTTAAGAAAGCATCCCTAATTTATACAAGTACAATCACAAGGTGACATTCGGAAACTGGCAGAGCTCATCTCCGCTCTTCCATCTAAACCTTGAGTGTAGATTTAACTAATAATAAAAAAAAACATGCCTAAAGTTAACTTAACAACTAAAGTAAATAAAGAGAAATATTTGTAAAGAAACTATAACAAAAATCCAAAAGAACAAGTGAAAAAATCCCTTACCACAAAAATTAAAAGATACAAATCTAAATACGTATTTCGGCAACTAACTTGCCATCTTCAGTAGAAAACAAATGCAGAGCAGTGTTAAACGTAGTGTTTTCGGCTAAGGTAAACCTTGGAAGATATGCTCTTCACCAAATCACTAGTGGAATAACACACCAGTAGATACTAATTTTATTATTTTCAATGGAACATCCTGTATAGTATTACACTTTTGGACTCCTTGTTAAATTTAAATAACAATACGTTAGGGATACATTGGGGTTAAGTTGTACCGTTTCCGAATTACATGACGTTTTTCGAAAAAAAAAAATGACATTTGCAGTGTCTTCGGTGTTTGGAAATACCTCACGAAATACGAAAGTTAGAAATACGCGGTTTTCAATTTTCGCTTAACCATGAAACAGCACACGTTTTTTATTTTAAAATTATTGCGTTTAAATTACAGCGTTATTAAATAGGGATCTGTAATTTTCGAACTCTAAAATCATGGATAACTTGATTTTTTTAAATTGAACGGTATAGCAATTTTTACATAAATGGATGTAAAGTTGAATTTTCTTTCGATTTAATATGGGTATCATTGTGTCTGTCTCCAACGGTTTTGGAGATATTCGCGATTTTTCAGTTTCTCACGATACATACGTATTGCGAAGCGCCGCCACCGACCACCTTCCCCTCGCATTTCACCAGGCTTTGGACTGGCAGCAATAATACTGGCATGCTTAGAAAGTGGCCGCTCACATAGACCGATATCTTCACAAAAAAGATAACATTTTTTTCGCAAAATATTGAAATACATGTCAATAAGATTTCTTCTAACACTGTAACACTTCTAATTCATCGAGTATATAAACATTTTTGTAAAAAAACATATATAGTTATAAGAGCGGTGCGTTAATTTTGAACATGAGTTTATTAACTTATCTAGCAGAGATTAATTTTTTTTGGTATGTTATTGAATAAGTTCCAAATCGATCCATTGAAGATAATAAATTATCTTTTCTATGACAAATTCCCACAATAAATAATATAATAGAATGTGATTTTTCATAGATTGCATATAATTATAAAAAAATTAAAAATTAATTTCAGTACGACCCTCAACTAATTATAATTTTCCCACGTCAGCTTTAAATGTAATATACAAGAGTGCAGCATGCGTCAGCGATCGAAAGAACTAGAATATGCAATACTTATTGTTAGTCACCTTTAACTATGCGGGCGCAAGAAATACATCCATGTCATAATAATATTATGGTATACGGTAGTTAAAGCGTTTATTGTACATATACATCAGAGGGTATTTATGATTCATTCATCGCCACTTCACAACAGGTAATGCCAATGACTAATATTTTTTTCTTCGTGATGGCAAATGCAAAAAGCTTGCATCCTTTTATTTAGACAGCCTGTCTCCTCGCAATACCACTATTGTATTGTATAAAATCAAACACAAATAGACTGGAAAGCTGTGTACTTAGATAAGATACTACATATAATAAGATTCGTCATATTGCACAACTATAATCTGTAGAACGCAATATTTACTTTAAAAATATACTCTGAAAAATTGTGGGGATTGCGAAACGAATAAAAGATACTAGTAAAATATAAATACTGGCAGATATCGTTATTTACGTAAACATTGTGGTATTCTTAGGAACTATTTAATTTACACAAGTGCTCCTATTCAATATCATGTTTTATTTCATGCAGTAATCCATCGTGGATGAGGAAAGGTCAAGGAAACCGGGCAAAAACAATAACTGGGCAATTGAAGTGGTTTTTTTAAAATTTAGTATTTCACGAACGTACGTGACTGGAAACGAATATTTTTTGAGAGAACGGTACCCAATTACTACTACGACACGCCTGTGGAAAAGTACATTTTAGAGAGGTCATCACCTTTTGGTCAATACTAATAAAATATTTATTTCTCATGAATTTCTTAATAACTCAGACAGATACAAAAAGAAAAAAGTGTAATCAATCACATTCGCAGTTATTTTACTGTGAACTCTGCTCCGTAGTTTTACAATTTATGTCGTAGATATTTTATTGGTTGTTTTCGCAAAATACATTTACATATGCTATTGCATCGAAATATGAACAAAATGGAATTAGGTTTCCACTAACGGGAAAACTATTTTTTATAAATAATTGCAATAACGGCTATAAGAAGTCACCCCCACTCCTCTCGCATTTGTAAACTTTTCTTATATACCTATATAAAACGTATTTTAAAAATACCCAACAGTAAAATTAAATTGCATATACAGGATGTCACACCAAACTGCATCATTAAAATCTTTGGAGGTTCCAGTTGAAATTTGATTTTGAAACTTGCAGATTAGTCATGGCTAATTATAAGCTATTTAAAGAAAATATAGCTCATCTGGTATACAGGGTGTTGATATCAATTTTGTTATTTAAATATGGAATGGTGCAATTTTTATGAATCTGTTGTATTTCTTCGATCTTTTTTAATCACCTGGTATTAATGTTTCCTATACGTAAACCTAATAGTTTCTGTCCGGTTTTAACGAATCATTTTCCGTCTTACGAAAAATTCATTATTAAACTTAATACAATTGGAGTTCGGATACGAGATTGGATATAACAAGCACTTCCCTTATTACGAGCAAATTTTCTATTTGCCGCTGGGATTCTAACGAGGAGTTGACATATTTTTCGGCTGTTAACGCGGGCTAGATGTAAACAAACTTATCATAACTGGTTTAGTTTCTTGTGCGTAAACACAGAATTTTTATTCAGTAGTTTTTGATAGTTTGTTGTTAGTGACGTTATAATTATGCCGAGTAATAGGAAATTCCTTTACGTTAGAATATAAAATTAAAATTATTGATGAAATTAACAGTGGAACATCTAATGCTGATAACAAAAATCCCAAAAGAAAGGTGAAAAAATCTCTTACCACAAAATTAGATAACAAATCTAAATACGTATTTCGGCAACTAAGTTGCCATCTTCAGTAGAAACAAGTGAAGAGCAGTGTTAAACATACTGTTTTCGGCTAAGGTAAACCTTGGAAGATATGCTCTTCACCAAATCACTAGTGGAATAACACTCTCAACACTCACAAGAGTGTTATTCCACTAGTGATTTGGTGAAGAGCATATCTTCCAAGGTTTACCTTAGCCGAAAACACTATGTTTAACACTGCTCTTCACTTGTTTCTACTGAAGATGGCAACTTAGTTGCCGAAATACGTATTTAGATTTGTTATCTAATTTTGTGGTAAGGGATTTTTTCACCTTTCTTTTGGGATTTTTGTTATAGTTTTCAAGCCACAGTCTCCACCCATCACAGGATCTAATGCTGAGATTTGTAGGAAGTATAACTTCGACTGTTTCCACAATTTGGAAAAACAGGGATAAAATTAGCAAGAGACATTAAATTCGAACATTTCTAAGTTAAAACGAATTCGAAAACCAGTTAACAAGGAAGTTGATCAAGCATTACTTCAGGGGTTTAAGCAAAAAAAGACTCAGAATGTGCCCATAAGTGGACCAATACTACAGGAGAAAGCAGAAGAATTTTATTTTAAGATATTTTCCTCGAATAATGAAACATCTTCTTTTAAAAAGCTGGATAGACCGTTTTAAGAAGAGGTAGCATATTTCATCCAGTAAAATCCACGGAGGAGGCGCAAGTGTTTCTGCTGGAACAATAAAAGACTGACTTGACAACGTTTGACCCACGATAAGGAGGGGTCATTCCGACAGCGATATTTTTAACGGGGATGAAACTGGCCTCTTTTATAAAATTATGCCAAACCAAACACTGAAGTTCCGAAAATAAACGCGACAAGGAGGCAAAAGAAGCAAGGAATTACTGTTTTTGTCTGCCCCAATATGACGGGTATCGAAAAGAGGAAGTTGCTTGTCATTGGGAAATCAAAAACACCCATACGGTCTTTTAAGATTTGCAAAGTGTTGTCAGTTAATTATACCGCTAATAAGAAAGCACAGGTAATATCAGAGATTTTCGAAAAAGAAATAAGAAACTGGCACCATACAAAAACAAAAAAGGAACATACGCTTAATGGTCGACAATTGTCCAGCCCATCTTGCAATTTAAATCTACGTGCCATAAATTTAGTTTTTTTTTTTCCACCCAATACAATGGCAGCACTACAACCCATGGATCAAGGCATTATCGCCTATCTAAAAAAAACATTATAAAAAATGGTTTTATGTAAGATGATTTCTTGTTTGGCTGAAGTTAAGGAGTTTAACTTTACCTTATTGGATGGTATATTAGCTATAAACACAGCATGGAATCGTGTTCACAAAAAACTATTGTTAATTGTTATAAACACGCTGGAGTTTGACAAAATTGCAGGTATCTCGAAAACTATTAGTTTTACGGATAGAGAACATTAATACAAACTAATCACAAATGATCCAAGAAATATACTACATCTATAAAAAATTGCACAATTCTACTTAATATAAGAAAGTTCATATCAACACCCTGTATACCGAATATGCTATAACGCTGAAAATATTTGCAGTAAATAAGTGATAGTCGGCCATGGTTACTCAGAACCAAAATTCAATTGAAACTTTTTTTTTTGCGACACACTCCTCAAAACCTGAAGAATCATGACATATTTTAAATAACTTTTTCCTAATTGGATGATGAAATAAAGCTAAAACAAACGACGACGCAGTGCTGAAATAAATATTACCGCACACTGCGTGCTGTCTAGTCTCTTGCCGGAACGTAATATAGGCGATTAATGTGCAAATTAGAAAAGATACTGTAAAAAAACGTGTGCCACAATGACTTGTAATGCTTGTACTTTGAATCTCTCGCCGCTACGCGGCTGGAGATTCAAACTTATACTCGCATTACATAAACATCATTGTGACACTTGTGTTTTAAAATACTACAGTAGTCCCAGAACTTTTTTCATGTTACAATACATTTGTATATCTTCAATTCGTCGTAAAAAATCCACGTTACAGCTACATGCATACATTAAAATAAACTTACCTAGTTGGGAAATTTTACATAGCACAACAATAAAAAAATATTTAAATTGAGTCATTGCATTCAAAAACGAAAAGGTATTATTACTGCCTGCGATATCCGCACGATTCTAGATTTGCATAAATTCCGTGCTGAATTCCCGGAAAGTATTACTTACCGTGATGATGCAGACACAAAATCGTGCTGAGCGTAGTTCAAATGAAGTCTCTTTGGCATTGATAGTGCGGTAATTAATTTAAAACAGTAGAGGACGCTGTAGTCTAGTTCAGCTTGGTTGCCTGTATATCAGGCGATTTATACTCCACTGTTTTATAAAATTTTGTTATAATTTCTATTAGAAAAGGATACGCAATATTGAAGTCGTTTTAACTATATCATAATTTGATTTGTGCCTATAGCTAGTTAATAAAATGTTAAAAAATAAAAAAAAATATGGAATATTTTGAATTGCATTTTTAATAAATAAGAGTTTTAATATCTTATGATACATGTTTTCTCTTCATGAACATTATTAATTCGCATTTCAAATAAGTAAATTTAAGATAAAGTTTGAAATAAACAATAAAACAGATGTAAATCTCATACAGTTTTTACATTATTACAGGCAATTCTAAATTACCCCAATGTTTTCTTCAAGTGTTTTTTTTTTAATATAATTTCTTTTTTTTTTTATAAACTACAGTTTTTATAAAGGGTTAAACAATGGTGTCGGAAATCTCTAATATTAAACAGTAAGCAATTAAGTATACTAGAAAGCATTGACACCAAACATATTCCACACATTTCTACGAAAATGTTGAATAATGAGGCTGACAAGCTCAGATGGACGTCGGCGAATATCCCTTTGATTTTTCCACTGTCCCGTACAAATCTTTCGTCGAAATCGAAAATTGGTAGCTTCTCTAGAAGCGGCGACAAATTTTTGGATGGGAAAATTCTATTTTCTGCCCGTCACTCCGGTCGAAGACTTCCAAATTTCCGAAAATTCCCTAAAAATACCAGTTCCCGGTATCGGGAATGCGACAGGTAAGCGGAATAAGTTTAAATAAACATGTGCGGTGCTCAAGCATAAAATCACGTTGGCCGATGTCAACGCCACGAATATTATAACAGAAAATTTGAGCGCTAATCAAGTTGGCAGTGACTTCAAAGCGGATGCATCAGGTGAGCAATTGTTCGTAAATACGTGCAGCTGTAAATAACCGCGGTTAGGAGAGTAAGAGAGAGAGAGAGAGGAGAAAAAAACACGGGTGACGTCAACACGCGGTACGGCAGCCAGCATAGTATACAACAACACTACATCAAGCCCAGACTGCTCGACGCTGTCAAGTAGGCAAGGAACGGTCGGTCGGCGAGCTGTAACCAAGGTCAAATGTTACTAATGTAGTACTCTCTCTCTGTGTATATATATATTTATATACACCTTTCTCTCTTTACAACGAAATTGTCCCGCTCGTTCCAGTAAAACATAGCGAGCGACACGCTGACTAAATACGTGACATTTTACGCTTGAAACACATGAGATTATTTATTGCATTATTAAAAATCGTTACTATGCAAAAATTATGGAGATAAATATCTAGACCTAGACGAATGTCTTATGTGCAATATATCTTATATTGTATACTGTGTGGTTGAAGTTGTCCATATAATTTTACATACACAGTAGAGAAACAAAATTTAGGAACACAAAAATAAAATAAATCTGCTAGTCTCGATCAGTGATCTATAAAATAAGTTAGAGAATAATATAATATTAATAATAATATCATTTATTTCATACTGGCAAAACCCAATTACAGAAATATGCTTTCAATGTGCATATCTACGATAAATTAACACTAGATATTCTAAATAATTACAGAAAGTTTTACAAATTAGAAAAATAAGTAGGTACTACAATTATTAAACGCAGAACCCTGCCGTGGTTTTAAATGCCGTCTTACCTCTTTAAGAACCCAAAGAAATAACTATGATGATAATAATAATATATTGTTTTATCAAAATATCAATAACAGCTTTTCCAGTTTCCGGAAACCCTGTGGTCTTTTGATTTTTTGTACTATATTTACCATTTTCTTTATCCCAAATTATACCAGCCAGTCCAATATGCTGGTGCCCTGTATTAACTTATACAGGTCCCTGGCTGGTCTATCGAATGGTCTATCTTTTGGCTTGCCAAAAATTGACTGTCTTTTTGCGCCCAGAGCCTTGCATTCATACAAGATAGTGGTATTGATTCCCATTTTCTCTAGCTGTTCTTTTATTGTACAATGCCCTGTTTGAAGACCTGCCAATGCGAAGATGATTCCGACTAAGTTTTAGTAGTTCTTCATTCTTCTTATTTGATGGTCTCTTACTAAATAAAGGTCTTACCATGAGTTTGCCTGGTTTTGTTGTTCCCATGTTATTTGTATTTCGTTTACTGTGTCTCTTGATACTTTTAGAATATAAGTTCTGAGCTTAAAATGGAGGCCGCTGTAGGTGTAGTCCACATTGCTGTTATTATGCTTAAACACGCAACCCTCTGTATTTTATCGTTTCTAGTTTTTAGTTTGCTGCTACATATTTGTCAACCATTCCAGAGATGTATAAGTGATCATGATCTGACCACCGTGATATATGTCCAGTACATCATATTTGCTCATCACCCCTATGGCTTTCTATGGGCTCTTCTACAGGCAATATAAGTGTTGTCTCCGCCCTAATATTGTTTCTCTGAAGCTGTCGATTCCACGTAAGTTTGGAGTCAAGAATTACACCAAGATATTTCACTTCTTCAAATAGCTTTATTTCTTCACTCCGGGGTTTTAGCGGTGCTAGACCATGTAACTTCCTCCTTCTCGTGAATGGTGTTATGGTCGCTATAGACGGACTAATATTTAGGCTTTCCTCTTCCATCCATTCTTGTACAGCATGCAGAACGTTCTGCATCTTGTCCCGCACTACGTTGTTGCATTTACCCTGGATCAGAATTACAATATCATCTGCGTATCCCAAAGTTTTATGCGCGTAATTGTCCAGTCTCACTGGTAGCCCGTAGAGGACCAGATTTCGCAGCAGAGGGAACAAAACACCACCCTGCGGATATCCTCTTTCGATCCTAGCCACCAGTGTTTCTCCCATGATGTTCTATGTCTATTCATTTGCAGACTGTTTCATTGATCCTTTTATTCCTTGATGCCTTAGAGGATTGATATTTCAAAAGTATTATCAAATCCTTCCTGTATATCTAGGAGGGTACACACAATCACTTCCTATCTTTGCGAGCTGAAGTAATACGATCTCTTTGGATTTTTCTGCTTGATACGCATATTGGTCTTGTTGTAATGGCCGGTATGGTAATACATCATCCATTATACGCCTGTCTATTGCATTTTTTCTAATCTTCAGCACAAATGACATCAGACTTATCGGTCTTTGCTCCATCCTGTCCCGTTTTTTCCAAGTTTTGGAATAAAAGTAACTGATCAGCTTCCACGCAGTGAGTATGTAACACAGGCTAGACCTTGAGTAACATACTAAGTTTTTTCAAAACAAGTTCCGGACCTTTTTGTGACATAATTGGATTAACGCCATCCGTTACTGGTAATTTATAAGGTTTCAATTAGTTGAGTGCCCATTTCATCTTTCCCACATTTACCACTTTCGTTGCAACCTGCAAGTGCTCCCTGAACGTCTCCCTCATGGGTTGAAGTTCTGCTTTATTGCAGTTTAACAGTGACTAATGGTTGATTCTAGATCCTAGGAGATGAACCCGAAAGAGTTCTCTTATGGTCTTATCTCCTGTATTTGTGTAGCCTCCTATATAGTGAGTTTTAAGGTTCTTTGTTCAATATTCTAGTGAACCTGGAACATTTTTGAGCTTGCTCAATGTCCCCACAGTGCCTTCTTCAGGATTCTTTCTTTGAATTTCTTAAAGTTTTGTTGTAATATATATAATCTTTAGGATGCTAAAGAAATAAATCAGAAAAAAGTGTTGTTTTTCATTCATTATTACCATTTAGAGCATTTAATAATTAAAAATGATTAGGTACACATTGCAACAGAAAAATCAAAACATATTCTTGCATAATTTGTTTTTATCTATCATACAAAAGTTATATTTATATAAAATAAGGGAGTGCACTTGTGAGGCAAACATTACTTACTTATTGCAAAATTATTCGATACATAGATTCATATCTGTATTTACATTTTTTTTTACGCATTCTGGTATAATCTTTTGTTGAAAATTATCTGAAGACAGCGATTTTATTTATACAACAGCTGATAATGGCTAATATTGACGCCAAACAAACAATTATATTTTTTTTTGTTCTAAGTGTGCTATAAGCGTGCTATTGCAAAATATAAACAGCGTCATTAGATAAACATTGTTTTATATATTGATCCCATATCTCTTAGGCATGTTTAGGAAATATTTTATTACTCAAATAAATCTTGTTGCAATTAAATAGGTCCTACATACATACGTGGGAAAGTCAAACAATATATCCGACATAAAAACAATCACCACGAATTTTTTTGTTATTTAGATTAGAAGGTATTTAGTGTCGTAAGTACGATATTTATAAATATCCTAATTTAGCTTTGGTTTTTATCTAACTGTAAACATATAATAAATATACGTATATTATTAACAGCTGTTCCCGATTCCTTTGTATGGTTACATAAACGAGCCAGCGAAAGGTCAACAATTATTATTTTAAATCTGATGCTTACTATACACATATACTTACCAAGAGAGGAAAAAAATGATCGTGCTTATCGTCGTATAATGAAATAATTGTTTTATCATTTCACTTCCTATATTATATGAAATTATACTGCGTACAAAGTGTTCCCTTATCGAATCATTATTTCTCTGGATGCGTATTAATTTCATCTACTCACACGACTAATAGCTCTCCTTGTTTATAATGCACAAACGTGTACATAATTTATTTTTAATTATCCACTTATTTGTGGTCGGACTTTTTTCTTGTAATTGTTTGGCTTAGCGAGGAGATCTCGAGTGTATTGAATCTCAATTTTATTAGTGACATGTTTATGTCACCCATTAATTTTTATTGCTAAGATTTGGACGTGGCAGCCGCATAAGTCGATCGTAAATTACCATGAAAGTGTCTACTGTTAGGCTATGTAAATATTATTTTTAACTCGGCTGTGATAAAAACGAGAACACATTAAATAAGTACATGCTTAACTTTTTTCTTGCATTTACTAAACTGAGAGACGGAGCTGCCTTCTCACCATACTTTTGTTGTTTCAATGATACTTAATATGGGGAAATAAGATACCAAAAGCGTACTTTTATTAATTACTATTAACATTTTAATAGATTCGGCGTTTACTTGATGTAAATCCATATTAATTAATTAATTACTATTAAGTATTTTATTGTGAAGCAGTTAGGTATTGATGAAATTTAATCTATCAATATTACTTAATACACTCAAGCAATCCTTCAGTATTATTTTGTTTTTGCTATGGCTTATTGCACAAACTCATAGTAATAATAATAATAATAATTCATGCCTTTACATCCCCCAACAGCTTTCGCCAATTACAGGGGGGGAGGCATCGGCCGGCCATGAGTTATTATTACGCCTGCGCCCGTGGAGCGACTTAAGGTGTTTGTCTCCCAGCATTTGCCAAGGAGTGAGGAAAACCACGAAAACCTCACTCTGAGAGCAGGCCCTGGGATTCGAACCTCGGACCCTGTGACTGATAGCCAAGCGCGCAAGTCACTGGACCATCAGCCACACACAGCCACATAGATTTTAAGGTAGTTCTTGTATTAGTTAGTAACTTATTGAATAAAATTATTTTTCATGTTGTCGTTACCCTAGAATTTAAGCAAACTCTCGATTATATGCTTAGGTATTAGTCGTAAAGAAAGAGGCAACCGTTAGGAGTTGGATATCCACTATTATCGCATTTCTTTTTCTATCTAACAAACCCGTCTTGCCGTATACGGTAGTATAGAAACTCATCTTATCTATTATTCGGTATTGACCGGTCGTACTGGATTGTGCAATATTTATAATTTGTTTTTTAACTGAGAACCGATGCATTTCAAATTAGTTTTCTCCATTCTCTTTGTATATGTTATTGTGTAACTAACTGCTACACTTCAATTATTAATATGTGTTGTGTAGTTATGTCAGTAGTAGATAAATATTTCTACTATGATGAGGATTATGCTCGAATAATATTACACTCATTTTTCAACTGTCCCACATATTTACTAATAAATGACATAATGACAGTTTGTTATTCAATATTGAACATGTTTGTATTGAATACAGGAATAATTACAAAGCAATTAAACAATGGCATTGACCATTAATCAAATTCATTCAGTTCCGATCAGACACTTAATGTTCACACCAAATTAGAGATATTCTTCAAAATTCTCTTGACTTCTCATAAATATATATACGTAAATTTTCTTGGCTTTTGAAGTCGTATAATTAAACAATCATTAGTAGTGAGTAAAACGTTTCGGTTTAATAATCAAACCTTAGTCATTTATATTTTAAAAATTAATAATGTACAAAATAAAATGTTGATGTATAAAAATATATTTTATATATATATAGTTTTTTGTTTTATCGATAAAATCAGTTTGTTTTTTGTTTTAATTGAAAGAGTTTTGAAATGTTTTATATAAAAATTGTTTTGTAAATTGTGTCAGCTGTATTTGTTATGGTCGGTTATGGATAAATGATAAAAAAATGATGAAATAGTGAACAACGTTACTAATTTTTATTAAAATTTCATTTATAGAATTAAGTTATAAAGTTTACTGAAAAATTGTGTCAGTTTTATCATTTACAGAATTATTATGTTTATAAATTTGAATTATTTCAAGTATAGTTCGCGCTTTATGATTTTGTTCTTGGTTTAGAATTAAGTGTAAATTAAATACATTGTTAAAAATGATTTTGTGTTATTTCATGTTTTTTTAAAGCTGTAAGATTTTTGTTATACTTGTGTCCTTTTATTCTATTTTCTAAATATTTCGCCGGTATATAGACCATTACAATTTTGACAATTTATTTTATATACTATATGCGATGATTTTTTCAGTTTTCGATTTTAATTTTGTATAAATTTGATTTTGTAATTTATTATTGTTTTGATTTTTATGTATTTTATAAATGTTTGATTATCTTTTATAGTTTTTGTTGATTTATTATAAAAACGGAATATTCTTTGTTTGAATATTTTATTGATAAGGTAATTTGGATAATTATTTTGTTTTAGAATAGTTTTTGCTTTTTTATTTTTAATGGTATCATTTCGAAAAATTGGACTGATTACAGTTATAGCTCTATCAGCTAAGCTAATAATAACACTATTTTTTTACGAGATTGGTTGTGATGATTTAAAATTTAGATAACGTCCAGACCATGTAGGTTTGGTATACCAGGTTTCATTATTAAACCGAAACGTTCTACTCACTACTAATGGTTGTTTAATTATACGACTGCAAAAACCAAGAAAATCTACGTATATATATATTAGAGATATTTAACTCAGTATTTTAGAAATCACAGTAAAGTTAAATTATAAGCTGAGAAGAGAATACGATCTTAAACCAAACTCAAGAAACTAGTGAAATTGTAACAGACAGACACAGAACTACAGCTGCAGAGCATTACGAAAATTGATAATAGGAAAAGCTGCCCAAGTGGACGAAATACACGTTGAACTGCTGAAATACCTTGAACTTACTGGAAAGAAGCAACTCTTAAGAATATCAAACTTGGCTTGGAGAACAGAAATCATCCCAGATGAATGAAACACCTCTATTCAATACATAAAGGAGGAGACCCAAAAGATTGTAGTAATTATAGGGGAATATCACTATTGTGAACGGCAATAAAAGATCCATGAGAGCATTATAGGAAATAAATTATTCTTAATATAATGTAATAGAGACACAACTAGTAGATAAATGAAGCGGTTTCAGGCCTGCACACAATGATTATATATTTACAATAAAATAAATCGTAGGAAAAGCGCTCGGGATATGAAAAGATGTCTATTTGGGTTTTATAGTTATGCAGAAGGCATTTAATATGGCAAATAGAGAGAAAATACTATGTAGGAATACATTGGAAAATGCTGATACATGAGATACAGTCAAAGGTCTATACATATAAAATAACAAATAATAAAATCCAAATATGTAATAAAATTTTATATATAGTATTACAAGAAGGAATTCTAAACTTTGCCAAACTTACTTACGTAAACTAGGGCTCTTAAAATATTTTTAATATGCATCTAATTCACAGCCATGTATTTTGTAGTTAACAAAAATGCCTTGAACCTATTTAATCTTAAATTACCACCGCAAAATAGCCAGAGATTGAATTTATTTATTCATTTGTACATCTGTACGCATAGTATATATTACATATACATATGCGTACATGTAAACAAATACCTACATATATTTATGTGTTTGTTGATACTACTCCACGAAGTCGACTTAACCTTCGAAAGTTTCTCGGTAGTTACAAATTACAAACTATTTTTTGCTTCATTATTTTCACAGCTGATATAGTCACCTTACTTACAAAGGTGATGATGCGTATTTATGTTGGTTTACAGAATTATTTATTGGTGTCTAAAATACCGGGTATTACTGCCTACTAAAGCATTTACGCGCTTGAGTAAGAGCGCTACTTAAAGAGATAAACTTTCGTAATGCAAACTGTACTTGAATCACGGGAAGAATTTGTTGAAT
This sequence comes from Cetonia aurata, assembly GCA_949128085.1. Lineage (NCBI taxonomy): Eukaryota > Metazoa > Arthropoda > Insecta > Coleoptera > Scarabaeidae > Cetonia > Cetonia aurata. Next base: position 63,072,836 of record OX421883.1, on the reverse strand, counting down.
CACACATTTTCTTCTACAACAATCTGCTGTTGGTAAAAACAGTTTCTCAACTTCTATATTTACACTAATGTCACGAAATATAATATTATATGTATGTAACTAGAACGCTGATACACAAAACAAATAAGCAAAAGGTGCATTATGGATTAATGTGTTTGCTGCCAGTTTTTTCTTTCCAGGTCGCGAATAGGCAAACTATTTATGAAAAATAAGCAATCACAATGACTTATGCGTAGTTTAGAATTGTTCGGCTATTATACATCTTTTAAATGATAAACAAAACAAACATGGCAACTAAATAAAATTAATCCCTATCTTGCAATGCGCAATATGTCGACAACTGATTTTTCACAAAACAATAACCGATAAGTTTTATCAGTCGCAGCTGCAGAAAGCCTGTCGCCTTTCTTTATCTAGAAGGGGTACTATCTGGGGTCACGCATACGCAATAATACGTACACACTCTCTCACATACGGAAAAAGCAAGCACGTATAGTGGATATAGTGGCGTACACGCATACACAGATGCAAACACGCGCGTAGTATACATATATCTATCTCTAGTAAAACATGATTTTTCGTATCCAGTTCTGATATGCGGCGTACATACAATATTACAACGTAATACGTAAACGTATGATAAGCATACACCATTATTTATGTCCAATTAAACGATCCACTATCACCTCTATCCATGTAATTAATTTTGAATTTGTTTTTCTGATATCATCTGTCAAGAAAATGCATGGAAAATGTACGGAGACTACATGACAACGTGTTTGATTAAGCGGCTTAATTAATAAAAGTAAATAATAACTTTGATCATATTATACTAACTTTTAATTGCGGTATTTCTGCAGGTACCCCAAAAAAGCTTTGTGATTCAAATGAGCTAACTAAATATGATGACAAATTGATTGCAGTTATGATCATGAAGAAGAAAATAATCAACTGATTACATATCATTTCTAAAGTAAATAAATTCTATTGTAGAAACAGAAAATAATGTTATGTAGTTTTTGTAAGAGGCTCAAAGTTAACTGCCATGCATTAGAATTAACTGAAAAAGTATGCACATATAATAACAATAACGTGTGCCCTTAATTGAGCCTACATATAAGATATAAGCATAAAATTTACAAACGATGTGTTTTGGTTTTTTACAGCATAAACAACTAAATATATGCAACTCAACCACAAAGCGAGGTCCACTTACTGAATGTCAACTGCTCAAGTCTGACATGGCAATATTGCCTTTTAAACTAAAAAAAAGGAAGAATTACAATTTAAAGTGCTGCTGATACTAGACAATGCTCCTGGAAATCCTGTGTCACTACGCACAGAAAATAAAAATGTTGAAGTGGTTTTTTTACCACCTAACACGACCTCATTGCTTCAGCCCCTTGATCAAGGTGTCACTAGATGCTTTAAAGCCATATATATTCGACAGGTTTTCGAAATGCTGTATACAATGGCTAACGAATGCTCTGATATCGGGCTCATGGAATGCTGGGAGTAATTTACAATTGCTGACGCAATTCTATTTATCAAAGGAGCGATGGAGGAATTAAAGTCAGAAACGATAATAGCATGTTGGAAAAATCTGTGGAATGACATCGTCCTTAGTTCTGAAGACACACATGATATTAAATCACATCTAACAACGATATTTAACATAGCGCAGAAAATAGATGGAGAAGGATTTAACGATATAACCAAAGAGGAACTCGGTGGTTACATAAACGAAGGGGATCAAGTATTCACCAACGAGGAATTGGTAGACCTTGCGAAATATTCTCCAGAAGCGCGTGACGATGAGGATGAGGGTCAACAAGAACCGCCAGCATGGACGCTTGAAAAATTTTCAGCGATATTTCGAACTGCTCAAAAATTAAAAGAACAGATAGTAGACTATGATCCAATAATGGAACGCAGTATAAAAATTACTCGCACTATAACAGACGCCTTGAAACCTTTGGAGGATTTGTTTATTGAAATTAAAAGACAAAAACGACAACTGCCAATAACAAAACTATCGATAATGCACAGCCATCAACATCATTTGCTTCGGATCTAAGTAAACAATCGACTGCTAACTTGGACTTGGAGGAAGATGAATGAATATGTAGCTCACGATGATAAAGTTTTTCTTGTTGTATATTTTCTTGTTGTGTATGTAAATATGTATTATATGTACATATGTATGAACTTATATATTTATTAAACTTAAATTCTATTTGTGCCACAGCACAAGAATATTTATTTATTTTAAATAAATATTATATAACTTATTTTTTCTTGTTTCATTGTTTTAATTTGCTTCGTATTTCATATTGTATTCGGAAATAAAGCGTTTGCTACTATCTGCGGTTTTCAGTATCCGCGGAAGAGCACAGAACCAAACCCCCGCGGATATGGGGGTAGTACTATAATCGGAATCAAATCCTTATTTTCTAAAATCCAAACACAAAATATATTTCTACAACTTTGGAGAATTCGACCTATTTTTATAAGAAGTTTTGTCTTATTTTTGACCAAGGAATCGCTATACAAGAACCTCGAACTTCCTCCTCGGATACTCTGCATGTACGTATGTAGATGTGCTGTAATAAAATTGAAGTGTCTTTTCTGTCATATAACACTTACTTATGTCAAGAAATTGCGTCTGTGATTTTTCGATTATCTATACTTAAAAGACAATACGTAAATGTGTAATATGTTGCAATAAACTTGGAGTATCTGCTGATGTAAAAACTTCAATTATAATTATTTAAAATTAAATAATATAATAAGCTTGAATAAAGATAAAGGGTATCTATAACAACCGACAATTGTAGAAATATATTACGTACTAATTATTGTGTTTTTCCTAAACATGGTTTAAGAGAGTGCATTTATATTATTAATTATTATATCCATAATTTATGCCACAAATGCGCAGTTTATCGTTACAATCTTTTATTGCAGCTTTTAGACGTGTTTATGTTCAATTTCTTAATCTCTGTACTTAAGTCCTGACTCATTCTATTATCTTAAAACAGAATAATTTTGTTTATTAAAAAAAGCTGTTATCGAAAGAGGTGCATCAGATGACACGTTTCGCAATGCAAATTATAATTTATGTCCTTCAATTTATATATATGTGTATGTACATATAATAAACGAATTTTACGGCCCATTTTGTCTATCTTACATCCTGATTTGTAGTTATTTTACGCACTAAGTAAGGCGAGTTCAAGAAGTAGGCTATAGCCTTCACTGGGAATTCATAATCAAAATCTAAATATAGACATCTATATAATAATTATTTGTTTATTAATAATTGTATGATATATGTATTGTTTTTACTAATATTTTTTTTAATTTCGCAATATAGATTAAAACATTATACTGCGCATTGAGCATCTTGTAGGAACTTGCAAAACATGTTGTTTGTATGTGTAACGAAGGGATTAGCTGATATTAGATTGGAACGGGTCTTAAAATAGCCCACTAATTAATTTTATTTATATTATTTCCTTGTCGAAAATGATGTAGGTACACGACTAGCTGTAGGCATGATATTTCTACTGTACGATAGTACAATATATTTGCTTGTTTTTAGTTAGATCTTTACTTCACTCTGGCATAATTACGGAATAAAAAAGGAAGAATCGTTGATCAAATCTGTGCTTGTAGCGTTGTATAGTGATTATCAAGTCGGTGTGAATTATTCTCTACACACCTTACTACCTATTCAAATTGAGGCGTGCTATGTTACCATTTGAATTTCGTTCCTAGACAGGCGGAAACGTAATAACACGTCTCCTCCAAACTCACCGCCGATAACGTTTAAATCCGCTTAAGGAAAACAATTAGTACGTACTGGAAATGAATTTAGCTCTCTCGATGTGGCCGGCGCACAGGAAGCGGTAACTCACAGAGCACATCGCGACCGCTCAAAAAGGAAATAAAATGTTAATTGAGTGGTAAGTATTCAATTTTAAAAGTATTATCTTGTTACTAAAACAGTCGGAATTTCACGGCCGAAGGACGGAGCAATAAAATGCTTTATTGTATTTTCGACGCGAGTGGTAATTTATGCTAATGTTGATGTGGAAAAGATGCATGAACACCTTTAGTCTATACGTATATACAGGTGTTTCAAAGCTGTGAGGATGGGAGATTGTTCAAAAATTAAGTTTTTTAAAAAAAATATGCATGAATTAAATTGGAATTTAAAATGGGCTTCTTTCCAAATAAAACAGTAAATAACTAAATAACACACGATCAAAACCATTTAGTATTTTATAATAATTTGTTTCTTTTAAAGTGGTTTATTCAAATATTGCAAAAATACTAGAGTTCCCTTAAAAAAAAATGCAGTTGAAAAATAGAATATTCTGTATAGTTCAAAATTTTTCTAGGACATGCAGTCAGATTATACGATAAATATATCCTATATACATTACAATAGTAATGCATGAATAATCGTTAGAAAAAACTTTTAGTTCATGCGCAATCATCCGTTCTCGCATTCTTGGGACAGCCGATATATATGTACATACAGTGGGTTCCAAAAAGTTGTCTACAAACGGATTATTCTTGCCTCGGAAAATTTTATTTTTGATAAAAAGTTCAGCCTAAAACTCGATATCCTTTAAGAATATTTTAAGAGTATGGAAAGCTATATAGAAAAAGTCGAATTTTTTTATCGGGCTTGAGAGAAAACTCTACTAACTTTTGGCCCTAAGAAATATTAATCTATTGTATAAGTAGCCTATGTCGAATTTAACCCTTTTTCAATTTTTATTTTCTACCATTCATTGAAAATGTTAATCGAATCTAAAATATTAAACTTTAGCATGAAAGTAAATAAACAACCTTAAAAAAATCAACAAACAACATAAAGACAGTGCAACAGTGAAAACGTCATTTTGCGTCAGTAAATTTGTCTGAATATGCGGCCAAAAATAACCTAAATAAAATTCAAATTTCAAGAAATGCTAAAAATAAATTCAAGCAGGAACACTGGCAATGAGTAGCCACTGATGAATTTCAAAATCAAGTAATGCTATCTTAAATTTTTGTTAAGGAAATTGATATGGTGTCAGTAGAAACAGAGGATATTAAAATTAAACATATTTAAAAGCATTACAACCCGCAATTCGTCCACACCTTAAAATTAGGAGATATCGAAAAAAAAGTCTGGATTTCATGCTTGGTTTCAAATAGGTTAGGTAAGATTAGATAAACCCAAATTTTTTTATGAGACTATTTAGAATAAACGGTACCACCATTCACCATTGGAATACATTGAATATTTAGAAATCGTTAAGGAAAGCTTGAATTATCGAGTGTTGCACAACATATAAATGATGCCGGACATAGAATATACATTGAAAACCTTGAACTAACGAAAAGTGTAACTTCTTCGAGAGATAAATTGCAGACTTAATCGCAAACAACACTTATCAATAATTTTACTTTAAAGAGGTAGACACTAGTGTAGTTTCCTCTGATGTCAAATGCGCACATTCCAACTTTTTCGGCATACGTTTCTATGGCTTAAAAATGTCATGAATACAGTTTTCGGTTTTATACAACGCAGAACTTTTTTTTTTAAATAGGAACAATAAAAAAATATCCACTTATAGTTAATTTTTGTGACATATTCTATATACAGAATCTACAATCCATGTAGGTGGATTCTAAAGTCGTAGATAAATAAAATAAGTTTGCGTATCTTCGTCTAAAGCATGATTTTTGTTCTTTTTCTGCATACGTGAAGTGTTTTTACCAATCGTCTCTATGTTTTATTCCCCGCTAATTTGTGATTCTTGTCTTTTCTTATACTTATAGCAAATATAAAGGCCATCGTAAAGTGTTGCAAATTTTAAACAAAGGCCGATCTCTTCCATAAACTTTGTGAGAAAAAATTTCGTTAAATTTGTTGCTGTATAGCTTTCATGTTTTATTTTAAAATTGCGAAGAATAGAAATTAATTACGCATTTGCTATTCACCCGAAACGGTTGATTACTACGCCAGTTTGTTTCAATTTGCAGGGCCAATTTATTTTAATATTATGCTAAAGCGAGTCAATTATTATCCGTATCCTCCAAGAGAACGTAAAGATCAATTCAACTCAACAGAATCGCTTGCATTTGGGCTTCCACCTAACCTGGATAATCTCCATTTTTCTTGAAGTTGGCAACATCGTCGAATATTCCATCCGATAAACAGAGTCGTTTGCATCATAATCGGCGGATAGTTTTCCTTTACCGTCGCATTTATTCCTTTAGGAATTTCGGAAGCGTTTTCGCTGAACATCGTTTCCCCGACAACCGGCGACCGTCGTATCCACGTAATCTCCAGACGGACCGAAAACGGAACGTAAAATAATACTGTCGATTCTATAAACTAAGATTAACCAAACATAATAATAAAAGTTAATAGGTACTCTATATCAGTTACTGGTGCATAATGCATCTAACATAAATTCGATGCGCCATCACGATTTCGTTCCGGGCCATTCTGAAGTTCGATTCAGCGTCCTTTACTTGCGCCCTCGGATAATTCGAAAGGAAGACAAGGAGGAAGTGGCGAAAGAAATGCAGGGAATGCATACAGGGAAGTTATCGGGAAAACACATGTATAAATCGGTTATAAAATTTAAACTGACCATTTGCATCTTCCGCCAGAGGACGCCGCCACGCTGAAATAATCAGATATTTACGGCAATACCGACTTCGTATCGTTTGTTAAACCGTATAAGGGGTAACAAACTGTTGAGCTTTCCTTCCTCCATGTTAGTAATGTGGGATGCATTTTATGCCGGTACTTATTCCGAGTTATATATTCCTAGTAGATACGTAGTTTAAATTCCCGTTTGGACTTTATTTTACCATTTTTCATATATGAACTGTTTACAATTTACATATAACTTGAAACGGTAAGGATACGTTTATGTCGTACGATACTCTAACGTTCAAGAAAATACTATATGACTTTTGAAAAGAAAATTAAGACTTACGACAGAAATATTATTGCATAGAACTTATGTTACCATATTTTTACTTCACTATTTATTACTGTAGGTAGATTCCTTCAATTCATTTAATATTTTTCGTCAGTAAATTATACCCAACAGGTAAAAATATTTTTCCTTTTTAAAAGAAGAAATGCTGCATTTTTAATACTCTACATAGTAAATAACTTTGCGTGCTGATCATGTTTATCGATTGAGGGAACTTTGAATTTTGAATTGGTCGTATTCGCTAATATAAATGAGCTAAAACGCCGAACCGCTTTTATACATCATTAGCATGTACCAGAGTCGATGACACCGGCGGTAATTCTAAAACTGCGTCGCAATTTCCTGGGCTCTTGGCGAGTAACAGCTGTTCGGGTTCCATGAAACCGAACCGGCCGGGGTTAAGGCTGATTCATGTGAATTATCTGTACGGTGCTACGACGCACTTGCGTACAGATAGATATAGATCCGCTGCTATATACACATCGGTCTAATAAAATTGAAATTTAACGGCAATCAAACAATTACAGCAGTGAAATCCATAAATAAGATTAAAAGTAAAGTTATTTTAACGTATTTATTTCAACAGAGATAATGATTCTAAAACTAGAATAACCCAATCAGTAAGTAATAAGTACGCGACGTATTGTACCATCGTCGTCACCCAAAATGACCGGTCGCTCGCTGTACACAGATAAAAATACGGAGTTGGATTTAACACCGTTTCAACACTTTTCCGGTGTTCCCTCGCGACCATCCGTTCAAGGAGCCTCCATTTAAGAGTTAAATATTTTACACCTCAACGGAAGAAACGTGGAGGCAATTTCATCCTAGAAACTGTGAATTTCCTCCAATAAGGAGGATGTTTCTCCTCTTACGAAGGTAAAACACACCGCTGGGGGGTTAATGGGAGCTACTGAAATCCATATCAGAGGTAACTACCTCGTTAATAGATGAGATTACCACCGCCAAGGAGAGATTCTAACTCCATTTGAGAGTACATTCCCTTCTTGACAGACGAAAATGCCTCCGTTACGGAAACTATTGTTCCATGACGGTGCTATTGAAATCCATATCGGAGGTAACTTTTTCCGAAATAGAAGAAATTACCTCTTTTAGCCAGCGTTTCTAATTCCATATCAGAATTAATTGATTTCATAGCGAAGTTACTGGAAACCAAAACGAAGTCAATTTTTCTCATAATACATGAAATTACCTACATATTTCCATTACGAAACCAGTTATTCAATTTTGTATTTACATAGCACAGCCATCGGAAACACTCAATACCAACCAGGGAATGTCCACTTTAAAATAAAATTCTTTTCGTGCGAATACATATGCTGTCTACATGAAACAAGTTTCTTTCACATCTTATGAAATGTGCATGGAAGACTGTGCTTTTCAAAGAGAAAAAATCTCTATAGGAGAGGTATAAACAACAAAGCCGTTTTGTTTCTTATAATGTTTTATTTTTGAAATAGTGAAATTGTACCTAACAATCATATAATTCCAAAAGAGTTATATAAGTGTGGTTATTACTTTTTACACACGAATTGGCGAAATTCTGGGGCTAGAGAGTAGATAATTATGTGTTAAATACATATACTAAATCAAAGGTCATTTTGAAATGAAGAGTTTATATTAAGGAAACACGAACACGACATATCCATAACGATAACATGTTGACTTACTACCTAGGAAACTAACACATTTAATAAGAAATTTAAGGACAAATAGGAAACTAAGTATGTGAACGTCCTTAATTAGGTAATAATAATTAAGTCAGGGTTATTCATTATATGGAACTAATATTAATATAATAATTTTTTACATTCTACATACTTAATTCAAACACACTATTACATTTTAATAATTTTCATAGGATAAATATCGTTTTCATACTATAACTGCAAACTGCAAGTAGTGTACAGAAAAAAAAATTATAAAGCACAAGCACGTATAACCAACAAGATGATATTCTGCTAAACATTTCACTTACTTGCTTTATCTACATCAAATTTGGTAATGTGCTGTCCTTCAACTTTCACCCACCTTTTGATATTCTGATACTTTATGCGTAAATATATATTATATTTCTTGTCTGCGGTTTCCGTTCATACACGATGTGTATCTGTACATACAGAACTATACGTGTTATGGCTAAACAATAAAAGGAAGGGTTTCTGCTATTTGACGCCATTTTCAAGTGGCTCCCTCATACAACGTTTACGCATGTGTTCATCGACGACCATTAACCGAACTCCACTTTGGACAAAAAAAATTCCCGAAAGGATTATTTTTCTCCTGTTCGGTGTAAAACTGATGGAAATAAATACGCAACTAAAACTATGTATTGTATTCAAAAAAATAACTCCGATAAAAACGGAATATTACATGAATCGGATACATTTAACAGCGTTTAGTAGTTGAAATAAGAATAACCCTGATATGGAGAGAATATAATATGCAATGAATACATTTAACTGCGTTTGGGAGTTAGATATACAAATATCCGTAGCGGAAATAATAAGGAGGATGTTTTCTCCGTGTTGAAGTTAAAATATCACGGAGGACATTGTGAGCCTCCGTTTCGGTAGGGATTTTGTCCGAAAGTGATAAAATGCCCACCGTTTTGTACATATACAGCTCTTTTCTCTACATAAAGCCTTCCGAATCGGAGACTCTGTATTTCACTCCGCTATATTTTTACCTGTGTATGTTCACAGTCGTCGTTTCCGCTTTATCGGGTAATAGCAACTAATGTCGGGAAAATAAATGTACAGGGTGCGCCATTAGTGTGTCGGTGGGATTTAGCACGAAAACTACGAAAGATAGGAAACTGAGATTTTCTGTATGTATATACCCGTTCTTTAAAAATCTCACATTAGAGCACGATTGTATCTTGATAATAAAGACACTATGTAAACTGGTCATAAATAAGAAATTGCTGGTTACATCCGTGAACATACCGCGAGCGATCGGTCATTTTGGGTGAGGACGATGGTACATCCCAGAACCTAACCGACCTCATCTAAATATACATAGCAAATTTCGCCTTAATGGCTGTCCTCTTTCACACACTGTTCACTTTGTTCTTTAGCTAGCAGCGTCGTCTATTTATGTATGATACGTGTCATAATTTGCGAAATTTAACTGACAGATGCGCAAATACATATCAGATCTGGCTAATCAGGGGGAAGGAAACGTTACTGAAAGTAATAATTTGTCGTCCGTCCAACCTTGAGCGTCTATGACTAACGTTCGCTATGCGTTTACACAAAACGTATCTGAGATCCTCTTTATGATAAAAACGCACGTTGACGCGTGCGATACAGAAATGTCAGGCTAACTTTATGCAAAAATATGGGAAACAAATCGACGATAAAACTTTGTTTGAAGTAACCTCAGGGCAATTAATGATAAGCTGAAGATTGTTGATGTCTCTAATGTGTAAAACAGATGTAAACATGATAAAAATTAAATGGCAACTAAGGATACCTCATTGAAATTAACAGATGTAATGGTGTTTTTGATGATCAGGCAATTCAGAATGTTACTACGAACTATTGGAAAAAAAAATGGGCAGAACATGTGATTAAAGAAGAACGAAAAATGCTTGAGTTAGAAGGATTAAGCGATGATATAATCGAGTCATTTATTATATAAAAAATATATTAAATAAATTTATATAAAATCCTAGCTAGTTTTAAAGCTTTTCTGCTGCCGCAGAAAAGTAGCTTTGAAAAATTTCATTGGTAGGTAACCCAACCCAGCACCCAACATACGAAAATTTGGCGTTGTTCACAATCGGTCGTCCTCAATTCTTGTCATCTATACTTTATAAGCAGATAGGGCTAAGATCTTTATGTAGAATGCAACGAAGGCTGATCTTTAAGATCCTTAATTGCTGTGAACATCTTGGGATAGGCAATCCCGGGTTTTTTGCGACCCTTTCAGCAAAAGCAGAAATGACGGACTAGCAATTTTATATCAGCAGCTTGACTATTTTGCGGAAATTTTACGATTAGCTTTACAATGCCTTTCCTAGGGGTTAATCCATACCGACCAAAATAACCACGAATTCTACAGCAACTATTATGACGACATTTTCACCGTGTCTGTAATGCATTTTCACTATACGCTGTTGGAGTTGTCGTTTGATCGTGCCATTTTCTTAAATCATATTTCTTACTGAAAAATGTCAAAGATTCAAGTCTTGCTGTAAACAGATTGGCTAAGGCCTATTGTAGAGCGGATGTTATCTTTAAAGCTCATGCAACAAGTTCAGGCCCTTAAGGTAGCTCAGCATCTTCTTGAATGAGGTATTTTTGAGGTCTTCCCTCTTAAAGAGCCCATAGCCCAAGATATGCTCAACTGTCTCTTCGTCCAAACACAGCCGGCATTCAGAAACAGAAACTATTACTTTGACATTTTTACGGTCAAATTCAAATAGTTCCTTAGTTCGGACATGATTAAATGGAATGCACTTTCTCGCATGTACCGAACCAGGACAATTGTTCCAGTGATTTGCTGTTTAGCTAATATGGGTGCTATGCCAATGGCAGGTTGTGGTGCCCGGAAGTGCTGCGCAGCACCTTTTTTGTAAGAGTGTCTGCTTCCTCATTGCCAGGAATGAGTAAGTGCCCAGGTACCCCGATTAGGGATAAGGTTATTAGCCGGCCCCACTCTGTTTAGGGCATTTAGGGTTCAACAGATCAAAAATACCCTGAATTCAAAATGAGAATTATTAATGGAAAACCGTCTAATGCTCCCCGCACTTAAGCAAACGTACTATTCTTCTGCTTTCAGAAGCTAATCTATAGCTACATAAACAGTAATATTGAATGATATTACAAATATTTATTACATTACTTGCGAAGTCATGCACTACATATTAACGTGTAAAAACTATAAACGTATCAAGACAATATTTCTTCGCCATATCTAACGCTGCCTACCTACTTACGTATGTGTACAAACACGAATGCCTACAATATAATTAGTACCGTTGAATTATTGGCTTAATTACGAGTTGGCGTTTTTTTTTAATGGTCGTTTTAATGCAACGTTGAACCTCGCCGTGAAACAGCAAACCGCTGGCCAAATAGAAACATTAATTATTGATATCAAAGGAATATATTTTATTCGCCGACTGGGTTCCGTAAATTGCTGGAATTACCGCTCTTTTGCTGCGCTCAGTCTTGACGAGGAGCTGCAATTATGATTCTTTGCCTTCACTACCTCCTTCACGTGCCTTGCATTAATTATTATTTGCTATTTTAGCGCTTTTTCAGGGCAATTTACTACTGCAGAAATAATTAGACCAGCTACCAGATGATGACGATATTATCATGAAGTGGTAAGTAATCCGTGATCGTGCAAGAACATTTTGGATGTTCAGAATTTTACCTGAAACCGCTACTTAGGAATCTGATTTAATTTTATTTTGAACTGAAGTGGATAGTATTTCATTTAATTACTTTGGAGAACGTTGACTTAAATCTTAATAGATCTAAATTCCTTAATACACTCCGCCAAAAAAGTATCGCATAAACTAAAAAAGGGCATTTATGAACCAAGATATTTTTATACGTTCACAAAAAGTTTGCCTCGTGTATGTGAACTATAAAAACACTAACAAAATAATGGAACGTAGCGTTTTTACTTTTTTTTTTTCTAAAAGAACACATTTAGAAAAATGCATATGTGTAAGGTTTGTTCAGTTGTTTATTGAAAGTCTTCCTATACGGACAAATTTTAAAGTGCGAAGTCAGAGTTCTGTACCAACGCTTTTAAAACTAAAATGAGCAATTTAACTTCAGAACAAGTGGCTGCTATAGTTGCTTTAATCGAAGATGGACGATCTCAAGCATACGTTGCTAATTTGATGAACATCAATCAGTCAAGTGTTTCTAGAGCCGTAGCCAGATATAGGGAAACAGGCATTTACAGTAGAAGACCTGTACCAGGTCGTCCAAGATGTTCTACTCGCCAAGATGACCGCTATTTGCTACTACAAGCATTACGTCGAAGACATGTAACTGCGAGACAATTGCAGAACGACTTGGCTAGAGTCAGAAATACTCGTGTGAGTACTCAAACTATTCGGAATAGGTTACGACAGAGTGGATTAAGAGCTAGAGTAGCTGTAACAGCCCCTCGTCTCACTAGGAACCACCGAGTGGCTCGCTTAAGGTTTGCCAGAGAACATGTAAATTGGAACATTAATGACTGGGCCAATATACTCTTCACAGATGAGTCAAGATTTGGTCTTTACACCTCAGATAGGCGTATCTCAGTGTACAGACGAGACGGTGAGCGCTATTCGCAGTGTAATATCAGACCTAAACCTAATTTCGCTGGTGGCTCTATTATGGTTTGGGGAGGCATCTGTTTAACAGGTCGTACAGAGTTAGTACCAGTAGACAGAGGTACACTGACTGCCCACAGGTATATAACGGACATTTTAGAAGAACATGTAGTACCATATGCGCCAATTATAGGAAACGAATTCATGTTAATGCACGATAATGCACGCCCGCATGTTGCAATAATCGTCCAGGAATACCTTAACGATGTTGGTATTCCAGTTTTAGATTGGCCTGCGGTAAGTCCGGACATGAACCCTATCGAGCACGTGTGGGACCTCCTTCACAGACGGATACGAACCCAAAATGTTGCCCCAGCGGACCTGCATGAACTAGCAAATGCTCTCCGTGACGAGTGGGAGAATTTGGATCAGGCTTATATACGGAGGTTAATCGAATCTCTGCCAAACCGTATGTGAGCGGTCATAAGAGCCAGAGGTGGCAATACTCAGTATTAAAAGCTACTGTTATGACATTTTTCTTTCCAAAATTATAATTTCTTGTTTTAATAAAAATTTCAAGTATGAGTTCTTGTTTTTATTTGGCCTGTATTTTATTTAAACAATCATAGAAATTATATCTTAGAGCGCATTAAAGTATATTTACAACTTTATGCTACAAACAAAGATTATGCGATACTTTTATGATTCAAAACTAAATTATGCGATACTTTTTTGGCGGAGTGTATAATATAATATATAATAAATACCTTAATACTTTTGGGGAATGAGCTACTTGATCTCATTGGTACTTAGCTTGTTTAGACGAAAATGTTGGCAATGATCGTATCTATGTTTCTTGTTTAGATTTTAAATATCTGTCATAAGTTATCTTGCATAGGTAAACTCATTTGAAGAACAAATGTGGAAAAAGATGCCCAAATTGTTATTTTTTTTTACATCGCATACTAACTTGTTTTGGTTGATGGATAGTACTAACATAATAATAAATTTTGGTAATAATTTATCGATTTCAGTGGAAAAATCAAAGTAGGAAATGATTTATCGCTTTTCTTAGCTCTCCTGAAAAATCATGTATTTTTCTGCAAATTAGATAAACCAGTCGACGAAAAATTTGTTATGGGTTTAAATTAGTATAGCTACTAGATTCTATAATGCACAATCTTCTTGTTCTAGATGAAATAATTAGTGAAAAACATTCCAAAGTTGAAAAAAAGCGAAATTTCACTCTGCATAATAAAAATTGTTAAATTTAGGATAATTACTTCTGGCTTAAATATTACGCGTAGATTGGTGAAGATCATCACAAACGTTTCTGACAAAAAAAGGAGTATAAATTACCTTCCTTAACGGATACTATGAAGCTGGATTTTTATAATAGTTAATTTCAGTGCAATTATCCAGAGAGGGTTTCCTTTATAATAAATACACAGTAAACACCAATAACTATTCGTTACGTATCTACAAGGTAAGACAACACATTCAAGTAAGATATTAATGACAATTACAATGCTTCAAAACATTACATCACGAACCTTAAGCGAACAAACCGACAATCTTTATTTAATTAGCTAATCACGTCAACAGGCGATCAGCATTTATGTATGTGTGAAACAAACAACGTGCATTTTTCAGTCCACATTGTAGTTAGTTATTCGAAAACACGGAAGTATTTTCAATAATCACGCACGCTACTGACAGATACAGGCATATACAAGTAGCCAGTGCCTATGTATAGCGTAGATGTTAGCAACGTAGCGTAAGCGTCGATAATCATCCGTAGAAAACGTATCTTCTTAGTACTAACATACATATACTTAGATTCTGGCTCTCAATACATGCAGGCAGAAGCTGATGGGATATATATGCAAATAAGTTGTTTCCATTATCACGAAACGTGAACCTTGAGATGGATTAGTTCGAGTAGAATCATTAAAAACGGCTTACGCTGGTCCGATTTCTTCACCCGCACGATCCTCGCCGCTTACAGATACATATATTGCAGTGCCGCATTCAGATCAGATATGTCGAAGGTCTTGTTTAAATATTTACACGGGAAGATTTTCGAATTGAACAAGCGGCAGTCGACGTGTATACGTCAAGGTTGACAGGCAATTTGAGTAAACAAGAAATTGCGAGGAAGGCACACTTATTGATAGCAGATAGCAGGTTAAATATGTGAATTTCTGAACGCTTATTTGATACGATGGAGTACGGTTTCCATTTCAACAGATATTGAGATGTCTAATCAACATTGCGTCCACGTGTGTTCCAGGTAATGTTAGTAAGTATGTTCTTGCTAGGGAATGGAGATGATGACCGATTACTTTATTCGCAGTAAACAATATTCGATTGCAGTTCAAAACAGAACATGCATTCACTGGAATTCTAACATAAATATTGTAATAATTCTATGGTTTACACTAAAATTAAATATTTTTTTTACATAATTATATATACATAATTAAACTTTGAAACTGCTTTAATTAGTAATAATTTGGTTGACTAAACATTCATTATTAAAGCAATGAAGCATAACTGTAATTTTTGTGATTTTTTCTTTTAAATCTTACGGGTCTAAACTAAGTGATCTGTTTCAATACAGAGAGAGTCTCAATCTCATAGTTTTCACCAGTGAGAACCTCTCATGATATAAAGTTAAGTTGATAGGTACATATTTGATTTGGTTTGAATTTTAGTTACTTCATCTCTCAAATGTTGGCAGTAAACCTGTAAGAAAATTTTATTACTACAGCAACTTAAAAAACAAAATTAAGGAAATGTTAAGAAGTGAAAGCACGCAGACCACTTAGATCACATGAACTGACACAAGAGGTCCTGATACCAGTAGCCCGTGATGAGATATCTAAAATAAAACGAAGACATAACGTCTGTTTCAACATAGATGACATAATCAGTGAGAACATGTTGTCAAAAAAATAAAGTTGGTACTTTTGGTATGGTTTAATAGAAATCTTGGTGATTTCATTTCTCGAATATTGGTAAAATTAAAATTAAATGATATGTTTATAGGATAAAGGGCCATCACCTGTGAGAACTGCTCTTGTCGATAAAAAATTAAGTTGGTGTTTGATTCGGTATGGTTTCATATTAGAAATTTTGAATTTTGCTGACTTCATCTACCAACAATTGGTGGTCCAAACATATTAAATAAATGTTCAATTGAATTTTTAATAAATTATATGGAAATAATGCTAACCTACCCTGACTTTTGATATTTTAAATAGCCTTTAACTTTTGCATGTTAACAATGGATCGCAATTTTATCAATCATCCCGTTCATTGTGGGCACATGGGCATATCGAGAGTGGATATCATCTTAAAGTCCATTCAACGAGTTTAAGCCCTTAAGGTAAATCAAAATATAGTTGAATGGGTTCTTCTGCAAGCCTTCTACAGGAAAGTCAACCTCCAAGATAATAAAAATTGAAATCGATTTGCTGTTTAGCTACCGTAGATGCTAATGGCAGATTTTGGTCCTGGAAATTAACACGGAGCAGCTTTTTACTGAGCGTTTTTACAGCTGCATATCAGCTTTGATTTGTATTTATGCGTTTCCAGTACTTTCAGTACCACTTGACTGACACTAATTTTTTTTTTTTATTAATTCCTGTCGCAAGAGCACAAGTCTATTATATATGTAAAACGACAGAATTAAGTTCCTAATCTGAATTGAGATAAGAAAATTATCTTTATTATTGTAATTTTATATAATAAATGATCCTACTCACCTGAGATTATATGTTAAAGGGCTATTTCTTTGTCACATTGTTGTTCATAGTATTATACTAACACCAATAAACATAGATAGTTGTTAAATCAGTCTTTTATTCGGTATAACGTATAGGAAAACATTACTTAACGATTACTAAACAAACGCATTCTAAATTCATTGATATTAAATGGTATATAGTTTGTAAAGAGCATTAGTCACTCCGATATAATCCTCCCACGTCCCATGAATTACTAAATAAAATTATGTATAACTGCCTAATTGTTTGTAGGGGAGCGAAATAATGAGACGGAGGAAGATTTACAGCCAGGGCCACCTGCAAATTGGGGCCTGGTTTATTTGTGAATTTGTAAAGAGTATCTATCACAGATGACTCTGAGTGGTATTCAATTGAAGTAAACAGTTATTTAATTTGTAATAAAAAAATATGATTTAAATTTAAAGATATTGTCTACAAGTTTCGTAGCACTACATATATTAAATTTTTTAGTTGGATGTGACGAAGTTATTTTTTAGTGTGGCTGGGAATAAGAGAATAACCATTATATATCTTTTTAATTTAATTAGTATAATTTTAAAGTTTTTAATAAGAATTTCCCATTGATATTGAAAAATAATGTCAAATATCCATAGGAAGTTCCCATTGAAAATTTGACTTTTCGACATAATACTGTGAAAAGTTTCAGTTTTGATCCTTACAGAATAACTCTTCTGAAAGTACACAATTTCTTGTTACTGTAACATTTAAAATGAAACGTTATATGCGGAGCATATTTTAGGATGGACATTAGCAGTCTCTAGAACGTTTTAGAAATCTATGTAATCCAAAATACTACGTTTGAAAAAGCATAATTCATAATAGATATTTCAGAAACGTCTGAGGCATGTAAGATGGTTTATCCAGGGCTCCTTGTTCTGTATAAATTGTTTTTTTCTTATCCGATCACCCATAAAATATGCTTCCATAATCACGATACAGATTCCTAGCTTTCGAAGTAAACAAGAATTCGCTGCTGTAATTGAAAGAATTCCAGTAACATGCGAGATGTTGTTATTTATACCTAGACCCTAAATTCCTGATCGTGGGAAGTAGGTAAGTAATTTTGAACGAGTTTCTCATTATTTAAAAAATGCAATAATTCACCAAAAAATATTCCCTCCAAAAACCGTTTCCCACACTGATGCGTACAGACAAATATCTACTAAAAATGGTAAACTTCATTACAGAGAGAGACACGCGTACTAACGATTCACGAAACGTCACAGATATGACCTAAAATCGATTCAAATCCGATCAAACGCGACCAGTCGAACTCGACCATTCTGATCACGGCGCATTAATAGACCTGTCCCATCTTCGAGGAGCGGAAATTTATTCATTTAAACAATTACAGGTTTTATAGCAGCCCGACTACACTCTCGGCCATAAATCGGCTAGAGAGCTATTTAAGAAAGTTGATGTCGTAACTCCGTAATCTTATAAAAGACATCGTTATGTTTATGGTTTTTTATTGAGCTACCGTATTACGCAGAACCACGGTTACATATAAATAAGCGGATTTAGACTTGTAGCGTTCTTTTCCTCTCATCCGTTCTCTTTAGCCGTACTCTCTCTCTTGCTCTTCCACTTTAAAATGTTAGCCTGTGTGATGTATGTATGTGTGTTCATACGTATGTTACACCAGGAACGTAGTAAGGTTGGTTTTGGCCTACGTGTGGGTTGAACTAACCTTATCCCATGCACTTCGGAGAATAAATAAACACATCGGATCCAAGACAGCTGTGAAAAGTAGGAGAGAACGATTAATCACAATCTTTATTTATATTTTATCGTGTCAAGTGTGCAGAAGCTTTATCTACGTGTTTAAATGTTTGGATAAAGTAGACGTAGAATTTTTGAAATGTTTGAAAAGAACTAAGAATGCACACCAATGAATCGCTAATGAATTGTATGGTTATAAAAGTAGAGAATTTTATTTATCTGCTAAACAAGACCCTTATAGAGGTGACCCTGTTTACCGACAGATATAAGCGTCAAGGGCGCTTAAGCAGACAATTTTATTGGAATGGTCTTCACACATTCAACAATTTGTTATACATTTAGCTGTTTTGGCGCACAAAGCCTTAACCGTAAACCGGTTGCGTTTACATAAAATATATAATTGATAAAATATAAAAATTAAATAGTTCACATTGAAGAAGCTAAAGGAAATAAATGAAAAAGCGATGAAAGAAATAGAAGAATTAAAAGGATCGTTAACAAACGCAAAAGAGAAAATTGAAAGGCTTGAAGGAGACAAAAGAGAGAAAAGATTGAGAGAATCAATATGGAGGGCGAACTGGGAATAGAAATGAGCAAGAAAAATTGGAAACAAAACCTGCTTGATCGTATTTAACAGCGTAGATGATAAAATTACAGTAATGAACAATAAAAGTAAGTTAAAGATTTTGAGAGGACAGAGGGTATACATAAACGATGATATGACGAAAAAGGAAAGAGAAACACAAGTAACGCTCAGGAAAATTGCAAAAGATGAAAGAATTTAAGAGTAAAACGTCAAAGTGGGCTACTGATAGAGTTTGCACCGGAAAAGGACTTACGAATAGTCGTCACATATTTTCAGCACAAAGATATATAAACAAAGGAACATGGGTGTCACCAAATGGAAAAATAATAAATCAAATAGACCATATTTTAATTGAAAAAAAAAAACATAATACTTACGTAACCAATGCAAGGAGTTACCCTGGAGCTTACAGCTTAAAAAACACATGAAATAACACAAAATCGATTTTAATAATGTATCAATTTTAAACAAAAAACAAAACTATAACGCAAGAACTACACTTGAAATAATTCAGATTTATGTATAAATACAAAAATTCAGTAAACGACAGAACAGACACAGTTTTTCACTAAACTTTATAACTTAATGCTTTAATAGAAGTTTTAGTAAAGCTTAATAACGTTTTTCATATTTAACCATAACAAATAAAAGTGACACAACTTACAAAACACTCTTTATATGAAACATATTAAAAAAAAAATTTGAACTAAAACAAAAAAGAAACTGATTTTATCAATAAAACAAAAATTTTGTCAAACATTTTTTAGTTTTACATGTCAGCTATTTAATTTTTATATTTTATTAATTATATATTTTATGTAATTGTCTAAGGTTTGTAATAAACCGAAGCGTTTTACTTAAATATACCTATTTTATTATATTAAAGACCTAAAACACCAAGAGGATAATATGTAAATATATATATATATATTGCTATGATATCAAATTACCTAACCTACCTAAAATCAACAGCATACAACATCAAACGTTTGTTATTGAAATAAAATGTATTTCTAATTTATGTATTTAACTATTTTGTAAATTTATTGTAAAAATTCATACTAAACACTCACTATATCGCATATAATTTTAAAAGGGCACGTTTCCATGGATTTTTAGGTAAAAGTTCCTTTGCTGATCGTACGAACGTGGGTCGATTAAAGGTTGTCGTATCGTTGGAAACGATTTTCTTTCATCGTTGATGGGATCTTAATGCCTAGGAGATAGGAATGTTTGTTTAAAACAATTGTAAGGGACTTCTTTTTCGATATTTTCCTGAGTTGGTTGTATTTTCAAAAACATCTAGAAATTTCAAAATTTAAATAATTATAAGAGTCATTTAACTAAAGATTTACTTGCCAAGAATGAAGTGTTGTGTGTTTTGTGCAAAAATGATGGTATTCCATTAATTTCGAAGAATTGGGGGACGTATTTTCTATTCCTGGAGCCACAATCAAGGGACCTAGATACAACTTTCGTAGCTGAGACAACGATAACGCAGATTTGGAGCTGAAAAGATTGTTGCAGAACGGGAATCAGTATTTGGAATATCAAGAAGCTGTTTATCGTACTTGAAAGTAAGCGTTTATTCATCTTTCGAACTTATAACCGGCGTTCAGAACGTAATTAAATTCTGAGGTTAGAATGATTTGATGTTAGTGATTTATTAGGGATTTTCGTTGATGTAAACAAACGTTTGCTGTTGTAGAGAGGTTTTTGACAATACGCGATTGTATGACGGGAGGTTAGCGGGAGATTTGAATTCAATATTGATATTTAAACAAGATATTTTGAGATTAGTTTGGATTAAGAGTCAAGGAATCTTATTTTTTGTATAATTTAAATAGTATTTGAACTTACTTACTTACCCTGAGAGAGAGAATTTTCATCTTAATTGTTATTAAATTTTTATTAACTCGAAATAAACAAAGTTATGTATAAAAATTTGGTTTTATTCACTATAAGATAATAACATCACAACTAAATAAGTAATACAGTTTCTACAATCAAAACACAGAGAATAAAAGGTCATTTAAGCTATAATATTACTTCTTTGTCGAGAATACTACACCCCCCCACGCCCCAGGAGTTACTGAAGAATATATATTTGGTATGCGGTGTGCTCAAAACAGGGAGAGGGAAAGGTATTCATTCACTTGTGTGCTATAGTGGCATCTAGGTATTGATGCATAGCTTATCTGTGGAGTCTTTTTATCTTAAATAGAGGACGCTGCATGTCTGAATGTTAATAAAACAGTGTTGAGTTAATTTAAAATCAATTTAATAAAATTTAAATAAAATATCTACAAGTTTCGTATATATATAAATAATCCAAATATCAAGAGAATTTTGAAGAATTATTTTCATTGAAGATTGCAAATATCCATTGTGTCATTAATATATGCATATCTCCCATAGCTTCCGTGTTCTCAGCTCAGGCTTACTGGACTAATTCTCTGTAGTTTACTCCGAAATTTCTTTAAAACTTGGGTATTGACTTTTACGTTTCTTCGTACTCAGACTCAACAATTTATACATCTCTACTGGACGTTTTATGTCGACTCAGAACGATTATTTTTGCTACTTATGGATGAAAGTTACTGATTTCAATAGTGTAGTTTTAAACACCAATTCAAATTCAAATTAGTTACGACAACGTAACCGTGGCGAGGAGGACATTGCGAAGCGTTACGTCGCATGCGAGCGTGTCGACCGGCCCCAAAAGACAATAAAAACAAAATTTCAACTCGTACAATTTTCGACCGCATCAATAAAAGGAGCTTTAATACGCGTTATCGCGCTTGTCTCACGCACGGCTAATGACTTACAATATTTTTTATTCCGCTCTTTTGTTCGGTCCCCGCATTTTTTAACATTAATCCGAGACACTCATTTGTATGTCGTCACCCGAAAATATTATCATTCCGTTATATGTGTTCCGCGTGAAACTATAACGGTAAATTTACAGTCGAAAATGGTGTATGGCGGTAGTATTGCGGCTTGTGTGCATATTTCGTTAATCTCCGCAGCCGGATAAAACAGTATTTTCATGTTCGCCGGAAAAATAGCGCATGTAAAAGTGTATAATTTATCAATGTATTAATATCGATGTGTGTGACAGGCCTCGCTCTGTAACGGCATAGGCCGCATTGTCGTATCGGTTTATTAGTTTCCATTAGTTTCTCCATTTTGATTGCGATTGTCCGGTACTGGTTCACTGACTCACTGTTATAAACGCTCATGTATGCGTATATCGGCTTATAAGCTTTGCCAAACGCATTTGCATACGTTGCTTTTCAAAAAATCGTAATTTTTATTTCGATCGACTTTTAACTACCATATATATATATCATTGTTGCGCATTTACAAATCAAAATATTTTTTAAATTATTATAAATGCATGAGAGAGACGTTTTCAGTTTCGGAATGAGGAGAACGAATCGCTAGACATCGTAATTCATTTCAAGCGAAGCCAGTGTCCGATTCACTTCGCTCATTTCTTTATAAAACGTCGCGGGATATCGAGGGTGCGGTCCTAGTTTTATCACTGGGTCAGTAATTCTATAAAAAAAAATGAAAGAAAAGTCAATTAATTTTATAAATTTAAAGAGTGCCACAGCAAAACTTTCTATTGTTTAATTGAATCTAATTTAAGGGAAAGAAATGGGTTAATCGTTACGACTTGAGTTGGTAGTGTTATTTATATATACGTGGAACGTGTATGATTCTCATGATCTGTATAGTCACTAAACATTATAGGGCAGTTTTGATTAAAAACCGTAACATGAAATTCATTAATCCTTGACATTTATTACAGCCTAATCGATAATACATTGACTAAGTGTATCTAATGGATATGTAAATGTCTTTTAAAAGTCATTAAGTAAAATATACCATGGTGGTTAGTATCTATATCATTCAACATTCATCATAATATTGTCCGATTCGGAATATATAATTGCCAATCACAAACAAACCTTTCTGACATAGGCACCTAATAAAAAAGCTTAATTAAATTTGTCTTAGGGGTGTGTTTATTTATTTCTGCCAATTCCGCCAACACACAACGAACACCGTTAATTTCGTCAATATCGATGGCAGTGACCTTCCTTCCCGATTTCGAACGACTCCAACGAGCGTCTCGTATAACAGCCTTGATAGAAGAAGCTGGAGTGTTAATTCTGCGAAGGATAAACACTTCCGCGGCGCCGAAGGAAGGCGCGACCTCCTTTTCAAAACGTTCATTATAATTCCGTACTGCCTTGTAATCGAACCGTTCAAATTGCTTTTTTCGTTAGTCGGTCGCTTGTCGTTCGTTTGAGTTTTTCACATCACTATGTATATATTTTGTGATATAAAAATATATCATGAAATTTAACATTACAAACTCAGAACAAGGAAAATACAAAATCTACGGATATTAATTTATTTTAAGAGAGAATTTGAGTTTATTTGCGTTACACATCATACTTTAATTACTTGATTTAACAATAAAAATTTTGACTTGTCAAGCCAGAGTCATCTAACGGCGGAACAATAAAAAACAGAAAATTAGTGAGATCTGTAATTTCAAATGTCACTTTTAAATTGTTATAAAATAAGAGTTTTATTATGATTTAATGTGTTTTTCAAAGCTATATATCATATGTTAGTGTCTAAGAACCTTAATTAAGCAAAATTTTATATACTAAATGTACCTACTAACCTGAGATTACATGTAGAAAGATTATTTCTTTGTCACATTGTCGTTGGTATCACACCAACACAAATAAATCTAGAATCGTCTGTTAACTTGTCTTTTATTTGATATAACATATAGGAATGCACCACTTAACGATAACTAAACATTACAACTTCATTGAATGTTTTAAATAGCATATTAAGTGTTTATAAAGAGCAGTATTCACTACGATACAGACCGTACTACATCCTATGCATTACTAAATAGAAGTATATATAATAATTTGTTAAAGAATATCACAGATGACTCTGAGTGGTATTTAACTGGATTAAACAGTTATTAATTTGTAAAAAAAAATGTAATTAAAATTTAAAAATATTGTCTACAAATTTTGTAGCAATATATTACGGGGTAAAAGTATCTCGAAAAGTCGGTGAATAAATTTATTATATGATTGGAAGAAAGAAATCTGTTTGCGTCATTTTTGAATGTACAGGGTGACAGATAAGCGGATGGTAATACAACTCATTTACAATAACAATTTGACCATAAAATCAACTATGCTGAACTTGACTTTTTCTGAAATTCTATACATATCTTGCTTTTATGAAAAAAGTCTCTCTGCTGATAATTTAAAATTATAAAAACTAACAAAGATTTTTCTAAGATTTTAAGGTAATTGGGTAGTATATACTGCACCACAAGCTATGCATGTAAGAAAAAATCCAGTTCAGTATAGGTATTCTTGAAACAGAAATCTTACACTTCAAGACCTACATTTCTCAAACTAAATTGAACAACTGGTACTTTCACAACTCGACAATTGTTTAGAACATTCAATGCATAATTCCTTTTAAAGCTTCTGTTTTATTACATTTTATATGAGGTATAAAGCTTTAACACATACTTCTTTTTCCATATGAACTACAGTGAAATTTCCATTTTAGCGTTGTTGAAAGTATTGTTCATAATTTATGCCGTGTTTAGCAAACAATGGTTAAAATTTCTCTCATTCAATAGGTAATAAAACCGAGGAATTTACAAAGGAATTTGTACATTTAATGTATTATAAAATTTTCGAGATGAGAGCTCATGAAAATATAGCATGTTCAATTAATTTTTGGAAATGTAGGTTTGGAGCGTAGAACTTATTCCTCAAGTATGTATAGAGATAATTTTTGCTTACGTAAGTTGTGGTGCAGTGTCTAGTAACATATCTAAAATATCACAAAGATTTTGGTCAGTTTTTGTAATTTTCAATTATTAGAAGAGAAAATCATTTTGTCACAAATATACGATATTTAAAACATATCAGATACGATTCAGTATGCTAGATATGAGATTTATTGCAACTGAGGTCATATCCTCAAAGCAATACCTCCCCTTATCAGTGACCCTGTACACAAGGTTTGACCAGCACATACATGATTTAATCCATATCAAGATTTATTAGATGTGTAATTAAACATAAACCTTCGAAAAGGCACGTTAGGGGTACCTGGTTCCTCATTATTAGCTTCTTGCGAAGATAGTTTATGTCGTCTTTGGGACCATGTAGTCTATTGCAAATTATGTTAACAAAGTTTTAAAAAAAATAGTTTTATGGAAATCAGAAAATGACAGCTGCCGGTGTTCCCTTGTTAGTGTCATATGTTGAATGGAGTGCTCTGAGAAGTATTTTTGTCGAATTTTCTCCGATAGAAACAACTCATTAAGAAAATTATTTTCTTATCATCATCTATAAAAAATGTTTCCCTGGTATGCAAGGGTAAAATTGTGTTTTCTTTTTATCCTGGCTGAAATAATTCCGAATTTACTTTACCCAGTCGAGAATGCGAAGGTATAAAATTCTTTATTATGGAGCTTTTCATGTATCCAGCATTTAAAAAAAAAATCCTCGAAGGAAATAACATTTCCCGTTCGTTACATTTGTTCGCGTGCGGACGCACAAAGAATATCGCATTACGGACATTTTCGCTCCCACGAAAATAAACCAAAAAATAATAAGCTGGTAGTCGTTCAGTTAAACAGAGATATGAAACTCCCCGCGTTGACGTTCAACCGTCGGAGGTCAACTTATTTTAGTGTCAGTAAAAATTTAGATTGCAGCTTCTAGAGTCTCTTTGTTTCCAGATTTTCATCCGAAACGTCATGTCCGAGTCGATTGTCCGTGCAGGGGATATAATAACAAAGCAAAATATTCAGGATCCAGGAAAATAAGCGCATAAATTTTGTTATTTAATAGGAGGTTCGGATGTGTTGCAGTTATGTGCCTGGAGAATGTACTTTAACTTAAAAAAACTTAAATGGTATTCATACGAACCAGTGCCAATTTCCATCTTATTGTCTGCATTGTTGAAATTTAGCTGTAGTTATATCGTTTCTGTATATTCAAGACAAATTTCTTTTTACATACAAATAAATAAAAATACAAATGGCAGGTAATTATTATCTATTAAATAGCACAGGTCATTGATTTATTACTCATCCATTACAGTTTATTAGATTTTATTTAGATGAGATTCTCTACAATTATCACACTTATACCGATGCTTATAGCATACCTGCGCATAATAATTAGATTGGCTTCAATGTGTTTGAAATCGGTATTTCATCTTATTTGTTTTAGTATAACGATGTAATGTATCCAATTATCTAGCATTATTTGCTCGTGAAAGACAGATTCCTCATTAACTCATTACACCTTCTAAGCAATTTAATCTTACCATGTGTTGAGGAAATAAACCAAAACAGTTTAATGACAAACTCATTGGTCAATTAAGTCGACTGAGCTTTATTGCAGAAACATAATTTTATGCGTTCTGATCAGTAGGTATTAGAAATTAGCGTTAACGGCGAGATGCAATCAGGAAGAGAATTCAGAAAAGATATGTATTGAAACGCATGAAACAAAAAATGTAATTTATGAAATTTCAGATCTTGTATTATAAAAGTAAGTTTTTTGACCACAAAGATGAGTTTAAGGATGTTTGTTAGTGAGGGTTAGCCATTGCAGTGTCCTAATAAGTAAGTAATTGTTTATTGGTAAAAGTTTTTTCGAACGCTAGACATTGTCGCATATAATAGCATTGGCAATCTATAATATTAAAAGTACATAGCATTATAGTGTTGGGCAAGGTAGGAGAAAATAACTATCGTTAGCCAGGACTAGACAGGCTTCGTGTTTGTTCGTCTCGGAAGAAGCCGTTCGTGTTGCTTACCGGCTTTTCTGAGAGTCGACTAAACACGAGTTTGTCTAGTCCTCGATCGCGATAGATATTTTCTCCTACCTTGCCCAACACTACACAACAGACACATAAAAATAAAAACACAAAATACAAGCAAATAATGTCAATAAATAAATATAGATGACAAATTATTACAATTATACTATACAAACAAAACATAAGTTATGTGCATATTGAGAAAGAAAACAAACAACGTTTAAGTCCCCAAACACTAAACAGTAGGAAGCCCAGCGTTCATGAATTCACCCAAACTGTAGAAAGAGCAACCATCCTTTTTTTTTAAATTTTTAAAACCAAGAGTGTTTTTAATTTTTCGTGTTATGTAGTTTATTAAAAGGGGTAATGGCCCTATAAGGCGATCCTCTCTCATAGAAGCTTATTCTGTGCAGCTTATTCTGTACGCTCAGTGAAAAATACAAGCACACCGTCATATCCATAGTTACGTGAACGAAATCTATACGATCTTGTAAGTTATTAGTCAGAATTTGACAAAATATATTGATATAGTGTATAATACACTTATATGCGCCAAGTAAAATGAATTTAGATAGTCAACGATTCTTTGAGTATTTCGTAATTAATAGAAAATAACATAGCAGTGTATATATCGATGGACGCCAATGGTAGAATCTCCAAGTTTCTTCTTTCAGTTTTTCTACTGACTCCAACCATGCACCTATTTATTCATTTTTTGTGGCATGAATAAATTCTCTACGTAACTGGCAGAACCCCAGAAACACAATTCCATATCTTAGACGAGATTCTGCGTAAGAAAAATAAAGTACCCTAAGAGAATTACATCTGCCAGGATTTAAAATTTTTATTCCATATGAGGCCGAACATAGTTTACCACTCAGACTGTAAGTGTTCTAAGAACAAGGTCAGGTAGGTAATGAATGCTCTACTTTACAAGAAGAGATTTTCCATGGTATTTTACATACAAACTATACCGCAATTACTAGGCGGGCTGCAAAGTATATTAAGCCTGTCCTTGAGCCATTTAGAATTAGACCATTTTTCACAGACCCATTTCGTCATTTGATCAATAACGGCTGTAGTTATATTAGCGAAACTGTATCCAGATTACTGTGTACCAGAATACAAGTAGTATGGTAAGCATATTGGGATAAAGTGCATGTATCAAAAGTGCATTGTAGGTTACTTACATAAATCATGAATAAAATCGGTCCAAAAATGGATCCTTGTGGTATCCCAGACGCAGATAAATGCTTTCTCATTATACCATTTATGTGTATATATAGTATATATAATAGACATTCATTTATGTGTATTGAGAGAGCAGGTTCTCAATACACATAAATGAATGTCTATTAGAGAGATAAGACTTAAATAATTGGTAAACTAGACTCCTTAATCCATAAGAATGTAATTTCTCTAATGAAGTTGCATTTTGAATACGCTTTCGATATCTTCTAGTTTTAGGGTTTTTTTTTTACTCTAAAGTATGTAAAATTAACTAATAGAGGAGACAAAACAAAAAGCGAATTCTGGGATAATATTAGTGTTTGATAATATAAAATGTAATATATATATATATATATATACATATATAAGTTTGAAGATATAAGAAAGAAATATGAAAGAATTTGGCTTAGTTTATAAAAATTTAGTTAACTCCATGTGTAAAACGTGCCTTTTTCAATTACTAGATCAAATTGAGGATTATGGAATAATAGAAGAGGGCACTAAAATTTAGAGAGATGAAATAATGATATTAAACCATTCTAAATCAACTGCAGCCACCTTATATTTTAGTAACATAAATGTCATTAACAGCTGATGTTAACACGACAGTAACATTCGCTACGTGTTTTACTGCGAAACACGAATTAGATTAATGATATAATCAATCATATAGCGGCAAAAAATAAACCATACCGAAACATTTTAAATAATTATCTACTTTGCAAACATGCAAAACATTGAATAAAACATTTTATTCAGTCCCATTGTATATACACATTTATACATCACCGAGTGTACGTGCAACGTAATCACAGCGGTGGGATAATAAAGAATACGCGTTTTTACTCCACATAATTAACTGAATTTCCTTTTCCTGTTGTACTTCGTACATACCGCGTTCATAAATATCCCGTTATACTGTATTAAACAGTCGCGTTTTCTTAGCAGGTACCGCTCGTAGAGATTAAGAAAAAAAAAAAACAGAACAGATGGATCATTAACGCTGCAGTGATACACTATTAATTTCCTGCAAAAGGAAGATACGCTACGTAGCTATATTAACTTACTTTGCCTAATTAGTTTGACTTGAAAAAATAAAATTATGCCGTTTGCGAAACGCTTACGAAATTGTACTGTGCGGACACCACAATTAAAGGAGAAATCGCGAAATAAAAGGTTCAAGAAATTATACTATATACTACGCTAAATGGAAAAATTATGAATTCTTGTACGTGCGGCTAATTTTGAAACTTATTTGATTTAGTAAGGTGATATCGTATCTTAAGTATCCTAGCAACTTTAAATAATCCAAATTTAAAATACCACTTATTATGTTTCTTTGCAAGTATTTATTATATAATTTTGAAGAATTTGCGTTGAAAAAGTAAGGTAGCATCGGACAGTGGATAAAATCAGACAGTATAGTTCATTTCATGTTATTGGAAACTAGCTTTTAGATCTGCAACTGGTTTTATTGTACCCTGCAAGGGAAATATGAAAATCTAAATTACCCCTACTTAATTTTTTTTATATAATACACAATAGTTCTTTCATTACATTTAGAAAAAAGAAAATACTTTAATATTAGTTTAATAAATACTTCCCAGAGCCATCTCTCTTATCTTCAGGCGCGTATAAACATTAAACCCCTTTCGATAGATGGCAAAAATATTTGGATGTCCCAAAACATGATGCGCTTAGATGAATTTTGAGATACCTACCAAGGAGTAGATAGAATATACAGGCTTTTCCACGGTAGCCGTTCGTTAGAAGTTCCCGAGGTTAGAAAAAACCTGGAACTCTGAGTTTTTGGAATCCGGGGCTATTCAAGATTCTCTTTCATTCCAAAATATTTTCAGGGTCTTACCACTTCCGGTTATACCGGAAGTCGCCATAAACTTTCTTATTTTAAATAGAATAGCCTGTATATTATTTCATTTTTAAATTCCTGAGAAAATTTTATGATGAGTTCTAATGGGTTTCCCTATACCTATTTTCAACAGCTACTTAGATATCTTGATTTTTTTGAAAATTTCGAAAGATGTAGCGTTATTTGCAACACAGTATCTTTTGCTCATTTTCGACTGGTAATAAACACTTCTAGGGTAGATAGAAGCACAAGAATGACACTTTCGAAATCCACATTGACAATTGATTTGTCGTATACAGGGTGTCCAAAATGCATGACCAATTACAAAATCTTCAAAGTTGAAAAAGTTCTTTTTTTCAAATGGAACACCCTGTATATTATTGGATGATCAGATGCAGAATTTAATTCTGCATCGATACGCTATGACTTTCCCTATACCTATTTACAACGGTTTTCTTGTTATGTCAATATTAACGGATTACGTGGTTTCCATCCTGCACGGCATGTTCAGTAACTGCTGATTTATCAATTAGTTCTAGTCGGCAATTCTTTATGAACAGAGAAAAATTCGCGCTAGAAAAAACGTTATTAAAGGTAAAAGCATTATTATAGTCTCAACTGACAAAGGTAGAGCCACTACTGTCATGAACCAAGATAACTATATTCAAAAGATTCGGAATCTGCTGGACTTAGAAAAGTAGAAGAATAGGCTCAATCCATCGAAAAACAAATCAATTAATTAAGAACTTAAAACTCCAAGCAAATAACTTATTACTTAGTTTTGATGCTGTGTCACTTTGCACTATGATTCCTGTAAGAGACGTTCTACAACGTATACTGGAACAACACTTTTTATAAACAAATATATGGAGCAGCCATAGGTAGTTCATTAACACTTAACCATTATATGGAACTCTTTGAGGATAGAGCACTTGATATTGCTGAACAAAAACTACTTTGTTGGTACCGCTATGTTGATGACACTTTTGCAGTTTGGACACGTGGAGCAAAAGCATTAAATAAATTCCTTTACTATCTTAATGGCATTCATGCACGCATTCCGTTAACTATGGAAATAGAGAAAGAGGGAAAACTTCCTTTCCTAGATGCTTTGGTTATTAAAAATGAAAATGCATCACTTGGTCATATAGTTTATAGAAAACGCACCCATACTGACGATTACCTTCATAGAAATTCCAATCACCACCAAAGACAAAAAAGAGCAATTATAAAAGCGCTTGTGGATCCTCCTACATGCATTTGTGAATCGAAACATTTACAAAAAGAACTGGAATACTTATTTTACAACCTACAGGCTAATGACTACAATAAAGAAGATATGAACAGTATGATACACTACAAAAACACACAAAGAACACCTGGATTCACATACTGTAAGCAAAGCAGGTAACTCGGACCTTTTAAATAACTAAGCTATCAGGTCAGGTAATTATCGCCACAATACATGTAATAAAAGCATTCAGCATCAAAGGTGTTTTTTTTTATAATTTTAAAAGGACTGTACATGGGTATATAACTTTTAAAGTTTCCACAAGTATCGACAACATTCAACTGTGAAGCAACAAGGGAGAACTATGGGTATCATTTTTCTTCGGAGAGGGAGAAAATCTTACTCTTCTACTTAACTTACTACTAAAATCTTACTTCTCTACTTTAACGTATGTTCGTTGGTACTACACTTTCTATACTGGCTCCTAAGTAAAACAGTACAGAAGATCTGTTGATTGAAGTGTTATTGGTGTAACACCAAAGAACAAAACTTTAGTTGCTACCCCGCCAAATTATTTTGAAAAAGATAGATTGTCCGAGAAACGCTTTGAAAGATCACTCATCGCTAGTTGCCATTCCATATCAAATCAAATCAACACAATGCTATAGCCGTGCTTCATATACAATGAACTCAAATTCTGTATGTGCATGAATATGCATAAATATTTAATATATTTTTGTTAGGTGATTGTCTTTCTTGTCGGTTTGATTACTGCTAGTCCAACAATCTAATCAACCGGTTTGTTATTATGTAGGTATATCATTTACATGATCATAATGATAGTCATATATCGATTACTTCATGAATAAATAAACCGAATAACAACACACTGATTTGGTTTAGGACATAATAAATAATTACCAGATATTCCTGTAAGCCATTACCTAATAATATAATATATATGATTAGAGGTTAGCAATAACCTTGACGTGCCCGTCTCGGAAAACCGGAATATTGACGAAAAATAATACATCTAAGAGCGTGCCGTAATGAAAACAACCGCTATCCACACGTAAAACGTCTTGTATTCTTGTGTATTTTAGTATTTACCGAAAACGGAACAAACACATTTTACAAAGGTGCCGAGATATGGGGTCCTCTCCTCTTTATGACGGACAAACAACTCGAAGGGAGTACAATGGAGAGATTTATTAGATGAGGTCAAAATCAACATGTAATAATAACAATTTTCAAAGACCCTCGTGCATTCGTATTTCTTCGTATGAGTATTTATATGCCTACAGGAACAATTACAAATAGAAAACCTTTACGGTAGATTAAAGTGCTTAACGGTCATGACTTTGAATGGTGATAAGAGCTTAATGACGTTTATGTGTGGAAGAGCGTGTGCAACGCGTTTTGTGCGTTGTGCTTTAGAGCAGCTAATATCCTGGTCACTGACCACCTAATCGCGTGTTATACGAACCGTGCATGCCTCTTTCTCTTTCTCTATGTGTCACTTGTATGTGACAACGTTTTATGATGTAATTTCGAAGCGGGTCTTTATCACAACGATTTTTTTTGCTTAGATAGTTCTGCGTAATAAGAAAACCAATTTGTGAATTATTTGAAATAGCCAAATTGGTGTAAAATAAATAGTAAACTAAAAACATGGACTGAGGAGTTAAAGTTTGAAGTGTTTGGACACTTGTTCTTGGTGAAGGCCAGAGAATGTTCAAGGTATGTCTAGTGTCAACTGTCAAGCAAGGAAGAAGTTCTGTGCTTGTTAGGGGTTGCTTTTTCTACGCCGGTACAGGAAACTTGAAGCAAATCGAAAGTATTTTGCGAAAAGAGGGATATTTGGAAATACTGCAGGAAAATGCAATACCATCGGGATAACGTTTAATCAGCGAACATTTTGTGTCTATACAAGGCAACGATCCCAAACAGCTGTGATATGTACAAGTGTCTTAAATGAAGAACAAGGTAATGGTACTTTACAAATAATGACATGGTCACCGCAAAGCCCCGATCTGAAGGCCATAGAACTGTTATGCATAATTGGGATGAATTGGATTAGAGGGCCCGAAAAGTATGCCCTCCGTACCCCATCTGTGGAAGATTTTACAAGAGGAATGGACTAATATGCCAGATAGAGTCCCTGAGAAACAGGTGGAGCGGATGCCCTGGATTGTGGAAACTGTTCTTGCAAAAGGAGGTTTCTTTGATGAACGGAATGTTTAGGAAGTTCTTGTTTATTTTTTTGACTATCATACATTAATAAATTGCAATAAAATTTTAAGTTTTGGAAAATGAGTTTGAATATTTTCCCATTTCTTTTTAAATTTATTTGGGTGTCCGAACCAATATGCAGGGTAGTGTACATACAATGATGTTTGCATTAAGGGTATATGCACGATTACACACCATATTAATGGAGACATCGAAATATTTACAAGCAAAAACATTGATATATTTAACCAATTTAGATATACCTAAATTATAGTTAATGAAAGTATGCGGTATTGTTTTACAAGCTACCATTTACGTATACAAACATACATATTTTAAAACGCCGCTATAAAAGTTTTGGCACCTTTTCCAATTAAGTTAGGTGGAACGTAGTTCATCTTACTTTTAAACAGTACCTACTTGTCTTTAAAATTGGGTAATACATTTTAAAATACCCAATCCTGTTATGCAAACAAGCGCTTTGCCAATTATTGTTCTAAGTACACGGAACCTACAAATTTATATTTCTAAAAATACAAATTACAGGTGCCATATCGTGCCTATACGTATATTCTACGATACGAGTATAAAAAACCAAAGAGTGCGACGAAAAGCTGCGCAAGTGTCATTGAACTTGTCACAAAACCCAATGATACAAAAGTGATTTTCCTCTTCAACTCGGCTCGAATTCTAGGAAGTAGATTTAGAAGGTCACTGACAAGTTTATGATTAAGCTTCTAGGAATAAAAATACACAAACAATTTTGCCGGTAATAATCTGCTTATCGTCGGCGGTAATTTGTTTTGCGCTGGGAATATCTTTGATTGTGTGCCGCTTGTGAACTTTGTTGGAATCGATAGCCGCCGCGTTTCACCCATTATAATGCGTAATTATTTTTTGTTATCGCCATATTTTACCAATAATGAATATGTATAAACAAGTATAAATTATTATAAATGGTGACAGAAGTGAAAATAGGTCACTAATAGCTGTTTAATAAGCGTTTTTTTTTTTTGTATTGAATTTTTAGTGTTTTGGATATCACCCAACCGTATCGCTTTTACTACGTTCTGGGTCAATGTATTTTATACAGATTGCCTCTTAGATTGATAGGCGGTTATGTAATTATTACTTCCCGTTATTTCAGTGTCTATGAATTTTATATGCTGAAGTATGTCAGAAGCTTATGTATGTGAGTAACAAATTGCATATGCAGTGCCTTGTACACCTTCATGTTATTTAGTCAGAGTGCATAATGCAAATGAATAATTAGGGCAGATTAGTATTGCAAGATCTAGGTTGCGTTCTAAGAACGTTCACAATGTCTTATAAAAATCAATATTTGCATGCCAATAGTAAAATGTTATTTTCTAATAATAATTACAAAAATGTATTTATGTGAATTTAAAAATGTGATTTATTCAAGAAGAATTTCACGTCCTTGGTTATCACACGTATAAAACAAAAATGTTACCATAGGTAAGATACATTTTTTAATCCTAACTAGGAATTTAAGTAAGCTATTTTTGTATACTGGCAAACCACTTTGATGGTTAGTGGATTTTCTATTTTCTTATGGCAATTTAATATAATTTCAAGTCATCAAATTTAGTTAATTCAAATTTGACCATGATATAATTTATTGTACTTACTTACAATCAGAAGCACCCCTGCAGGCATATATATTTTATTCCTTAAAATTTCATATTTCTGTCTATTTTATTGTTTTTAGAGGAAAGAGGTTTTGGTGATGATTTTTACATGAGGACTTACAATTACTCACAGACTATATTGCTTTTATTGTGATCTTACAAGCAAAGTCACACAACTGGCCACTTCGGATTTTGACTACATGTTGCAGGCATGTAGAGCAGTGAAAAATAATGGACCTGAAATTCTTTTTTTAGCTGCGGATATTCGCTTGTAGGAGGAGTCACGGATCCCGTCACAGATCAGTCAACTGTAACTAGGTCAAAACTAGTTAGGGCCTGTAAACAATCCCTCAATACACTGGCACTAGAATCACAAGGTATCATTGATTTGAGTGAAAAGACATGAGGATACAAACAAAATTTTTATTGAATTGATCAAATCATTTACCGCCGGTGTCGTTCCTGATTTTTTTTGGAAGGCGTATTGTCTTTGATGTATTATATTATTATCTACTAAGTAGTTGCTCTACTGTACTTGTAAACTTTTTTCAAGGATCTTATTTAGAGTTGATAATAGATATATCGGCCTGTAGTTCTCCGGTTTTAGTTTATCACCTTTTTTAAATATTGGAGTTACAATTGCTTTTTTAAAATATTAGGATATTCTCATATTTTTATAGTGTCGTTGATCGATTTTGTAAGGATTAGTGTTAATTTTGTTTCGTTTTGTTTTACTAGTTTTGCTGTTATGTTATCATATCCTGGCGCTTTGTTATTTTTTAATTCTGTTGTAATTTTCTGTGTTTCTTCTTCTGTAACACGTCGGAAAGGAAGGTTTGCATTGATAGTTTGTATTATACTCGTTGTTTGGTGAGATTTTTTTATTCGCTATGAGCTTTTCCGCTAATTTTCTTCCTATTTCTGTGAAATATTTGTTCATTTCATTAGCAATTTCCTTCGGATCTGATATTATTGTTTTGTCTTCTCTCTCAATCTCGTCTACCTCTCTGTTTCTTCCTTTCCCATTATTTAGCTCTTGGTTTATTATATTCCATGTTTTTTGTGCATCGTTTTTATGTTTTTCAAATTCTTCTTCTTAGCATGTTTTATTATATATATATCGTGTTCTTCTTAGCTTGATGGTATGTATCTTTTAGGTTTTCGTCGTTTGGATATTTTATATGGTTTTTATATAACTTGCGTCTTGCTTTTATTTGTTTTATAATATAATCGTTTATCCATGGACAGTCTTCTCGCCTTTTGATATCCTTATTATTTTGATTAGCTTGTATTATTTTTTGTAATTTTGTTGACAGCTGTTCAAAAGTAGCTACTTCACTTTCTCGTATTTCTGTTATTTGATGTTTAATATTTTTATAATTTGTCTCAATTTTTTCAAAATATTTATATTCTATTTTTCGTTTTACTGTTTCAATTTCAGTTCATACCGCACAGTGGTCAGACAGGTCTGTACCATAAAGGCTTTTTCACCAAACAAACATGACAACTTGATTAAAATAATCTCTAGTTTTGAAAAAATACTCCGAATCAATCTAGCATACACTTCAAAGCAATTTATTAATTAGACATTACTTCTTCTTTGATCAACATTCTAGTATTAGTTTCTCGTTGTTTCAATCAAGTATATATTGTTAGCTTATATTGTATGGGGTGTTGGGTGTATAAAACAACGAAATTTGTTGAGTGAACTAATTATTAGTTGACTGAGCATTTATGTTTTTTATTTTCTCTACAACTCTAGAGAAAATTTTGAAGCTATAAACTATAAATAGCGTATAAATAAACTATTGCGGGTATGAGGTGCATTACGTGGACATTTATGCTTTGATTTACCTGTGTAATACATACAGATACATACATGCATATAAGTATGTATACTTACATATGTATGCCTGCACAAATAGGTCGTTATTAAACAATTGAAATGTACAACTTTCACTTTAATTAAGCAATAGCTGCAGAACATCCTGTCGCTTGTAAATGTGAAACCTACATTATCTATTACATGTATAGTAAAGTCAGTTATGCCCTTCGGAATATATCTCAGAATGAATTAGTTCTTTGAAGTAAAGAGAAAACAGATTTAAGTATAAAAACTTGTTTCCATGATGACAAAAAAAAAATAAAAAAAAAACAATGTCTTCGCAAACAATTCTATATCCAGCGCAACAATAACCGTTGTTACTACGACATACCAAAAAGCAAGGAAAGAAGCGGAAAAAGAGCCAACGGCAGTAAATCCGAAGCCCGCTCTAGAGGCCGGCGCAATTTATCACACAACGTTCTTCAAGCTGTTACCGGCATAATAATTCAGTTTTTGATAAGTGCTATGACAATGTGCAAGTGCATGCACTAGATGGCGTGAGCAGTCCCGTAACATCCACCAATCGGATATCGCCGTGATTCATGGCCTTCTTGCGTTATTTATCACTCGGCCAGCTGTTTTCGTGTTCATATTTCATCCGGACGAGCATTCTAATATATTATACTCTCAATAAAATCATAATCTCGCGGGATTCAATTTTTACTTCGCGTACGTATAAATTACGTGCCACGGCCCGTGGTCGGTACAATACGGGTGTGAAATACGATCGGCGGCCTTGTGTACAGATTTATATTGGATTTTAAACTGTGTGTGTAGTATGGTAACGTCTTCATATTGAGTCTTCTGGTATGGAAGATTTACTGCACGCTTACGCTCTTCGATTATATCATGATATCTTTATTTTTCTTGTCATAATTACAATTGTAATTAATTCATTGAAGTCTGGCGCTTCCGTTAGCATTACCAAATCACAAAATTGACACATAATACTTCCAAAGAATGGTGGAAGAAAGCATTAGGACAATAACAGGCAAAACAATTTTTAAAAAAATTAAGGCCTACTAAGTAAGTCTGACAAGAAACTGAAAGGCATCCAACCTTCACGTTATATAATTTATAGGACCATATAAAATACTAGTTTTCTATGGATGGCACACAGCGAAGATATGGTTGATTTAAGCCAGGCAAGGGAGGATGGAGCAGAGTTGGGACGCTAAGCTTTATTGAAACGATAAGGTGCTCGGCAAAGCAAAATTCTACTAACAACGGTATAGCTGTTTTGAAATGGTTCCTCTCTGTTGCTAAATGCCCCTTTGTAATATAAAAGAAATTAGATATTGCGACCATACATATGATTTGTTAAAAGCTTTCAAAATGTAACATATGTATTTCAGAGGATCGGGCAAAACCGGGTTATAAAGTTATAAAATAAAATACCAAACCATCTTCACTTGATTTTTTTTTATTTGAAATGTCGCAGACGCACGAGATAACAGAAGATAAAATAAAAGTTTAATTAGAAGTTATTGCATTGGTGCAGAAATTGCAAACAAATCTTAGAAGATCATTAAGGCCGTGACCAGTACACTGATTCTCCCTGCTCTTTGGAGATTGTATATCGTGACCATGTTTATCACATGAAACCACTGACGAGCATGTTGTAAATGAGACAGGCAACGGCATTATAATATTCTTCATCGGATATTGAAGGTGACCAGTCTGTTATCTCGGAGGAACAGAAGATCAACTAATGATGTTTTCTTCTTCGCTTTGAAAAGTTTCATTTTAATTTTAGGTGCCTTCTCCTTCCAAATATCTTGCTTAAGCTGGCTTTTATAAGGAGCTGGGGTTTTTCCAAATCTTTGGGAGATGGTAGGGAAACTTTCAATGCAGATTTTATAATTTCTGGAATCGATGGCGTGCTGGTGCTGGCAGAAGGAATTGGATTCACGACTGTTGAGAGTCGATGCTGGGGTTCAGGTGGTGTTGGATCTATTCTGTTTTCTGCTTTAATAGGAGTGCCGATTTGATGGTCTGTAGTCTTGGATGAAACGAAGAAATGGTCTTGATTGATGGGAATTATTCCCGTTTTTTTAAACCCTCTAATACCTAATCCTGATTTGAAATTGCGGGGAGTCCAGTTTAATCGACGTTATAGATGTTATTAAGATCAAAATCATATACAAAATGGACTACTGATTCATGCAAATCGTAGAATTTTTCAACCGCCACTTTATTAAACCCTTTGGCACGAGCGATCGATGTTTTTCGGGGTAACGCAGAGATAAACTTTTGTGTCTATTTAAAACCATGTCTAATAGTGTTTTACGATCGACACCATTCCACCAGTGCTGCGCTAAAATTGTTACAGACTCAAAACAGTGCCGACAACAACTACGCATTTCAGAAAAAAAATCTTCTCGACAGGTAGCTCTTCTAGTTCATCTTTATTTCTGATCCGAAAAGAAACACGGCGTTTATACGGCCCAATAATCTGCGTTCGAAAGCTAGTTATTTATGTGTAAGCCGTATACTGTTTTCTGCGAGGCATCCCACAACATTGCTTGAATTGCATGCAGTTTACGCATATCTTTTTTACAGCTACAGCGCAAATCACAACAACTGTTTCCGAGATAACATGTGCGAAACACATGACCCTCATTCAAATACTGGAAAATTAGCAATGTCGATGCAGAATGATAACCATTGTTTTTGGCAAATATATTGGGCAAAAACCAGGACGTTTTAAAAACTACTCAGTTTAGCCTCATCGTTTGAATGATAGAGGCAAGAGCAAAGCTGTAGTATATCATGAAATGGATAGAAAACATGATTGTTTATTTACCAAAATTCAAACGAACTGCAGGATTTTGAAAACCGGTCACAAACGGAACTGAATATTTTTTAAATTTTTCACCAATTTTTTAAAATTCTAAAATCTCGGCGATACCTACTTTATCGATTGTGTAAACAAAAGCAAACCGTTTGAGGATGGTTTAGGATAACATTTTATTTTGCTCCTCTTTCCCCAATTTGTTTGTTTGCCAAGAAGAGCTCGATTCTTGAATCTCGTTTGACGACTGTCGCATGTGAATCTAGTCAAATGTCAAAATCGCTCCAAAGATGTGATGTCTCAACGATGATGTAATATGGGAAGAATTATTATAAAAAAGCGATGCTGAAAGAAATAAGTTATTGACAGTTTTAGAGTATGTATTTATTTAGTCTACTGTTAGTTAAGAAGCTTAGAACGATGGTAAGACTATTAAGAAGTCACTGTAGGCGGAAACTGCCAGTTGGGGATTCTACCAAGTCTATGTTCTTCAGTTCCTGCTGTCCATTTATCTGCCACATTTTGTGTCACTGGCCCTACTTAAAGTCACTCCCACGGTATCTCTTAGATACCGCATATCGCTTTGTTTACATTAACTATTTTCTCATTTAATGTCCGGGTTTCACACCCATTTCTCCAATTACTCCGCATAAATAAAATAGTATGGCGTGATATGATCACTTACTTTTGTTCCTTAACGTGTTTCTTGGAGCAGATGTCTGCCCAAGTCTTAAAGATGAAGAGAAAGTTTGAAGAGCATATTCTAGGAAAAAGTGATCACAATAGACTTGAAAAAATCAGAATAGTGCTGTATTGTTTTACCCTAATTTAAATAATTCACTCCAGAATTTAATAAGTATAATTAAATTTAAAAGAGAAAAGTTCTTTTTCTTTAACTTCACCGTTTTCACATTTATAAGGATGGAATTACTACCTCATACGGAGCAGTCGAGCAAGAAGAAGTATCCTTATCCCTTTGAAGTGACGTAATTATTGGAAAAATCCCCGATAACTAAATCAAAAGATTAGATTCTGAGGTACTTAAATCAATTTCCTGCAATATGCTTGCAACCCATGACCAGGTAATTACCGATTTCCGATTTAATTTTGCGGTCGTACAGTGAAATGCAAGTGGAATAAATTAGTAAGTATTTCGTAAAGCGAATGCATGAAACGAGCAAGTTCTAGGGCAGAGGGTAAGGAGCGAGGAACAAGAGAGATAGGAAGTATACAGCGTTCGATATCCTATCATCAGTTTACATATTTTCTTTTTACCAGCCTTTCCTGTGCTGAGGGAAATTGCGCGGGCTTCTATTAATATTTAAAGGCTTCTAGTCTGGCCTGGTTCGACGATGTGCATGTTGCATATAATTTCCTCCATCATCATACGCGTTTTCTTTCCGTTATAGGAGGGAGCCGATTAATATTAAATGGAAAGATATATACACAGTACAGAGTAGTCGTCAATTGTTGCATGATTTATAACGTCTTCACCTAGGTAATTATTTAATTTGGTATTAATAGGTGCATACATTTTCCGTTCTGTCCTAAAAAATGTATTACTTCGCTTAGAACCAACATCGGGTATATAACAATATTCTAGCGTTTGTAACTAGTAATTTTTCATTCATCTATAATTAAAGCTTAAGTTTACAGCATACAAACTGCTTCATGTTTGTTGCTTGTAATTTATTCAAGCTTAAACATATAAGGCTGTAAAGAGCTATGCAGATAATACTCTAAAGGAAATAGATTTTCATCAATAATTCGGCACATTGCTGGTTCATGCATAGTCGGCATTTTAGATGTTTAAGACAGAACATTTCCAAGAGAGATAAAACTGGCAAAGGGGGTGCCTATTCACAAACAAGGAGATAAGAGCAAGATGGAAAATTACATGCCAATATCTGTGTTACCTGCCTTATCTAAGATCCCGGGACTGTAATATGTAAGAGAGTGATTGCTTTTTTTTTGAAAAACAACAAATATTTACACCTGCCCAACACGGATACAGAGGTAGAAGGCGTTAATAGAGACCGTGGAGGAGAACTTAAACGTGCAAGATCACAAGGAGTCTGCGGAAATGATATTATGCGATCTAAGCAAAGCATTTGACGCATAAACTGCTACTTAAAAGATTGGTTTACTACGGAGTGGGGGAAACGGCATACATATTATTAACATCTTACCTTAAAGAAAGGACACAAGTAGTGGAGCCGAATTATCCATCTTCTAAGATGCAGCCAATAACTTGTGGGGTCCCACAAGGGTCAATTCTTGGTCCGATACTCTTTACAACGTTTATTAACGACCTCCCTGCTAATACGACTAACAGCAAAATGTTCCCTTGGTCGCTCTGAATCGTCTGAGACAAAGCGCGACTCTGTAGCTCTAGCCGTTCCGGAGATATGGTCGTTTAAAGTTTCGAAAATAAAATCTACGCTTGGTCATTTCCTTTGGGTCCTTTGGAAGCGCATTCTAACGGGGGTCAAGGTTTTGCCGATATCTGTAACCGTTTCCGAGATATTCGGGTTTAAAGTTTTGAAAAATTAATTTCGCGCTACAACCCTCTAATATAGCCTACCAGAAGCGCCTTCCCACGGGGAATCGATTGCCGTCCAGTTTTAGTCTACTGAAACAAATCTTATAAGACAAACAAGAAAAAATCATGGCATTAGTTAATGTGTACACATTATGGTATTGTATAAAATATATCCATCGAAACAAAAAACAATTCAATAAAAACTGCGATTTTCATGAATATAGCACCCGAAATAAGGACAAAGTAAGTTTAGTCATTCACCAAGTTTATTTTCATTTATTATTGTTGCCTTTACAATCTGGAAAGCACTAGAGCATGTAAGATTAAATAACACATGCAGATCTGTAAATATATTGTCTGTCTCTAAGTCCTGACAACGATTAAAAATTTCAACTATTCTGGAAACAACAACAACAACATAATAGCTAACATTATATCTAGTATTCACAGTTTAAGAACACATGGTATTAATGTGCCATTAGTATGGGTAAAAGCACATTTTAATATAGAAGGCAGTGTAATTGCAGATTACTATGCCAAAAATCCATTGAAAGAAATGACAAGACATCCTTTACCATACTCTGATATAATTCCACAGTTCAGAATGGATATGCGAAAACAGTGGGAGAATGAATGGGACAAGTATGTCAATACATCACATAATACGTATGCGCTAATACATCCAAAGTTGTCAAAGAGAATACCATATATTCAAGATTATACTGTATCGAGATTTTATTCATCCACTATATCCTGACTAAAAATTGGACATAACTGTACGCCCAAACATCTGTTCAGAATTGGAGTGTTACAGAAGTCTGAATGTGCATGTGACAATCTATCTGTAGCTGACACTAATCATATAATACTGTGTTGCAGTAAAGAGAGTCACCGCAAATCCTTTTTAGCAAGTATTAAATCACGCATAGTAAATTTCCGCAGTAGTATAACATTTTTGTTATCGTTAAACAAAAAAGAAATTTTGGATGAAATCATTATTTTCTTAAGGAAGTGTCG
Organism: Cetonia aurata; assembly: GCA_949128085.1. Lineage (NCBI taxonomy): Eukaryota > Metazoa > Arthropoda > Insecta > Coleoptera > Scarabaeidae > Cetonia > Cetonia aurata. The sequence continues at coordinate 63,029,032 of OX421883.1, read as the reverse complement.
TCTCAAATTATAGCTGCCGTTCCTCTTGTCTATCCTTCTGTGTTAACCTTCCAATCCGTGGTCTACTACATGTTTGTCTATTGAAGTCGTCACGAAAGACCGCGTGACGTGAAGTGTGTGTCCCTGTTTTTTCCTTAACTTCGTTTTCTTCTTCTGGTCGCGCAGGGCTTAACTATAAATATACTAATGTAAGAATATCAAATTTTAACAAACTTAAATAATATTCTGGCGTGGCTAATGATAATAACACAAAGGACAAAAAAAATTGTACCCGTGAAAAGGATGAAAGGCTAGTATTGAAACATTGGTCGTTAAAATTATAGACGATCAATAAAAACACATTTTTTGCTCGAAGTTGTTCGCCATTTCTTACTCATTTATCTACGAGCATCATACATCTGTATTATAAATAGTGTAGTTGTCAAATTTAATCTTATTTTGTTTCATTTGTTCCATGACAGGACTACTTCGTTTTAAATGGTTGTTCTAGTGTGTTAATACTTATCTATAGTTCAAGTAACTGAATAAAGACTTTTTTGAATACACCGAACTTTATTATGACAAATGTTGTAGTGGTTTAAAGATTTTATAAATCTTCAACTTTCAGAAATTAATGGAGTGGTGGGAATTTTTGATCTATCGCCATTACTTTATTCTATTATACAGTTTTTGATGCAAATCCAATGTTTTTTTTTTTGAAATTATACATTACTAAATTTGCAACCATGAGTGGTGTAATTACCAATCCCAAAATATAAATAACCATTTTTAAACACTACCAGGAACTCCCCAGTATAGTAAGAACGTGGTATTGGAAGCACCGTATATACGAATGCCTGCGGCCACCTATTCCTAATCACTCTAATTTGGAGGCAGGACCGACGTTACCGAGCACGACACAGCCGGCCGTCCTAATTTATGTTTATGTATTCCTAGATGCGGAGGGTAGAGACTCGTGAACACGAGGAGACAGGTAGAAGCGTGGGAACCACTACTGTTCGATGACTTGAAATGTACCATTACCCCTCGACAGTACGCCCTCTCTGTGTACAATTGTAATTTAGACTTTTCATAGACGCACACGTACTACAACGTCAAACGGAACACTAGACCTCTCAGCTCGTCTGGTCGATTTGACATCATGCGTGAATGATGTGAATAACTGTTACGTGAGCATCATTTCTTCGCGAAATTTTAGAGTACACGGTTTGGGTGTACCCGTCATTAGTTAGGAACATTTGTTGTGGGTAGAGATACCGGTGAAATGTAACCGAAAAACGGCATGTCATCGTACGTTTTATTCTGCTGAGTTGTTTTTTAGGGGTTCTTCAACTCTCCATTACTCATATAAGATATATATGAACAATAAATTTAAGTCAAATAACAGCAAATCTTAAATATCTTATCTTTAATAATCTTAAGATTATGGGAATTATAAAAACAACATTAAAAAGCAGTATATCAACATTCATTGTGGGCTCCAACCACAATGAATGTTGATTACTAAACTTAGAAAACTTATCTCTAATAAAATTGAAATATATTAACGCATCAAAAATTTAAAAAGTATGTGCTTCTGCTATAAATACCGCCAAAATAAAGCACATTGATAAGCCTAAATTAAATAGAAATTGTGTATCTTTGCTGCAGAAACAAAGGCCATCATGAAAGCTGCAGGATATATCCATATCAACAAATATTAGCAAAGCTTGCATCATAGATTCACGAAGTGATTTTAAGGCATCTATCTATACTAAATGCAAACCAAGACGCTATGTACCCTACTGTACAAAAAATAGTAGTTAAACCTTGGAAACAAGAACGCCCAGGTGATAGCATAGTATTTATCTGAATATCAGATCAGACTAGATAGTAGATGATCTTACTAAAAAGGCAGTTACTCAAAGAATGCTTTGGAATTTAACTTAAATTGAAATGATCCACCAGCGATTAGAAAGAAAAAGATGTTTATGGAATGGCAAAATCACAAAATATGAATTAGTTCACCCTAATACAAGTAGCAGAGGATGGTACTCGAAACACTCACGAAACAGGTGATTTAATGCTATCATTGCATGGCTAGAATTTTACCATGGGCAGGTTCCGATCAATCTTTAAAGGATACACCTGAAAGCAATGGGACTACCCATGACCTATCCACCGATTTGGATACTGTTTATTGAGGAATTTAGTGACGCTTCTTCGATAATGGATGGAGCTCCATCATGTAAAAACAACATCGTTCTTCTGATTTGAAGAAGAATGTCTTCAAGTAATAAAGATAGTTTGGTGTTCAAAAAATACACCTTTCGCTGTTAAAACTTCCATTGAAGATATGTGGTCCGATAACTTCATCCAAACGCTTACGGAAAATCTTCATAGGAAATGAGTTTCTCGAACAGAATTAATTTTTTCCATTGCTCACATATATTTGTTGAGGAAATTGTCGATTTGATCTCTAGTAAATGTAGCGTCGTCACAGATGAAGGTCCTTGAAAGAGTATCCAGATGATTGTTCTACTGTTCACAAAGACGAACTCTCTGGTTAAGATCCATTGGGAGAAGTTTTTGTACTGGTTGTGAATGATAAAGATGCAGTCCGTTTTCTCGCCAAGTGTCTTGCACAGCCGTAATAGTTCGTCCACTAGTAGTATATAAATTCTTCTCATGCTAACACCAGGATCAATTTCAACCACTTGCACTGCAGCACTGTTTCTTCGCGCAAGTTCTCTTTCACGAGTCATTTACGGAAAGCACCTGTTAATCGAAGAGTTGTGAAGCCGAACGTTTGTTTGTCTGGAAGACGGCGGTTTGTTTAAGGCGGTGGTGCTAGTGTCGCAATGTCAACACATGAAAATAATGTCCGTGTATTCTTCATTTGATAGCATTGATTAGGTATGATTTTAACATAAATTACGCAATAAAAATTAAAAAGATGACAATTAATTAATTGACAATCAATATTTTTTTTAGCATCTCTACCCAAACGACCTGCCAATTTCAAAACTTCAAACCACAATATTTCAAGGACCGTTAGGAATTCTGGAAAAGTGAACAGAAACATTTTTGCTTAAAATTAGGTATTCAATGCATATACGAAGTATCTCGGATACCTCAATGTTCAGTTTGTATAAAATACTCAAAAATCTTTTCAACAAGAGAGCATTTTCTCAAAAAAAACCCGTTGATGGCAGAATACTACGACACCTGCTGCAGATCTACTATCAAAGTATATCTAAAAGAAGATTGGAATTAGATTATCTTGGAGATAAAGAAATTTCAAAATGGTAGGAGGAAAAACTATTGTTGGAGAACTCGCCATTTAGAAGATGTGTGCGGCATACGCAGAATGATTAAGAAAACTGAAATTAGATGGAGCGCTTTGGTAGAAAAATACGATTCAATTATGCAATTTGCAAATTTCAAGAACCAACTTTAAACATTTCTAGTTATCGGAAATTAATAGAAGCATTATTAAAAGATGCAAGAAGGTTTCTGTTTTCAGAATGAAAAATTGTTGGTTGAAAATGTGTATCGACTCTTCAAAGGTCGGAATTCTGAGCGGTGTGGTCTCTTATCAAAGCTACCGACACTTTAGTGGCAAAATTAATTTTAAACTTTTATGGAATCTTCCTTGGGGTATCAAAATGCTATCATAAATTTCAATTTGCTGATTCCTGCGATAAATTACTCCATGCCATGATGCGATGTCACTGTCGAAGATCGAAATTTTCTTTTATTTTTTCAAAATGAGCAAAAGTCATTTTGATTAACAAAACATCTCTCAAAGCACTCGAGAAATCCTCTGACTACATCGAATTTAAGACCACTTGTATAAAATTAGAATGAACGACAAGAGTGCACAACACAGTGGAAGTACTTCGCGGGAGAAGAGCGAAACGCCTCGGAGAATAAATTCCACCCCCACTCCCCACCCTTTCAAAGGTTTCTATTAGCGAAACAGAAGACGCGAATGAGCCGCCGCGTCAGATATTTCATAATAACAAATAATGATGTCTCGAGTATTTCTTGTTAATAAATCTCGAGAGATCTTTGCTCTTTCGCTTTCATAGAGCGGCAGCGGAAGGGAAGACGCGCAAGAACGGGAGGCACAACTAATTGATGAAGCTAATTTATCAACTTTAGTAAAGGATGTCGGGGAAATTAAAGCCCTCCTTTTATACAACACAGCGTAAAAACGGGGGCGCGCTAAACTTACGCTTTTTATATGCTACGATTCCCGGAGAATGGGGTGGAGAGAGAGAGAGACAACAAACAGAGTGTGCGAGATCGAGAGCGGTGTACTTCATCGTTCTTTTGTCGACAGCCACGGTGAGTTTAGGGTTGTACAATAATTCTACAATTATACTTTCACAGCATCATGTTATATCGACGGAAACTTATTCGGAGATCAAGTTCATGGTGAGGCTCACATAATGCGGCGGGAGACAAAAGTTGCTTAATTGAAGCGTTACCGTTAAATTGAATGCCGATTTTATCCTGGGGAAAGTTAGTGAAGGCGTAAGTAAGCGCCTGCAGATGAGTAAACTTCCTGCTTAATTAAATTGTCAAGTTCGGTGTTCTCTTATACGGATCTTTAATTCTTATTGGAAATTTATTTTTTAATTATAATTTCACGTCTAATTGGACGTCTATGGCTGTTTCGTGAACTTTCCCTGGGTCTTTAATTAAAAGTTTTGGATTTCAAGTCATCAGATAAATTTGGATCCCAGCAAAATTTTTCTTATTCAAATCGAATGTGATTAAGAAGTAATTAAATATGCGTAGGTTTAGGAAAATTACCAATAGTATAACTGAACACCATAAAGAGTTTCATAAAGTAGATCACGCTGATGATTCCACTTTCAAAATGTCATCATGGGGATGATGGAGTTCGCTGACTCTAATACTGATTGGAAAATTACTTTATTGGACGCAGTGTTAGTATCCAAAGCATGGAGCAACGTTTTACCAAGAGGCAATTGCTAACAATTATTTCAAACATGAAATCATCAAACAGATTGTTGTTAATTTTAAGTGGATCACCAAATATCGATGAAAACGACGAAATTCCTTTGGCAGCCATCAGATAACACTTAGCATAATTTTTTGCACATTGGATTACATGTTAATAAAATTTCTTGTAAATGTTATCGTTCAATTCTTAATGGAAGACCACCACTTTGTCAAAAAATCAAGTTAAATAAATTATTCCTTCTAATGTCACGGAATATATATTGGCATATTGGATGGCGTCATTGTAATAAATCCGCATTTTATGCTTCAGAAGTGACCAGTAAATTCCATAGATTTTACTTTATCAGCTGTTAGCCATATTAGTGCACGAACTGATGCAAAATAGACCGCCTTTATAGATCTCATCATTAACGTTACTTTGTTTACGGACAGGATTAAATATATATGTGAAAAACGTTAACGGTGTAAGTACCACGCCGCTGTTGGTGCACGCTTTGGTGAATCTGCTCTATGCCATCAATAGAAGCATAAACAGCCGCGGCTCTGCTCTTCTGCCGTACCGCCTCGAAGATTATCTAAATTACTATTACAAGTCGGTCGAAAGGTCGTAAACTAAAGCCATAAGCGAATTAATGGATTGTTAGGTTCCATGTTACAATTATCGAACACGGATGTGCATTTACACACAATGCGTACTTAAAGTCAGGAGACCGAAGTGAATGGCGAATGTCAGGGGCTGCTCTACCCGTTTTGTCGCGTCAATGCGCGAGAGTCGAACTTCGTCGAACGAAATTCTATTCATTGCAAAAGTGCTAACGCTTCAACCGTAACTGCCGATCCGTTTTCACTGTAATAAGTCGCATTTTCGACACCGCTAAAAGATTCATTCTTCGTGATCTAAAAGCACTTTAACTCGTAGCTAACGGAAAAAAAAAATTCCATGCATTTGTAAAAATGGTACGAATTAAATTGTGGCGATTGCGAAATTATGAACTAATGCATGAATGGTATTAGTGAGTACATATACTCTAAGAAACGAATTAAAACTTTACAGTTAAACGTTTAACGATAATTCCCTAGTTCTTTCCCTTATAAAACAGTATTGCACACTCATTTAGAGAAAACTAGTAATAATGATTCTAGTTGTCTTTGTTTAGCTCTTCTTGTAGAGCTGTCTAAATGTCCTTTTTAATGTTGATCGCAGGTTATTGCTTGCTAAGTTACGTAATTATGGCATTAGGTATAGTTTAACAGTATTGTAACCTCTCGTATGTGAAGAGTAATAATCAACGATTAGGTGTTTGTCTATAATACCCGAAACTGATTCAGGTGTGCCTCAAGGCCCAATATTAGCTCTTACCTTTCCATCAATTTTTTTTACGGAAGCTGCTAACAGCTGCTTTAAATTTCACTTTCTACGCTGAGTCCTCCAAGTATATCTGCCTTATTTCAGACAACTACAGAATTTTTCGATCGCTCGACTGTGTGAGTTAGCTAGCGTTTATTAATCTTATGATCAATGTTAACAAAACGAATTGTTTGTCTCATTTTGAAATGAAAACAAATATAATATTAATATGTAATTACATATTAAATGGTAATTTCATTCAACTAATTGTAAACAAATATTTGAACTACTACAAGGTCTAAACTTGATCTATATATTACACTGACAATCATTGTGGCTAATTTGCTAAGACGTCTATGGTTTGGGCAGACTGACAAGGTCATGTTGTGCTCTCATTTCATGAATTTATTATTTCTCAGATTTTTACTCAAAAATGAATTATATTAAAATTTATTGCTAATTGGATGTGGTGTCAATATGAACTCCCAAATACTTGCAGCTCTTGCAGCTTTTGACTTGTTAACTGCGATGTTTAATATCTCATCAGATTTATATTAACCATTACTTTTGCTTTTGCCTTGTTAACCTTTAACGTCTTTTCAATAAATTTTTCATTTTATATAACCAGATCTTCTTAAGTTCTCTTTCATCTATAAATGTGGATTGATCGGATGAGACTGCTTCCATGTTCTTGTACCCTGCCAGGCTAAAATTGACGTACAGCTTTAAAGATGGTGACATTATAGGGTACCTTGCAGTACACACGACCTCAAATCAGAGACAAGGTCATAGAGATGCCAACAGATTTTATGTCCGTTAAACTAGGCTTTAAACCATTCAAAATGCTAATTTCTAGTCGTGAAGAAATGGGCTTAAGGGGCAAAAAATTTGGAAGAGGATCACTGGTAGCCCCCCATAGCCCCATGATCGTTTCTCAATATATTTGGGGTAAACCACAACCGTCTTCCAGGCAAAAAAAATTGCCATAGATGTTTGTGCCCCAGAAAAATTCAAGATAGGCATGAAAGAAGCTAACATTTATATATGCAGGACAGCCAACTTACGCTGAGTGCTGTAAAAGCAAATAGCTTCGAATCTAGGCTAATATGGGTGTGCTAGAATAATAAAGTGCGGCTGGATATGGGGGCACGGGGATTGATTCGTATGTCTAGCTCAGGGCTTTTTTTTTTACAGTGGTTGCTTTGGTCACGGTGAGCAGAGACTTTTGTGCTCCAGTGTTTGGATGTCTTTACTTTTTGTTGCTTTGCTAATGTCATTTGTATCTAAATCTAATCGGATACGGCTTAACACTTTCACTTGACGTATCTGCACCTATATTGATTGGGATATCTTCTGATTGCATATTACCAATTATTGCGTAATTTTTGTTACCCTTGTACATTGAGCATTGCATCCGCATGGGATGATTATCGACCGCGGTCGCTAGGTCCTATTGTACAACAAATGTTATCTTTAAAGTTCATCCAACAAGTTCAGGCCTTTAAGGTAGCTCAGGATCTTTTTGAATGAGGTCTTTTTCAAGTCTTCTAGGAAAAGGTCAACCTTTCCAAAGATGCCATACTTGATTCTGAAGATATGCTTAACTATCTCTTCGTCCTACAAACACAACCCAGAGTGCGATTCTGTGTAGGTAATTTCTGAGTTTGCAGTGACCTGCAAAAACATTACTTTGACATTTTTACGGTCACATTCAATAAGTTCCTTGGTTCTGACATGATTAGGTGAAATGCACGGTTTCGCATGTACCAAACCAGGAGAACTGTTCCAATGTTGAAGCAATTTTAGATTTGCCCAGGCATTGATTTGTTGTTTAGTTACCGTAGGTGTTATGCCAATGGCAAGCTCTGGTCCCTGGAAATGCTCCGCAGTACCCTTTTCTTGCAAGAGTGCTTTCAGCATTGCCGGATTGCCCCTGAAATTTTTTATTGATTTGTGTCCGATGTTTTTATCCAAATCTCTTTTGTTCCTTACTTTTGTACATATTAATGTTTAATGTTTTTTTTTTTCAGTTTGAATGCTGATTAACTATCTTCATGGCGGTTATTGCTTACTAAGAAATGCCATTTTATGTAGGTTATTAGATGTTACTTCATTTCAATTAATACAGGATTTTATAATAGAATCGAGCAAATAGAACCAGTTTATGTTCAGTACATATTACACAAATAACATTATTATTCAATCAGTAAGTTCATTATCAACATATTTACTTAATTTAATATTAAATTATAGCAATTCAATGGAATAAATAATTCGGGAAATGCAGGTAAACATTACTCCACATACTGATTTGTGTGATTTATAACTATGTACAATACCAGCTTTAATTTTGCGTATACTTATTTACTTTTGGCCTCGTTGGCACACAATATGCTGCGTATGCATATATGCACACTCCACATCGATATGTACTATGCACAATTAAACAATTAATTAATTTGTTACGAGTCAGCAACCTTCGACCCCCAACCACTTGTATTTGATGTCGATGATATGTATGCAGTTAGTTCGACTGTCTGTCTGCAATAGTCCGTCTGCGCTTGTGTGCATGTCTGTCTGTGCGCCAAAGCGGAGACGGAAGCCGTGCTATGCCCTTTCGACTAATCGGATGTGCATTTCGATCATTCCGTACAATTATAAAACGGTAATTACCGTAATTAATAGTAATTTTGCACCGAATGCCGGTGTTGTCGGTAGCTACCTACCGATGCCTCTGGTAGTTCTCGAATAGTTTCCGTGACTAACTGGAAACTACTTGGAATTTCTGTCGGTTCAATTATTTAGATGTTAATTCGCTTTGAACCGTAAGTACACACGTGTCGTCTTACTGTCGCCGGTAAACCGGAATCAACTTCTGCTTAAGTACTAATGCATCGAGACGATGGGAATTATGGGAGTCCGTCTACGGCATTCGTTAGCAAAAAGTTCCGCCTAAGTTGCGGACTTATAGATGACTTTAACTTAAAGATCGTTGTTAGTTTAAAGCTTGAGTGTTGAAGAAATGGGAGATATGCAGAGAATCTTTGAAATTTTTTCGATAAAAAATTTTTCTAAAATGTATGTTTAATGGAACCGAACGATAAGTCCTCAAGCATATGACAAAGTACCGTACGCATAAGATCCTCCAAAAGACTTACATGTGTAGCATAGAAATCTGAAATTATGTCTATCTCTTCCACAACTTACCCGCTACAGGTATATGAACAGACAGACTACGGCTAGACAATTATACAGACAGGTAAACGACGACTAAAACAGGTAGACGACTGCTTATACAGGTAGACAACCGCTCAGATTATGAGGAGGTCAACGACGGCTTAGACAAGTATATTTGTTTGTTCATGCTTGGCAGGGTAGGGAGTGGAGGAGATAAAAAATATGTTAATAATATCGAAACTATGAAGTTAGTATGCATACAGCATTTCACCGTACACTGACGTTTTAATATTCCTTTTGAGCCGGTGAATAATAAAGGATGTTGTTTTCTAATGCAGTGTTGGAGGTTTCTAATGAAGCAGTTAAAGTAATAGCTAATCCTGGACCTTTCAACAACAAGTTTAAAATTTACTGTGAACCCTAGTAACTGATTATGAGAAAACTATTAATTAGAACTTTATAAATATAGATTTTGCATAAGGATGCACATCAGTTTGAATAGAATTTAGGTATCTACCCAAATGCTCAGATCAATATTGATAAAATCATGTACCTATTCCTTGTCGAGTTAGTTGCTACTAAATTTATGTCATCTGTCATCTTTCATTTGTGACATCCAAATCATAAAGTGATCATGTAGTACCTAATCTATGTAACCATGTGTCTGTTTTGTATTATTTTTATGTAACCGTGTGTTTTTACAGAAATTCTGCGCTTGGAAGTTTGTAACAATCCACATTGTCTCTCTGCTGTATACATTTTTAATTCGGTCTAGCGTTATTCTTCCTTAATTGAGGCGTTTTGTGCGTAACGCTCCTTAATATTCTTTAATTGTACCTAATATGACACGTAATTAACATCAACTATATACGTTATGAGCCCCGTTTCGCACAGCATAAAACAACGAACGTACAACATCAACAGTAACAACAACAACAGTAATAACAGTTAATTTACCATTCCGGAGGAGACCAAAACGCGACACGAATTCATGAATCTCCAACATAGACGCCTCCTGCATGCTTATGTGTGTGTGTGTGCACGAGGTACGCGCTCTGCGTGTATCTCTCTGTATTTGTTTACCGTTCCTGCAGCAATAATACCCTGTGTGTTCTGTTAAGGGCACAGCATACAATACGTCCACTGTGTATATACATATATAGTACTAGCGCATGCCCATGTACGATATACAACATCCATCATACATATGTATTCAAACTGTACACAATAACCTACATTTATAAACAATAATTAGCATATCATCGTATGTACAAACGGAACAGATCCGCTAAAAAAACCGTAGAGAGCAGTGTTATGTTAATGCTATATAGGACTGTTTGAATAGATATTGAAACAACTCGATTGTTTTGTTAGTAGATACAAGATTAGCACGGTTCGGCACGCTATTTAGGTACATTTCCTCATGTCATAAACATCGTTCTATGCCATCAAAATACCGTGTGTACCCTGATTTATTTACAGAAAGGAAAACAAAAATAATTTTTGACTTCTCAGAAAAAAACTCACGATAATAATAATTTCACCATCCAGCATTGGTTTGTGTGTACCATTTAATTCTATTTTCTAACTTGCTTAACTTTGGAATTAGAGGTTTGGTTTTGAATTAGCTGGAATTCTACACATAGAAAAATGCATTCTGAGTTCAAAACAAAATACTGTTTTAACACAATTCTCTTGAAGAGACAATGAAATAGTTTTGTTGTAAGTAAATCTTTTCCCTATAATTTTTTTTGTTCAGAAACTACTGCTACAATTTTATTCAAACTTCGACAGTATGTTCACCAACATGTACATAATATTTAAAGCAGAAGAAATTATCTTAAAGTTCTAGTCTAGTTAGCAACTTAAAATAAAAGAAACAATATCCAGTTTCTTTTTCCAGTTTTAGACAGTGGAGGCTCGTGACGTTTTGTTCAAGCGAGGCTACTGTAGTCTAAGTAACCCTTCACAGTCAATGAATTATATTTTTATAGTTATTATTGTAGCATTATAAGTGTAGAATAAAAATTGAAAAAAAAAATAGATTAAAATAAAATATAAATTATTGTCTAGCAAGAACCACGTAGAGGAGAGTGTAATCTTGCCTGGATAGGAAATTGGATGAGGTGATAGGTAAAAAGGTAATAAAAACGTAAAAATAAACTCTTGATAAACGTAATAATAAACCAAAAATAAACACATCTTTCAATAACTTGACCGCTCTTGACATAACGTAATATGATTGATAATTGAGTCTATCTGCAGCGATTACTCGAAGCGAATAAACGCTTACGAGTAAACGCGGCGATTAGTCGTTCAGGCATGGTCTCTATTTCAACGATTAGTGGAAGCGATTCATTCAAGTGTGACTCATTATTAATAGTAAAATGTGTTGTGTGATGTAGTGTTGTCCTTTGTAATTTGAAAATAATGATGAACAATATGGTATTAGCTGCAGTAGCATTAATAGAAGAAGAAGAGGAAGAAGAACTACCTTTATTGACTACCATCTGTAAACCACGATGTCAAACGTACAAAATTTGTCTCAATAGGATAAGCGATCAATACACTGATTCAAAGGCATTAATTGGATGAAGCAAATAGCTGACGACTTTTACGCTAGATGGAATTTTCCAAATTGTTGTTGGGCAATTGACAGAAAACATATTCGCATAGTTTGCTCGAAGGGAAGTGGAAGCCTATACTTCAACTATAAATCCTATTTTTCTATTGTCTTATTGGCAATAATTAATGCCAGGTACAAATTCACATGGATTGATGTTGGTGCTTATGGCAAAGAAGGAGATAGTATAACATTTCAAAGGACTGCTATTTACCAACTAGTACACAGTAACAACTTTTTACCAGAGGCGACCATTTCACCCAGGACTGATATTGTTCTACCTCACGTCATTGTCGGGGACGAAGCATTTAAACTAAGTGAACATGTTTTAACACCTTATCCTAGTGATCAAGCTATGGCAAACAGGGAAAACAAAATATTTAATTATCGTCTGAGTCGAGCTCGAAGAACTTTGGAAAATGCCTTCGGCATTTTATGTCAAACTTTTCGTATATTGTATACACCTATTGCAACGTGCCCAACACTCATAGATGACATAGTTATGGTTTCGTGTTGTTTGGGAGGTTCACGTACAGCTAATCAAGAAGAAGATGATATTGATATTGAAATGCCCAGCGAAAATATGAAACCTTTACGTCACACAGGTGGAAACACCTCGGCAGCCGTATTTCAAAACAGAAATGCTTTTAAAGACTATTTCAATAATAGATTTGAAACTGTTGGTTGGCAGATGAGGCACATTACTCAGTAACCTTTATTAATAAAAGTAATAGAAACAAATTGATAAAAGCGTACTGTCTTTACTAGATATTTGTGCTACTGAATAAATTACGACTTCGTTAATCAATGTTTCATCTTCTTCTTTTGTAAACCGTAATCTGTGACCTTTATTCTATTTTGCCCTATTTTAATAATAATATTCAAAAATCCAATAGCCACAGTACAAAATTTGACACTACATACAACTTCTGGTACTGCGATTAGCAAAACGCGCGCGTTTAAGTTGCCTCCGAAGCAAGTCGATTTTGAGACCCGGCGTCTTCCTACGACTTGTAGCGACTTATCGCAGAAAATAGACCACTCACGTGCACACGCATAATCAGCAACCGGCGCGACTTATAGCTACGTCTAGTCGTGTCGATTAATCGCTGCAGATAGACCGTACCTTTTTACAGTAAATATCTGTGGTTTTATCTACTTGCCAAGAAAAAAACGGAGCTTCTTTAATTTCTGTATCTATTTCTTATTTTAATACAAAAGAAATAGAATCTATTAAATCATTTTGTATTGATTTAGATGTACCCGAAAAAATATTACTACTAACAAATTTATTAAAACTAGGTTCATATTTACTTAAGAGTTCGAGTAATTCTTTATAATTTCCAAGATTAAAAGAATCTGAAGTCTCATTGTGTCCCCGAAAAGCTAAATCTTGTGATGCTAAAAATATTGTTACGTCTATTAATTTTCTAAACTTTTTGCGGTTGTCTCTAACTTCATTACTATAGGCAATTTTGTTTTCCAAATAATTTAAATTTGCACAACGATGAAATCTGTTCTTTAGACTTAGAATGCTGTTCAATAGCGCGTGGTAGATCTTTTAAATTTATATAACCTCATTTCGACCACGTTTCGGTTTGGTTACAAAGAAGTAGACATGGGCAACAAAATAATCTTTCCAGTTCAATTGAACCAGTTAACCAACCACATTTAGTATATCATAATGAACTAAAACCACGATTTTGCCGGTTGCCGTCGTTAGATACTACAGATAAATTAGGCCGTGGTTTCTCAATGTTTTGTACGATGTGTAATTTCGTCTCTATGTTTAAACAACTAAAAGAATTTCTTACCAACCAGTAGACAATATCTTGGCAAATTCTAATTTCGTTCATTTTATCCATTTTGTGTGCGTAACCTAACAAAACTCACCCAACGCTTCTTAAGTTATTAGTACAGGGAGCTGGGGGTCGCATGGGCAGTTGCGTAGCAACGTTTTACGACCGATAACGCAACATGCCGATCGGGTAGGATCTCACCGCGGCGGCAACCCTCCAACCATACATATTCGCCGTATAAAGTGCACGTGCACTTACGGAGACACATTGCTTTCAGCCATGACATTAATCATCGGTGCGGAGCCAAATCTGTGGCTAGCCTCCTCGCTTGCTATTATAGTGCGTACAGTAAAATTTCGCGCATTATTGGTAATTTGTTTGCATGTTTAAATTAAGTAATGTATAAATATACTATTGATTATATATTTTTTTGTAAAATTGCTTTATTTTAGTATATAACCGATGCTTAAACATTATTTTAATAGATAATAAACGCTACTTATTTTATTAAAAATAATAGGGGAGGCTTAGCTTCCGTAGCCTCCCCTGACGAGTCGCCACTGGTTTTAGAAACCTTTTCTCAGTAAGTACCATATATTTAGTTTTATGCAAGAACAGTCTGCAATAAAGGATCTAAATAGCGCCAATTGATACTCATGGAAATATACTATTTCCAATCAAGGAGAGCAAGTGTTGTCTTCCAGATGGCGGGCATATTTTGACAAAAAGAAAATCTGAACGAAAATTTCAACATCGTGATTTGGGCTAGCGTACCAAACAGCACTTCTTTAATATAGAAAATATGGAAATAATGCATTTTATATAATATATAGTTAAATTCGCCTATTTCATGTCCACGTTAAGTGAATTAATCAATACTTTAAAAAAAAATAAATGACAATATTTATTCTGAAAACAGGTTTGTATATATATTATGTGGCTATTACGAACTCGCAGCGAAAAGATGTATGCAAATCGTTCGCCAATACACGATTCCGTAAAGACCCGCTGGTGCGCCACTAGTGGGGTGTATATAAATACATGCATGCATAAAAAGTAAACTCGAAGCGTAAAACGTTAAACAGTTAAACGGACGATAAATCAACGAAGTTGAAAGTACGGTCTGCTGCATAAATATCTCATTATTTGTATAATAACCCTGGGACGAAACAAATTAATATGGTGTTAAGCGATAAATTGCCGATATCATCTAAGAGGACTCTTAACATAATTTTTAATTACACGCGTTAAAGTGAATTAAGTCGACGTGGAAAGATGCACCGAAAAAGAAACAAAGCGACGGCCGCTCTGTAAAAGAAGACGGAGACGCTAACGCGCTCGGAGAGCGTTGAGTGAACGGCATTCGAAAAAAAAGGTCTCTAATTAAAGCGGGATATAAAATCGATTAAGCTTTTTTACTGTTTCTCTTTTTTTTTTTATTTTATGAGCGCTATACTAACGGGCAGAGCAAAATGTAAAGTAAAGTAAAGTAAACTTTATTTCCAAAAGACCATAAAACTACAAAGGTATAGGAAACGTCAGAAAAGAAAGCAAAATAAAAGTTAATGGTAATAATAATAACACTAATCATATAATATCCGAATAAATAAATGACAAAATTAAAAAGAAAAGTGATAAAAAAAATGATAACAATGGCAATAATAATAATAATATAAAAAAGGAAAAGTAGTAATACCGATAGTAAATTATCGTAGAGACAATAATGACAATGCTAACAGCGATCATAAAGATCATTAGGACAGCATGAAGGAATGAATGAAATTACTCTTATAAGAGATTATTAATAAAAAAAAAAAAAATAAATATAGTGGTAATAATAATAATAGTAATTAATAATAATGATAATGATGATAATAATTTTTTTATTTTATGAGCGCTATACTAACGGGCAGAGCAAAATGTTTCGGAATTACGATTTTTGTAAAGAAAATACAAGAGAGAATGAATTGTAGGCGGTCTAAAGAGAGAGTGGGTCATCTTCATAAATCTTCAAAACTGAAAGTTATTCAATTAATTAAAATTTCTTTATATATGAATGCGCATTAACGAGTAGCTTAGACGCATAAGCTTCTTTGGAGGATGCAGCACCTCAAAGGAAGTTTATGTGTATAAGTCTAATACGATATGATTACACACAGAAACATGCATAAGTGCATAAAGGTGGTATTTCATGTGCTAACTATACGCCCATTTGCCTACTAAATACTTTTTCAAAAATTATGGAAGCAATAGTCTACCAGCAAGTTCTAACTTTCTTTAAAAAACATAATCTACTACATCAAAACCAGCACGGCTTTTTGACTGGTAGAAGCACAAGCACGGCTTTATATGATTATGTGGAAGAGATATATAAAGTTTTTCAAAATGGAATCTTTTTAGATATCACAAAGGCTTTCGACACTATATCACACAAAATACTATTGGAGAAATTGCATAGATATGGAATCAGAGGTGTTGCATATGACTGGTTTCAATCTTACCTTACTGATCGTAAACAAATGGTTAAATTAGTTACAACAGCGGGCTTATTCGGATACAGTAACAACTAACATTGGTGTGCCACAAGGCAGTATACTTGGTCCTTTGCTCTTTTTGATTTTTCTTAATCATATCTTTACAGTAAATAGCGGTGAAAATCAAAAAGTAATTAGCTTTGCGGATGATACTAATATATTAATTAGAAATGATGATTTTATTTTATTTTATTTGCAAATACACTACATCATTTATGAAATGAATTTATCCTTTTAAATGTTCAAACAACAACGCGTTTTGTCGGGAAACAAGGCAGTAAGTAAAATGTTGACGAAAATATTTATCAATAAATTGCTAGTGTGTGGTTGAATAAATATCGATGATGGATTAATATAAATATATAATATAAACCGTATGATTTCAAAAAATTTATATATACATATCCTTTTACCATATACGCAAACATCATTTTGTATATGCAAGGGATCCATGCAATTACATGTTTGGAGAACCGATTTCTTTTTAGATACATTACAATGTTTATTCTAATATAACTGAAAATAAAATACATTTCAACTATTCCCTGATAGCGACTTGACAAAAACGTTGGCAAAATATTCAGAACTAATATTAACATGACTGAAAGCTTTACTTTAAAAGTATCCACTGTATTGCTGTTAATGTGCCTCATAATTTATTTCTATATATTTGCTTTTGAATTAAAATTCATGATTCGAATATTTCAAACGTATCTCGTAAAATACGCGCCAATTTCAATTGCACACACATGGCGTTATAAATATAAAACGCCAGCGCCGCTACATACCATCGGTTTATTTGTTGACTCATCATTTTTCTGGCATTTTCGAAATCGTCCATCGCCTTACATTATAGCCGTTACAAATTTAGTTTTCCCTAAGGTCGCTTTAGAAAAATCCGACACGTCCAATAGAAACCTCTTTGAAAATAACGTAATAACGGACGTGTGCTTTCCACACTCTTGAAAATTTGCCAGGACACTCGCTCGGACACTTAAGCCAATCAAATTATCGACGTGACGTAACTCGCATTTCTTTGTGCCGTCCTCGAGACCGCACCGGGAAAAACACGTTCCGGAATTTTCTGTCGGGTCGTTTTATTTCCTTTCGCCGCGGTGACAAGGAACAGAGGAGAGGTTTTAGAGAAATTAGAAGTAAAATTACTGGGATGATAAATAAAATATTAGGTTAAATTGATTTACCCAGTCACGAATAGCTAAGCCGGTAAAATGTGCGGCTTTATTTAATCTCTTTTAACCAGTCACATTTCAGTCGACCTTCAACACGCCCAAATACTACTTAAAAAGTATTTAACGAAAGGCGTCACACCCCCAGCATTGACTTTTCACCGTTCCTCAGAGCGATCGCTCGACCTCCGCCAACGCTATTCAAGTCATGGCGTCGGGCATTAATACGAATAAAAATCCTCTTGCCAGTTATGTAATAGCAATTTATATGATCGTTAGATGACGGTGAATCCTTTGAACTGGTACTCTTTTGAAGTCGGTTATCAACGAAACCTAGAGCTGGTTTATGAGCAGCGGATTTTCTAGCGCCCGCAGGCCTCTTGATTTTAATTATTTAAGAAATGAATAATTCGAAATACGGCTCACACTCGAACGGATAATTAACGTTAATTAGTTACTTACCTTTCTAGGCTTGTACTCTCTAACAGTTTTGCCATTAATTATATAACGTCTAATGAACGGGAATTTATCTATTTAAGATGTAAGTACAAGGCGATAGATACCGTTTTAACCAGTTTAAGTATCTCAAACGTTTTACCATACACATATTCGTTTATCCTGCTATTACCAGCGATGATCTGATAATTACTTTCATATCCGGATAATCCGCTAAATTTTTAAATTTTATAGGTAATATTTCCACTTTTGCAATGGATGGGACAAAAACCATGACAGCGGGAATGAATAACAGAAGTTGTAAAAATATAGCTCGCTTTGATGCTTGCACCGATTAAAGAAAAACTGCAAGTTCGAGATTTCGTTTTAATGAATCTCTTCTATGAAAATAATTTAATTACTAAATCGGGTTAATATTATGTTCATTTGAACGAGAGAGAAACAATACAGAAAACATCAGCATAATATCAGATAATATTTTTTCCTGAATCCGAATCCACATTACTACATTCGACTTCTGTGCTGGTGTGTGTTGTTTTATTTCGTTTCGTAAATACGTAAACTTCGCTACTTACGTAGATACGCGCGCGCGCGCGCGTGTGTGAGTGTGTTTGTACTACTGCATCGTGAAAATACTTACAATTCACCTGCATATCAGCCATACATCTCGGGCCGAAAGCGCGGACGAACGAAGTGGGGAGCCACGGGGGTGCAGGAAAGTGAATGCCCCTGTAGCCGGTGTTTGGCCTTGAGACAGCCCCAATGCAAATGACGGGACCGGTCGTGTGCATCTCCCGGTGTCTCTTCCATTCTCTCTGCGCCCCGTCCGTGCGTTTGTGTCGTTCCCCTCTGTGCCTCCGATCGCCGGTTGGGTACCGCTGTCACCCCTCGCAATGCAAACACCCACGTAGCCTAGGAAAATAAAACAAGAAAGTAATGCGATTATGATTCACCACGGCAAAAACGGCGTACCTAATTCGTTGTGAACTAGTAAATTATTACCGAGTTCAGAGTATTGTTCATGCACATTCATATACAAAGAAACCTGAATGAATATGTAATGAGACGCAAGATAAACGTCTTGCAATTTGATATAAAAATTGCTTGCAAATTATTTGAGAAAGTCGTATTATAATATATTATATATAATTAGTTCCAAGAATTTTATAATTCCATTTCAATTAGCTTTTAATTCTGTGAACTATTTATTCGCTACCAGAATTTGGCATTTTTCGAATAAAATTATTCAAGTTGATTATTTTTTATTCATAAATATTATCTAGATAATTTTAACTAAAGATATTTCAGCTAGCTGATTCGCATAATAACGCATATCTCACATTTACTGATAAATACCAGACTCGCAGAGCACGAGTTCGGCCAGATGTTCATGCTTTTGCTTCTTCACAGGCGGTCAGTGGTGTGTCGGCAGACGTTTTTTTCTTACAGCAATTTAAAAATTATACTTGTGTGATGTATGTACGATGTATTCGTGTTTTATTTTCAATTACTTATATTTACATAGCTATAAAAATACATCGGGTAGGTTCTCGTATTCGGGATATGACCACGGGTTTTACCTAATATGTAGTCACAATGATGAAAAGTTTTTATTATATACTATATTTATTCTGCGTAGCCATAAAAATGTTTCAACAATCAGTGGTCTTCACGAGTTCACTATTTTGTTTAAGAATTCTTTTGCATACTAAATGATGACGGAACAACTACCTGAATTTATCGAATTTTTTTTTAAAGCGGGTTATAGTCAAGCGACTTGTACGCGTTCGAGATCACATTATAACACGAATCCTCCCATCTCCAACAAATTACAGTTTTAATAATAATATTCACATTGTAAATCTTACAGATTGTATAGATATTTATAAATTTACAGCACGTACCAAGTAAATACGGCAAGCTACTTTAAAGACGACGTTACCGAACAAATACTGTAAAGTAATGCAGTCATTTTGTTGTAATATCACAATAATTTTTTTAGTGTATGCTGGCAAAAGCCTACTGATATTTTTTCTGTGGGAATTTCAGATTTTGCAGATGACGAAAATGGGATTTTAACACTGGACCTTCTGATTGATAGCCAAGTGTGCAAGCCACTAGGCTATCAGTCGGGATTACCAATGCTTAATTTTACATTTCTTCAATCCATGATCGTCGTTCTCAAAACTTTTGATAGACTGCTCAAATTTTAACATTTTACATTTTAGTTTGCCACTTTTTCGCTTCGGAAAAAAAAATCAATATAATTAAGAAACAATGCGGAATTACATAAAAGTCATATTCTGATTTTAATAGTTCTTTTAAAAATGGATGGAAAAGATTAAACTTTTCGGATCTTCGTTCACAATTTAAACTCTTTGCACTTTTTGTAGTTTAGATTATTAAGTTTATTGTAGGCGAAATTTATTTATTTGGAATGTGGCTGGTTATTAAAATAAAAGATTTAATTTTTTTTACGTTTCGGCTTCTTTATTCATTAATTAAGCCTTCTTCAGAACTGTGATAAGAGAACAATTATAAAATTATTTATTAATTTATTCCCCCTTAATAACAACTTTAAACTAATACCTTGTATACTAACATACTCTTTTGCTTCATATATTTTGACCTTGCCCAGTTTTTTGATACCATGACCTTGTTGCACTTGCTTTGTGATAGTGATTTCATTTACAATTGTAAAGGTATACGTTTTGTTTGTCTATAATGTTTAATTTAATTCGTCGTTTACAATTCTTTTAACATGTATAAAAAAAAAATTTGTTATTGTTAGTTTGTTTGTGTTTTGACCCTTTGCGCGATAACGTATACATTCAGGTAATAATTTTTTTATTTTAATAATTTATATATATATTGTCCTTGAATATTAAATATTTTATAATTGTTCTCTTATCACAGTTCTGAAGAAGGCTTAATTAATGAATAAAGAAGCCGAAACGTAAAAAAATTTAAATCTTTTATTTTAATAACCAGCCACATTCCAAATAAATAAATTTCGCCTACAATATACCACTTCTGGCTAAATAAAACTTCTCCCTATTATATTATTAAGTTTATACATATTTTTGTATTTTCTTTATTTTAACATAAACTAACATTTCAAAAAGCATAGTTGGATTGTTCTAAATTAGATACCTATACTAGATGGGGTGAAAAGTAATGAAAAAAATTTTTTTTTTAAATGTTTTTTTATTTTATTCAAGTCCCCTTTTAGCTCGATACACTTATTCCAGCGATTTTACAACTTCTTGATCCCGTCCGAAAAGTAATTTTCCGGAAGGTCTGCAAAATACTCCTCCGTGGCGTCGATGATTTCCTCGCGTGAGCTGAATTTTTTATTGATGAGCATCTTTTGAGGTTTGTGAAGAGAAAATAGTCCGAGGGAGCCAAATCGGGCGAATACGGTGGATGCGATAGCACTTGGAGCCGTAAGTCATTGATTTTCGCCGTGGTTGCGATGCTCTCGTGCGCCGGTGCATTGTCTTGCAAAAACACACAAATTTTTTTCGCTTCATGTGAGGCCGTTTTGCAGCGATTTCGGCGATTTCAATCGCTCCAATAATGCACAGTAATACTCGCTGTTGATGGTTTTTCCTTTTTCGAGGTAGTCAACGAAGAGTATGCCATGACAATCCCAGAAAACCGACGCCATAACCTTTCCGACCCATTGAGCCTCCCTCGGCCGCTTCGGAGCACTCGTGCCGGCTTCCGTCCATTGCCGGGCACTCATTCTGTTCTCTGGTGTGTAATAGTGGATCCAGGTTTCATCAACAGTTACCAATCGACGCCAAAAGTCCGCCCGATTCCGCATCAGCAAGTCCAAACACTCTTTCGAAGTGCTCTCGCGTTCGTGTTTTTGGTCAGGAGTGAGCATGCGCGGCACCCAACGGCAGGATAACTTTTTCACATGCAGAATATTGCCCAAAATATGGCGCGTGCGCTTAGTACTAATCTTTGTGGTATCTGCTAGCTCGCGCACTTCACTTTCCGGTCAGTCAACACCCTTTCATGTATTTTTTTGACATTGTCCTCTGTAACCGCATCGGAGGGCCTGCCGCTGCGGACTTGCTCGGTAGTGGAGTTGCGACCACCACGAAACTCTCGAAACCAATATTCGACGGTGTAATCTGACGGAGCATTAGCCCCATAATATTTATCCAACTTTTCTTTTGTTTCCTTCGCCGTTTTGCCTCTCAAAAAATAAGGTTTTATGAGAGAACGAAAATCGTTTTTGGCCATACTCAATATGATGGCAAACACGTCAACAACAATCAGCTGTCAAAACAAAACTAAATACAGTATCGCACTGAAATTTGGCATGTCTGCCTAAATATGAACGGACTTCAAGGCACCATAACCTCTTTTGCAGTAGCAGCGCATTCTGGCGGTCAAGGAGCTTACTTTTCACCCCACCTAGTACAAATAAATAATTTGGAACCTCTAAAGTTCTCTTCCACGCCCACAAGTTTGAAGAGGTAGTTGGGGTTTCCTCGACGTGCACCGAAACGCAATACTTCAATACATACTGAATTACTATTTTTGAGCGAATCGCGAAAATAAGTGGCTATGTTGTCACGTGGGAGTTATAACATTTCTTTATTTATATTCGGGTGTGTCTCATTCCATTGAGCACGCCGTCTTGCTATCGCGCATTCGCCAGTACAAAAAAAATAAATATATATTGTATATATTTGTGATTGAGGTAGTTGTGATTTTATGGAACATGCATGTATTTGGTAGCTACCTACCGAAGCTGTTCTGTAGCTTCTTATTAATTTTGTGTTTAATTTATGTACCTAACGTTTCTTAGTTGTTATTCACTTTGGGCGCTTCTAACCTACGCCCAAATAAAACTGTTTCTTTTTTGTCTAGGGGCATAGCGCCGAAGTTTGTGTGTAATAGACGCATTAGAGCGTCAATTTCCGCGTACGAAACACATAATACCGCGTTTTAACGATATTAAATATTCATCAAACGGAAATTTACCGCACGAATTGTTTTGTAAATATGCAAATCGAGTTAAACTTCATCCTAATACAATTTAAATCGGCTTTTTGCCGCAGCTCCACGGCGAGCAGGCCGAATCCTCTCCTTCAAAATCTATAAACCAGTTTCGCCGCAAAAAGTTGTTTTACAGCGATTTATGATTAATTCATAGTAGTACCCTGGCGCGGTGCTTCCCTGCACCCTATACGTCTCGCTTGAAACATATTTGTTTTACTAGGAAGCGGGAAAGAGAAAGACAGAGATCACGGAATATTAAATAGCGACAGGCGCAGAGTTTCATTATTATTCTATGTGCGTTCTGACAAATGACGGCCATTTAAACCATGTAATTATGTATTCCATTTATATACACGAAAGTATATGTGCCGCGACAGTCCATTGTTTATTTTTTTCCCTCCGAATGTAAGTTCTTCCTATATATTTAGGGGACAGAACGGTTAATTTATCCGAACCGGAACGTTATTTGCTAAGCTAGTCGTCGGTTCTCGGTTTCCATATTTGATTTAATTATTTTGAGACGTGGCGATCATAATAATGAGTCTCGCAATGATTCATGTAATATTTGATGTTTTGTGATGTACGTGGGTGGACATCGGTGATAGCTTTTTTTTTTTTGTTACCAACCAAACGGGGCACTAATTATATTGTCAAATGTATGCCGTTTTATTTTTTGTCCTCTTCTCAGAAGTAACTGTACTATCGTATCTTATGTAAATTTACCAGGAAATGTTCTCAAGTACTAATGGCGTTTTCGAATTGCCAAATTTGGAAAGGTGTATGAGTGGTGTTTCCACTGACACCGTTAGCTAATTATCCGTGTTAAATCGGTAATTTACACATGCTAAATTCGGCAAAACTTAAAAACAAATTGTGTATGATCGAGAAATTCTTTAAACTTTATACGAATATTTTAACTAAAAAAATTTAAATCGCATAATATGTCAATTGAGGACTCATTATAAAGGTGTTTTGAAAGCATCATAAAACAAAATATGTGCATTTTTCATTGCGTCAATTGATCTGCCAATATTACAAAAATGCCAGTTTTAATATTTATTTGCATTCGAAGATGGTCAAGCAAATGCATTACGTCATTATTTAATTTTCGACACGGGATTAACATTTTTGTGACGTTGACAGATTAATTAACGCAGGAAATGCAGGTTTTTGATTTATAATCATACTTTTCACCTTCAAAACACTAAATGAGTCCTCGCTTGACCTACTATGGCATTTGTTATTATTGATTTTTATATAGATTATATAAATCAGCCATTTCATTTTCCAAATGTTTCACTTGTTTATTTACCCACTCCAAATTACCATTATGTTCAATTCTAACCCTCTTTAAGGGAAAATTAGTGTTAAAACTGCGATAAAAAATACAATAAAAGGTCTTGTACTCAGTGTTAGTATCAGGGGACCGAAAAACACTCAACCACGATACATTCTGGATAGGTTTCTTGGGGAGGGATAATGTCAATTCTAAAACGATTGCATTATGATCAGAGAAATGGCAATGAACCACTGTTACATTGAACAACACACACATACACAGAATTCGTAAAAACATTGTCTATACAGTTATTAAATCTGGTATTTTGTTTTACAATATATTCCAAACCAAACAATTGACAGGCATCATTAATAACATTACTTCTATGCTTGTCCACCCCTACACTTAGTAGTGGAGGGGGCGGCCCATGCGGCAATGTACATACTAGTCAGAACGGGGACTGGAGGTTACGAGACCCCGTGCCAGAGGGCTTGGTCACCTCGAGCGGGATTCTCCCCACTTCTAAGTCTACCGAATGACGAGATAGTTAGGAAATTCAGCTTCGAAAAGTTTTTTGTTACGAAGCTGAGCAATAAGAGAGATTGGAAAGGAGAATCCTCCGCCTACTCCCTAAAGGCAAATGCCATTAAATGGTATGTAGACGGTTCCAAAACTGATAAAGGAACAGGTGCAGGGGTATTCGGGCCAGGAACCAAATACTCAGAGCCAATGGGAATATACCCCAGTGTCTTCCAAGCGGAGGTAACTGCGATTGGAAGATGTGCTCAATTGAACCTTGATAGGAACTATCGGAAGCAGAACATTGTGATTTTCTCCGATAGCCAAGCAGCCATAATGGCACTGAGCTCTAATACCATCAGTTCGAAATTAGTCTGGGAATGTCTTGGCAGACTAAACAATCTAGGCAAAGAAAACAAAGTTATGCTATGCTGGGTACCAGGACACACTGGAATCAGCGGCAACGAGGTAGCTAATCTACTAGCGAGAAGGGCCGCCACAACTTCGTTTGTGGGACCAGAACCGTTCTGCGGCATAGGGATGAGCACCTACAAAAAAGAACTCAAAGACAGGGAGGAGACGCTCAGAGCTTCCCTCTGGGAAAATCTCCCTGGTCTGAGACACTCCAAGATATTCCTTGGAAATTACAGTAAGGAAAGAGCAAAGACCCTGCTAGAACTAAGCAGAAACAGACTACGCATCCTTGCAGGTTTTCTGACAGGGCATTGTCATCTGGGGGAACACATGACAAGGATAGGTCTGAAACAGAATAGTGATTGCAGGTTTTGTGGAGCGGAAGGTGAAAGTCCGGAACACCTAATATCCGACTGCACTGCCATCACAGAAACTCGTACCAACCATTTTGGCAAAGACGTCATAGACGAGGGAGAAATACCATCCTTGAAACCATCACAGCTACTGCAATTTATTAAAGTTCTTAGACTGGATGGGGAGCTGTAAGTGCGGGCAAACCCTAGCAGCTTACAGCTGATGTAGGGAGGCACAATAGATCGATAGGTCGCGGAGTAATTTTACCCTAATTAGATCTAATCTAATCTAATCTGTATGCTTGTCGTCGCGGAAAGGAACGTTGAAATTCTCACAAAGAAACAGAATATTATCATCACAGCATACACCATCCAAAATATCGGATAAAGAATCTGTGAACCTTTCAAAGTTCCTATCCGATGAGCTATACATGGAAATTATTAAGAATTACTTATTTTCTAATGAAAAACCTCCACAACAATATTCAACATCTTCCTCCACATACTCTACACCAATATTTATTCCAAAAGCCTCAAAATCCCCCTTACATAAATTGCTGTTTCGCCTCCCTTTTGCTTAGACCTAGAATACTGACTCAATAAATGATCATTTACGGAACAAATCTCTATCTCGTCCATCGCTAGCCAATGCTCTGTTAAACACAAAAAATATAAGGCTTATGTTCTTTTAAACTTTTTTAGTCACCCTCACCCTTCTGTCCCAACGAGGTGGGGGATGGACGCCAATCCGCACAAAACATAGGCGATAGATCTTAAAAAAAACTTTATATATAAATTTATTCAAATGCTATAAGGGTGTTTCCATACTTTTGCTCCACATTACGTATGACTTTAAGTATATTAAGTTTTGTTTTTCTTACAATTTTGTAGTTGTCAATGTTTTCCACCAATTTCTGTCTGCCAGTTTGTTCAATTATAATCCCTAGATATTTGAAATGTTGCACTTGATCTATACTTGAAGTATCCTTCAATACCCCCCTGTTGTCATCACTTTGATTTTGCTTCTATTTAGTTGTATACCGTTCATTTCTAATTCCTTTTTCCATATTTTTTTTTTAAGTCTCTTTCATTGTCCACCTTAATGAACACATCATCGGAAAAAACCCATTCAGATTTTTATGTCCTACGCATATCCCTGTAATCCAGTTCTTAGCATTCTTTGATGATTTTGTCCAGATTTAATGAGAACCCTCAAAAACTAAATGAAAAATCCCAAGAGGCAGTTGGAATTGCTGAAGAATGGCTGGCTGCAAACAAATTAAGATTGAATTATGACAAAACACAAAATATAACCTTCGCCACCAACAGCAGTGCTTCATCATGTGGAAAGTTTCTTGGAGTTATAATTGACTCCAAACTGAGATGGATCCAGCATGTGGATGATTTGAGCAGTAGATTATCATCGGCATTGTACGCCATGAAAAGAAAAAAAAAACATACGGCAACGTTGGAAGCCGCAAAAGTTGTTTACTTCTCATATTTCCATTCCCTCATGTCTTACGGAGTCATTTTCTGGGGACTGGCGACGGAGGCGCATAAAATCTTCCTACTGCAAAAACGGGCGGTTAGAATCTTGTGCAACCTAAAATATAATCAAAGCTGTAAAACATTCTTCTCAGCCGAAAATATACTTACCCTACCATCGGTATATATTTTGTCCGTCGTCATGCATGTGCACAACAACACCCACCTATACTCCGTAAATGGTGACCTGCATACCTATTCCACAAGAGGGAGGAATGAGATGAGGGTTCCCTACCACCGCCTGACCTCCTCCCAGAAGTCAATGGATTACTGGGGTGCTAAATTATATAATCACTTGCCCATGGATATTAAAAAATTGCCATCCATCGCCTTCAAAAAGCAAGTAAAGGGAATTCTGATGCAGAGGGAGTACTACTCGGTTGATGAGTTTCTGCTGTTCTAGTCGTCTTTTTATGTTTGTTTGTTAATCGTAATCTGTGCGTCATATACTTACTTACCTACTTTTTTACTTATTTATTTATTTGTGTTTTATTTATATTGACATTGTTACTTATAATTATAAGCAACATATTTATTTTATTGACAATTTCTGTAATGGTTTTATTACAAAAATAAATGCTACTACTACTACTACTACTAATGATATGCTGACAGCTGTAATATGGTGTCAAATAGCAGAATGTCACAGGTTTGTCATTCAAACAGTACTGTTCACTCTTGCAAGTGTTCCCCCTGGCGCTCATATCAGATTTAAAAATATTTACATTAAATTCCCCTATTGTATTGTTATTATTATTTTCCACATCACTATGACTGTTATAGTTTCCAAGATATTGCCTGTTCTCACTATTAATTGGGCGCTGTGAAAATTTACTTTAGTGTCACTGGAAGAAAAAAATCTCCTCTTGAAAACCGATTTTCTTTTTAGGAATATTATCAATTTTCACTTCAATCTGCATATAACTAGACCCAGTATATAACTTATTTATTACCATAAATAAAATTTGTAATTAATTCACGACAAAACACGCAATTTACGAAATCATGGCTTCCTTTACATATCTAATTTTTCAGTTTCCATTCAACTAAGACTGTTCTCTCCCTTGCATCTTAATCCGCGCTATTGGCTCCGAGCTCAATGTTAATGCTGTGTTCGCATTCAGGCAGGAGGATATGCGAAAAGAAGCTAAAGTCCTATCCGACGCGAAGTCGATATTTTGTATGCGGAATACTTTAAACCATAGCCATACGACCTACAACCAAGTCCTCACAAGTAATTTGCATAGCAAGTAGCTTTCATCAACACCGTACACTTCTTCGGAGCTTGGGCATTCTTTTCTTTGCTCTTGTTCTACCTGGAGATAGAGATACAGTCGCAACATAATGAAAAATACAAGCGAACTGAAATTCGAAGCCGTCTACACATATTATATAGTTTTCCGGATATTTTCTGTTTTGGACTTTTTTTTTATAAATAGTAAAAAGAATTAAAAAGCTGTCACTAGTAATAGTTTTTTTTTAAATCATTTCTTTTATAGGAAACCAGAATTACCTATTTTTCTTGCAATGACAATCGTATCCTTACTGTACCTACAATGATTTTAAGAAATAAAACTTTGAAGATTATCCTACAAAAAAGTACACAGTTCATTGTTGTTGAATTTAATATTACTTGATTTTTTCCAAACCATTCTTTTAAGCTTCATAATAGTAACAATCCTGCTTCTTTTAATAGGATGTAATCTATTTCTTTGATTGAACTATTTTCATCGTCGCAAAACTAATGATTTGTTGATTATTATTTTAGTTTACTTGGAACATATTTAAAGATATGATAAATAGAAGTGGGTCGAGCACGCTAGCTTGCGGTACGCCGACATTAGTTGTTGCGATATATGGATGTGCATCTGCATGAACTGGACGTAGCTTAACTACTTGCTGACGTTTTGTAATCCCTGACTCACATCTCTGATTTTATATCGGTAAGATTTTTCTTGCATGACATCGTGTTGGAGACTGCTAACTTCTTAAGTTGAGATTATGCTGTTAAGACAACTTTTTTCTTGCCTTAAGAAGTTTTTATCTTGCGGATATTAAAAACGTAGATTTATTTGGTCCAAGACAAATTTATTTAGGGTAAACATGCATTTTTCTGTGTGTACTAAGTTTAAGAGCTGCAGAAAGACACCTGATACAAACGACTCATTTATGACATCACACCAGTGACTCATTAATTCCGTCTAAGCATTGCTGTTCGTCTATTCAAAAGCTGGTTTTATTTTTTGGTTGGGGAATGTAATTTTATAAGTCAACAGGTGTTACTGGGTGAAAATAAAATTGTAGGTGTGAAATGAATATACAGGGTGTTAATTTTCACGTTTAATTATTAAAATATGTACAGTATGTGTAATTTTTAATTAAGAAAAATAAATATACAGGGTGTACCGACGATCCCAAACCGATCACAGGTGTCCCGTCTACACCTGTGATTGGTTTGGGATTGTAGGTTAGCGAAAAGTGATGCGATTTAGGGGGTCTGCTGAGGTGGGTCGTCATCGGTCATCAAACGAACGACGGCGAGACGCGAAACGTCGAGTTTTTTACAAGTGAGAGGCAAGAATTAACAAAAAGGAATATACAGAGTGTACCGACGATCCCAAACCACAATTGTGTACGAGGGTTAGCGGAGGGTGGTGCGGTTTAGCCGGCCCGCTGTTTTGAAGCGTAATCCGTCATTTAACGACTAAATAGTTGGTGAATGGTTTCTAGTTGTAGGTATGATGGGCATTGGTCATAAAATTCTGTTTCTATGATGTCATAGTCGACTGTGCGAAAAAAATAAAAATAATAAATTGTCGACTAAGGCCTTAGGATTTTGCGCATTATTTAGATAATTTTTCTTTATACTTGTTGTATTGTTTACTATTCGCCAATCAAATAAATTCGGAAAATATTTATTTGCAACCAAATATACATGGTATAAAACTCCTACATAGGAGTGAATAATCAATTTGAGTATGAATACACTGAGGAAAATCGATTTTCCCGATATACTAGCATAGAAATTTGTTTTGTTTTTAAATGCCGAAGTGACTTTTGCCTCACGCTGTATTTATTTTGTAAATAACGGTTCTCTTTTCGGATTTCAGTTATATAAAATTAGTTTCGAAATAGTACCGTTTCGTTCCGGATCGAAAATACCCAAATAGGCGAACGGGGTTAAGCCGGCATCTGTTGTTTATAAAGCGTATTACGACTTCGTGATTTCATTTATTGCATTAACCGATAGTTGCAGCACTCGCCCAGATCGTATCGATTATTTAACAGCGCAGCGCGAACAGCATTTTATAAAAAAGGACATATTACAATTGAATTATATCCATTAATTAAATAACAGTGTATTTGGAGATAGAACGATTAGATTAAATGTACTGTCGCGCGTAATTTATAACCGGGGAAGTACACATGTGCATGTCTCTCTCTGTGTGAAGTTTTTATAGCGCTCGCGTTGTTTTAGTTCTAATGCAATTGATCTTTCCTCGTATCTTCCCTCTCGCTTTGACGACGTTCTAGCACCGCAGATGGTCTATATTTGTGCTAGCGTCCGTCGTCACGAGGAAAAAAGAACCTCTCAAGTTTAATCGAGATACATTGCGCAAATTCTTACGCAATGGCTGTCCCATTTTTTCCCTGTTCCGAACCTTCCTGCAAAAACAACCTTTTTGCCTTACGCTAATAAGATAATGGAACTAATGCGCGAGGGTTTGTTGACTTTCGCTAAATTCTCAGATTAATTGGCTGTCCGATTCAGTAGTGGGAAACTGCAGGAAAAATTGTTAAAGTCGCAAGGTATATTTACAGCCTCACGCAAAGAGAAGGTGAATTATTGTTATAAGTTGTTGCATGCACGGAGTTTTTTTAAAATATAGATCTAGAAGTAGATTAGAGTGACTGATTTGTTATTTCTGTAGATTCTAAAGCTGTCCACCCTTAAAGTTATATTTTTATAACGAATAAAAAATAATGAGGGTAAATTACGCAAGCTAAACATGAAATATACCCAAGGCAGAAACAAGATAATTTTACTTCTCAACAGTGTAAAAAGCACTTTTTCATGTATTGCCACAAAAAAAGAACAAAGGAAGATTTCAAAAAAGTAGTATTCAGCAAGGGTTCGCTTGAGGATATCTAGTTTTCTAAGGCTACGTAAGGTATTGCATGTAATAAACATACAATAATATGACGCAATAAGGTGCAAAATAAATGGCGGTCAATTTTATATGGCACGATGGAAACAGTCCAATTAACACCAACTCATAATGGTGAACTGTGGACGCATCTTTCAATAGCTTTTGCTTCCCCCTGGAAGATACTTCGGTACAAACCCAAACTTTCAAAATATTTGTAAATTACAAAAATTAAAAGATCCAACAGACCATGGAATTACAAACAGTCCAATTAACACCGAATCATATTCTTCTAACTCATCGTCAAGAATTACACGTCATCAGTTCCACATTGATAGAAACTAGGAAAAGCAAGAGATTATCATAATGTCTGATAGTCAAGCAGCCCTAGGGGCGCCCAGCTCAAATATAATCAGCTGCAAGATGGTTTAGGAGTGTTTAGAAGAACTAAACGAGTTAGGCAAAAATAACAAGGTAACTCTTCTGTAGGTTCCGAGACACATAGGAGTTGAAGGAAACGAAATAACAGATAATCTCGCTAAGAAAGGGGCTGAAGTACCATTTCTATGCCCTGAACCTTTTTGCAGTATAAGTAGTAGTACCATACTGGAGTAGATCAGAGAAGATCCAAATACTGGGAGAATCTCCGGGGAATGAAGCAAGCGAAGAACCTATAACCAGCAGAGATCTACAGAATGAATCAAACTACGTAAAAATAATATTCGTATATTATCAGGTCATTGTAAACTGAAAGGGCATCTGAGTAGACTTGGAATAGCAGAGGAAGCTGAATGCAGGTTTTGTGGGGAAGAAGATGAAACATTCGTCCACCTAATCTAAAATTGCGCTGTACTTTGCAACTCAAAAGCTCTGCATCTGGGAGCATGTGAAATTGCAGAGGGAGAGTTACCTAATCTGGGGTCTCTGACTTTCTGCACTTTTTAAAAGGAATCAGACTGGACGGCCAGCTGTAAATACAATGAGAATAGGGGATACAATACAAACTCAACATTGTTTTATATATATATATATATATTAATATTCATGCATACAAGATAAAGAAACTACAATTAATATATATATATTAATTTTCAATTTTTGCAGAACAATGACATATCTTTAATATAAAATTAAATCCAGATATTTCATTGCTATCCACTATTACCGATTTAACTCGTGATTCAGTTCTTAACCAAAAATATGTTGGAAAACAAATCAAAATGATTCAACGTTTTCCTCCTAGCGGTCTCCTACGTTCATCCTTGCATCCTTATTACATGAATATGTAATGTATTTACTACAAACACGTGTACATATACATGTCAAACTACTATTTTTATCATGGTCGAAAACCGCTACAATCTATGAAAGGCTGGAGGATATTTATAGCCTTTAATTCCGTGGTATTTTTCAAATTAAGTCATTTGACATTGTATTAATTTTAAGCGTACGCGTACGTTCGCGTTTGCGCGCCCCCAGATGGATAACGCTGACGTCTGTTCGGGCACATAAATCCTTACAGCCGTTCTCGGCCGCGTTTCGACAATTGGTATATATCACGCCAGTTCAACTGTTGCTAATAATCAATAAATCAGCGCAAATGATCCCTGGCCTTATCAGTACGCTTTATCAACGTTAAATTATTTCTTCATTACGTTGGGCTTTGCGTTCGCTTGGAATAACAAACGCTAAAAGAATCCACATGTGAACGGGCGAAGGCGAAGAGGCCGGGGCTATTTTTAAAGCTCACAGGACCATTGCTCGCTCACCCATGTGCCTTCGGTTAAATGTTTAAGCTGACGGTATAGACGGTGTCAATTTTGAGTGAAATATTCGACAAATGTATTTTAGGCACGAATAACTCTTTCTAGTATTTCCTCCGATATTAATTACGGAAATGGGGCCGTCACACCTTCAAACATATAGACGAACTTTTGAAAATTAGTTGACTGTTTCTTTTGAATCTTAGTTATGTGATTTGTATTCGCAACATCCTTACAGAGTAGTTTAGCTTATCTCTTTTTTTTTTATTAAAGTGTTTTATAAAACCATAATAATAATAATAATAATATAATGTATATTTGCAATAAAAAAATTACAAAAATTGTCAATTGTCAAAATGAAAGTAATACAATTGTCGAACAGATATATGTAAATATATGTAAATGACTAGAACACAGACAAGAATGAACAAGAAAAAATGACAAAGAGAGACGGAACTATGATGTCGTGTGCCGCATATTGTCGATGTACTCCTGGATGGTATAGCACTCCATCGCCACTAGTATACATTTCATTTTATGTTTAAAGCGTTTTTCAGGGAGCTCAACAATAGCAGATGGCAGCACATTATAGAGTTTTGGTCCCCAGTAATCGATAGAATCTTGTGTGCTTGCGAGTCTGTGATGTGGCGCTCTGAGTTGATGTTGGTTTCTCGTTGAATAATTATGGTGATCTCCGTTGACCGAGAAAGAACCTCTGTTGTGGTGCACGTAAAGGAGTACATTCAGGATGAAGATCGATGCTAAGGTAAGCACTCCCTCCCCCCTAAAGTGGCCTCTGCACGACTCACTATAGCTCAGGTTACGCAACGATCTTACAGCCTGCTTTTGTAAAATAAAAATTCTAGATGCCGCGCTCGAAGATCCCCAGAGAAGCACACCAAAACTAAGTAGAGAGTGGAAAGCAGCAAAGTACACAGTCCTCGCGGCAGCATGCGTTGCGACCCTGCCAATCCTTCTCACGGCGTATAGGGCCGAAGTCAATCTGGTCGCGAGCATGTCTATGTGGTTTGTCCATTTTAGTTTAGTGTCCATTTCTAGCCCCAGGAAATTTACATGCTTATTGTCTGCGAATTTTGTTGTGAGTAGCAGCTTCTGAGTTTTTTCTTTGTTATTTTTTAGGGGAGATCATTTAAATAAATAATGAAAAGTAAGGGGCCAATAATAGATCCTTGTGGCACACCGTATTTTATGTCGTTTGTGCGTGATAATGCGTTGTTCCACATTGTGACCTGCTGTCTGTCTTCCAGGTATGATCTGAGGAGATCAAGTGTGTTCCCTCTGATACCGTAGTACTCCAGCTTGCAGATCAAAATTTCAGGACTTACCGAGTCAAAGGCTTTTGACAAGTCCAACATGCTAATGTGTGAGTACTCGCAGTTGTCAAATCCCCTCTTGCTGTGTGTGTTGGTTCAAATTTAGCCAAACCCCAAATAAAAATATTTGGATATCAGGCATTCCCAAAAAGAAAAAATACCAAATTTATGTTATTTTATTACTCCTATCATCCAGTAGGTATCACCAGAGAAAATTTAACTTTGTGGTTTTACTAAATGTCAGTAGAAACAATATTTAACGCCAAATCTAATTCGTGAAGATGTAGTTAATGTGCTTGGGCATGAAGCTTCTTCAAATCAGAGAGTGAAGAATTTCACACAAGATACTTGCTATACACTCGTTTCCCAAAATTGTGTGCACTGTTTCACTTATGTAAGCATGAAAATTAGTTTTATACCTTCCGGAGCAAAACAATAAGGAAACGACGCAGCGCTATCATATTATATATTAACCCATTCATATTAATATGACCTTATATGGTAAATCCCGTTATATCAATAAATCTAACTTGCCGTACATATAACTATACCCAATTACAAGGAGTAAATCTATATTAGCACTACCTGCCATTAGAACTAGCTGTAAATCACAGTGTTCGCAACTTGCATATGTAGCCTAGCTAATTAATCAATACGAACAAGCAATGATAGACAGATTAATAGCTTCCTGAAATGTGCCAGTTAATGCATTTGATCCTGTAACGTTATCCGAGGGATTGGAGGACTTCCTTGGTTAAGCGAGGTATTGCTTAGTCATTTGATAAGCAATACATCTTTAGGCGTCTCGGTTGGTTATAATATACATATGTAAATGCAACAGCATATTGCAGTGTTCTTTTTCTCTCGATTAGTCACGAATTCGCCTCAAATATTCTATCCGGATATTAAGAAACCGAAGATGTAAAATCCTTTGCCGCAGCATCAGTCTTCAAAATTTATGCTGGTTTCTCAATCACTCAGCAGATGGTACTTCCTTCACGTATCATTTCATAACGTACGATGGCGTTAAACGATCCGATAAAGAGAAAACTGCAACATTAACACTACAAACGACTCCACCATAAATATTAATAAACATGTTATTGTGTGGGTATACGCGGCATTATGCATATACACATAGTCGTGAGGAACTGTAAAGAGTTTAGCAGTCCCCTCTTTCGGAGCGTTTATCGCCGAACTGGATAAACGTTCTTTGATCTTGGCCGTACAGGCCGCAACCAGTTGAGAGAAAAAAAGGAACACATGTCTCCATTTATTTGAAGTATGGCTAAGTTATAATACGGTACGGGCTTTGTAGATAACCTACTAGTACTCATATGCCGTTTTACTCGGAACAGATCTGAGGCGATGATGAATGCTAAGCTCTTTTTTTCGGAATCGTATCGTAAAATGCACTTTTTCTTAATTGAATACGTGATGCAATACATTTGGTAAACGTAGGTTGAAGTGGAGCTACTGACAAACAGTC
Source organism: Cetonia aurata (assembly GCA_949128085.1). NCBI lineage: Eukaryota > Metazoa > Arthropoda > Insecta > Coleoptera > Scarabaeidae > Cetonia > Cetonia aurata. The sequence goes on along the minus strand of OX421883.1, from coordinate 62,993,065 downwards.
TTTTCTCGGTAATAGAATTAAAAATAAAGTACGTTTGACAAATATTGAGTAAGGTTTATTGTTGATAAAATTTTAATGATAGACACATGGAATAGAAATGGAATCAATGTTTGCGTTATTTCTAGGCTGTAGAGCAGTTATGGGCAACCTTTGCTTAGCTGAGGGCGTAATTTCGGGACTTAATCAGGTCGCGGACCGTAGGCAAGAAATAAGTAGGTAGTAGTGAATAAAGAAGCAACATTTTGATTTGAATTGATATAGTTATTTCAATTTTCTAAATCTCTCGCGGGCCAGATCGAAACTGGTGGAGGGCCAGATCCGGCTCGGCGTCCGGGGGTTGCCCATATATGCTATAGAGCTGTCATTCCAAAACATAATAACCAGTGTGCACAGAAAACATATGACTCACAACATTGGAAGCTTGGATCGCAAAGTGTCTAATGCCTAATGTCTATATGAAAGAATATGGACCACCTATTCGCATTTAACGGACATAAATAAGGAAATATGAACTATCACCCACACACTCAGAAGGAACGGATTCCAGAAGAGCAAAAATCATAAATTCCAAGTACAATCATGACCATGAATGCAAGATCATCACCACAATTCCGTAGGTACAGAGCCTATTCAATAAAATTCAGTACAAAACTGGAACCCAGTCGAAAAACATTTAGAAAGACCAAAGACTATGATTACGATGTACCGTGTGAAGGTTGTTGATAAAACCCGCAGACTACTAGAAGCCAGAAGAGCAAAACATAAAAAGATCTCCGGTGAAGGCATACCAGAGAATACTTTTAGAAAAAAAGAGATGAACAAAATGAAAATTTAAAGGATTTGTTGTTTATTAGTTAAGGTTTAAGCAATGAAACAAAATGTTTATTTATAAAAATGCAAATATAGAAGATTGCGTAACAAAGCTCTAAAGTTAAAGTGAATAAAAAAATGGCATTCAACTGTTGACACTTTTGTGACTTTCCAAATTTCAGATTATATCTGCCACTTTTCAGGAGAATTAGGTATTTGATCTTTGGAAAGGTTATCATTTCGCATTTTACATCTTCAAGGGCTTAAACTTTTTGGAAGAATTCTAGAACATGACTATCTAGGATCTAAACTAAACTTAGTTATACTGTATATTTCTCTGCTCATCGATGTAAAGTTGTGTCGTCTATGAAGCTAATTTATTATGAACCAAGAATATATATATCTTAGGTTTTAATTATGGTACCTCTATCACTATGCTGTTCATCTGTATCATTTGCTGTTGCAACTGGTAAGTACTAACTTTGTCATTCCACATGTATAAACGCCGCTCCAAATGTTCCACTTTAAGAAGTTACTCTATTAGATAGCGCAGACAATACGATTGCATTAGATTAGTTTTACTTAATTGTAACACGATTACCATGTACAAGGAGTCTTACTTAAGGGGCTTAACAATACCCATTAGATCCAACTTTCTAGCAAATGGAGCTGCACAATTGTTTAGATTAATACAGTAATTGCGTTCAACTCCTAATAATTTCTGTAGATTGCACAATGGAGCCAACTACGTACATACACTCGTACATTTATTTAAACCCCATTGGCCAGCCGTGCAGCAAGCAAAAACGCAGCAGATCCAATAAATCTCCGGCATAAAATTGCAAAAGACGTGTAATACGTATTAATACCATGCGAAGCCGTGTAAAAATAATATACCGCATAAAATATCACTCTCACTTATTCGCTCGGCACATGGTCTAATAATGTAAGTACTTAGCCGTAACCAGTCGTAGTAAGTAGCTCAACTCTAAGTGCAAGCAAGCCAGCAATCCAGTGTGGCAATCTAACCTCGATAGCGTTGCACGCGCCAATAATAACATAACAATATCGAGTGTGCTGCTGCGCCCACACTCGCCTATTGACATACATCTAGTGACATTTGAACGTTGTACTCGCTTCCTACCTCCCATGTTGATTATGTTGCATGTGTGTGCACGTGTTAATGTATGAATGTGTGCTCTGTGCTCATGCTGTGTTTTGCCTTCATACTTGGCGAAATATTATTTTAACAGTATTGGCGACATTCTTTGATTTTTTCCTAGTGCAGCGGTTGAAGGTTATCTAGCTCTAATAACAAGTTAGTTGTAAATAATGACTGTGTGGCATGAATACCGTTTATTATAGAATCTACCTGATGTTCACTTGCGAAATTTATGTTTGAAGCTCAAGTATACTCTGAGCAATAGATGATACGTTAGACCAACGTCAATACTGTGCATTTTCAGTTCCATACATACAAGCTCTTTACGATTGCACTTGCGTAGTATGGTTTTACATCTATACTAGTGCAAATTTGGTGACTGTTATCCGATAAGGTGGATAGTATACTACCCCAATTAGAAGTGTTATACCCAGAAGTAATAATTTCTTCAACTTGATTTTTTTGGCAATGTGGGGTAGTCTTTACATCAAGAATCAAACGATAACATTTGCAAGAAATTTTATTTACATGTAGGTAATCCAATTTTTGCGGGATCGAGTTGTTGCCTATCGAGATGTTGGTTTGTCCTATCACGGAATTGGCCGCCGTATTAATTTTAGGGCAATGACGGTAATGCGTGAGTATCGTATGTGGACAGAAGCGAGCGTTTTGCTACTACACGTCAAATTGCTGACCAATGGTTTGGAGAAGAAGCTAGACCAGTTACTATGCGTACACTATATCGCCGCATTTGAGCCTTTGGACTTTTTCATACCATCCAAGATTAGGGCTTCCTTTGACTGCGGACCACTGTCGTCAACGTTTGAACTGGTGCAGAGAACGGCAGCATTGGGATGCAGAATGGCGTAATGTTGTCTTCAGTGATGAATCGGGATTTTGTCTAGGTATGCGCGATGGCTTTGGGAGTGTAAGACGCAGCCGTGGAGAGCGACCTGATATTGAGTTTGCAGTTGAGAGGCATGTACACAAGACTGCTGAAGCAACGGTTTAGTGGGCTATTGCCCATGGTAACCGATCACCACTTGCCTTAGTCGAGGCAGTATCACAGAGGCGCATTATGTTGATGATGTCCTGCAAACCACTTCACTGCTTTATCTACATGACCGGCCACACATCCTTTTCCAGAAAGACAATGCACATCCCCATATTGCTCGTCGAACTATGGACTTTCTCCGAGAAGCTGGTGGTAACGTTTTGCCGTTCACCAGATTTAAATCTCACCAAAGCTTTATAGCTTAATTTAGCATTGCAAGGAATCTATGACAATAAGTCTGACAACAATGTTATACTATATTTTTGCCATTCCCGATAGGGTGATTGTTAGCTATAACTTTCTAATTTTTCGAAATATTTTTTTGATTCCTTTTTTTAATACCTTTTTTTTATGAATGAAAGTAGACTGTACAAGACTGACTTAACTGGACAAGTGCCAGGCAACATTCATACACCATCACACTTTAATTCTACTCCCTGTCTTTAGTGACTTTCTTCTTATAGAAATTGCTCTGGAGAAGACAGAAAACTACAAGAACTGGTTAAAAAAAAAAACTTCTCTAATAGCCTTCCGTAAGAAATGTGAAGTTTTTTTTTTTTTTCTTTAATAGCACACACAATTTTTGCATACCAAACCAATTCTTGAAGAATAAGAACGAATGAATATTGAACAGTATTTGTTTATAGAAAATGATTTAGTAGCAGCTAAAATGCATTTACAGTCTTTAGCAGCTGTTTGTGCAATAATTTGTTTTTCGAGTTACATTTTCTTGTGTGAGAATGTTATTGAAACTGTAAACGGGTTTGGTACCTCTTTCTTTAACGCTACCACAGAACAAAATCGATTTTTCAAGTATTTTAACCTCTCTTTTGTATCCAAAACTTTCTTTGCTGGTAGCAAATCCCAGGAAACAAATTTGAGCCAGGTGAAGCAGTCTTACATTTTACTGCAATATTAATCTTGATACACAAATAAGTTAAATTTATTTTAGGAAAGTAGAATTTATTACCAGTTTTTCAAAATGACACATCAAAGCTTCTACTGGACCCAATAATATATAAAATTGCATTTCTATCAATGATTCTGCATATTTTAATATTTTCAGAAACGCAGGTTTCTTGAGATGCTGAAATTGTTACCGCTGGTGATGATCCTTGAACAATGACAAAGGATTGCTTGACGTTGTTATCAGCCGTTTACGCAGCAAACTTTTAGGTAACAAACTGTTGTTCGATATCTTTATGACTCGTTCTTTTTTCTTGGCTATTTCTGTTGCCTTCAATTTTTTTTATGTAGATCATCCACCCTGCTCGGTTGTGTTTTTTTTTTGCGCAAAAGCAGTAGAAAATGTTTATTACCCTTTGTCCAAGTGTATTTGTTTCAAAGTCGTTTCCTACTAGTTGGCTGAAAGTGTTATTGCTCGTTGCGTTTGGGCATCCATGCCAATGTATTATAGGATATTAGTGCCCTAGAGTCGCTTAACTATGAGAAATGATGAGCCAAGCCTAGGGTTGCCTTTCCAGCGTGGAAGCAAGTTTTCAGCGATTTCTGTTTGAAATACGATGGTATTAGCAATATACGATGTGATTTAGAGTATTTTAGCGCCCTGAATTCTGTTCACCAACCCAAATCAATCTTAAAGGCTTTGTCATAATTTCCGTAGCAGCTCCTATTCAGTTTTTTGTTGTTGCATTTTTTGTGCAGACAAGCAGGCTTTTGTATTTTTGTGTCCCAAGCAGTACACAAGCATCATCTTTGGAATTCTATTTGCGACACTCATTGCCAAAATCCTCCTTCATTTGATGTTTTTTTGCTAATATCTAGGATATTATATCCGAAACCCAGATTGTTTCCTTGACAAGCAAAGAGAGAGTACCAACTTTCTTGGAAAAGATTATCAGTAACAACATCAATTGACCGTTATTTTAAAACAAGAAAATGATTTAATGATGACGAATTGTATTACTATGAGGAAATGTTTTCTTCCAAAGACGTTTACGTTTACAATCCAATTGCTTCAAGAATTTACTGTTATATCACTCCGTTTGATCATTATTATACCATAAAATTTGTGCAAATTTTTAAATAGATGTAAAAGCTAGAAGCTTTATTAGAAGCTGTATTAACACTTATGGTAAGTGAAACTAAGTTGAAATGAGTGATGTGATTCCGTATAGGGAAGGCGCGCAAGACACATGTACGATTTCGCGTGTCCGTCACACACACTTCCATAATTGATCAGCAGGTAAATTCTGTGAAGAGATTTGATAAATGCAACGATAAATTACCGATAACGCCCTAAAACTCAGAATCGCAAGTTACGCAAATTTTAATGCAAGATTGTGAAAATTTTCGCGGTCTAATAATTTCCCCCATGGTTAATGAGAGCGCAATACGACCAAGGTGAGGTGGTTATTGCCGGTGTGCGCAGCCGACCAATAGGTAAATCAACGTACACACACACATCGCACGTGTGCTTCGCGGCGTCGCTGTTGCGTTGGTATTACCGTAACCGTATAACTGACTCAGAGATTTGAATGAAATTGGTCGATTTTTACCGCGACAATCAACTTTCGTTTCGAACAATAGGGACCCCGATTGCAAATCGGTTCTCTCTCGGTTGTGTATCTACTTGTTTTGTCCATGTATACAATGGACCATAAGTCTTGAGTAACGTTTTAATTTTCAAAGACAATTTTCTAGTCATTTCCTATACATATATTTGTACGTATGCATGTTATATTTCACTTCACACGCGCGCATTCACACATATGTGTAGACGTATCGATATGGTTATTGAATTCATATGCGCCACACCTTATTGGCGGCTTTTAAAAGAGGTTTTTTTTAACAAGTACTTTATTTAACATTTATGGGTAGGTAATGGTGGCGGAGATTCTGATCTTTGCGTGTTAAACATACAACGTGTGTTTTTGTTTGAACTGTAACACTTTCTCACCGGTTTTTTTTTAATACATTAACAGGACCGTCTCCAAGGGGGAGTGCAGTAGGGCCGTGGAATATTACAACTATCAAACCGATAAAAATAAAACGTTTTTGTATATCATTGAATTCTGAGCCCTCTGTGGCACCCCTGAAATTTAACTGAAGGGGCAAAAATGTTTATATGCTGTCTTTGTACAAGTATTGAAGCCATGGGGTTCCATGAAAAAAATCACTATTTGAAAACTAACGACCCTATCGGCCATTTTGCTCAAATATCATCATTTATCAGCTAATCAATTAGCCGCCAATCTCAATATTTTATGACCACCGGCCCCGGGTGTTAATTTTGAAAAGTGAAATATATATTGCTACGAAACTTTTAGATAAATCTTCTAAATTTTAATTAAATTTTATCAAGTAAACAACTGTTTTTATTCGATTAAACACCACTCAGAGTCATCTATTATACTCTCGTTAATTCCAAAGATATGCTAGATCCCAAATGATAGAGGGAATGAAAAGTAAATTTGACCCCACCACAGGGTTTTAAGTACACCGCAAACGAATAGGATGATCAGTTACACTCGGGACGTGGGAGGATATTGTCACTCCGCTTAACCACTGATTAAAATTGAAAATATAGTATAATTTATTTATTTCAAATCTCCTCGGATTAGATTACAAAGAAATGAATCTTCTAAAGATTCTCTCAGGGTAAGTAAATTCTTTGCTATCTTCGATACACAATAATAAGATTTCTATAATCTTAATCCAAACTAAAAACTCGTATTTCTCGTTTTTAATATCATAAATACAATTTAAATCTCCCGCTAAATTCCCGTCATAAACCATGTTTTACTAAATCAAATGCCAACTTAAACTGCTCGTGAAATTAACCCATAGAATCAAATACAACCTCACATAACCAATTTCACTAGATTTACAGTCATCATTCACACAAATATAACCTCAAATTCTCTTATGCATTATATGCCGGTTATAAGTTCAAAAGATGATAAAACCGCTTACCCCAGGTACGAAAACTGCAACAGTATAATCCAAATAATAATTCCATATTCAAAACAATCATTTTAACTTCCGAATAGTGTTCCAACGATCTCACAGCAAACTGCCTCGAATGTTGTTCTTCAAAACCCCAGGATTAGACGAAAGGTCACTCCAAATATCGAAATAATTGGATCCCCATCATCTTAGCACTATACACGTAATACTCTCATTCTTGTATAAGTAAATTTGAAAACTTTATAGATTTAAATAGTGATAGATATTAACAAATTCTAGATAAATATCCGAAAAGCAACCACACTTAGGAAAAACCGAAAAAGAAGTCCCCCACATTTGTTTTCAACAAACTCAATATTTCCAAGACAAAAGGACCCCGTCAACGATCATAGAAATCGTTTCCAACGATACGACAGCATAAAAATCCCTCGTCGAACATTAATCGAAAGAGACATGCCCTAAAATCCATGGTTACAAGCATTAATGGAATTAGATACGAAATAATTAAGTTTTTAGTTTAAATTATTACACACGTTGATAAAAATAAATAAATAGATTATAATACATTTACATAAACAATTTTATAGTCGATATTATGATTCTGTGGGTTTTGTTTAGCAGGAAATAACACAGCATTTTATATCTATATACAGGGTGTCTCTGAAATAAGAGTACAAAATATTAAAAATGGGAAACCCAAATTATACTGAATAAGTATCCAAAAATTCGTACGCCAATTGCAATATCGAATATACAATTAAAAACTCATTGAAACGTCACGAATGTGCCGCCCATGGATCCACTATCTGTGTTTATACTATATCTTAAGGTCATTTGTAAATACAGCTGTGATATACAGATAATCATTGTATGCAGCTGATACGAGTCAACGACTCCAATATTATTACGTACGCGAAATTTAAAGCAAATTTCAAAGAAGATATTGAAAGTAAAATGTGGAATCTATTAATGAATAACTCTATTCACTTGTGCGTAATCTGATCAATGACAGCTGTCTGAAATAAACATCATTGTTAAAAGTTGATATTTGATGTGACGAAGGTAATGTGCGTAATTATTTCTTTTTTTCTCTTTCATAATCAATTGTTGGTTCTGAAAAGAACCGATTTGCAAACCGGCGAAACAGGAGAAGTGTTAAATAAAATGTTCGAAGTGTCCTCCTTCAGCTAGCAAACATGCATCTATACGACGTAAATAGTTCTCACGAACCCGTTGAAAAGGTGCTTCTTGTCTAATGCGCTGTGCTGCATTAAAAATTCTTTGACGTAGGTCTTCTGCAGTTTCGATATCACCAGCACTGTAGACAAGAGTTTTCATGTAACCCCACAAAAAAAAATCCAGTGGATTTAAATCTGGACTGCGAGGAGGCCACGTAGTGGGACCTCCTCGTCCAATCCATCTGGGATATGTTACATTTAAAAACTCACGTACCCTTCGGGAAAAATGTGCTGGCGCTCCGTCGTGCATAAACCACATCCTTCTGCGTATGTCAAGCGGCACATCGTCCAGAAAGTCGGGCAAAACGTTGTCTAAGAAATTTAAATAAGTTTCCGCATTGAGCCGCTGAGGCAGCACATACGGCCCTAGGAGAGAGTCACCTATAATACCTGCCCAGACGTTGACCGAAAAGCGATGCTGAAACCGATGTTGTCGGGTCACTTGCGGATTAGCATCTGCCCAATGATGAGTATTATGGAGGTTCATAATACCATTTCTGGTAAAACAGCATTCATCTGTGAACAAAACGTTTGCAGAACAGTTAACATTTTCGGCGTAGTTATACGTCGCGTGTTGCCTGCCCTACCTTCGTTGGTTAGAAGTGTAGTGTCTCAAATACCAGTGGCGTGACGGATATTTAATAAATATCTTTGCCATTTTTTTCCTCACGTATGCGTGGGAATTTTGGAAAAATTAATTTAGATAAAAGGTGTAATAAAATTAGGGCTTCCCATTAATACGTTGTACTCTTATTTCAGGGACACCCTGTATATATAAATACAAAAATTATATAAAATTAACCTGATGGACACTTTGCCAGGTCAAAGAGATAAACATATCCATCTATCCGTGTTTATTTATTTTCGTCTGCAAACTGTGTAAAGTCATTCTCCTCAATCAAGCGAAGTCGGTTTACACAACAATGCAAGAAATTGCTATTTCGATGATTGTATTCGACAAGTAGGATACGGAGTTAATTGTGTGTTCTCAGTATATATAAACAAGCTCCTACAGCGAACGGTCGCCAGCACAATGAAGATGCAACGCTCATTCCTTCCTTAGCCCTCACACTGCAATTTAATTCAATTGCATTGAAGGTACACTAAAGACCAAAACTAATATCGTTCCAAAGCTCGACTAAGATGACTTGGCGTTTCAATTATATTCAATCCAAATAATACTGCAATATTACAGCATGTAGTAGTTCCCGTTTACTCTTGTGTATTAAATATTGCTTGCTGACGACGAAAGAAAAAAATCACGTAGTGTGGACTTCGCTTAAGATTGTACATACAAGGATTCATTGAACTAGTTATTGTGATTGTTTATTGCCAGATTCGAACATGGCAATTCCTAATGTGTGCGATACTTAGGAAATCTCTTCAATAATGGCTTAAACGAAACAAACAGCTGTCTCCATGTTCACCGTCTCGGAATTAGTAAACAAGTTGAGACTCCCGACCGTTTGTGATACACAATGCCGTTCAGTGGATGATGTGTCTTTCAATAGCCGTGGGTATAAATGCATTGCATCGATTCTACCGGACCGTTTTACTGCGGACTGCGATACAGTGATTTAAGGAAATTGCGAGCGAGCATCGCTTTAGAAACTGAAATAAGCTCCGGATCCGTTTAATTAAAGTTGAAACGTTTTTCGCATAGCTAGTCTACGACCCCTCCCTTTAGCTGCCTTTAACCTCAACGGGAGTTAATAGTCGAGTCTTTGAGTAGTATTTCGAGTATAGTAGCGCGTATTATAAGTTTTAAGTGTCAGATCGATATCGGATCTATAAAGTTTCCATTAAACGAGAACCTGTACAGCAACGATACAAAGGATAAACTATGGAGAAGACCACTCCGTAAATTGCTTCTGGCAAGCAACATAAAGACTGGAGAAGTTTGTTTTAAAATACAAATTTTACTGCTGTAGACGGTATAATTAAAAGCTAAAAAGAATAGTTATATCTCAACAACACAAGATATATCAAAATAGTAGAATAAACTTTTAATTTTGCTGTTAACTAATCCTGAATGCATTTAGTGAACCGTTTTAGATTAAATTTCGATTTAACATTTGTTAAAATACTACATAATTAGTTTAAGTAATACTTATACCTTTATACGCTAAAAATTGGTTATTTGCCCTAGTTTATTAGTGAGCCAGTTAATATATAACGACCATTGTTAATCACCTTTTCAAACCTCAAATGCAACCTGACCCTGTTTTTTTGACAACACCATGAGCTTCAGCTACTTTCAAAATCAGAATTAAACGATGCAATCAAAGATTTAAATCTTTCAAGATTATAAGAAAGAACCATGTATGGCTCTTGTGTCATTCTCTTGGTTCCGTAACAGAGAAAGATACTTCAGAATCAGCCATCAAATTGGACAGAGGACGGTCAAGGCTCCAAATTTGCAAGCCTGTGTTATCAAATAGTCGTAAGAATCATGCGCAAAACTTGCCACATTTTCACAATTGATCTATACTAAAAACGCATTTATTTAATGATATCACACTGTAAGAAGTGCACTGAAGCATATTTGGCGTACTGCCGGCTTTCTAAGATCCGCATTTGAGACAATTTAAATTGTGGGGACACGAACATCTCGTTAACTCAACTGTCTGTCCGATCAACGGAAGGTGTCGGGTTCAAATCCTAGATGAGGTAAAATTTTTAATAAAAAAATTGCCTCATATTAAATTACAGTCATAGCAGAAAAGCTTTATTTAATGATTTTACACTGTAAGAAGTGCACTAATGCATTTATTTAAGTATTTTGGAATTATAGATTTTGAATGTTTACCTCGGTTTTCTATGCTGGCGTTTATCATTAGCTACAGAAAATTGTTGCTTATGAAGATTTTGTTTTCTTATTGGTACAAATTGTTATTAAAGAAGATAAATACATCTAAGCTAGTTGCAGAATTCCTCATAAACGTATTGTTACGGTCAGGCGTGGTGTGCGTTGGGGTGTGGGGTGTGCTACACCTGATGTAACTTAGTAAAAAAAAAAAAAAGCGGTACACACGAGTATGACGCTTGGAGTCGCTGTAATGATTAATAAAACAAAGAAAGATCCAAAACGTAACGATAACTTTATTGTAATAATAAAAAAAAAAGAAAAAAGAAAAAAACTGGCCACGTGGTTGCTGATTTTTGAGGTTAAGATCAATGTAAAAGAAAGCAACATGTGGTTGCTGTATTCTGATATCAAAATTAAGACAAAAGAAGGAATAGCAAGTGGTAGCCGAATTTCTGAGATTAATTTAAATGTGACGCAATTAATCCGTTTCTATAAGTAAATATGTAAATGACTGCTAGTGCGAGAGCAAAGTTACTGGGAATTACAAGTTAAAAGTATATAAATAGCAACAGTAATGAAATAAAATAAAAGAGAGCGCTTGATACGTAGCGTGAAGCTGAGTTCGACGCTTTTTGTGTATGCTGCTGTCCCGTGGTTTCCTGTGTTTCGAGTTAAAAAGGATCGTTGCGACGGCGGAATTAACTGAAGAGAACAGAGTGTACTGAGCTCTAGCTTGAAACAATGGGGTTTCGGAAGCTGTGGGGAGCACGTGGCATCTATGCTTTCGAGTCAAAACGAGCACGTCACGACGGCAAATTAACTGAACGCGAACCGAGGAACAGAGAGTTGGGACAGAGTGCACAGCCCTTTTAAAGGCTCGGTAAGTAGATACAAAAAAGGGATGAACCAATGGCAGTCCAGTGATGCACAAAGGATCATAAAAGACGACGCGTCTAAGAAGTTGGCGCGTAAATGAATGAATTTAAAATAACTAAGTTTAAATTTCGTGGCGCGTAAGTTAAATACTCCCGCGCGAAAAGGAACCGCTAAGTGACGTAACGGTTTTTCTAAAGTCGTAATTGCAATTGCCAGACTAAAAGTAAAGAGAGTGAATTTAAATTTGCCTTCAAAATAACGTTTATATCGCTGATGTTGTCTATGATTAAAAGAAGCGAAATGAATTATTGAAATCAATGTCATTTTCGGTTCAATGCAAAGTGTAACAGTATCTAATTGATATTAATTCACGTAGCAAAGCAGCAAACATAAAGGCGCCAGAAATACGTGCATATTGCAGATTTTAAGTAATATAATCATAAATAGCGAATCCTGTGCGAACATACATTGCAAAATGATCACGCCAACGCTGAAGAAGATGATGTAGTTATCTGTGTACAAATCTGACTGGAGAACATTTATAGGTGATTCACGATCCGTAATTATTATTAGGATATACGAAGCGTTTGCGCAAATCAACTTAAATCATCTGGTTTTCTATTAGTCAAGGTTTGACTGGCAGATATAATCGCTTGATTTCAGCAATGGAATACATAAATTTTAACGATGCTCATGTTAATTTTCAACATACGTTCCCAAGCGAGGCGCGTATCTGTACAGACACAACAACACCGCGATAGTGTGAAGCAAAAACGTATATGTACATACGTATAATAAACCTGTTGCGAAAAAGTGAAATAAACATAATGCCATCTTGATTTGCTTTTAAGGCAAGTGCAGTATATACATAGGTAGATACACATATGAAGATGAGTATTTTATAAGTATTGTATGCAAACTTGCGCATGTCTGTGTGTGTCGGCGTCTTAAACATCGAATTAAAATCCTTATCAGGGAAAATGCATGCGTGTTCACGGTTCTATAATTATGGATGGGTTTGTAATGTAGATACTTGACAATTATTCTGTATTGTCGTAATGAAAATACGAAGTACAACACTTTCTCACCAAATGTCACACGGCTGCTTTATTTGTCTATACGTTCATGTAAATACTATCGCGGTGTTTGTGCCAACTAACCTTTCGTGTTATGTAATATCAGTAGATTCCTTAATTTGTCACGACACACATAAAGAATGGGATTAGCAATAACTAGAGATATAACTGCAACTATATTTGGTCAGAAATGAATGTAAATAAAGTCTCCCTAGTTACTTATATACGGTTATATAAAATTTGTGTAGGTATACCGGGTGTCCAGCCTAAGATGCAACGGTCCCTAGCCGATTTATTATTGTCTTGTCGAAAAAATGTTTCAAATAAATGTTGTCTGGAATCATATTCTACACATGCTAAAATTAGTTGCAGAAATGGCGGACTTCCGGTTGTACCGGAAGTAGATACTAACTTTATTATTTTAAATAGAACACCCTGTATATTATTGCACTTTTGGATTCCTTGTTAAATTTAAATAACAATACGTTAGGGATACATTGGGTCTAAATTGTACCGTTTCCGAATTACATGACGTTTTTCGAAAAAAATGACATTTGCAGTGTTTTCGGTGTTTGGAAATATCTCGGAAAATACGAAAGTTAGAAAGATGCGGTTTTCGGTTTTCGCTTAACCATGAAACAGCACACGTCTTTTATTTTAAAATTGTTGCGTTTAAATTACAGCGTTATTAAATAGGGATCTGTAATTTTCGAACTCTAAAATCATGGCTAACTTGATTTTTTTAAATTGAACGGTATAGCAATTTTTACATAAATGGACGTAAAATTTAATTTTCTTTCGATTTTATATGGGTATCATTGTGTCTATCTCCAACGGTTTTAGAGATATTCGCAATTTTTCAGTTTCTCACGATAGATACGTATTGCGAAGCGCCGCCGCTGGTCACCTTCTCGCATTTCCAGGCTTGGGACTGGCAGCAATAATACTGGCATGTTTAGAAAGTTGTCAACAGAACAAAATAGGACCACTAGAAACAAGCAAACATAGCAAAGATAAAAGAAAACATAACATTACTGGAATATCAATAAATCAGCACAACTACATTACTCTATCCAATGTATGGCGTACGTACACTTCGAGCGTCTTGCTCGCAACAGGCTACACTTTAAACGCTAGTGTTGTCATTGTACAGAGAATTTGTACAACACTATTATATTAAATGTTCAAAATGTTCGGCACTACATAATCGAAATCGCTCTTGCAAACACTTTTGAGCATTTCTGAGTATTTTTGGTGTGCCTTCTTGAAACACTCTTAAAATACGATGGCGCATATCATCAGGGTTTGTTGGTGGCGTCTCATAAACCTTATTTTTAATGAAACCCCATGAGAAGAAATCGCAGCTTGCAACTGATTTTCATCCGTAAGTACGTAGTTATTGAGGTTCCGTTTTGTACGTGCTACGGATCCAGTACTTATAAAACTACCCAGTAGCGACTGAAATGCCCTCCTATCTGGATGCTTTCTACATGGGTATAATACTTTGTGTAAACTCTTGACGCTAACAAAGCGTTTCTGTAACATTCACCGAGAACGAAAACCATATCTACTAATTCTTCTCGAGTAAGCGACATCTTTAATTATTATGTTACCAAACAGTACTCTGAATGTCAGTTCTGACACTTGGAACACTAATAACGGCAAGATACCTAGTGCGTTTTCAAGCTTGCGTTGACTTTAAAGATGCCGCTTTAAACATCTCAAGTATCTTTTAGACCATTTTGTTTATTTCTAGTGGTCCTATTGTGTTCTGTTGGCCACTTTCTAAGCATCCCAGTATTATTGCTGCCAGTTCCAAGCCTGGTGAAATGCGAGGGGAAGGTGGCCGGCGGTGGCGCTTCGCAATACGTATCTATCATGAGAAACTGAAAAATTGCGAATATCTCCAAAACCGTTGGAGATAGACACAATGATACTCATATAAAATCGAAAGAAAATTAAATTTTACATCCATTTATGTAAAAATTGCTACACCGTTCAATTTAAAAAAATCAAGTTATCCATGATTTTAGAGTTCGAAAATTACAGATCCCTATTTAATAACGCTGTAATTTAAACTCAACAATTTTAAAATAAAAGACGTGTGCTGTTTCATAGTTGAGCGAAAACCAAAAACCGCATCTTTCTAACTTTCGTATTTCCCGAGATATTTCCAAACACCGAAGACACTGCAAATGTCATTTTTTTCGAAAAACGTCATGTAATTCGAAAACGGTACAACTTAGCCCGAATGTATCCCTAACGTATTGTTATTTAAATGTAACAAGGAATCCAAAAGTGCAATAATATACAGGGTGTTCCATTTAAAATAATAAAGTTAGTAGTTACTTCCGGTACAACCGGAAGTCCGCCATTACTGAAACTAATTTTAGCATATGTAGAATGTGATTCGAGGCAACATTTATTTGAAAATTTTTTTCAAAAAGGCAGTAATAAATTGGCTAGGAACCGTTGCATCTTAGGTTGGACACCCGGTGTATAGTAGTATGCAACTTATATAGAAATATTGCTGAGGGTAATAGAGTTTAATGCACAAGATATAAATGTCCCATAGTTTTGCTAGGAAAACACTTTCATTAAATTATTTTTAAAGGAGTGATTTTGATCTGCTAAAACCAAGGTAGTAACTTTCATAACTCCTGACGCGTAATTCTTGACGATGGCTTAGAAGAATATGAGTTGGTGTTGATTGGACTGTTTCCATCGCCTATTGGTTTTTGTAAATCCGACGTTTCCGCAGTAGTTCTACTGCCGCCATCAGGGTATCTCTAATGTTTTTTTTTATAGCGTGTGTTCTAAAACTTTGAGACCCCGATAATTACATTGTAAGTAAGTTTTATTAATCTCCAAAGATCATTACAATGGTATAGAAAAAGTCGTAAAAGGAAAAAACAATTGAAAATCTAATTAAAAAAAAAAAAAAGAAAGCTAGGCTGATAAAAATATCTTTGGACATGGTTGAATTTCCCCAAAATATAATCCCGGAAAAAAGCCTACTAAAAACGTAAGCGTAATACACACCAATCATCTGCTGACGCGTTAAAATTGGCTTTAAGTTTCTAAATAAAAAAAAAAGGGAATTTAGCCTGGGTAGCAGACTCTCATAATTGTTATTGCTTTTTGAGGAAAATCATAACATGGCTATTAATGTAATAATGGCACATATAGTGTAATTTTTTCTACAGTTTTTTCTACATGACATTTTTTGATAATCTGATGATGGCAGAAGCCCAAACATATAATTATTGAAAGGATAGTTATAATAAATTAATGGAAAAGGGCTTTGTCTTTTTCATACCTTTATATTACATTAACTCCATTCAGAAGGATATCATAAACCATAATATAATGTTTAAAAAACAGTGATTTTCTGATAACCCTGATCTCGTTTTTACCACGACCCTGAAAAGCTCTGACATCTTCTTAAATATCTTAACATTCCCTAAATCACACTTTAAGCCAAAAAACTATCAGAATGCAATAAAATTTCTTAATTAATAGATTAGTAACAATTCCGTTTAATAAGATAAGATTTGACGAAAAATTGCTGGGGGGTAGCAGGAAAGGTAGCGATTTTCAATGGTTGCCCATCTATGGATATACTTCCACATTTAAAGAAACTGTGCGAAGCTCCACTACTTCAACTTCAATTGAACTCTCGACAAAAAATTTATTAAACTACCCTTCCACAAAATTTCGAGAGGAATAGGCTGTAAAGAAGACAATATCAACACATGTTTTGCCTCGCAAAACACATTGAAAGATAATTTAGGTAACCCGAAAGATAAACCGAAAAGCAAAGGAAGATCACGCATTCATACAGTAGAATGCGAGGACTGCAATAAAGTTTCTGTTGGACAAACAAATCATGCAATCGGAACCAGATTTGAGGAACATCTAGCGCATTATGTCTATGAGAGGCTTGAATCATATAGCATTGCACGGCATATTAATGATACAGGTCCTAAAATTAAAACTGTTGAAAAATGTAACAACACCTTCGAGGGAATTAGACGCTAACGAAACCATGTATATAAAGAATGACTGTAACAATTTATTGAATTGGGAACATGCTCTTCTGCAATATTCGATATTAATTGATTTATTGGGGTGTAAACATATTTTCCTGTTAGTTACGCACTTCGCTGTAGGTTCTTGGAAATTCGCAGGTCAAGTAGGGGTAGAAAATAGTAATGTAGTAAATAGTAAAGTAAATGTCCCGAATTAATAAAACCGGAGTATCGGATCTTTTGTCCACTTTCCACAAATAATAAAAAAAAAAAACAAAAAAGTATCAGATTGTGTACTTTCCACACATGGTGTAACAGTCGCTATGTCAGTTACACTGACGTTTACATATGTTGTCTGTCACAAATGTGTCAGTTACTCTTTTTTTTTCATTAAATATTAATGTATAATTATTGAGTGTTGTGTTTGTGGTAGCGAAAAGAAATTAATGCGCATCCTTGTAGCGTAAGTTCTTTTTTTATTCTCGGTGGCTTATGGACCACAGCTTTGCTTCGGGCTAAGAACTACCACCTCGAATAAAAAAGTATATTTATCTCTACTCGGAACGCAAATAACTATTCATATTTTTTTATGATTATAACTAGGTAGGTATTGGGGTTTATAGGTAGTAAGTATACAGATGGTCATAATTTTTTCCGTCGTTTTTCTAAAGAGAATAGTTTTCTAGAAAAAAAAAGTTAAAGATAGGCCTGTTTGGGGCACATTTTTCTGATTATTTCAAGCTCAGTGGGGAGTCAGGGAGCAAAATACGCCTATATTACCTTCTTATACTCTTCTTGCCAGTGCTCATGCATAAGTTTTTTCAAAAATCCGTTCTGGTGGCCAGTTCACCATGCTTATTCCGCTAGACTCTTTAAAAATATTATTGTTTGAGAGACAACTCTACTACTTTCAGCGACTGACGTGACACTATGAAGTAAGATCTCTTTATGAAGTTCCAGTTCCCCTACTTGTATTGTTAAAAAATGAGCTTGAATCTTCCCCCATATAAGTTATTGTTATCAAGATATTTCCTTCATCTAGCCACGTTAAAAATACATTTATACAAATTGATATTGTAAAAAAAAATACAAGTTGTACAATCATGAGATATAGATTACACAATCACCAATGTTAGAACGTGTGAAACAGTTTTCGCAATTAGACAATTAATAATCGCTACCGTTAATCCTGCTCGAGCTTCTTTTAACGACCGCAACTTCCAAGAGCGATTGCAGTACGCATAGAGCATCGCTAGGCGACATGACATTTAAAACGGCAGTTCCTCAACAACTACGCTTTTTTTTCCTGCTTCACAGCGGCGTCGTCGCTCACCGTGTAATGTAATGAATAACATTGTGATCGCATTAAGCTGTTCTGCCGACGTGTATAAGTTGCATAACAACTTCTGCTTGTTATTCTTGGCGCAATATTCCATGGCGAAAGTTGTTAGGAGGTCAATGTCAGGTCTTTCCGCGAGTATTCTCCGGTTTCGCTGTACGCGTGTTCGCTTTTTTACGTACGTACCTAACAGACGTGCTAGTTATTGTGAACTTAACGCTGCTATAGACGCAATGTCTGCGAGCATTTTTTGCCTTTCGGAAATCAGTAGATGATGGTTAAAGTATAAGTGAATTAAAAGGATAAATGGATCTCGGATATTATTGAATATCTACTACTTGAATTATAAAATATAATTTTGTTAATTTACTTTATTAATTTACGCAACACTCTTGTCAATTTAGCGAAATTATTTAGAAAACCAATAGTGTGCACAACACCCTTCTTGTTAATGCAACAAATAGCATTGTTGGTTTACATTTTATAATTTATATACCTACTCTGCTTTGACATGTCCAACCTAACGAAATATGTACATTTTTTATGACCCAGAAGTACTTTAATTCTTTCGTGTTGCAATAACACATTGGTGGTTAGTAGATAGAGTCATCATGGTAGATGATGCATGTAAGAAATTTTCGTTATGTAACAGTATAGATAACACCAAAACCACAAAAACCAAATTTTGAACTCACCTTTGTCCCATTGAAGACTGGGTCTTTGATTACAGCTTTATTTGTCATTTTAGAAAGAAGTTTTTTCTACAAAAATTTTATAGAATTCAATGCTGCACAACCTAAAAATATTTCTGGCTATACAAAGTGTTCCAGAAATATGGAAACGCATACCTACTTCATTATTTTAAATGAAACAGCCTATATATTATTTCATTTTTCAATTCTACGCAGAAAAATAATATGATTTCATATAAACTACTACATGTTTATCTTTAATAATAACGTTGTTATTTACCCCTCTGTAAAAAATGGGCCCTCTGCAAGCCTTCGGTTAAGGCGGGGCGGCGTATTTTTTATATTTGAATTTGTTTCAGATATTCATATTTTAAACGCTAGATATACTCACAGTGCTCTTTTTTCAAACTCTTGATCTTATCTACGAACTTCTGGAGACCGGTGCCAGAGTGGGAGTTTTGTTTGTTGACTTGACTCACGCCTTGCATATATAGTGTTGATCATAATCTCTTGTTGCATAAGCTATCTCATTATGGTTTAAGGGGACGCTGTAATCAGCGGATTGCTTCTTGTTTGAGTGGCCGTAGACAGTTTGTCACGATTTGCGCTGGTGATCGCGATTATTGCTCTCCTCCCTTACGAGTGTCACGGGGGGTACCTCAGGGATCTGTTTTGGGACCACTTTTGTTAATTTTATTTGTTAATGATCTAAATATTCTTCTTCCTGAGCGAGTTCATTGTCAGTTTGCCGATGACGCCACCCTCGTTGTTTCCTAAAGTAACGATAGCCATCCAACTGTTTTAAAATATTTCCATCCATATAAATTTTACAATGAAAATCAATAAATTATTTTTTTTTATTTCTTACATACCTATTGTTCGTAGAAAATTACAAAACCCGCCACTGCACACGCTTAGTGTAATTAGCAGCAAATTACAACTATATTTACTATTATCGATCGCACCGGCTCTGTTTGAAACATAATCGCATGACCCCCTGATGTTTGCAGCCTGCACATTATATGCACCATTACAAATCAAATAAACCTGTATTGTCTAAGTTTAGGCGTCCGTATTATCGGAGCGGGTATTCTGCTCAGTGAACCGTAAACTCTATTAACGACTACCGCTAATTAGACAACAAAAAAAGAACTAATAATCGCCCGTCCGCGCTCACGAACCGAATGTGTGCTCATCTCTGTGTGTAAGCGCATTGTAAGCAAGCAAATGATTGATAGTGTCCCTCTATTCAGTGTGTTTATAATTTAAATTAATCTCCTTACTTGCTTCTATAAGCGGGTATATTAAAAATAATTTTAATGAATGGGATTAATTATTGAGTTCTCCTTAGACGACATTATCATCATTAACAATTAGTAAGTGCTTCGAGTAGATACGCTAATCTTAAAATCAATTAATTATAGGCACTCGTAAAGGAATAGTACTTTTTCCCGAAGGATGTTACAACTGAAGGTTCAGCATCAGTAGTTATTGATCAAAAGAAATAAAATTAGGTAGGTACATAAATTATTTATTTCTACGGGAATTTTAATTACGCCAGCAACCTTCATCGCTTATAAATTTTTATGTAACATGAATTTTATTAATACAGGAAATTGCGTACTGGTCAATGTTGCCTTCAGCGTATGAAATATCTTACGCATGTCGTTAAAAACATATTTCCCATTGAGAAGGTAAGAATACTTACAAAAACATTATCTACAAATATGAAAAGTCAATTGGTGGTACGTGAAAGCCGCTTTAAGTGACAGTGTTTACATTTTATTTCACAGTTGTAAACAAAAGCGTTATCCTTTTGTAATATTGAGTGGTTATCGTAAAACGATTATAAATTTAACCCGCTGTCATTTCTGCTCTTTATATTCGTTTAATTATTGGATAGGTTTATTTAAAAGTTTTTCAAATAAGAAGAGAGGAAATACAACCTCGACTCTGTTTCGAAACGGTCATTTTTGCATTACATTTTTCGCACAACTGTGGCTCACCTTTATATAGTAGTGTTTTCCTGACTTTAATAGCATGGTATTTACCAAGTACTCAGTAACTTAATGTAATAAATAAACAAAATAAAAAAAAATCCGTTCGCATATATCTATGGCAATTATATCATGCTAGAACACCAACTGATTGTTATGTTAGATTATCAAAATCTATTATAACTTCGTTGTTCGGTTAAAGCACTTCTGCTTTCTATTGTATTTATTAAGCTATTTTTATCTCAGTCTGAATACACCAAAGTATTTTGGATTAGGTAAATGGAATAATCACCATTATTCCATTTTGGTACAAGTTTTGTTAGTTATATTATCTTTTTTAACAAGACGAGAAATGATAATATAGGTTCAAATCTTCTTAGACAATGTATCGATGAAATTATCTGGGTTTTACATATCATAATTAATAAGTCGTTTATGGCAGGAGTTTTTCCAGCACAGCGAAAAACAGCAAACACTATACCATTGTTTAAAAAAAGGTAAAAAAGAATTAATTGAAAATTATAGACCGATTTCCTTTTTAAATGTATTTGCTAAAGTGTTAGAAAAGCTATTTGCTAATAGATTAGTAAGATTTATGAAAAAATTTAAATTATTTGATGACCATCAATATGATTTTAGAAAGGGGCGTAGTACAGGTTCAGCAATAACAGAATTTTTAAATGCACTATATAAAGCATTGATAAAGGCGACGCGTGTGCTCGAATTTTTGTGGATCTGAGCAAAGTTTTTGACCTTGTCAATCACAAATTGCTAATTCAAAAGTTGTCGCGTTATGGAATTAGAGGCAAGCCTCTGGAATGACTCCGAAGCTATTTGAGCAATCGTAGTCAGTACGTACAGGTTAGTGACGTAGCATCAAGTACATGCACAATATAGAGAGGAGTGCTTCAGGGTAGTGTACTGGGACCTCATATTGTACATTATCTTCGTAAATGATATTTTATCGGGCAGCATTGCCATGTATGCTGATGATGTTTCACTGTTGGTCTCTACGAAATACTCCAGAAATATAAATTTAGATGCGTCCGACAAGTTAAACATTTTAAATAATTATTTTATGGATAACAGTCTCCGTTTAAAAAACAATACAACCGTATTTATTGAATTTAAGACAAATTTTTGTGATAGAGATCGATCCCGTCTGGTCAAGGGTCCTCATTCCAGCTCAGGTAGATGATACAAAATTTTTAGGTGTAACAGTTGATTTTATGTGTAACTGGAAAAAAAACATGTAAAAAACTAACTCGCATATGTTTTGTTTTAAGTGGGCTGAGACATGAGGTTGACTTTTTGGTGCTAAAAATTTATTATTTTGCCTACTTTCATTCTGTTATGGTGTACGGCATCGTGGCGTGAGAATCGTCTGTGGAGATGGTTCGTGCATTTAAACTTCAGAAAAGAGCAATACGGATAATGACGCGAAATTCAGCCAGGAGTAGTTGCATGAATTTATTTCGTGAATTGGAGATTATGACTCTGACGTGTGTCTATGTTTGGCTACTGCTGTTGCCTCGGCATAGATTAAGTTTTAGCGAGAAAACGTACCGATAAAATTAATAAATGAGCTACCAGACAAGTGTAAAATAATGTCTCATAAAAGATTTAAAAAAGCAGCTAAGGAATTATTAAATCCAAGGAGCTACTACTCAGTAACAGAATTTTTAGATGATGTTTTGTGATATGTGTTTGTACTACCTATACTGTTTCATTTTATTGAATTGTATTAACATTTTTATTGGCGTTTCCTATACTCTATTGTGAGTCGAGAGGAATAAATATTATTGTTATTATTATTATTAAATAATCCTTACAGTTAGTAGTCGTGTTGCGAAAAGTTTACGAAATGTAAGGAAACTTCAAGAACTTCTGATGCCGCACATGTTATTCTTTCTCTATAGCAGCTGGATATTTCACTTTATTAACCGGTAACCGAATTATATTCCATCGTAAACCGCAGAAAATAAATATCAACAGCGGCGCTTTTACATACAGCGCTATAAATTAAACTGCGTAATTAATAAAATGTGAACACATCCTGTTGAAAATTGCTTTATGTTTTATTGCAATTTACGGCTAGTTAAACTTTGTGCTTTCGTTTTTGCCGGCCGGGGAATGGATGATATTTTTTTTGCGCAATTGAGTGGACCGCCACTAGAACGAGGTTAAATAAGTTATTTGCATTTTGGCATTGACATACGCGTATGCTCTATTAACCGTGCAAATACTATGCTCTGCCATCGGTATATGCGGTTGCTGATTACAAAATCGTTTCTGGGGAAAAAATTTCAATTTAAAAGCATACATACGTTAACATGTATGCGCAAGCATATTACATATTCGCGATGTAACACTTTGATGTATTTTAAGTGAGGGTGAATTGATTGAGAATTTGGGAGTTTAAATAACAGCACGTATACACGGCATGTTTGAAGTCTTTCAATAAATTTTAGGAAAACATGGATCAAACTGTTTGAGAAAAGATAATTTTATTTAATTTGCATTGTGCGTCAACCTGTGCCAAGCTATGTAATCCACTATCACCACCTTTATGCAGTCTGTGGTAAACATCAGTATTTATGAGTTTTTAATAGATGAGTAGTTTGATTTATCACCCCGTTTACTGCTGCAATTAGGGCGTACTGTAGCTGAGAAGACTGCATTGAAGCGATAGCTCAGTTCAACCCAATATTTTTAAAATTTGTGTAACAAATACATTGAGTCTTTATCGTATTTGCAATCATTTGTATAGATATAAATAATGGAATAGTTTTTTGGAGTAGCACCTTAGAGTTCCCACATATCCTACGACAAATTCATAGGAGTAACTTTGGTTTGTAATCCCCAATGCAGATTCCATAATAATCGGTTACCGCCTAACATCTGTATGGAAGAATTGCTGTGTCAAAGTAAATCGACACTATTGCTATATCTTTATTCCTTTGGAGCTGCAAAACCGATTAAGTTACAAATATTGTGTATTTTTACTGTACTAATTATAAGAAGTAACACGGAAAAAGAACTGAATATATTGGACTCAGATTCCTGCATATAATGAGGCATATAATGAAGACCCTATTTTTCTTCAGCCTTGAGATGTAGGGGGATGTTACACTTGCTTTAGAGTTTCATTAAAGTACATGTTATTATATCAACAATTATCTGTGTATCATCTACGTGACTTGTTAAGCAAATTTTCTACATAAAATAGTGATTTTACCAATAAACAAACCGCTATTTATTAACAAAATATCTATGAATTCTCAAGGATATAAGTTGCTAAAAAGGTAGGTTCACTTACTCTAATAAACAAATAAAAGAAAACATTTAAATACGGAAGTTACTCTTTAAAGTACCTACATAAATTTATCCAAAATTCGTTAAATCAAAATTTCAAATATCCCGCGAATATTTTTACAAATTTTGACACAATAGACTTCTTTACAATCGCTGATGAAAACATAGAAACAGAAAAATCACTCTCAAACTAGATTAAACAAAGACCCTCATTCATTCAAATTTTCGCGCTAAAGCTATGATTCTAACCTACAGTTTTTATAAATACAACGAACATTTTATAGAAGGTTTTTCACTATAAGAACCATTAAATAAAGTGTATTTTTTCCTGGGGGAGAAGCATCAACCCACTAATTCGTGCATCAGATCAGTCGGGAGCAAAGGATAAAGCCCCAAATGAACAGGAACTGGGGGATTTCTTCGAAATAGTACCTCAGGTACTTACAGGTGGGTTGATGTTTAGTTCAATTTAGAATCAGGTAATTTACTGTGATATTATTTCAGGGTGTAACTGTTGGACTGAGTATTTAAAACAGTTACTTGAATTTCGATACAATAAAAATCGTTTACTAAATTTGGAAGTGCACCACGATCGCCCTCGTTTGAGGAGAAGTGAAAGAGTAAAATCAAGGCTCGTTTAAAAATTATCTGAAATTCTTCGGGGATTCTGCGTTAGTTTGTTTTAGTAACTGCTAAAAGTAGAAATGCCCCGAATACTGCTCTAGTTACTTACTAAAATTTTAGGGGAATATCACCAAACATAGACACGATATATTATATATATATATTTCATTAAAAGACCGCGGTATAACTATATTCAACTTAAATGAAAGGATATTAAATTCCATTAAAAGAAAAAAAAAAAAGGGGGAAGACAGCGACGATGACTATTTATTTTGAAACAGACTGTAGATATATCAAGAATTAATTGCCTATCCTTTAAATTCCTTCCAGCATTGCAAAATAAAGTAAATCTTTGCTGAAAACATTCAGTTATTTAAAAATGTACGAGGAACGAATATCAAACACAGAGAGCACAAATTGAATAGATCCTATCTTAGAGCAGATTACCCGCGATGCCAGCAGTTCGAAATAAAAGTCTTTCAGTCTCTGCCTCCGCGGCTGTACACCAAGTTATTTCCGATACAGCAGTAGTGCCGGTGCAATTTCCTTGTAACAATATTTAAACTACTAAGTAAATTCCAATTCGTATTGCAAAGTTTCGTTTCCAAGTCACCCGGTATACTTTACGCCTCCCGTAATTCCCAGCGGAAACAACGAGCGGTATCGCGTCTCTGTCGTTATTCGCTGTTCCGAAGAGTATCTATCCATGTAGATACGATCCGGAGACTCGGCCTTCATTTAATCAACAAGTTTGATGAGAACCGGTAACTAGACACACTACATTTAAGTTGGTCCTGTGTTCGGTGACACGGTTTCCTAGCTGATGTAATTAAATTAGCGTCGTTTTTAGAATCACTACCCCCACCCTTTTGTAACGATTAACATATTTAGCGAGGAGACAGGTTTGGTAATCAGTTTGCATTAGTTTGGGAAGACCAATCAGTCTGTCAACTTACACTCTAGTCGCTGTTTAGGAAAGTCTATTGATGTTATTTCCGCAAATTTATCAAGCGATAACTGATTAAAACTATTTGAACAATTTACGATACCCCTATGTTTTAAGATAAACAAATACTATTTGGGGCAAAAGTAATGTTATAAAGTGAATATGCCGTAATTTTTGCAAATGGCGTCAAATGTCAATGTGCTTTGACATTTATGTTGTAGACAGATAGAGAATAGTTGACAACAAGCAATGCAGAACGCAATTATATGTGAATTTGTCCTTTTGTTTCTTGGTGGCTACTTCCGCATGATATCTGGCTCTGTCTGTAGTAAGGCGGTCAATGGTCGCCCACGTGTCGTTGTTCAGGCTGTTGCTTAAGCGTAGGTGTATTTCGTATAATTTTTTTCCCCACTGTATTTAGTTGGGTGTTCGACTGTTGTGTATCCTTTCTCTGAGTAAAGCGTCACTTGTCCGTTGGAGTATCCTTCTGGTGCTGGGTGTCTTAATGTGGTGATTGATTTTCAGAAATTTTGGTGTTACTTTGGGATCTCTGCATCTGTTTAGAAATGCTAACTGGCTCAGCATTCTTGATTTCCTCAGTCGTAGATCTTCTAGTCTCTTCGTAAGCGACGTGTAAACAAACAAAATTGGCGTTTCTGGGGCAAGGAGAATCCACATGAAACGCACGAAGAGCCCTTGCATCTCCTCAAAGTAACAATTTTGGTGCGGTATTTGCAGTGAAAAAGTGATTGGCCCTTATTTTTTTTTGAGGACACCGACGGCACCACCGCTACTGTAACTGGTACAGACATATGTTTATTCTGCCGCAAGTTACTGAATTGGGTGTCGAGCATTGTTGATTCCAGCACGACAGAATAACCGCGCACACAGCTTGGGCAGCAAC
This sequence comes from Cetonia aurata, assembly GCA_949128085.1. Classification (NCBI taxonomy): domain Eukaryota; kingdom Metazoa; phylum Arthropoda; class Insecta; order Coleoptera; family Scarabaeidae; genus Cetonia; species Cetonia aurata. Next base: position 62,966,262 of record OX421883.1, on the reverse strand, counting down.
GGAGGTTTCGGAAAACCCATTTCCGTTATTTTTACAGTATCTGTTTCTGTAGGTAAATGTAATACAATTATAAACACTTTTTTTGTTGAAAGATTTAATTTACAAATAATACTAAAACCATTTATCCCTTTGAAGCCGCGTCCTCCAACTCCTTCTGGGAGGCGTTTCATGACTACACGCTCTTCTATCTGAATTTTGAAGACTAAAACTTAAAACTTTAATCTCTCCTCAAATGTTATTTAGCTACTTAAAGTAGCATAATCTATAAGTGTCTCGAATTTGTTAAAATAAAACTTGCAAGTAGGTATGTAATCTGTACGTGTTATTTCCAATGATAGGATACATATATTATGTAAATCATCCCAAAACTAAGCAATTCATCTTCAGCTTGTTAAGTATCTCTAATGGCGTTATTAAAACTGTATCTGTCGTAACGACACAGTTATTTATGTGGACGATACAAGAAGCTAATCGGCTCTTTATGCGACTACTATACTTTTGTTTTCCTTTGTCGTTCGTTATAAGTTAATATATGCCCGTAAAATATATTTTCATAAATCTCGATCCGTTAGTTTCCATTACGAAACGCCCGGCAATAAGTCGTCCGAATGTTGCGTTTCAGCGACCAGTCCGACTTACCACTGCTGGCTATTACTGTGACTGCCGCAATATACCGCTTTCACCGCTTCACTAATGCCATTCCGCGTTAAGATATAATTAATGAAATGACAACGGTTGCCCTGAAGCTGTCATATATTATAATTAGAATTATTTTGGCGCCACGGTGCTGATTCTAAACACGGCACAAACTTGGCTAATGACCCTGAAATCTATTTCTTCCACAGTTCCTTATACACGTTCACGGTTCTAGGCGATTATTACTAACTTGACGCAGTTGCAATACATGGATACTTACATATATAGATACACATACATACGTAGGTACTTCCACACTGAATGTTTTTATTAAGCGCGTACTTATGTGTACTTTTTTATAGCGTACATTTATATAGTGTACGTATTGATATTTCATTTATATAAAGATATATTTTCTTGAACGGTAATCCATCAATTTCAAATCTACTTTTAAGCGATTTTTAATTGCACAGCAAATAAATTTAGATATATTCATATGTTGTTAAATTGATTTAAATCAACCATAATAATGCCTTTGTGCGTATTCAGTGAGTTTTCATTCTAATCGTTATAAAGCAAACTACTTAAAAAAAATAGATCACTGTATGAGCACAAACGCTAGCTTTAGAAGGTGTGTAAATAACTTGTTATTATCACTGTAATTACCACGTAAAAACTGCCTTCATTACAGTAGCACAGTTTGCTTTTTATCTTATTTTTGGAACACCTCCATAAAATATTAATAAGTATTAAATTATATATTAAAATGCATTATATAATTTTATCTTCATTAGAACTTAATAATTAATTTTGATTTGCGTTTTTCAAGAAGGAAACAACTGTTGAAGGCTACATTTTTTTTTATACAATATTTTTAGGTATCTAAATACGTTACATCAGATTATTATAAGACCCATGGTCATCTACGCTTCTTGTGTATGGCAACCAAAACCAAAAGAAAAACCAGTACAGACTAAACTAAAGAAATGATAGAAAATGGGCCTGCTAGGGTATTTTTCTCAAATGTTCATACCGTCTCAACCTCCTGCTTTCTATTGTATCTAAAATATTCACTGACGCAACCCCCATATCTTCCGAATGTATTATTTTTTTTTAACCTGTCCGTCCTTGATACCCCACAGCTGCGTCTCCAAAAGTCCATCCCCATCGCTCTTAACTTTCCTTCATTTTCCTTTGCTGTTTCCCAGACCTCTGAACAATATAGTGCAATACTCTAAACTATCGTTTTGTAAATTGTTCGTTTCACATTTTTTCTTCCATGTAATCGAGTGTAACTGTCTTATTGCAGACCTACGCTTTGCTATTCTCTGCTTAATTTCTTTCTCACTTCCTTCTTTACTAGAAATATTTGTTCCAAAGTATTTATATGTGGTGTTGTGTCTTCCATTTTTAGATCTCTTCCTGTGCTTCCGACTACCATATACTCGGTTTTATCAAAATTTATTTGTAAACCCCATTCTCCAAATTCCTCATTCAATGTTGTTAGCATGAAGTATGGCGTCGTCTTCACCTTCGGCAAATATGACTTGGTCATTAGCAAAATTCAAAGTATGCAGAGTGTTCCCATAGTGTGGCATTTCTTCCTCCAATTTTTGAGTGCCTCATTCAAATATATTTTAAAAAGGGTAGGTGCTATATAGCATCCTTGTTTCAGGCCTTTATTTACCTGGAATCCTTATGGCACTAGGTTTCCAACTTTGAGCCTATTTAAATTTCCTGTATACAAATTTTTCATGGCGTTGATCTAAGTTCTGTTAATTTGCTGATTTTCCATTGCTGGCCAAGAAATTGAACATATAACATCCGAAGAGGTTCAAAAAGTAATTACATCGCGTCAAAACGGAAAAGCCCTAGGGCCTGCAGCTATACCTATCGAGCTAATGAAAGGCGTACATACAATTCTTTTTCAACTTCTCTCTAAATTGTTTAACTTGTGCCTTGAACAACAAATACCAGCGCATTGTAAAGAAGGTACTATTAGCAATATCTTTAAAATTGTAAAATTCTGAAAAATAGAGTTGAACATGAGATGTATGTATCGGAAGACCAAAGCGGGTAGGTCATGCACTGACAATATCTTCAGTATTAGGCAGGTCAGGGACAACAGATTGGTACATAACCTGGAAACCCATCTTATCTTAATAAATCTATGGAAAGCGTTTGATAGCGTTCCTCTATTGTAACTCTATTCCTAACATGATTCTGATGAAAGACATTTTCCAAAAATAAAATAAATTGCAATAAGAATATTTTGCTAATATCAAAGTAATTTGATATTCAATTGTGTATTTATTATTTATTATCCGATTAAAAACGAATAATTTTGCTGAAAATCACAAATAAATTTTATTTAGATATTTGCTCTTAAGAAACGTTGCAACAGGTATGCATATTTATTCCGTTACCATTCTTAAACTATTTAAACACAAGTGTAAAACTTTTTCGATATCTAAATTCGTAGAAGCTGTCTCAACAATGTTGATTCATTTTTGCATATGTTGTGTAAGCATTAACTGGACGAATAAATATTAAAAAGGTTAAGAAATTTTAGTAGCTTTCTGGTTCTAATCGTTTTTCAAAGGCAGACGGCATCGTAACACTAATGAAAGCGTTTCGACATGTCACACGTGTGAATAATACTTGGCGAATACAACAATCGTAAATTAACCTTCACTGCGGTTACCCATTTCCGCAAAATTTCCATAAACAAAAAAAATCGTAGTACACGTTGAATTGCAAAATCGGGCGATATCGTCCTGCGAACACCGTACGCATCGATCGCCTCATAAACCGCAAATCGGCAATTAATTCTTGTCGAAACGATATCTTCGTCAGCGATGTCTCTCTACAGCCGGCCGGTGCGAAGAACAAAACGAACGATAGGGCTATCAGATTAGATAAGACCGGCGCACATTATCATGCGCGACACGTCGTCGAATAAACGCCATTGTTGTTTGTTCGAGTTAACCTCGAATTGCGACGCATTTGGAAGCGGGTACACGCACAATTGAATAAAGAAATAATAATGTTCGGCGGTACGCATCGATATACATTGTGTGTCCAGAAAAGAAAAAAATGAACGTCTGTAAATGCGCATAAAAGTATAAGCATTGTGTATGGTGATTTGGCAGTGACCTTACGTGATACATTTGAGGAATTAGGTTTCAGGGTTACACCTAGAGATTTTTTTTCCCGATTCCTTTGGGTATATAAATTGCATTGTGTTTGATTGTGCTACATATTTGTACATACAGGCTTGGCCTCTTTTCATGTTTCAAGGGAGTTAAAACCTCATGTATTGAAACAAATATAGTTGCCAATGCGTGAAAGAGTGTGTTGAATCAAATGCGATTTCACCCAATCTGCTATCAATTCCATAAATCCAATACGACTCATTTTCAGGAGTAAGATTAATCCATTATCGGAGAAGCTACCTTTTTAAGGTGGTGCGGTCATAGGATCTTATATTGTGGATATTGTCATCTCAATTTTGATTAGAGAAAAAAAAAAGAGGTTCCAAAAATTATAACTAGTGTTGGGTCCTGTGAATACATGAGCGCGTACAATTTTCCACGTACTACTAAAAATATGTATTCCGTAAAGAAACGTACATTGCGTGCATAAATGGCATTGACTCATTCATTTGGAATGAAATGTATGTGTTTTGCGATTT